>CM023452.1:103857311-104537311 GCA_013339765.2 Haemaphysalis longicornis | reverse complement strand
ATGTATCAACTGACTTGATACTAAGCTACGCCAGGTGACACGAGGCGTAGCCAGCATCAAATGAGAGCACGGAAGTTCTGGCGCCGGTGCTCGCGCTTTCTTCACTTTACACCACTTTGTTCACGTTAAACAATGGTACCAGGAAAGCCGTGTTCCGTATTGGGTCGGAATAGACTGGTGGTTATGTCTTTCCCCTGTCAGTACGCATCTCCCTGTTCGATTACCCTCCTCGAGTTCGAGTGCGAGCGTGAGCCAAACAGTAATAAAAGGAACACACAGATTGTGCGTGGTCAGCTAGAACAAGAGAGAAAGAGAGAGAGAGAGTAAACTTTATTCAATTTGCCAGCTGTGTAGCTTAGTCGTCGGCTGTGAGCCCTTGGGCTCTGACAGCGTCCTCAGCCAGCTGGACGGCCCAGAGTTGATCTTCCGGGCTGGAGCTGAGCAGCACGGTCTCCCACTGCTCACTGTTAGTGATTGTGCGGCTATTTGTGATCGCCTGCGCACACTGCCTTAGCATGTGCGCCAGGTCCGCTCGTTCCTGACATCTATGACACTGGGGGGGGGGGGGGGGGGGGGGGGGGGGGGGGATAGCGCCCTGGGTAGCAATTGCTATACACTAGGGGATTTGGGTACGAGAGGGTCTGTAGCAGTAGCCAGACCACCGAATGCCGTTTACTGAGGGATGGGTGCACGGGTGGGAAGCGGGCCCGGCCTAAACGGTAATGACCGATGATATCACTGTACGATAACAGCCTGTCCCTGCCTGACATTGGGACGAGTTCCGCATCGGAAGGGCCCTCAGCTCGGTCGGTAAAGCCTCGAGCGGCTTCGTGCGCAGACTCGTTCCCTGCAAGGCCGGAGTGGTGGGGGTCCAAATTAAGTTGATCTTGCCTGTCCGGTTTTCG
Organism: Haemaphysalis longicornis; assembly: GCA_013339765.2. Taxonomy (NCBI): domain Eukaryota; kingdom Metazoa; phylum Arthropoda; class Arachnida; order Ixodida; family Ixodidae; genus Haemaphysalis; species Haemaphysalis longicornis. The sequence goes on along the minus strand of CM023452.1, from coordinate 104,536,406 downwards.
AGGTGTAGACCAGAAGTGAGGATTGCGAACGCCTCCCTTGATATGTGTCCTCGTGAGAAATTTAGAATTGCTGATTTGGAGTCGCTGATGATTGTCTTATTTTTGTCGAGGCAACCATGGCTAAAGAAAAGGCTGCCTCTTCTCCAACCACCGAGTCTCTCGCTCGGATAGAGCAGGAGGCAGGAAAATTTTTTAAAATATTGGTCCTTGCATTCCACACGCACTGAAACCCAGAGTACCCAAATGGGTACCATCAAATTGTATTACTTTCGTTTGCTTTTTTGCTATTGTATTTTTTTGCGTTTATTTCCATGAATAATGAACCGAATTAAAGGGTGTTAAAAAAGATGCTTGTATTTGCGCATTCTTGGGATTGAAGAGCTTAATCCTGTGTTTTCAAATCAATCTTTCTAAATACCCCTTCCAGACATCTCCTGCATAGTTTTTGCGAGATGCTATCTCCTCTCTCGGATCTAGCATTTATCACTTTTATTTTGGAGGGGTTATTTTTCCCGGCATTCCTTATACACGTGTTGCAGAAGTAGTAAGAAGGTCTCCTCTATTTTCTAGTGTTTGGTGGTTTTAGCATGGCTGCGTTGAGTGCGCATTCAAGCGGTTTTTCGTAGAAGGTAAATGCCAGTTAAAAGGTTTTGTGTATTGCGCCGATATTTACATAACTTGATTGACGGAATGGATGTGATCTATTGTTAAGAATGCTTTCGTGAACTCAGCCATCTCTCTCGGCTGGTGGGAATCCGCGGTTGCACCTATTTGGCTAACTATAACTTTGGTAAACAGCTAATAATCAACGGACAGTAGACGGATCGGTCTGTAATTCTTGAGGTCCGTGGTATATCTCTTTTTGCGAATAAGAATTATGTTTGCGTTTTCCAGGGCTATTGGCACTTTTTGAGTCTTTGCGAATTCCGGAAATAGTACAGCAAGGTTTTCCAGTACAATATCTCCTCCATCCTGCAGAAGATCTACGGTTATGCAGCCATCATCGGGAGCTTTACCTATTTTGATACCCTTTGATAGACCTTTACAATGTCGCCTCACATTATTGGCACGCTGATTGATGAGTTATCTCCATTGCTCTAGTTACAGTGCAGTTCAACTTTAAATTACACTTTTTTAAATTTGCCAGAATTCTTTCTCGGATAACACGTCGGCGCTGCCAAGATTTTAGGGTACATTCATTTCTGCCGTTAACAGTGTAGCAACGCAATAAACCACTCAATGTCTTTCTAGGAAATTTTCAGTTATTCAGGGAGAACTTATTTCTAGTGGAAGAAAATCTATCCCTATATGCTTAGAGTAAAAACGTTTGTTCAGGTGTTACTTCTAAAATTTGAAGCTTGGGCGCATTACACACAAGTACCATATCTTCCCCAAATGCATTTATACAATCAAAGAACTCGGTTCAAACAGCAACCAATGAGTAAATAATGTTGGCTCGACGGTGGCAAATTCATTCTATGATGAGTAGTAGAGCCACCAAAAGCAAAAAAAATAAATAAAAATCAAACTATTTTTTTTGCCAAGGTTTTAAAATTAAAAACATAGAAACGCAGCTAAAAAAATCACATTGTTTTATTATCAGAACTTAAAAAAAGCACATTAGCTGAAATAATTAATGATTATAATTTAAAATAAATAAAAACGTTTTATTTATTTTGTAAGGGTTTTCACAACAGTTGTTTTCCAGAAACGCATGCTCGGCAGCGCCCAAATGTTATCCCATGCTGAATTCTCGAACTATTTCAAGCAGTCTATTTTCGGATATAATTTCGTTGGGGCTGCGCCGACGAACACAACGACGGACAGGACGTAAACAGGGTTTATATCATTCTTTGCAGTATTACTTTTCAAGCACCAGGTTCGCTGCGTAGGTGCGCAACACGCTGTGTTTGCAGTTTTTTTTCAAGGGTTGCTTAACTTTTCGAGGCATTTTTTCAGCCATTTCGATTTCAACATTTTACTTTTTTGGTGCCAGTGGGTAACTCATCCAACTTCAATAAAGCCGAAACAGAGACCCTTACAAACGCCAGCTCCATCTCAAATGCAAAGTATTTTTCTTCTTGCTTACTTTTTTTTAGGATGGAGCCCTTTGGCAGCCGTCACTCGGTTTCGCGGGGTCGGTGTCTGTTTATTCCCGCGTAACCAATTCAGCGAAGGCAGCAGCGAGGGCATATAGAAAACGGAGAGCAGCTTCTGGGGAAGGGTTAGCCGCAGAGTCCAACGCGGGGTTATGGCCTCATTTCTCACCCTGCGTCCCCTCACTCTTGTTTCTTGCGTCGCCGCCAAGGAGCGCACTCGTTTTCCTATTTTCCCCAGACGCTGTTCCGTTCGCCGCTTATCCAAACGCGACAAATTTACGAGGGGGGTCAACAACGATTTCCAACAACATGTTCGCTGCCATGGCTAATCCGAAGCACTGACATTTGCGCAGGAGGTTTCAACACCACTGGAAACCACACGCTGGCCGGCTGCGGCGACGTGCTGCGAGATTTCAACAGAATAGCACAGGCCGCTTTGCGTTCCCTGGTCGGGCGATCACCTCCTGACGCGCCGCAGATATGCGCTGTGACTGAAAAGACTGCAACTCGCGCTAAGCCCAAATATCGGATTAGGGATTGTAGTAATAGTGTGTCTTTTAGATGGAAAGCATCTTTTGAGCTCGCCTTCTCCTTCCGTTGTCCGGCGTCCACCTCTCCCCCTCGTACCCTCTCCACGCCAGCTGTAATAACGCCGCTCTCCCCCTGGGCCCTGGGCCCTCCCTCGTGCCCGCTAAGGAAGACCCGGCAAAACTGTCACTCCTGGAGCCCTAACCAGCTGGGTAACCCCGCTCTCCTCATCGCCGCTCGGCTCGTTCGTGCCGGCTCAGGAAGACACCGGCGACATTCTCGCTCCAGGAGCTATCTCAAGGTTGGGGCTATGTCCCTCCCTTGTTGTTGCGCCGTCAACATCCCCACTGCACATGCGCGTCTCTCCTCCATTCTACTCTCCTCCAGGTGTATAAAAGCAGGTGCGCGCGCTGCGCGGCGTTCAGTCTGCTCCGAGACACCGCCTGCGCCGGTTCTGCTCCGGTGTGGGACGTACACGGAACCCCCATGCTTTGCATCCCCACATAGTTCCCTTCGGGATGATGGGGTAATTTTTTCCTCTAGAGCATCCTTGGGCCATCAATTCAAGAAGTATGAAAATGTTTAAAACAATTAGCTTTGCCTGTGTTTCTTTCCATCTTCAAACATTAAAATTGAACGAGGAATTCTTTTTTCGTGGGGTTATGTTTTGTTGTGAAGAAAATTTTACTAGGCCGTGCAGCTGCCTGGCTCGACCGGTGCACCCATAGTGCTGTCAGCATTTCAAATGCCTTCTCGGAGCCTTATGCATTAGTGGTATAGTGGTCACTGGTTGGTGTTCTCCCGCGAGCCGCTGCATCTAATATAGAAATAATAGTGACAATGGTCTAATAATACCGTTCATATTTATTAGCTATTGCTATATTCTACTTCTAAAGTAGGGGATTACCAATTTTTCTTTTATACAAAACATATACTACTCAAAGGTGCCGCCGGCGGTTTTTAACCTTGGGCCTCCTCTTGTATATCGATGTTATGTAATTGCGCATCATTGTATTTTTGAAATAAACTTTGAAGCATGAAAACATTTGTACGTTTAATAAAAAGTAAGTGAAGGTGAACTTTTGCTGATACTGAAGCGTATCTCATATCCCGCGAGCCATTTCGGATGCCCATTCTGCACAAGAGTCCTTTCTTTTATGAGTCAAATACGCAATCAATTATTGCAACTTTTTGGCTATCTTTAGGAGGCGCTCACTTAGTGATCTCTCGCTATTTTTCCTTCCCATATTTTTCATGTCAGCAAAAGGATAACTTCGGCTCGTACTGAATGCTTCGCATCAGGGAATCATCAATACACAAATTGGCTTTACGCATGGCTTGGAAGCCTCAGTGAGAAATGTCATGACAATGGTGCTATACATTCAAAATAAGTAGGTAACTTTAGAAGCGTGAACTATTATTAGTTTACGGCGCACACGGAAAACATTGCATTATTGTTTCAACATGAACCATACCACCGAATGGATACGAGGTGGTATTCCAGAGGCCCGAGATCCACCTGCTCCCTAGTTTCCAGCTGCTTGGTTTCTGAATGTAGTGATAGTGAAGTATTCGATACACCTCAAACAAAATCGGGAAAATCGCGTGAAGCACGCCTGTCATTATCAGCACGCCGTACTGAGGCCGGTTACGTAGAGAAGGTATACGGTGTGTGCTATCATCCGCATGCAGCATGATATGAAAGCGAGCTGCCATACTGACCCTCTAGCATAAATTAGATAACCGGTACTACTACTTTCAATTCCCCGGCCAGGCTGGTAGCCACGCCCCGCGCGGTGCGGTCTGTTTTTTTTGGTGTTCTCTTCTTCCACTACGTTATGTTTGCTGTGTGGCTTTACGGTAGCCCCAATGTAGCTCTGTGAAAGCACAAACCGAGCAAACAAAGGCGTTTACTGTAGCGAATGGAACGCGCCCGGCTCCCGACGTCAGATTTAGCTTTTATTCACGGCTTGGTTCAGGGTGCATGGCGGGTGCTTACCAATTCAGCGCGTGAAGGGCGTCTTCATCATTGGCGAGTGCGCTTTAGATGTTGAAGTTGTGTCAGTTGTCATCGACTGTGTTTTGCCGGTGTGTGAAGAAGGCTCCCGTGGGCAAATCTTGTCGTCTTGGCCGCCCCTCCCAGCTCCGACAAGTATGAACGCCAGTTCGTAACGAAACCCCCGCGACTGTGGCACCATTGGCTGACGGTGGCTTTTGTTTTGTGCAAAGTTCTTGTCGCTGCTACAGGGTATCAAATGACGATTTCGTGGCTACGACGCTACGCCCACACAGGTTGGACGCAATGGGTGGGTGTGGCTTCAGCTGCAAACTCGCTCACTAATGGGCTGGGCGTGGTTGACTGACAATACAACTGGGAGGGAACTCCAGCATGGTTTTGCACGAGCGAGTTAAACTCGAGACGCTCGTGGCGGCTGCTGTTGCGGCGTGGTTTATGGTCATTGTCACCATAGTAGGCATATTTTTACCACCATAGGTGCTTCAAAAGAAGGCGCAATTTCGGGATTATTTTTATATCTCGAACAGTGCTGTGCATTGGCTGTGGAGCCATCTGGCAACAGAATCCCTTTTGCGACGACTTCGACGCAGCTTTCGGTCGAAGACCGTCGAGGAGCAAGTGTTGTGTACAGGCTCTGCGGTTTTACACGAAGGGCAGCTTCCACGGAGGCTGGTGGCAACCGCACCATCGATCAACACGTGTCAACAGTCAGCTGGTGTGTGCGCATTATGATTAGCGGAGGAGTGCTTTCCTGACCTCGCCTTTCATAAGGTGGTTCGCTGGACATGGCTTCCGCAAGTAGTACCACGCGTCGAACCGTCTGCAACCGGAGCATGCGCTTCAGTTATCGTCTGCTCGCAAAACAGTTTCAAACGAGGCGTAGTATGACGCATATTTCTTGTGAAAACGTTACTGGCAGGATAGCTTATACGTATATACGTATACAATCAACGGCGCGTGTCTTTTGTTAGAGGCGATCCCTATAAATTTCAACGCGTCTTGTTAAGCGTCACTATCGTATGGAAGGAAGCAGAGAATGGCGAGCAATTAAAGGGGAGACTGTCGAATTATAGTAACCAGGTGGCGCTAGAAGGTGTGTAACCGAGAGGGGGAAAGCGCGAAGGAAGAGAGGGACCATGGGCTGCATAACTTCCTGCATGAGCCAGTATCTTCGCCTCTAGTATAAATAAATGAAATGAGAAAGGGGATGAGGGCATTGAACTCTATAGAAAACGACTGGGCAGATCTTAGTCGTCCAAGAGCGGTGAAGAGCAAAAGGACATAAAGCAAAAACACCTGAAAAGTGGTCGTCGTTGCTATTCCTTCCTTCGTAACACATGGCCACTTGCCAGATTCGGTGCTTAAAGAGATCGGTGCTTATCCTAAAACCGTGTATTCTTTGCTATGTTTGAAAAATGTTGCAACTTTTAGGACAAACCACATTGAGTAATAGAGTTTGAAGGCATTTATGGAAGCTGAGTGTTTTTTTGACATCCAATAACAACGCCTGCTCTGGCCAATAAATAAAAAAGTTGAAGTTGAATAATAAATTGCCTGAATAACACATTGAAATCTCGGTAAAACTATTCTGCACCATACATTTCTTGGGCTAATACGTTTTCCTTATTATTCCCGGCCAACGTCAGTTTGGAATAATGCATTTTTATGCTTGAAATAACAACGCATGTTCGGCGAAAATTGTATAAAACGACCGGGAAAGTGTAAATTCACCAACAATCCGATAAGTGTTTATTTCTCCGTATACAAGCTTAAACCGCACTCCAACAAGACACAGGCCACACGTTGCAGAAACGTTGATAGAAGCTGTAGCGTCCATTTTGCGGCAAAAGCATCGCTGTCAGGCATGGTCGCTTTCACCAACGAGGATGATAAGAGAGGCGATACATCGGGCCATCTAGCGAAACGTGTTATAATCAAGCAAAAAGGATGCCATGCTGTTACAGTAACTGGTACTCTAGTTAACAGTAAAACACTGCAGCCAGGCGCAATTTCTCTCCCCGTCTTCCCGCAATGCTCCGTGCTTTCCTAGCTGTTCTTTCTTCTTTTCTGCCTTGTTTCTATGTTAGGTGTAGGCGCGGTGGTTTTGAGGCCATTTTTTGTTCCCCTCTGCCTGCCTAGTTCCTGTGCGTTGGTTGTTCCGGGCTTGTGACAATGCCTGGTAACTTCAATGCACTCAGTTTAAATGAAACTTAGAAATTGTATGCAAATTCTAAGGAAAATCGAATATAAAGTGCGTGGACTCCGCACGTGAGTTCAGTTTACCATTGTGAAAGTATGAGTGTATTGTCGCTAAGCAAAAAAAAAAAAAGAAACTTCGAAAGCAGCTGGAAGTTTTCGCCCAAGTGTAAAAGAAACGCGAGTTTCAAAGCATGAGCAAAGAGAAAAAATTCTGCTTACATAGTTCAAGAAACTTAGACCGGCACGAGAGGACGCTGACGGGTCAGTCTTATGCAAAAAAGTTGAAAAAATCACGCTATCTTTATACATTAAAGACCTACAAGGGTCAGTCGGCTAGCTTCACCGATTCAAGACATAACAGATTGTGTTACAGAACAGCGTCCGGCAATGCAAAAAAAAAAAATCACCACATTCCCGTAGGGGAACCCTGAGTAGTATGCGAAGCAGCCATGTGGTCGACTCAAGTTCCCATTAGTTTTCAGTCTGATCACGGCATTGAGAGAGGAGAATGAGGTCAGAGGAGCCACGCGCCCGTCATTTATACCGCGTAGCTACAGCGGCGCCCCCAGCGGAGTATGCAGCGGCCACCGTCGCGTCTCTAACCCTAAGCTGCTTCGCATTATCGCGCGATGAGCCGCAGGTGTTGCCACTCGTTGCGCAATCCCGGAGAGCAGAGGAGCTTCGGAGAGGAAAGGAAGAATCCCGCAGAAGAGAGGAGCGTCGGAGAGGAGAGGAGGAATGCCTCGCATACTAATCAGGGTTCCCCTATGGGAAGATGACGACGGTGGTTGAACGCGTTGCTATTTCATGATAGATTCTTTGGTTGGCCAATCCCTAGGGGCATCCTGCCACAATCATCATCAGCGGTGCCTGGCCAGGCATGCGCAGTGGGAGTGTAGTACTCAGGGTTCCCCTACGGGAAAATGACGACGGTGGTTGAACACGAAGCTATCTCGTTATGGATTCTTTGGTTGGCCAATCCCTCGGGGTATTCTGCCACAGTCCTTATCAGCGGTGCCTGGCCAGGCACGCACAATCGGGGTGTGGACGCCCAGCCGGTGCGCATCTGAAATGCCGGCCGCATCGTATTTTACCTTTTAGAAAAATGTACTCCTGGACGACAAAAAGAAGAAAGTGCAGCTAAAAGTGACAGCTAATTCTATGTTGCGAAAGGAAACTGAGTTGCTGACGGAGTACACATATCCAACTCCGTTTCTGGCCTCGTTAGATAACGCGATTTTCGCATAATACGCTTTCTTTTCCGGTTCCCTTGAATAACGTATCAACAAGATTGCACTGTATATACTCTAAACTCAATTCCACAGAGTTCAGGGGCATGACGAATTGTTTTTTTAACCTTTGAATGTTGGTCAACCGAGTTAGGCATTCCTTTGTCACTTCATTAGGTACATTCGTCTAATATTGTAGCGGCCTCCAGCATGCTTGTGAGGCGTCCTACTAAAGTAGTGTAGAAGCTCCGTAAATAATATGTCGGCCCGCACGTACGAAAAGAGGACACGACAAGTGTTACCTGAATACGAACGGTCCCCAGGGTACAACAAATTTATTTGGTACGTAAGTTGGCAACTCCTGCTTACTAGTTTCTAAACAATAGTTCGGGGATAGGGGAAATTTTTTTTTAAATTTATTTTTTTTTTTTTATTGATACTGTAACCCTCACTTGAGGGTCATTACAGGGAGGAGTCCGTGTCCATGGACAGAGCAAGCATCAGCATATCACGGGACCAGAAAGCGGACACACCATACGGACGGTGCTGCCTTCGAATGTAGAGATATGTTACTACCTTTGCCGCAGTTCCATCGTTTTAAGGGAGGCGTCAAATCGGAGCCGGCCTCAGCACCTGGTTTCACAAACGTTCTGGTTAGAAGATTTTTTGAGCCGCCGCGGTGGCTCAATGGCTCGGGCATTGCACGGGAGTACGGGGGGAGCGGGTTCGATTCTCGGCCGCGGCGCCCGCTTTTCTGAAAAAATTTCCCGGGAACGAAAATTATCTCCAGGTGGTCAAAAGTAATCCGGAGCACTCTACTACAGCGCGCCTCATCACCTGCGTTGCGTCGGCGAGTAAAACCCTACAACCAGAAGGTTTCTTGATGGGTCGCGTACCTCCAGTAAACGCGTGTACGCGTGGTAGAATTGGTTATGCAGCTACTGGAGGGTCACTTAAAGAAGGGATTGAAATATCGGTGACGAAAAGCCCATACGTGAGTGCTACAAAGGGGCGAAAGGCAGAAATTTCAAGTGCTAAACCGGGAAACTGTGACAACTGAGATGAATAGAGCGCTAGGCACGTTTGGCGGAACGTTTTGCGGGCGTTGCACAGGACCGGGATAATTGGAGAATAATGGGAGAGGCCTTAGCCCTGCAGTGGGCATAGATAGGCTGGTGATGATGATGATGGCTGTGGACGTAAGAAAGCCGCCTCTTGGAGGACTTCCAAACTTAGGGCAACTGTTTTTCGCAATGAAGCGAGCCTGATATTCTTCATAAAGAGGAACAATGTGTGCACGCATTACTATTACTAACGAATCCCCCTGCCTAGACGCTTTTAATGCCTAGGAGTTGGACTTCAACGTTCTAAGCACACATCTTGTGTGGTTCAGGATAACGGTTGTAGAAAAATGTCTATATTTTGGCAGTTGCAAATTTCCGTGCGACAGGAAAACAGGTGCGGTGCTCTGAGAAAGGGGCGATGAAGTGCACGCTTTGAAAGGAAGAGCGCAACATCCGTTGGCCACGCCGCCCAATACATTTCAATAAATGAAATGTATTGGGCGGCGTGGCCGTGGTGCTCCAGATAAAGGGCAGCAAGCCAAAGTATCTTCGAAGAGTGCTGTCGTGGAGACTGCTGTAGTGGTGACTCGTCGGAACCCGAAGTTGAAATGCAATGTTCAACAGGAGGTAAACAGAGGTTCCAAATACTCTCTTTGACCATTCTCCTACAATGGTCAGAAGTAAAAATTTCATGCACCTTGAATGTTTAAAAAATCAGCGCAATTCCTCACATTCTCCTCGCATATTCCCGTCAACTCATTTGATGTTATATTTTGTACTTACAATAGCCTCTGAAGCTAACTGTTTGCTTCACGTTTTAAAGCTATATTTGAGTTAACAATTTTTTCCAAATATATGTCATCATAGCTATGTTTCGCGATCGAAATATTTTCAAACAGTGTGAACAAAAATCGCACAGCTTGGAGGGGGGGGGGGGGGGGGGGAAGGCTGGAAGAACGGAAGAGCTTGCGTCCCCTCTCCATTTCGGAGACCTTGCTGTTGCATCAACGTCGTCAGCAGCAGCCCACTAGGTCCAGTGCAGGAGGAAATCCCCTCCCATGGAGCTCCATGCGGGGAAATGCAGCATTACTGAACGAGTGCGTCTCATTGTGGGTGCACCCATGGGTTTCTGAAAACGGATTCTGTTTGGTGTCAATAACCCTTATCGGGACCTGCAGCCGCTGTAAAATTGTTGGACGTGTTGGTGAAGAGCGGAGAGTACTTCCAGTTTTACGGGGCACCGTATGGGAAGAATCATGGCAATAAGTTTTCCAGTCAGAACACATTAAAGTGATTGATCTTCTCACAAGGTAAGCCCACGGTTATTGCTGTCGTGTATAGGCTCTTAGCATGCCTGCCCGCGCTAGACGCCATCCTCTCGCGCGTCGCACCTAGGGTGGCCACAGTTACCGGAGCCGATAGGGCTCCTGCACTGCCAAGGGGGCGCTGCAAAACCGACTTCCGGGCAGTACTTCCGGTTAGTAGAAATCTGTGAAGGTCCCATAGGATCTTGTTTTGACAGAAGCAAAATGAGCCCGATGCTGGAGATTGTTTTGCTACACGGTCTCCAGCCAATCCTCGGCGCGTGCGATCTCGTACGGTGATCAATTTTGCATTAGGGAAAAAGCTATGCAGCGCGAAATACGTTTACAGCGTCGACGAAAGTGCTGGGACGGTGAAGGCGCTCTGCCATTCGCAGAGTCACCAATCGATGGTTGTATGAAGGGAAATTTGAAGTGATAGCTGCTTGTTTATACTAATACACTTAGTGACAAGGCCTTTTCAACAACAGCCGATCAAACAAGAGGAGTACCTCAAACAGCGATGATCGCGCGTAACAATCAACGCGTCTCGCAGACCGCAGGCTCGTCCGCTCCGGTTAGCCGTACTTTTCCGCACCTGTGAACACATGCGTGCATTTTGAATAAACACTGCTGATTTGCGTCATCGTTACGAATACATATTGCAGCGCTAGCTCGCCGTTTTTTCCGTGGCTCAGTCACAAAATGCAGCAAGCGTCATAAGCGTCAACTGTGTTTGTGATTCTGAAAGTCGCGGCCGTAAAACAAAGTGCTCGGGCGAACGGAGTGGCTGTTGCGTTTTCTTGATGCTCTCACCATATATAATTACACTCTTGAAGGTTTGAACGTTTATTGAAAAATATGGTTGGTACATTGAAATACAATAACAGATCCATACAGAAGGAGGTTCCACAGTGAAACACTGTCGGGGGGACCTCCTGTAACAACGTTACATGGTACAAAATTCGTAGAGGTGTAACAGCAATCGATTGTTGTAATAATGTAGAAATTACAGAAGCAAAAGCGAAAACTTGGCACAGAAAAAAAAGCATGGTACCGGTGAGGTTGTGTTAGTTTTTCAGGCTCCGTGAATAATTAACTAATAAATACAACACACTGATGCGTTAAATGCTGAGATCCGAACAGCTCTCACAGGAAAAGGTTCTTAATATACACTGAAAAAAACTTGAGGAACGCGATAATTTAATTTGAACCGGTATTGTATTCCAGAATGTAATGCCTCCAAACAGAACTGTGTGTTTGCCGTAATTGGTGGGTGCTTTTGGGAGGATAAGGCTATGATGTCCAGAAAATCTGGTAATGTTAGAGTTTGTGAGGTGTTCATTGGAAAAGCCATCAATGACCGTGACATGAGAGCACAGGCGATAGATCAATATTCCTAACTTGAGTAGCACTAAGTGTCTGAGTGGATTTTTAAACTGTTGCAAAGGGAATATGTGGTTTCCCTGTACGTGCTGAAGCTGATTATGCGAATAGCTTGCGATTGTAATTGTTCAATGACGGAAACATGGGCTTGGTAAGTGTTCTCCATGATGAAATACAATATCAAATGTGGCTGTGAACGAAGGCAAAGTAAAGAAAACGAAGTGTGAACAGGGAAATTAAAACGTGATCGCAACAAGACACGGATACCAAACCATATCTTCTTAGTGAGTGATTTAGCATGCAGATTAAGTTTTAAATTGGGGTCTAAAGTAATTTCCAGAAATAAAGCAGATCTTGATGCGTCTAAGCTGTTGTTGCGAAGAAAAACGGACGGAGTTGGATGAAGCTGCCTTTGATGTGAATGAAACACTGTAAAGCTGGTTTTTGCGGGGTTTATACGGAGCTGGTTTTTTTTTCCACCAGACGCAAGTATTTCTTAAATCACTGTTGAGTCGTTCCGTTACATTGGTCAAGTTTTTCGTCCCCAACAAATAGTGTGGTGTCATCCGCATAGAGGATGCAATTAGAGTTTTTGAAGCAACTAAGTTAAATCATTAATGTACAAAAGGAAAAGGAGAGGACCTAACAGGGACCCTGTGGTACACCTGTGGTAAAAGTAGCTGGTTGTGATAAGGAATCTTTATTTGTGCAACGTGAATCCGTTTAGCCCAATTACTGCGTAAAAGATTTAGGACGGGCCCACAAATTCCGAGTGATTCCAATTTACGAAAAAGTCTACTATGATTAATCATGTCAAATTCCTTTGTGAAATCAATGGACAAGGTCCCTGCCCAGTATTCCTTGTCAATAAATGTTTTCAGGGAATCAGTATATTATATCAGAGCCAATTCCGCATAGTAGTGAGGACCAAAACCGAATTGTTTGGATGTGAGCAAGTTAAATTTGTAAAGGTAGCTGATTAGGCAGTTAACAATAAGTTTTTCGACGAGTTTGCTAAAAAAACGGCCATACAGTGATTGGGTGATAATTAGATAACATATTGTCACGAAGCCAAAGACGACGCGGTTGTCTTGAAGGAAAACACGTTTATAGGAGCGAATTGGTGCTCCCCTAACAGCTCAAAGAATAGACAGGCGGCGAAGCAGCAGTCAACAAAGTGACGTGTGCGGGCGAGCGGTGGCGATTCGGATACCGCGGTGTCTGCTCTGCAGGCTTTTATCCTTCCGCGCGAGTGTTTGTCGAACCGTCGATTTACATCTAGAACATTGTAGATCAAAGAAGAATATTCTGGGCTAGTGACGTTAGGGAGAACAGTTGTATCAGAATGAGATAACCCGTGCGGCATACAAATAAAGAATGGAACACGCGCTTTGCTTGGGACACAGATAACACAGCTGGGCGTGGCCGGGCAGTAAAAACAAAACATAAAAAAAACCCAATGCCTAGTTCGCGGCATTACTCCCCCTCTAAGAGTGAACCGCCCCGATGCTAAAATAAGACGGCAGTCCACAAAAACAACAACATAAAAGTTCGTCATCTTGCCCAGTAAGGTTTTAGGCGAACCACATGGACGACTCCGGGTCGCGTGCGTCGTCGTGATGTGCCGGAATCACCATCGGGTATCACTTCGTAGGTAAGTTGGCCAACACGTGGTAGAATCCGGTAGGGTCCGAAATACCGTCGCAGAAGCTTCTCACTGAGCCCGCGTCTTCAGATGGGGGTCCATACCAAACCCACACGCGATCCCCTGGGTGGTACTCGGCGTCTCGGTGTCCGAGGTTGTAGCGGCCGGCATCCACCAGCTGCTGGTCCGTTGTACGAACTCGAGCGAGCTGGCGAGCCTCCTCCGCACGCTGAAGGTATCCTTAGACGTCGGCGTTGATGTCGTCGTCTTCTACATGCGGAAGCATGGCGTCAAGCATCGTTGTCGGCCGACTTCCGTAGACAAGGTCGAACGGTGTCATCTGCGTAGTTTCTGGAATAGCCGTGTTGTACGCAAACGCGACATATGGGTGCACTTCGTCCCAGGTATCATGTTCAAGGTCGACGTACATAGACACCATATCTGAAATCGTCTTTTTCAAACGTTCCGTTAGTCCTTTCATTTGGGGGTGGCACGCCATCGTTCTTCGGTGATCCTTGTTGCTGTAACGTAAGATTCCTGCATCAGCTCCGTAGTAAAGGCCGTCCCACGGTCCGTGATTAGGACTTCTGGGGCGCCGTGTCGCAGCACAACGTGGTTTATAAAGAACTTCGCGACTTCTTGTGCAGTCCCCCTAGCAAGAGCGGCGGTCTCTGCGTAGCGCGTCATGTAGTCTGTCGCTACGACAATCCGCTTGTCGGATCGTGACGTAAGAAACGGCCCCAGAAGGTCCATTCCATTCTTCTGGAAGGGAATTGATGGGATGGCGATCGGCTGCAGAAGTCAGGTGGGTCTGGTAGGCCGCGTTTTTCGTCGCTGGCAGTCACGGCAGCTCCGGACGCAATGGGTAGCGGTGGATGTAAGGCGGGGCCAGTAGTACTTCGCCTTGATTTTTCCAATTTTGCGAGCTGTGCCGAGATGTCCGGAAGACGGGTCGTCGTGGCACGCTTCCAAACTTTCGTCACGAAGATCTGTCGGGATGACAAGAAGATAATTCGTTCTCGTTCCGTGGCTGAAATTCTTCACGAGGACGGAGTTTTTCAGGCTGAATGCAGGTAAGCTGCGTTTGAAAGCCCTGGGCACGGCGACGTTGCATCCTTGGAGGTATTCGATCAGGACGTGTAGATCGGGGGCGGGACGCTGCTGGGCGGCCAGGTCACTCTCAGTCACGAACCAAAAAACGCGCTGTCTTCATAGGAGTCTTTTGGGGGTGGGTTGACGGGGGCGCGGGACAGGCAGTCGGCGTCGGAGTGTTTTTCCCGCCGGATTTATAGACGATTGTAACGTCGAACTCTTGCAGGCGCAAGCTCCACCGCCCAAGACGCCCAGAGGGGTCCTTCAAATTTGCGAGCCAACACAGCGCGTGGTGGTCTGTCACAACCTTGAATGGTCTACCATAGACGTATAGGCGAAATTTTGAAATAGCCTATATAACAGCGAGGCAGTCCTTTCTCAGAGGCTGAGTATTGTCTCCTCCTTCGACAGGCCATGGCTTGCATAGGCGATTACGTTCTCGCAATCGCTTCGCTTTTGGACGAGGACGGCCCCCAAGCCGACATAACTGGCGTCCGTAGGGCGTTTCTGTTTCGGCGTTTTCGTCGAAATAAGCGAGCATGGGCGGGTTGTTGGAGCTGTTGTTGCAGCTCACAGAATGGTTTTTAATTGGACGTTTTCCCAGCTGAATTCTTCCTTTTTAAACAAAGGAACAATTTTTTCCCGTTTTAGCTGGGTGGGGAAAATACCACTCTCAAATATTTTGTTTACGATGTTAGCGAGTACTTAGCTCACGGGATAAGAGTTTAATTTAGGATGGCATGATTGCGTCCAGCCCATCTCCGGTGTTTTTCAAGCTACACAGTACGAGGTAAACGTCATCTGGTGATATTGGGCGAAAAAAGAAACTATGAGGGCCGCGGTGTAGGTGAACTTCATCAGTGTCCTGAACCGGAATTCCCGTAGAGAAAAAGCTTGAAACGCATTTGCAATATTGTCGGGAGTAGTCAAGTTCTGAGAACCATCAGTAATTTCGTTGATTCCAGGTTCTGGGTTAGCCAAGTTTCGAAATTCTTTAATTAGTTTCGAATTCTTATAAGAATAATTTTTACCCTTTTTCAGGATTAAATTATGGTAGTAGGTTAGTTTGGCCTCTTTTAACAACTTAGTGTGCGAGAGTATTTTTAGGCGGTCTTGAAGAGCTAGGCTAAATGGCTGGCGTTTCACTTTTTTATGCATGTTATCTCGTTTACGTGTGGACTGCAATAAGCTGCCTGTAATCCAGACATTTCTTGGGGCATTGCAACGCTTCAGGTCTCTGATCTTGATGTGCATGAGGAAATAGCTGTATTTAGTTTATCAGAAAACATGTCATATGCCTTTCCAACATATGTTTCCTGCATTATATCCTCCCAATCAGTAGTAAAAATGGTTTGAATAAACTTAGCCGAGGTAAATGAAGCTGCATGAAGAATACTACGTTTTGTAGGGTTCTGAGTTTCGGAAAGTAAAAGGACAGGATAGTGATCCATAATGTTGAAATCGAAAACCCCAGCAATCTGAGATGAGATGAGATTTGATAGGACGTGATCAATGAGGGCACAGGGGTCAAGTGGTATTCATTTGTGGGCGAGGTAATCAAGGAATCCAGACCATGACCATGAAAGTAGCTTACGTAATCTGAGCACGAGGCATCATTTATGTCGCTGATATTGATGTCTATGCCCCCAAAGTTAATGACTTTTTTGTTTTCTCGATCAAGACGATGGCGTATGTTGTAGAGTTCGGCACAGAATTCCTAATGAGATGAGGACGGCGATCGGTAAATTCAGGTGACGACAGTGTTTTTATGAGCAGAAAACGAGGTACGGTCAAATTCTACCTTGACAGAGTCTACTTTTTCTGTACGGAAAGAAACATCGACGCGGCGCTTGTAGGGCATTGCGTGGGAGATAAACGTGGCTGAACCATTGTGGCGATCATTCGGTCTCTGGTGTAATTCACAACTACAGCTTGGTAGTGAAAACAGGGTGTCATCGCATGACGACAACCAAATTTCAGAAAGACAGATAATATAAAAAGAATGGATCAAGAGTGATTGGAAATAGGTTATGTCAAAATATGGTTTGGATAAGCTGCAAATATCGAAATAAATTATGGTACTGTGGCACGGCGGCTGTGCACTGAGTAATTTTTTAAACTGATCAACGGAGTATCTCATGACCGGATTGGTCAATCCTAGCGTTCACTAGTTGATATACGCGAGATCGGAGGTGCACGAGATACGATACACAGTGCTGTCATTGTTTTCGCGGGCAATGCGGCAGTTGTCGACCCAGAGAAACTTCCGTTGTTTTTCTAATTAAAGCAAAGCTTTATATCTCTACCCCCAAGTGGTCTTTCGTGACGGTTTGTGTCAACAGGAAACTCCCGCGAACAAATAAAAGAATTTTCTGGCACCGCCAGGAATCGAACCTGGAACTAATAGCGTAGCAAAGCGAGAGCCCGTTGTCTTACCCACTTAAGTAAAACCCCACGCGGCGACAGGGGGAGGAGGAGGATAAACATCTTTATTGAGGGAAAAGGTTTTCGTGGACTCTTCAGGAGGTGAAGTCCTCAGTCCAGGACCCCCTATGCCTTGCCAGCCGCTACAGCCCGCTCCCCCAGCCGAAGCTGGTCGGACAGGCATGAGCTGGAAGGGCGCGCCTCCAGAGCTCGGGAGAGTTGTAAGGATTCGGCTTGGGGAGAGGGTGGGAGGGGCATCCACCAACCATGTGGAAAAAAGTACACTCTGCCCCCAGAAGGGGCAGCTAGGGGACGTAATTTTTCGGAGTAGTGGCAGACTCTTTTTGGGTGGGGGAAAAGGGGTTTTTTTGCAAGGCACGGTAGTGGTGTGCCTGCTCGATAGAGAGGTGTCGATGCGGTGGGGGGGAAGGGGGGGTCGGGCCAGGCGTAGATGTTGCGTCATTTTTTATATGTCAGGAAAGGGGGGTAAATCTCTCCGAGGCGGCGTCTTCACTTCCCCGTGCGGCGTGTCATTTCTCGCGCGAGGTTTTGCGCCATCTCTTCCCTTCACTCCCAGATGGGCTGGAGTCCATATTATGTGGATCTGTCGCTGCGGCGGGGGCGGGGAGTAGATTGCGCGGGCCGCAGCGTGAACGGTTCCGGCCTGAAAGTGTCGGCAGGCCTGTTGGCTGTCCGTCACAACAGTAGTAGCCTGGGTAGACAGATGGCAAGTGCGATTGCCGCCTCTTCAGCTTCAGCTGGTGAAAGTGTTTTTACAGAGGCAGTGATAGCCCGTCCTCCTTGGGCGGGGCTTACTGCCAAGGCGAACGCTGGATAGGAGGAGTATGCTGCCGCGTCTGTGAAGGGCCGCGTCAGCATCTTGGGTGTACTGTCGTGAGATGGCCTTTTGCGCGAGCCTTGCGCCGTCCACTGTGGTGCTCGGGGTGCATATTACGCGGCAACGGTTGTACTTTAATGAGTTCTTGAGTAGGTCGGGGGAAAGGGGTTAGAAGGGGGGGCCCTTGTAGCCGGGGTATTTATTCCCTTCCCGAGAGGGCCCGGCCCCCTTTGGGAGAGAAAGCCGTCGGTATTGTTAAAAAATGTCCTTCAACTAGTTCGACGACGTATTGTGGATACCGAGTTGAAGGAGTAGCAGGTGGATGTGTTTTGGGAAGGCAAAATGCGCGCTTGATGATTTTCGAATTTTTGCATTGACACTTTCTTCTTTGTGCTTGTTGAGAAGCGCATATGGGATCGCGTACGTGATGCGGGAAATAATGAAGGCGTTTTCACGAGACGTAGCGCCGCATTCTCCCCCAAAACCGCGCCTCTTCGTGATGATTGGCGCAGAAAATGGGACACCTGGTCCGTAGTGTGCTTCAGCCGAGTTTTGATGGTGGAGTTCCGTTTATCTTGCTGGAAGACCACCCCAAAGGGTCTTGATTTGAGGAGTGGGGGGGAAAAAATGGGCCCCCTAAAGGGGTATTTCGACCGGTGGGGGGTGGGTCCCGTTTTGGGGCTTCCTGGTTGGACCACGAGGAGCTCGACTTTTGCGGGGGCACGAGAGTCCGCAGTATTTGGCGTACTCAGTGACCACATCGGCCGCTTCTTGAAGGCGAGCTTCCCTGTCCCCCCACGAGCCTGTGCCCGTCCAAACTGTCACATCTCGGGCGTAGAGCGGCATGCTTGGTGGTTTTTGGAAGAGCTGCAAGGCGTTGTGGCAGTTTGATTAGGGCGATATTTTAAAAAGCATCGGGGGGGAGCACTGCTCCTTGTGGAGTGCCTCTGCTCGCCAGGTTGATGGGGTTGGACTTCGCTTCGCCAACGTGGAGTACCGCTTGCCTCTTAGTAAGGAAGTCTCGCACGTAAGTGTACGTGCGTTCCCCGCAATGAGCTCTCGCAGGTGGGCCAAAATGACTGAAAGGGACACATTGTCAAAGGCCCCCTTTTTTGTCCAATGCCAGCATTGCCGTGGGGGGAGTGGGGGTTGGGGGCAGGGGGGCATGACCTCTTCTTTAAACTGGAGGAGAATGTTTCCTGGGTGGAGAGGTGGGGTCTGAATTTAAAAATAAGGGGGGTTGGTTGAGGTTCGATCGTCTAGGTGACGCTGGAGGCGAGCGAGGACGATATGCTCCATGAGTTTTCCGACGCAGGACGTTAGCGATATAGGTCGGAGGTTGTCAATGAAGGGGTCTTGTTCGGTTTGGGGATGAGGTGAACTTCGCGAGCTTCCATTCTGCAGGGAAACTTGCCCTCTCGCCACACTCTATTGAGGCACGCGGTGAGGGACACGAGAGAGGTCATCGAGGTTTGTAGCCTGTTGGAAATTCCATCAGGACCTGGCGCGGTGTTTTTCCCTATCCGGGACAGTGCCCCTCGTACCTCCGAGATGAGGATGTCTTGATCCAATGAGGGGTTCGGCGATCCCTCGTAGTTTTTGTGGCGCTGTTGCGGACCGGGCGGGAAGAATTTTGCCTCGAGGTTCGTTAAAAGTGTGTCGGTTGAGTGATTGTGCAGGAGGGCCCCTAGTTGGTTTGATGATGTGGGCCCTTTGAAGAGGAGGGGGTCGAGGAGGGGGGGAGGAAAAAAAAATTTTCATGTTTTTGACGTGCTCACGTGGTTTCCCATGGCGTCACAAATGGAGAGCCAACTCTCACGGCACAGTTCCGTGCGTATTTTGGGCCCCCTTTTTATTGAGCTGCGCAATGCGGATGCGGAGTTTTTTTGTGCCGCGCTTTTTCCAGCGCTTTTGCAGGCTGCGTCTAGCTTCCCATATGTGTAGAAGGTGCGTGTCTACGCAGGGGTTGTCGGTATTTGTCTTTATGTTAGTAGTACAAGGGGGCCTGGTCCTGAATAAGTTGGGCTATCCATGCGGAATATTGATCTTCCTCCCCGGATCTGCGGTGTCCTCTGTGCTGCGCGCTGACCTCAGTTTTCGGAAACCGGACCAATCTGTCAGGGCGGGACGTCCCACTGTGCGGACTAGCTCCGGGGGCCCGGGAAAAGATTTTTTCAATAAGGAAAAAGATCGCTGCCCAGTGCCTCTTGCTTGTTTCGCCATACCCACGTCACCTGCTGGTTGCTGGGCGAGGTCTGGCGTAGTATCGCGAGAGACGCTTGTGCCCTGCAAATGGGGATGTTTAGCTCGTTGAGTATCAGCCACGCCTTCTCGTTTACGTACTTGTGAAGGTGGTTGCCCCTTGGATTTGCGTAAGTGTAACCCCAAAGGGGGGGCGCCGCATTGAAGTCTACTGACGATGAGTTGGTGCCTCCCTGCTTTCTTTCGCGCCAGTTCCGCGTGTCATTTAGGGCCTGCGGGGGGAAAATTTGGGCCTGCAGTATACATTAAGGTGGAAGATAGGTAAGGAAGTCTTTGATGCCTTGGCGGGGGAGTAGTTTTTACCCCCAGGGCCAGAGACGCCTGGGGGGCCCGAAGGAAGGGAAAGGGGGCGAAAGGGGAACCCGGGGCCTTTAATAGACCGGATAAAAGGGGGTGGGAACACAAGCCGGGGGGATCCGCATGAAAAAGTGATATAGCCGGGGAGCGAAGCGTGGGTGTTGCTTTCTTGCAATGCGACAACTGTGGAGGTGTTTCTTGGTTGTAATATACTGGATCAGTTCTGAGCGTTTTCGCGGGAAACCGCGGCAGTTCCACTGCCAAACAATTGTTTGCCGCGGCTCCGACTATTCTTATTAGGAGGACCCATCTTCTTCCATGGCATCTTTGGGTGGAGGAGGAAGGGAGGGGGAGTGACGCGAGTGCACTGAGGAATAAATGCTTCCATTTTCGAGAGGCGTTCTTCGAAATTGGTATTCATTTCTTTGAGGGCTTGCATGGTCTGGTTCAGTTGGTCAGTAATAGTTTGTTGCGAGGCGGTCAGCTGCTGTAGCATAGAACGTATTTTCCCCCCACCCCGTCTCGAGTGAAAATGGCGTGGGGTTTTCTGGCATCGCCTGGCCCGAAATTGGTGGGGGTTGTGGGAAGAGGGGGGTTGCATCACTGCCCGGTGGGAGGGAAGTTCGGGGACGCTTGATAGCGGGAGAAAGTTTTTGGGGGGGGGGGTGCAGGGGGGTTGGCTGCTGTTTTTTTTAAGGACGCACGCAGTTCTGCAAGTTCCTGTCTGAGAGCCGCGTTCTCAGCTTTTAATTTAGTTATGAGTGCGCCATACTTATTATCAGCTCTGGAGGCCGCTATCCTGCCCAGCTCACCTTGGGGGTCCTCCGGGGGTGGTTCTTTGTGCGCGGAGCTCCTGTTGCTGAGGAGCTGGCCGAGCGTTGGTCTCTGGGTGGCTTGCGTTGGGTCCCTGGGGTCTGATCTCGATTGCGTGCCTGGCTGGGCGCGCGTTCCTTGGTGGTTGACCGTCCGTGTTGGGCCCTCGACCGTGATCTCGGCTCGGTCTTGAGCTCGAACGGTGAGGTCCCCGGTTGCGTCGCGAGCCAGGAGAGGGGGAGCGCGACCGGCAGGGCCCATCCGATGTGGACTTGTTCGGAGTTTTCTTGGCCTTGTACACGGTTGGGGAGGTACCGCTTGGGGAGTCTTTAGATGCGGTGGTGTGTGGGGCCCTTTTCAAAGCCCACACCGCGGTGTGCAGATGTGCTGAGGCTCGTTTAGGGGGGCACCGCACACGTTGCACTTGGGCGTGGCTGGAGGAGAGGGGCAAACGTCCGCTCGGTGGCCCGTTTGATGACAGAGGGTGCAAAAGGCGACCGTGCGGCGATTTAAAGGGGAGCATCGGAGCAGGGCTTGGTTGACGTTTAAAAGTAGTTGGCACTCGCTTGCCTCGAAATGTTATGACGAAGGCTTTGGACTCTCCGAGGTGACGAGCTGTGAGAACCTCGTACCGGGAGCAGTAATGAGTGACTTGACGTACTCTTTTGGATGTTCTTGTGCGATGTTGTGAAAGACGCCACGGCAGGAATTTTCCGGAGTGATTGGGTAGACACAGGGAAGACAGGTGGTGGACTGGTTTGCCCCCTGCATTCTCGCTGAATGCCACGTGATAGCGTCACGGGACCTCACGCGCCGCTGTTCGCTCCGTCCACGGCAGGTCTATCGGCCTTGTGCGCGCCTTGCGCGTGTGCTAGCAGTTATAAAAATTAAAGGATGCTCACACCAACACATGACACCTCAATTCTAGTCCGCGAAAGTCCTAAAGCCTGTGGCCTCCAGTGTTCACGTAAAAAATCACAGCTCCTTGTCGTCCGCCCTCACGCCAAACGGCACATCAAGGAACTCATTCAAATACTCCTTGATGGTCAGGCCATCACTCAAAACCCAGCATCAAGATCCTGGGCCTGCATCTCCAGGCCCAAAACAAAGAGTGACGTATTGTTGCAGCGCCTCAAACACAGCTTCAATAAAATCATACACATGATTAGGCGAGTTGCCACCAAAAAGCCAGGCCTTAAAGGGAAACCAATACCTTTCGAAGAATTCAAGCTTTTGTCCTTTTCGAGAATCACTTACGTCAACCCCCTGTCTTCTTGTCAGAACGTAGGGCATAAAGATACTTTATATAATGATTAGAAAGCTGGTTGAGCAGGCAATTGGTCTTCCCCTGGGTGCGTGCTGCTGAATGCTGCTTAGCAAGGTGCTCCAAAACACGGTTGAAGAGCTGATAGAGGGCCATATTCTAACCAGAAGCTCCGAATGAGGAGAACTGCGGTGGGTCACCGCATCGTTCACCAGACTGGCTGGGAAGCACAGAATGTCACTCCGCTTGATGTACGCCCGCACTCTTGGCGACAAGAACTAAAGATGCTCCCTTTGCTCAGAAATATGAACCCCTCACACGACGACGGTCGCTGACAAGCACGGCTCAAGCTCTCAACAGCACCATCTGTGGGGTCTTGTAGTTATCTACACTCACGCCTCCCAATATCGAGGGCAGTAGTAGGCCATCATTGTGGCTACCTCCAGAACCAACCTCCTTGCGTGTGCCTCACTCAAGACGCAAGATATGATGGCAGCACAAGAGGCAGCGATCGCCTTGGATCTCACTCAACCAGAGGTTCGGAAGGTAGTAACCAATTTCCAACAAGCCTACCGGAATTAACAGTCGGGTTGGGTGTCTGGAGGTGCACTGCGTGTGTTAAAAACCCACTCTTCAAACGGTCCCATTCAGCTCATCCGGACTCCCGCTCACGCTTCAATGGAGGGCAACGAATGCGCCCACCTAACAAGCCTGCGCTTTTACCATCCCGTGGTTTGGACTTCCACGACGACAGTCACCCGCTTGTCTTGTTCACGGACATAACCCAGCATTATCTCCCTCAGAGAGAGACCCTACCTTTGCTTTACCTGACCTTTCCAGAGAAAAACAAACTACCCTTTCGGCACATACAATCCGGCTCGTTCCCACACACGACGCGTCTTCACTTATTGCACCTGATTCGCTACGACGCTGAATGTAATTATTGCTGAGAAGTAGAACCACTCCACCACATAATCGGGGTGTGCGACTTTTACCTTGAGCGCCCTCCTCTCTTTACGTCAACTACCCAACGAGAGAAATGGGAGATGATGCTGTCCAGCCCCTGTCTGCCTACCCAATTCAGTTTGGGGGACAGAGCACAGGCGGCGCGGACTGCATATGGCCTCCAGTGAAGAAAGAACCACTCTCCTGGCCGCACTCTGGGCCGTTCAGAAATCTGAATAGAAGTACTTCCTCCTCTTTCTCCTCCTTCCCGCCTCCACCACCTCCTCGTCCTTCTTCTCTCGTCCCCCTTCTTCTCGTCCTCCGCCACCGTCTCCGCCGCCGATCTTACCTCCGTCCGCGCCATCAAAAGATGAGAAGTGAGATCGTCTAACACCAACAACATCTAGAAAAGGTCAAAAAGCGACAGGAGTGGGACAAAGAAACCCGCGTTCACTTTCTTGGTTGTACAAGACAATTACATATTTTTTAAAACACTCACAAGACTAACCGGAGACGAAAACATGGTGTGAACACATTTATTTCCCAAAGACAGCACGGGGGAACATATATACAGAAACCAAAAGCGGCGAATGTGGATACTAAGGGAAAACATTATTATAGTACATTAAAGAAAAGAAGAGCATAAGCTTATGTACCACTATTGCTGAACATAAAGGCAAATTTGTGCACTTTGATCAGAAGACACCTATGTATGGAAGCGTTCACAGTAGTATACAATGGACAAAATAAAAGGATTTATCGTACCCATTTTGAACGAGCTAGAAAAAAGGCAGGCATGCACCTGCAAGAGCATATTTTACTTAAGTGTAAGAACCTTCCTGTGCTTGACATTTAACTTCGCTTTTGTCAAGGCGTCGTTTTTAGTGTTTGCATAAATTTTTTAAAAGTGTGTTTAAAAGCAGGCCGTAACATATTTTTGAGGACGACATCAGGAGAGTGGCCGCTAGTGCATGTTTCGAGGCCTTCATATCAGACAACAAAACCATCATAATGCTCAGCAGTGACAATCTTTGGTTTTCTCTTTGTGGAAAACAAGCAGGTACTCGTCACTTGTACAATGCCCCAAAACAACTTTCGTACACACTACAGCGTGTACCGCAAAAGGTTGCGGGAATTTCAGGCCTCCGTAGTTCACTTCGTCTATGAGCAAATTTTCGCTCTGGTCAAGTACTCTTTCTGCAACAAGATAGCAAGCTGGGCGATTTGGCATTGGTACATAGTGATAGAAAATAGCCAGCACAAGAAAGACGAGGAAGAGGAAGGACGAGCCGCGCTGTGTCTGTTACCGTCCCCGTGCTTGTCTCTCTTGCGCTGGCTATTTTCTACCGCCATGTACTCTGTCTGCAACAGTCAGCCGCGTGTAACAATCCCATGGCTGACGCTTTAAGGCAGCATGAGCACAACAGCCAGCTATACAGGGTGATCAAAGTTAAGTCAGCAGTTTTTTAAAAAAATAGGCGCTTAGATTTACGCGAAGATAACCTCTACAGTGAGTTTATGCGCCCAGGGGGACACATAATTAGCAGGTTATAATTGATGTATATGGCTTAATTAATTAAAATTGATCAATTAACTTTTTAGTGGCTGCAGAAACCAGGCATGTTTGTATCGAAAAGTTAGACGCAATTGTGTTTCTACGTTTTTTCAATTGACAGAATTCTTCTAGCCCATCCGTAGTCCGAGATATAAAATGGCAAAGTTTAACTGCCGTTCGCATGATTACGCATGCTAGAAGTCAAGACCGGCGCATAGCTCCTTCCTTTCGTTCTGTGTTTCGATAGCGGTTACGAGTACTTCAGATTGCGATAACCAAGAATGAATGGGTGCCAGTTATCACTTTTTCCTGTGCCTCCACCCCTTTGTCGAACTAAACATCGTTACACAGCAGGCGTGTCACAGAAGGCAGAAGCTTTGCGCCGGTGCAGACTGTCTTGCATGCGTAATCATGCAAAAGGGAATTAAATTTCGCCGTTTGATATCTCGGTCTACGATGCGCTAGAAGAATTCTGCCAATTGAAACTGCGTAGAAACAATTAAGATTGCGTCTAACTTTTCAATACAAAAATGCTTGGTTACTGTAGCCACTAAAAAGTTAATTCAACAATTTTAGTTAATTACGCCTCCAAAATCAGTAATTACCTCCTATTTATGAGCCCCCCTGGGCTCATAACCTCATCGTATTCGCGTAAACCTAAGTGTTATTTTTAAAAAAAAAAACCCGTCGACTTACCTTTGATCAACCTTTATATGCAACTGCTGGCATATCCGTGCGAGGCTTCTTTAGCTCGCTGTCTAGCAGTGGTATGTTGTACGTGGCCAGTAGCATCTCAGGGTTGGGCTCTTTCTCACCTTCTTTTGAAGCCTGAACCTCACAACAGCATCTATAGGTTTCCGGAAATGAATTAGTATTTTGAGACCCTCACGAATTTAAATTAATGATTTAGCCATGGCCAATCCTGCCTTGTGGATACGTGCGAAAAACGTTCAAGGCATCATGATCATCCTCCTCAAGTTTGCTTCTGCTCCGGTCCCGCAACTGCGAGCGCTCGTGCGCGTGTTCAAGCGCGAGCTGCGCGATCGTCAGTGACCCCGCTGACGAAGGCCGAGGAAGCCGTGCACCCCAGTGCTCTTCCGAGGTCGGCCGCACCTCGTCGCTTCTTCGCCCCTTTTCCGTTAGCACCTAGCACACCGAAGCTGCAGGGGCGCTGAAGAGCTCAGGGGGCCCACCACATTCACCGCCCGCCTAGGCCACGGTGGTCCCGAAGGTAGCCAGCACCGGGTGCTCCGCGCCATGCTCGCCACCCGAGCACGTTCGGCCAACCCGACACAGGCCGACACCCGGGCGGCGCGAATCCACGACGGGACCCACGCTCGCAGGCCTCGATGTGAGTACAACGCTAACAATTGGCGTTTCGATGCAAGACAAACTTCTGGGGGCTAGTCGATTCATTGGCTTTGTAGCTGTAGCGTTGGAGTTGGTGAACGGAGCTATAACCTTTGGAGTTGTCGAGGCAGTGTTTTTTTATTGACAACTTACAAAAATAAACTTTCGGTGCATCCGAGGTTGGCGCGAGATGGCGCCTGCGTACGCTAAGTAGTGCGTCAGATGTGTAAACTTCGCACGGCCGCTCTTTATGGAGACGAAACAGCGGTTCGGAACGGTGCATGCATGAATCGCACCTAGCACGTACGCTCAATCCCGTCCTCTACTTTCCTTCTTTCAGCATTTGTGTGTCGTGTTCCGATGGTTCGAAATGTCACCGCGCTTCGGTGAATAAGGCACTAGGCAACCTGTCAGCCGCTGCGCCAATTACTTCCCCCCGTTCTTTCGGGACTCTACTTACTCAATTATTTTTCAAAACCAAGCATATATTTTTGGAAGTGATGAAGGTTTTGTATATTTAGGCTCACTGCAGGTTCTCGGCTCTGCCTATATCGAGGTATAACCGAGCAGATGCTGTTTTTTGGAAACGGAAAAACGTTACGTCAAGTAGCGGGCGAGGTACAACTGCTGGTTTCATGGCCGCTGGAAACAGTTTTACGACGTTTCTTTGCGCGGCTACCTCATAGTGAACATATCTATTGTTTTCGAATAAGCTGATGACGCAGGGTAGGGAGAATCATTTCTATACTACTAAGTAGTTTAAAACTCATCAGAAGTAATCTCCCAGAAAAAAATATTTGCTTTTTGCGTTTTACGCTTTTACAGACTAACTGCATTCTGAGTTCTTCCTCCACTCCATTTGCTTTCTCCATTCGGCTGAAGGCAGGATTCCGCAATGATTTCCGCGAGAGTTTGTGCTATGTCTCTCTCCCGTTGTTTATGGGAAATTATTGCTTTGTGTTTCTAAGTTCAGCTTTTCGTACGTCATACGTACAGCAGAATGTTTGTTTCTTCCCTTTTCATACTGAGTTTCGCGTGCTTCACGGGGTTCCTGGTTGTAGAAACCATGTCCGACTAAGCGCTTGTAGAGTAATAAAAGGAAACATGGACATAAGTCTCGATTATTAAAGTACGCACCGGACAGGTTTCGGAAAAAGCAACTTGCTGTGCGTATGTATCGTAAACCAGAATGGCATGATGTTCAAACGTTCCCTATGTTGCACTTTGACTTGGAAATCCCGGTATATGTACAGCGCGTCAGAATGAGACGTAGGTAAAAAGATACTCTGTGAAGCGCAGTGAGCTCTACAAAGTTGCGTTGAGGAATGATTTGGGAAAGGCTGTATTCGGTTACAGATATTCGTGGATTTTGCTTCAACATTCACCTAATTAGCCCTTGATGAAGCACAGCTTTTACACTCTACTCAGTGCAATGTAGTTACTCAGCCCCCGTGTTGGATTCACGGCTAAGCCGTTGTGCAGCTGATCCCGAGGACGCGGGTTCGATTCCCGGCCGTGGTGGCGGCTTTTCTGGTGGAGCCGAAAAGCGAAAACGCCCGCGTGTCGCCATTTCGGCGCCCGTTAAACCTACTCAAGTGGCCGAAATTATTCAGGAGCCCTGCGCTACGGCGCACTTCATAGCGCAGGTTCAGCCTTTCGTGCAGTGCGTTTCGTGTGTGTCACGTCGTTCCTGACTCTCGAAACACCCTCCTGCTTAGCGCATGTCAGAAATAAGACAAAATCTTGGCACATAAGGGTCCATTGGGAAAAGACGTGCCGAACAGGTTTTAGGTGCAGCTTTACTGGGGAAAATCCCAGAATCTTTTTATTGCAATGTAGTTCTTTTTTATGTATGTTTTCCGCCGCCTCGTCTTCACTGCTGAGCACTGTGCGGTGACAACGCAGCAGTGCCGTGGAGTCGATGTTCAACTTCCGGCCCCTCCTGGACGTGGAACGAGGCGTCCCCTCGCTGGTGCTGTCGCTGACCACGCCGGGAGTCTCCGTGGTTGCCCTAGTCACCATCACTGCTATCACCGGACCCGGTACGGCATAAAGTGTTTGTTCTGCATTCAACTATGATGTCCTAGATTTTGCGATCGAATTTTTAAACGAAATTCGTAGTAAAGGATAAACGCAATATAGTTGTTGTTTCGCGCTACAGACTATTTTCTGTCTTTTTTTCTTCGTGTAACCACCAAGCTGCCTGTCTGTACATAACTTTATTTTTTTTGTTTTCCGCCTAAAATATTGAACCAATTGCTCAATGAGGCTGAATATAGACATCACACCCTCTATGCCGTCATTCTCTATTTACGATTAATGCATCCATCAGAAGCTTACAACTTTTACACAAACTCCCTGCGGGTGCGACACGCTACAGAACAACATTTAAAGGTCCTCCTTGGCGAATTATTATATGTGAATCGCAACTAATAGAGCGTTGATGTGACTTTTCGCTCATACGGTGTTTATGATCATGTTAAGCTTATCTCTCAGATCTTAATGAAACATTCAGCAGCTGGAAGTCGGGAAGCACGGGACCACCGTTCACTGCACACTGAGCAGACAACCATTGTTTCGCTCACAGCCGTCGCAGCCCCTACGGCAGCCCTGTTGCGCGGCCATCCGATAGCCGAGGCCAAGACGCAGGAAGCCGCCAAGACGACGAGTGCCTTCCGCCCAACGAGGAGGGCGCTCGGCTGCGAAGGGCTCTCTCTGTGGAGGAGGCGGCAAACAGGTGAGTTCAGCTCTACGCCGCCAACAGCACCGCGCAGGAGTCACGAGGCACCGTTCATTATTGAGGGGCAGGTACGTGAAGACTTGTCCAAGGCTAGCCAGGGTCGCGTGCCACTAGCATGTACGTTGCACCTCACTCGCCTGTAGTGCGATTAGATTGGTGCTCTAACTGCGCAATTTTTTCTCAAAAAGCAATACATTTTACAACCGCCTTGCACGTTGAAGCATTAGCACTCTGCAGAGCCTGGTCGCATGGCTTGAGCAATTCAGAGATGAGAATTCGATGACATAAACTGCATTTTGTACAGAAAATATTTAGCAAACCAACATGCTCTATGAGAAATGCTACAGCGCAAATAACGGTTACACTTGTAGAATTTTAAGAAATAAACTAAGAGAAATTCAGGATACTTTGTTTTACAACAAATTGTTAGTATTAAAAATTGACCAGCCCGCTTCTACTTTGGAGATGGAACTGTCATCGCAAAGACGCGTGAATGCGGGCATATGTATCTAAGTGTAGCTTATTGCAAATAATAAGAAAAAGCACTCTCAAAAGCAAGGTTTTACTTCTGTGAATGAATATAATAGAATGTCAGAAACTGAAAGCTCGGATATGTCAGGTAGCAAAGTACGGAGTTAGTTGAGGAAAGTACGCGGAATATATACTCCAATCTTTTATCACTTATTTGACGCACAACAACTATAAAATTGAAGCCAAAGACCTCTACCCTCACACCAATGCAAACCAAGCATGCCCGCGAAATAACTAGTCAAAAATGTCCTCCGCCTCTAGTGGAAACGCTATACACCTCCGTATCAAAAGCGAAGCTCTCCCAAGTCTAAACACAAGAATCTAAACGCCGTGATTTGACGATACATAGGTGCAGTCAAAATTACAGCCGTTCCACTCTACGTGAAAACTGTTGGAAATGCAGAGCACTGATTCGCCATAATGGGCGATCAGTTATCCGCGTTATCCGCTCACTGCTACCACCCGACGCATTTCAAATTTCCCGCCTTCGCAGTGCTCGCGCGCCCCCTGCCGGAAACTGCGCCAGCAGGAGTTCTGTTCTTTTTGTGCTTGTTTTCCCTCCCGCATCTCCGGCCGACGTTCACGAATGGCTGCGGCTTCTCGCTGGCGAAGTTCGGCGTCGGCGGCTCGCTTGCGGCGCTTGCGCTCAGCATCCGCAGCACGCCGCCGCGCCGCCTTCTCTTCCCGCGTAGACATTGTCGATGAAGTCGATGGTGAAACGTGAAAACGTGCCGTGAACCCCCTGCCGCGGCTATGACGCTACGTGGAGCGGCTATGACGCAACGTGGCGCGGCTATGACGCAACACAATCCAACACAATCCACTTTAATCCAACCCAAATCCAAATCCAAACCAATCCAATCCAAGCCAAGCCAAGCCAATCCAATCCAAGCCAATCAATCGAATCCAGCCCAAATGCCAGACCGACGGGGAAGCGATGCGGACTACGGACGCCAACGCGGGTGACATCGTGAGTTACTTAAATGCTCTGCATTAAAAGTAAACGGAGACGACAACGGCGGACAAATTTAATTGCTGTGGTGCCAGGTCGAGCCGACGGGAACCAACGCGTAAGTTGAGCGCATGCCCCCACGCTTAACACGCTGTCCAGTCAGATAGGTTTACCCGTCGCTCTGCATTCATGGCGGGCTGCGAGTAACAATTCGCCACGGTTATGGGTAGGCTCTGCAGCGGCGCTGTATAAATTGCCATATTAAATTGTCACCAACTCCGGCGCCGCTAAGGGCGAGGAATCCGTCGAGTCAAACAAGCGTAATGCGTCTGAAGTGCGGCCATCGAAGTTTCCCCACACTCTTGCTTGCCTGGCCGATTTCACATGGTGGTCACCGTCGCTTAGAAATTCTTTACACCATTACTCAGATGAAGACAGAATAAGATACAAGCGCCGACTTTCGGGAAACATAGCTACTGCGAACACCAGTGCGGGCCCAAGATGAAAATATACGACCGTTATCTCAGTTCAAAGAACTTCGGTATTGCCAAAACACGTGAAGCTTTTTATTATAGTGCGTGTAGATGCATCAGCAAAATATATACTTTCCTTCTCGCGACATAGGCTTGGTCAAATACGGAAACCACCTTTGAAGCCCTCTTAACAATTTGGAAATACCATCCAGCTCCGCCTTACGTTGTTATAAACTACAGTTTAACATACCTACGAAACGTGCGAGCAATCTGGCGTGCCATACAGTGAGGTATGACGAGTCAATATATACAACCTGGGTTCTTTGAAACTCAGAAAACGTCCTCAAACTTGCAGGTTTCTATTTATCCTGCACCAAAAACATCAATAAAATTCAAATATTCTTATCTGTGGCAACCGATAAGGCACACTCCGAGAAGCTGGAGCATTTCCACGGAAACATGATTGTAAACCCTCTGGTCTCACTACCTCAAAATATGCGCAAGTAGCATTGCACACGGCATGCACTCATGTACTCTGCGAGGAACCACCATGCGTTCGAGCTAGTTGAGCACGCTCACGATACTGAAACGCCTTCTCACCAACTCAAAACCACCTCTATTGGACAGGAGGAGTAGGGGGAGACAAAGGAATATGCCCACGGTAACATGAGAAGACGTTTATTCTACGCCAACCTCCCAGTTACATTATTTACAGCTCAGGTACGTATCTCCCTTTTGGTGAAAGGGGCGACAAGGCATACTCCGCAAGTGTGCGCGTCGGAGCTTCGCAGAGCCGGTGTGCTCCTCGGTCATGGCAAAATCGGGGGGTGGTGCGCATCATTGTGCGTGCACATCGCTGTGCTGGCCAGATGCCTCGCAGCTGCGCGGGAGACTCGGCCCGTTCGCTCACAGGCGCGTACCGCACGGCGTCGTCGTCGAGTTTTAGGTACGGTCTTAGTACATGTAACGTAGGGACAACAGGGGCAACGTAAGGCATTAGACAGCAGCCAGAGCGGCTGGCGGGCTTTCGCCGGCGCAACAGAGTTGCAGACAAATGCTAAAGAAAGCGTGACATTCCTTCGGCCAACGCCTTCGGCGCCCTGGAACCGTTCCCCGAACGGACCCCGCGCAGGGTGCGCACGTGTCCCGGCAAAAGGGGCAATGAGAGGTGAGGTTAACCAAGAACCAGGGCGGAGCGGTCATCGAGCTGACACTGGGTTCATTCGTTTAACTGCACCACGTGTGAACAGTTAAGGCGGTGCAGCACTTCACCGTTCGTGTCAGTGCTGCACCTCGCGGCACCAGAACCGCGCCGTTCGATTCGCCGGTGGTGCCGACGGGTGCAGGACGAGTTCATGGCTCTGCCTGCACTGTCTGGCGAGGTGGTGCAGAAGCAGCCGAAGGAAGTGCAGGTCTGGTTGCGCCAATGGCGGAACCCGCTTTGCACCGATGTGAACCAGTACGAGAGGTGCAGGCTGAATCGAATAGACCCATTGTTTTAAAGCGCAACGCCCACCGCCGCCTCCACCTGGCCAATAATTTGAAATATTTCGCTCAGCCCTACGCAGTGGCGCCGAGGCGAGCTGGCCATGGGGAACAGAGGGGCAAAGCGCCGCGTTCACGGCACCAAACGAACGCTAGCGCTATGGCTACGCACGCCAGGATCCGTACAACCTACGCCAGTTATTCCTCTCGTACTTATTTATGTACACATGGGCATGTCATGAGAAATGGCGATGGTGAGGTATCTTAACAACCCAGGGATACCTGTGAGCATAACTTGGACCACCGAGGGTGTAATGTCTGACTAGTTTTGCTTTGATTTTAGGCGGCAATAGCGCCCAAGAAACGGCACGAAGGAAGGACACGGGAGCCGCGCTCTGTGCTTCCTTGTGTCTGTCTTCATTTATGTCCTACTCTTTTGCGCTGCGCCAGAAGTATTGAGCTACCACGCTTGATAGGACCATGTGACATTTAAGTGAACGTATCTCTCTCTCTCTCTCTCTCTCTCTCTCTCTCTCTTTGTCTCTCTATCTCTCTCTCTCTCTCTATTTTACGTACCAGCAGGGATGGCCATGACGGCTTCTGAATTACAGCTGGATGTGTCGGTTCTCACCGCCTCAAGAGGCTTGCAAGCTGTTACAGGACGCTACAAAATGTATTCGCCAGCCATGTTCCTATCAGTAAAAAACACTCATGTACACGACAAACAGAGAGCTGTTTCTTTACTTTTGTTTACTTATCGGCACGGTAACATTTGAACCTATACCCTGTGATGCTACATATGTCATTGTTTTTGCAGTCCGTGTTTGACGGTTTTATTGTTTCAGACCATCGTTTGTAACTGCGTCAGCAGCAATTCCACTGTTTTGTCCAAGTGCATCGACGCACGCAAGTGTCTCGGAACACTGCTAACAAACAAGAACAATAAAGAACAAGAACAACAACAATTGACAAGAAAATAAATAAAAAGCTATACTAACTGCACTTTGGTCTATCTTCAAACTATCGAAAACGTACGGTAAAATTCAATGTGCAACTAGGCTCAAATGTGTACTCACTACTACTGCCAATTGCCAAGTATAATTAGATCACCTGGATCTCGTATGGCTCCGTAATTTATTTTCTTTAGTACAAGAACTTTAACTTTCCACCTAGTGGTCAGCGTCTCAACAAACCTGGTGATACAGCCAAAGCTCGTACTTTCTGATGTCATTAAGGCCTGTTAAAGAACTGCCTTTACCACCCTATTATTTGAAAATCAGGAAAGTCGCCATACCACGATCTGCTCTATGGCGAAATTACGTGGAGCTTATTGTACAGATGGAGCTTATTGTACAGAGAAAAAGGATGATGGCTGCGCAAGCGTCTGGTGATTAGATAAGAATTCTATTTATTTTAACCATCCTCTGTGGATTGGGCGATTCCCTGATTGCGTATGTGCCATATCTAAAGACGCAACAACAACAACAACATCCTTATTAACCGTGCCACCACCCCCATTTACGGACAATGCAAACTTGATGAGGGCATCACTATCATCATGATTATCGTCGTCGTCATCTTTTTTCGTTACTGTGAGGATGTCTGGTAAAACGTTTTTTCCTTACTGAAAATTATACTTATCGTCAACATGCGCATGGTGCACCATAATACCTTCTGCCTGACAAAGATTTCAAACACGCGATAGAACTCAAGGTTTGCTAAGTCATTGAATAAATAACTTAGTGTATTTGGCGCGCCTATTTATTATTCATTGGAGACGAAGATGACAGGACGTCTCTTATCATCAATGTATAAAAAGCACCTAATCGTGTAACATTACGAAAAAGATCCACGTATTGAAAACTGAAAGACGAGCGATAGAGAGGGATATGAAAACCTGGCAACAGCAGCTGTTTTTTCTCTCAATTTAAACCGGACGTGTCTGCTCCGGGCCCGCAGCCCAGCGCTTTAGAGCATGGCCACGCGCGAGCTGCACGCCCTTCAGTGATCTCGCTGAGGAACACCGAGGACGACGTGCACCCCACCGCTCTTCCGAGGTCACCCGCACGTCCTCGTCCCTTCGCCCCTTTTTTCGTTAGACCCTGCACTCCAAACTCGGAAGAGGCGATGTCACCCAGCCCCATTCCACGGCTTGACTCGCCTGCGCTGCTGCGGAAGGCAGCCAGCACCGGCTGCTTCGCGCCATGCTCGCCACCCGAGCACGGTCGGCCAACCCGACCACGGACGCTTCCCGGGCGGCGCGAACCCCTGGCGTGGCCCTCGCGGCAGACGCTGATGTGAGTACAATGCAGACAATTCTCATTTGCATGCAATACGAGCGTTTGAGGGCTAGTCGTCTCATTGGGGCTGTCGCGGGCGGTGGCGTAGGGCAACGGCGCCGCGGCTGGAGTGAGTCGCGGCGAGCGCTGGCACCATAGATTTAAAAGGGAAACCATGAAGAGAAAATACAACTTTGTTTTATTTCAAAGAACTAGGATGCAGTATCTCACTCAGCTCCATTAGAGCCACAAAAGAGGTTTTTTAACGAAAAAAAAAAGCAAAAAATATTTAAAAATTTAAAATTTTGCGCCACAGTGACGTTTATGAGCAAGAATGACGTCATACGGGCCAACAATCAAATATAATTTTCAGTCCGTTAACTGCACGTTAGCATTCAAGTGATGCGGTCAAAGGGAAACTGGAGGCCCCATTACAGACGTCCAGTCATGTGTCGTCACGACAGGTCAGTTAGGCGGCCGCCAATCGCACAAACAAGGTTCCGTGACGTCATAGAAAAGTTGCGCGAAATTGGCTTGGGGGTCGCCACGGCTTCACGCGTTTTCTTTAATATCTCCGTTATTTTATCGAAGATTGCGATGATAGTGGTATCATTGTTATCGGGACTAAGCAGTCTTTCTAATAAACCCAACTTGTATTTTGTCTTCATGGCTCCTTAATAAGCAGCCAGTCCGCGGCACGTGCAGGGTGTACGAGTCCCGACCCGCTGAAGCCCAAAAACCGACTGAGCCGCCAAGCGGCCGTTTATTCACTACGACCCGCGGAGACACGCGTACATGCGGAATTACGTAGCTGCAATCGCGTGTGTCGTTCAACAACATCTATCAGTCACTCTCACTACAGAAGCGCACCAAGCGCAGTGCGCGTGGCTCCGAAGGATGGCGCCACTGACCTACACTACAACTGGCTTCGTGGCTGTAGCGTTGGGGTGGTTGGACACGTATTTGCGATTAAAAATTTTCAGCCGTGAGGCTGTTTCCATTTTGACAGCGACCAAAAATTAAAACCCCCGCAAATGCCAGGTTTTCGCGACCTGGCGCTATGTAGGCTACGTATGTAGTGCCTCGATGAGTAGACACTTTCTTTACTGTTTTTCTTCAGGAACAGGAAGCGGCGGTTTCAAACGACGCATAAATCGTACCTCGCATCCACACTAAATTACTTCTAAGGTTTTATTATAGTAAAGCTGTTCTGGCGCTGTCCTTTTCGGGAGACACTGCGGAAATCGGCTGCCATTCTCCCTCAAGGAGGTTACTCCGGCGCAAAAAATAGGTTTTCCAATTCATTCAAATAGAAAGTCAACTCATGGGGCCTTCACAATTTGATATAAACCTGCTTATATTGCCCAGAAAGGATTTATTTCCAGCAACGCGTTTCAGTTAAGAGGCGAAGCTGACTTTAAGATGATCGGTGTAAGCTTTGTTTCGGTAACTAGCTTTCTAACTTTGCCTGTAGTGCAGTGAAGCATGGCAATCAACCGAGAGGACCATGATTACTGAAAACGGCTCCTGTGTTACTGAAAGTATCCCCCCTCCCCCCCCCTCCGCAAAAAAAATCTAGGGCCATCTCCGCTGATGGGAAACCTGGGGAGGGGCGATGTATGCAGTGTGTAAGCGTATTTTGGGGCCTTGGCGTTTTTGCCCTCGGAAATGAAACCGTTGGGGGAGTAGAGGGCAGTATACAGCTTTAGTGTAAAATTCTCGTGGGTTTAACCACGAAGCATTCTAGCGCGACACATAAACGAGTGTACCGGTGTTTTTCTTTGTACGTGTCACAAACGAGTGTCCCAGTGTTTGTAGTACCGCGACTACATGAGACGACGGTTACATCGACGACATTACACGTCAATAGCCCGAGCCCATGAGGGGTTTGGCCCCTAATAAATTATATAAAAATTAGCCGCTTAGACGACTATACCATTATTAGGTCGAGTTTCATTGTATTGCCTAATTAGTTATTTCACGGTGAAGCTGCAAAAAAACGTTCAGAACTTACGTCTCCGGTAAATTCATGGTACATCTGCGCGGGAAGTTGGTTACAAAAAACGCCTGTTACTGTTCTTTACGGAACTATTCGGAAAAGAAATTTTACGACGATTAGCCTGCTAAGACGACTCTAACATTACGCACAAGCCGAAGCTAAACGGAATCTATGCAAATACAACCCTCAGGTCCCCCCGGTCTTTCAGCAGATCTCCAGACTCGGTACATTGGTGCGTGTACATTTCCTCTTCCAGCAAAATACACGTCCTGTTCACGCGCTGTGTGAAATGTCGTCCGCTGTTCGGTGCGGTGCGACTGAGGCCTCCAGACAATCACATCAACTGGCATGTGTCGATTTCTCCTCGCCGCTCGTTCGATACTTTTTGTTGTCGTTTTATGTTGCATTTAAACATGTATGTCTCGGAGTGAAGATTATTTGGTACCGTCCAGGTCGCGGTGGACCCCGTTACTGCTATTTCCAGGTGTAACTGTCATTACCAGCGCGTGTTCTGCCCAGTTTACTAAAACGAAAAACTTCAGCACAAGTCGTGGGCAAGGTGTAAGGAGTATTCTCAAACCCTCGTATTGGTACACGTTACAGCCTTACGACAATTTTGCTCGGGCCTATCTCATCGGGCACTAGCTATTTTTGGATTAGCCAGGACATAGTGTACGTGTAGTGTCGAGACGGCGACGGCCCCGAAGTGCTAAACAGAGAGACGAGCACCCGTTGAAAGCGGTAGGACCGCAGAGAGCTTTATTTAAATTGGCGCACCCTGTTATAACTTTGGCGTAGCGCCCTAGTGGTAAACAACCGAGGCGCCGAGATGCAAAAACCGCGATACTGAAGTACGCAGCGTGAGATCTTTTTTTTATGGCGGATTCACAACACCTAAAACGTCGTTAGTCGTTGACATTTATTAAACTCTATCCCGGCCAAAAGAGAACTGCGTGGCGAATTAAACACAAAGCCTTGCTCCTTTTTGTTCACTGCAGCATTAGTGTGAGCTCAATCGATCAGTATAGACTAAGCATCAAGTTGAACGTTTTTTTTGTTTCAATCGTCGACGTGTTTTGACTCAGGCTCACAGCTTCCGAGTGGAGGTCCGTGCTTCCTATCAAGACCACTGCACTCGGCACCTGTGACAGAGCGACGTGGGTCCCGCAGCACGCGCCGGCGACTGACGGCAGCAACGAGGGGCCCCCTACCAACGAGACCAACGGGTACGGCCACGGTGTCTATGCCTCGCAGATTTTATCGTGTCAGCCAGGGAAAACGTAAGCATAAGGGCCCAAAGCAGGCAATCACTCCATAGCTTTGTTCCGTTGAAAATCAAAATCTGCCTACACGATTATCTTTTTTGCATTGAGACCACCCAGAAAAATATTCCTTTGTGAGAGCAAGACCAAAAGAGCGGGTTCCATCTCACGTTGTCCACCCATACGAAGCTCCTCCCTAC
Source organism: Haemaphysalis longicornis (assembly GCA_013339765.2). NCBI lineage: Eukaryota > Metazoa > Arthropoda > Arachnida > Ixodida > Ixodidae > Haemaphysalis > Haemaphysalis longicornis. The sequence continues at coordinate 104,498,177 of CM023452.1, read as the reverse complement.
GTAATGCTCTGCGACCTTGGATGCGTAGAAAGAATATAAGACGACAGTCATGAAATGTGAAACGCAAAAATAAGAACCAAAACACGCAAAATTCAAACAATACTGTTTGTGGGGGTCAAATGGTGGTGCACTATTGGTATACATTTGGAACGCCACATTTTCCAACTATGTTACTGCAACCAGACCTCGCGTATATTTGACCTGCGTGGAAAGAAATAGCGCTATTAGGGTGTTCTACTCCATATTTTCTTGACTGAGTTTGAATTTTGTATGACTGCGCAGTCACTGGCCTCCGTTTGGATGCTCACGAATCTTTTCAGCCGTTCGTTACTAAATCGTAACGTTTTTAGTAACCACGGGTGAAGCTCCGCTGTGTACGTTGCAGACATTGATAAGAGTTCGGACGTTGTGGTTCAGATGGTAATATGCGGGGTCGCACTTGTACATTAAGCATGAACTTTTTGCAGGTAACTTAAGCCGTGGTGGCACATGCGACTCAGACACGTCGCGCGACGGCCTGGGACGTGTTTCCCCCGATGTGGCGGTGTTCACACTTGAGACGAGTGATGATGCGACTGCATTTAGCGGAGCTGCTCCCCGCTCTGCCCGACTTCCTTCGCGCTATCAACATCAAAACTACAAAAATGTGTTCCGCTATTCCCATAAGAATAGAACTCACTCAAACTCGTGCTACTAACCTAGAGAGTGCCTTGAGCATATGGGTTGCGGGGAAACTTATAAATAACGACATCAAGCAGAGGCTTTTCAACATATTACCGCAAGCAGAAATACGCAGCTTTGCTGTACCGCCACATCCCCCACGTCATGGCTCTCAAATGTCATTTTTTTGATAAAAAAAAACGAAAGTTCTAGCCTTTCTGAACTATTATTACTCGGTGATACCGTCCACCTATCTATCCAGCTATCTGCAAAGATTAACTGCCTGCACAATTCAAGCGCGTTTCTGCGCTGTGATATGGGCTGCCGCCGTTGATTCGTACATGTGTACGCTGAACCCGCGTACCAAGGAACGAAGTGAACGGCAAGTCGCTTGCCACCGACGGCTCGTAACCATTTGTAACGCCGGATGGAAACAAACGTTTGGTTTGCGGCCACGTCAGCGGACTGTACGGCCATGATTGGCAAACTGATTTGCGATGTCATCATGCGACGAGCGAATTCAGTCCGAAAGGAATCGGCTGCACCATAGCAAAGCGACGGAAAGCAATGGCCAGCTTGCGCCTTTGCAAAGTCACAAATGTCGCAAAACGTTTGCAATTGCGAAGTAGAAACGCGCCTCTGTAAGGTTTTTTTATGCTTGAAGCGTAGTCCTTGCAAAGGCCAAGGGTGGAAATGTACAGTACCAAACTTTAATTACGCCGTGTTATGTTTTTTGTGACGTAGTGACACGCTTGAGCTACTCTTTATTCTAAATATGTACCACGGTAGCCTTCACTTCCATATCGTGCTCCCTCACCGCGTTTAAATTGTATCAAATTTCCTGTTGTTTACATAAACTTATCCCCCTGTTATCCGCAGGTAAGCTTTCCATACATCAGGCGTACCGCATAGTCTTTGTACGGAGCTACTCACAGGGTGTTCCCGAAAGTGTAGCTTGAAATAACGTCATTCATGATTATACAAACTTATTCTGACAAGCCTTGTAGCATAGCAAAAATAAATTAAGTGTGACAGTGTCAGAAATCCTGTCCGAGTAGCGCTGTTGCGTAATAAAGCAAAAACATAAGGCTGTAGGGTCGATTACGAAAACAGGTGCTGGATGCGTTCACGAATAAACGTTTGGTGCCTATGTATCCTACGTCTGAATGGCACAAAGTTCGAATGAACACCGTGTGGCACTATGTCTTCAAAATCTCCAGGTTGTGGGGCCTGTCAGAATACGACGTATATAAGGGATACTCCTTGAAGTTCAGTGACCCGTGAAGGTTTCGTCGAAGCACTACTTCGCGACCTAGATCGGTTACAGAGCCTGTGTTGTTATTGCCCTTTTTTTCACGGCTTAGCTAGACGAATGCACCGCTATTACAGTCTCTATGCTCAGTGGCTACGGCGTTGTCTGCTTAATCTGAGAAAACGGGTTCCATCGGGACAGCGGTGGCCGCTTTTTAGACGAAGGCGAAAAGTCCAAACGCCTGTGTGTCGGGATTTCGGCGCATATATATATCGAAATAATCCGGAACCCTCTACTACGGCCCTGTTCATTATCCAGGGTATAGCTTCCGCGGTGTAAAACCACAGGTTTTTTTTTAATGCAAGGTAGTTTCTTTTGATGTATGTTGTCCGCTGCCTCGTCTCCACCGCCGCGCAGGCGCGGTCCCCAACGCAGCGGTGCCGTGGAGTCAATGTTCGCGTCTGGGCCCCTCGTGGACGTGGACCGGGGCATCGCCTCGGTGCTCGTGTCGCCGGCCGTGCCCGGAGTTCGTCCTAGCCCTGGTCTCCATCATGGCTGTCACTAAAACCGGTACATGAATATGGCGTTTGGCTGTTAATTCATACATCGTGTCCTAGATTTCCCGAACAAATGTGAAAAAAAAAAATTAGTTGTAGAGAATAAAACAAGTAATTATTTTGTTCCGCGCTGCCTTCTGCCTTCTGTCGTGTGTTTTTTTTTATCTCGTAATACTCAAGCAGGCTAACTGTACTCACTTTGTATTATTTGTTCGACGACTTAACACAAAGTAGCCACATGTTACGGCTTAATATAGACGTAATAAAATACACCCTCACGTCGATTGGCCAATGGCATTTCCAATAGCAGCAATACGCCTGCAGACCTTACACGAGTTCACTGTGGCTGCAACTCCGACATACCTATAGAAGCAAAACCACCTTGCTGAATTAGGTTGTGTGCACCATGAAAGATACAGCGCTGATATCACTCTTTGGCCTTCCTGTATTGCGATCAGGTTAGGTCTATCTCTGAATACTGACAAAATTTTCTGCAGCGCGGAGTCGTGAATAACGGGGGGACCATTCAGTGGCACTTAGTGTAAGTAATACGTACAGCAAGAACAACAGGGCGAAAGACGAAGAGTGGCTTCACGGACACGCGCTGACTTCCAACTGATATTTTTTTCGGGAAACACAAATGTAAGTGTTGACACATCACCCGCTGCGGCACTTCAGCGGCTAAGGCATTGTGCTGCTGAGCCCAATGACCCGGATTCGATTCCTGGTCATGGCGGCGGCTTCTGTGATGGATGCGAGTAGGGAAAACGCCCGTGCGTACGAGATTTCGGCGCACGCTAATTAACGCAGGTGGTAAAAATCAATTCGCAACCATCCACTACGGCGCCCTCGTCGCCTGTGTAGCGTCTGTGCGTACGTACCCCACAATCAAAATCAAATAAAACATCAGTCGAAGTCCGCGAAAAGCAAGAAGCCAGCAGGCACTGCACATAATCAAGATAATCACCGTATCTATAAGAAAATAGTAAAATAAAAATGAGGTCGCGTATATGTGGCGGACGCACCCGCTCAGAGAACCGAACCCCATTCTTTCTCACAAAGACGGAAAGACAGCATGCTGAAACATGCGTCGCCAGGACGCGCCATTTCGGCAGCTTTTGCAATTTCTCGTGTAGCTGACTCTTGTTCCTAAAACCGACCTCCAACTCACCTGTAAACAGGGGCACACCCATTACGAAGAGCACAAGTCTTGCAATGGGCGCCCAATGTACGGGGTGAGCACTCTGTACATTCTTAAGGTGTTCACGTAGGTGGACGTTCAAGGCACCTTGACAGTGGAAGGAAAATATTTTTATTCAGAAGCAAGGTGTTTGCTTCGGCTTGTGCGTCGCCCCTGTCATGAGTAGCTTGTTTTTGGCGGCTATTCGCCGCAAGTTGGCGCTGCTTTTACGAGGGGCAAACGTGCTCGGGTGTTCTCGTACGGTGCCGACTACCTAATAGCCCTCGATGCATCAGTGCAATGCAGCGACTCAGCCGTATCACTATCCCTTGATTTGTTTCGGTCGGCTCTGTGACCGCTTGTAATTACCCATTCGGTACCAAAAGGAGGCATGATCTGCCTATTGGATATTCGGCTTCATTACCAAACATGTTTATTGGGATTGCAATTTCCGCGCAAACAAAAGCCACTGCTGCATTATTATTGGGCCGCTCCAAAGTATAGTGACGCACGGCAGTGTAAACTTTGCCTCGACTGATAGTAGGGCTTAACGCGCCGACGCAACGCAGGCGATGAGGCTCGCCGTAGTCGAGGGCTCCGGGTTAATTTTGACCACCTGAGCATCTTTAACGTGCGCCGAAATGTTGTACACACTGGCGTTTTTGCTTTTCGCCTCCATCAGAAAAACGCCGCCGCGGCCTGGAATCGAACCCGCGTCCTCGTGCTCAGCAGCACAATGCCTTAGCCACTGAGCCACACCGGCGGATGTCCCTTTGCCTCACAAACACCCTCAGTACCCCTTGCGTCCACAGATGAGGGAATAGTTTTGAGAGTCAGGAGGAGCGCCTCTTGAAGGCCTTCTACCCGCGGCATTTAACTGCTTCGGTTGCGAATCAACAGCTTAAGGACGCCAAGCGTGCCTCTCGTGACGACCGTGGGTAAGATGGGAAGGAGGCCGGAGAGGTGGCCGTGGTCCCTTATATCCACCCTGTGTCTAACAAGGTTAACGAATACGGGCGGGTGCCAAAGTAAATGTAGTTTTTTTGAGCGCCTCAAGAACTGTCAAAAGTGTGCAAGGGAAGTCTCACTCGAACACAGGAAAGAAAGGCTGCAGGTTAAAATATAAAAATGAGTTTGTGGCTCGCGTTGGCAATGTCGTTTACGTTATTCGGCGCTCTTGCGGAAAAAAAGTGCGCAGGCCATACTTCAAGGTTCCTCAACCTCCGCCTGCGTGAACACATTAAGAATGTACAGAGTGCCCACACCGGACACTTGAGGGCCCTTTTCAAGGGTTGTAGCCTTCGTAAGGATTGTGTTCCTGTTTACAATGAGTGTGTGGTCGTTTTTAGGTTAAACATCTGGCTAACAAAAATTGTAGAAGCCTGCTAAATGGCACGTCTTGGCGGTGAATGCGTCAGCATGCCGTCTCTCTCTTTTCCCAGGAAGAACTGGGTTCGCTGTTTTCGGTGCGGCGCCCCCCCATAAACCACGCACTCATCTTTAAAGTGAAGCTGTTTATCTGTATTCCCCAAGGTTTTCTCGCGACTGTTGGTATTAACAGAAAACTCTCACGAACAAATCAGACAAGTTACTGGCACCGCCAGGAATCGAACCTGGAACGAATAGAGAAACGAGCGGGGAGCCCGTTGTCTTACCGATTGATCTACGAGCCCACGCGGGGACGGGGAGACAGACGGTGCACTCACCGAGCACATCTGCGGGTTTACCCTCTGCGTTCCCGCTAAATGCCATCTGATAGCGTCGCGCGACCTCTCGCGGCGCTGTGCGCTCCGCCCACGGCACGTGTAGGGCCGTGTGAGCTCTTTGCACAATTCTACGATTTCTAATAATTAATCCTCACACCAACGTATGGAATCTCACTCTCCGTCTCTGCCACCGATCTCGTCACCTCCGTCGGCGGCGGCAGAGATGGATGGGAAGTGGGATCGTCTAACGCCCGGTTTGAGCTTCCTTTAATTTGATAAAAAGTTTCCGCTCACGTGCTTCGCCAATACAACTCAACCTACCACCGTTCGTGAACATGCATTCATTTACCTTAGCAAAGAATATCTCTTTGAAGTAATAAGTGCATTTCTCGTGTCTCTGGTTTTCACTGTTTATAGAGCCACGTATGTGAATTCATGTGAAGTCATATGTGTATAATCGTTGTGGGTGTCGTTTACAGCTTCGCTTTCGAACCACGTTCACAGGGTATTGGCGCGCTCTTATTGCTGTTTTCGTGAGATATACGATAGTTGTGTTGATTCTGTCCAGTGCTGCTAGTTTTCAGGCTTGTTTGGGAAGCTCGGCTGATGTGTCAATGCTTAGATTTCTGCTTTTCGAAACAAATATCAATTGGAAGTCCTTCTTGTCCATGTAGCCGCTCTCTTCGTCCTTCGTCCTGTTGTTCGCGTCCTAAGATGCAAGGATTACTTCAAAGGAGTACTAAATCCTCAATGCTCTCACGTTACTTGGCTGGCATGTATGCCTCCAAGTCTCCGCAGCCCCGGCTAAATCGATGTTGCACGGGCCCTAGGAGATCACAGGCGAAGACTCAGAAGGCAGGACAGGAGGTGGAACTACCATGACACTGGCTTCAAAGGGCCCCTTTGGTCCAGGACGCGGAATACTTATGTGGTCAGCTCAGCGCCGCCAACCGCCGGCTTGCAGGAGGAGGGAGGCGCTGCAGAAGATCACATAGGGCCGGTAGGTGCACACTTGTCAAAAGGCTGGCAGTGTCGTGTGTTGCCCAACTATAGCGTTCACGATGCATCTCTCTGCAGGTCTATATGGATGCTAGTGAGCCGTGATGGTGCCAGAGCGAACTGCTTCAACACCAGAGCTGTATAGACCGAGCCTTTTGCATCCGTAGCAGCAAAAAAGAAAAAAAAACTCGGACCCTCAAGAAAAAGTTGTCAAGGATGTCCCGGTAATCGAACACGGGCACTTTACACCGTGAAGCCGGTAACCTAACCGCTGGGCCACTTAAAGGCCCGAGAGGTCACGTGTTTGCAGCAGCGGGGCAAAACATGTGCATCCTTTTGCAAAGGAAAAAAAAACGTTTGCAGTTGTCGGAGTCGAACCTGGTTCCCTCGAGTAATAAAACAGACCTCCATCCGATGAGCTATCATCGCCTTCCGGGCGCGCAGCATTTCCTTTGGGTTCGTGGCGCGGGCGTTGGCTTTGGACTTGGCCACGGGTTCTAGCGCGTGCTAGCGCGCTCCACTTTGTGTGAGATGTGAAATCGCGGTGACCAAACTATCCGGGCATGCCAGTCATGGAGAACGTTCAGCGGCAAGTACCGCAACCCATGTGAGGTGCAGCAACCGGGTCTCCATGGCACGTAGAGAGAGGGGCCGCCAGCTCTAATGTTTCCCCAGCCTGCCGCCCCTAGTGCAAGTGGGGCATTTTTTTTTTCTAAAGAAACTACAACGTCCCATAATTACTATACTCCGTGACAACTTACGAACAGCACCGGAAGTTGCCGCTGTGCCTTATCACCGTAGCCGGATGTTTCTCCGCGCGGCGCAAGTAGGGCGTTACTGAAAATATTTCAAACATGGCGTGAGCCGTTCCGGTGATTTTTCGGACTTAATATGCTTATAAACGACACCAGTGACGACAAACAAACTGTGTGAGACAAGGCAGAAGATATCACGCATTCATACAAACCCCTTTCAAAACGCGCGCGCATTGACGTCATGGGTCCGGCGCTTTGGCGGAGTGATACACTAATGAGGTGGTGCCCTTCTTGAGTTGTAACCGAGTATATATCATACTATTTATATTTACCCCTGTAAAAGCGCTTTTCCTGTCTTTGTTTTCGTTTTCAATTGTGCATAACGTACAAACGGGAATTGATGTCCGGCCACATAGTCGATAACGTGCGACAACACTGCGTCAGGCAGCATTTGTGTGCGTGGTGTAACTTGTGGCGATCGCTTCGGCGCCCCTGCGGCTTGTCACGAGCTCCCCCCAAGCACCTTCAACGGCTGACCAGCCGGCCGCCTGCCCGTGGGCGGCTATGCTGCGGCCGCAAAGGCATTTCCTTGCGGTCCCGTAAAGTGTTCGAGGTGCGAGTGCGTGGGGATCGGCTGGGTCCATGGGGCAAGAGAAGGAAGGAAAAATGTCGCTTGATTGGTGTAGTGTCGCTTGGACATGAGGATGACAGAAGGGAGTAACATGTGCAGTTTGTATTTTGGTGTGCGCCCGTACGGGCCGTGGTCGAGTAGTTCGGTGTCCTTGGGGGATGACTGGCATAGTGTGGGTAATTGAGTTCTTTAGAAAACCTCAGTGCGCCTGACTCCTTGGCATGCCGCAGACAGCAAGTACACAAACTATCTTGGGGAGAAATTTGGCATGTTTTAATTCAGCAGCTTCTTAAGACTTTTTCCTTGAGGTTACTATACGGCGATAATTTATCTTCTCACCATCAGTTATTCTGGTAGACATTCTGTGGTTGTAACACTAATTTATTCACTGTGGATTCCCGGTAAAGGAATACTTTTTCCAAGTAATAATTAGTCCCAGAGAAGGCGGTAAATTCTTTCCCACTGTATTTTTCCTGCGCATAAGGAGGCTATTGACATTTTTAAAAATTCGAAGAAATACTTCCTGAACTAAAAAATAAGCAAGTGCTTATTTTTTAGCTCTAAAGTTTTGTGCTCATACTGATCGCTGTCCTTATTACCCACGTTTCGTCATACGGCGCATGTTAAACATATTCTCTCAGTAAACATAACTCATGATGAAAGGAACACATGTTCATGCTTCATTTAGGTTCCCTGTAGCAAGTGTGCAGTACATTTATTTATGGTTTGGTAGAAATAGAGAGTGCCAGTGCGATGCCGTAAAATAGAGCACCCCCTGACCTCTTTCAGATTGTAACGTTTTGGACGGCGCTTCTTCGGGCATCTGAAGAAACAGCCTGAAGGAGGTGACGGGAAACCGCCCAGTCATCGGTGACCTCCCTCAAGAGTAGCCTCTACGCCTCATCTACTTGAAGCCAACCTGCGTTGCATAAACAAAACATTTGCCATGACATTACGTTCGCTGTCAAAGCAAAATAAAATTACGTTGAAAAACCGCCAGAACCGGAACTCTGGCGTCCGTCAGGCATGTTGCCCACGGATGTTCACAGCATGCCCGTAAAATCAGCCTTCTCCGTACAATCGTCCTCAGGGCAGAAGAGACACGTGATGGGGGCTTTTGAAATGTCGATGTTAACTAAGGGCATATCCCTGAAAAACGGGTCGCATTGATAGGTGCACAACTCCTGCGGCAAATCAGTTCTTGGGGTTGGGTCTGCGCGCTGTGAATTAAGCCTCATTCACACAGCCGTTTTTCACCCCGTCACGTCACCGTCCCGTTATCGTCTTCCGTCATGGGCGACGGTTTCTCGGCCGATTTTTCGCCAAAAACGGTGCGACGGTGACGGGAAGCCCCAGCTCTACGTTTCCGTTCCGTCAACGCGACAGGACCACGCCCTGTGGTAAAACCAGCCAATCAGAAAACATTTTTTTACGGGCTAAATTTAGTGAAAAATGCGCACAACGTGAAAATCTAAGCCATTTTTGTTACTTTTAGGTTTAGCACCCACAATTCTAGGCTAAGCTGATCACTAGGCAGACGACCCTCTATACTGATGGAGAGCTCCAGTACGAACGCTTCTCTGCTTACGTCTCCGTCGCGCTTTCGTGAGGTGAAAGTGCCGTGACGGAGGAGGTGACAGCTGTGTGAATGAGGGCTAACTTGTTTTATGGGAACGAGATAGAGAATATAAACGAGAGATTGGGGAGGGGGGGGGCGGCGTGTTTTTACTTTCCTATTAAATGCGTGTGTTGCCTGCCACATGAAACTCACACCTGGGTCGTGTGCTCTCAGCTCGCTGAAAATGTCCGAGCGCTCTGGAACTTACACGAAATGAACAAAAACTGTCCCAAAAATATTCCGCCGCAGTTTTTACAACGGAGGCATGTCTCTATGAGGGTCATATTTTCTAAGACACACGACTAGCTTCCGCGTCCCTGTGTGGGAAGGCCAGGAGGCGAGTCATGGTTTGGGTTTTACGTGAGCAAGCATGGCGATGCACTTGGTGCTGGATTTGATAATAGGCACAGCTTCTCCCCTTGGCCCAAGTTGTGCGTGGAACTGCGTCTTCTGCTAATGGTTCGATTATTTCTGTTGCGGCTACTTTACACTCTAGCTTTGAACCACTGGGCCTGCGCCTTCTTTGAGTGCGCTTTAAGGAGTTTTCACCATGTTTTTCGCTTACTCCGAAACAGAATCTTGCAGTACAAAAGGGCGAAGAAAAATCGGAGCGATGGCACAAAATAGAAATCAAACTAGAATGTGATTGCCGGAATATTGACACAACCAAGCACATACCAACAGCCACAGGCCTACGCATACACGCACGCTCTCAGCTCTTCTGTTAGGTGCGTGCGGCTGGCACGGACGCATTGCGCCACCAACTGTACAGCCTGGTATGAGACTGATGTCGATCTCACTCAGTATTTATAACCCTCGAGTTTGTTAGTTGCAAATGATTATGCCTATATGTTCATGCATGCTAAAGGTATACGTTCAGCTAGAATAATTTCTGCAGGAGATAGACATGCAAGCATTCTGAGAAGCAATGTTTGCTCGAAGAAAATTTGTATTTGCTGCATGAGCAACGCCGATTAGTAACTTCTGCAGCAACATTGCTTCTGGAGAGTTTGAAATATTTACACCATGACCGCTACTGTTTACTTTCAAGGTACACCGAGCTGATTTTAAATCCTATTCGTGGAGTGGTCTTTGCGCGTACGTGCGTGAATGTGAAGACGTTTCACGTTGGAGTCATGTTTAGAGCCCATTTTTACATCAGATATCAATCGGCCACCAGTTCTGAAAAAATCGGGTCGCCAATGAATAAAGGGTATTTTTTGCAATATTTCGCGAAGCTTTGTGTGTGTAATTTAAGGCTATCATACCCGAAGAGACATGTGATTTTGTAAGTCGCACTAAGCGAATGGGTTGCTGATCCCATTAGAACTTCTCAACTCATTAATCATTAATCATACGCTGTTAGGTCACACAAAAGCGTTTTTACTTTTCGGCTTCACCATGATGAAAATCCACGCCTTGGCTTGGCCGCGAGTTCGCAATAATGAGCCATTGTACCACTGTGGCCAGTGCTAACAAAAGTTTTGAAATCGAGGTGCCATTTGTTCGTCAGTTGACATAATGATTGTTGGTTCCCTCGTTGAATACTACTTTTCTAATACAATGTAATACAGTGTTGCGGTTATTTAGTGCTTAAAGACACCCTGCAACACTTTTGATAAGCGCTTCTACTCTTTCCTTTGCTCCTGGATCCGCTGCGAAAGGTATAGTTATCGCCAGCTACGGACCGGCACTGCGTGATTTGCTCGTCGCACCAGATACGCCTTCCGTTCCTGCTTTGTTTTGTGCTTTATTTTAAAGTTGCTATAGAAAAGCGTTCATTGCTGCAGCTGAAGGAAAACAAACCAACAGCGGCTACATGGCCTTAGTGACGTAATTTGAGCCGTCGAAGAACGTCAAGACCGGAAAAAGAGAAAAATCTTTTGAGAAAGTTTCCAAGTTATCTGATGGGCATACAGCGGCAATTTATTGGCTGAGGTACTTTGCGACCCACCAATCTAAGTACTGAGTGTCTTGGGTGACTACGTTCTTCAAGCATTTACGATTTTTTAAAAAAATTGTACAAAGTGTTGCATGGGTCCCTTAAATGAACCCCGCAACCATTTGTCAAGCACTTTTCTAAATTTTAAATGATTTCAGAACGTAAGTCAAACAACACATCCAGTCCTTAGAATGGGGGGTCACAAGTACTTCAGGCAAAAATTACTGCTGTTCAGATGACTTCGAAACCTGCTCCAAATATTTTTTCTCTGATAACGGAGCTCTTGGCGATTCTTTGAGCGCTTTCAATTACGTCATTACAAAAAGGTAGCAGGCTCTTGGCCGCTTTCTTTATCCTGAGAAATAAGAGCAATAAATAGCATTTTAGAAAAGAAACCTCAAAACAAAACAGAAATGGAAGGCGTATTTGGTGCGACGAGCTAAAAGAGAGTTTTAGCTGACCGTTTTTGACGCTCCGCTATGCTCCGGACGGCCCTCTTAGCACAAACGGAGTGTCAGCAGCAGAAAGGCTTTTAGCTAAGCGATAAGCGTATCTCCCGCGACGCGGACTTATGCGCGTGTCTGGTCTTTTCCTGGGCGTGTGTAAACCAAAACTTCATCCAAAAGGAAGCATAAAATTTGTATTTCGTCACTCAAATAAATAAAAATGCGGGGTTTTTTGCCTCTTTTAGCCTCTTTTTTATTTTTTTCAGCAGACGTTGTTACAATCCCTGCTGAAGGGGCAGGAGCTAAAGGCATTGAGTGCCTGACGAGGGCTCCTGACCCTCACAGACACAGCACACTGTTGTCACAGACACAGACACAGATAATGTTGTCACAGACACGGTATACTGGTCCTAAATAATTTAAAAGGAGCCGATAAACTTTGGAATAGCCAAGACAAGGCTGTCTTTCTTGGCGCTGCATAGAAGCAGCTCCGCACTTCGGTAGGTGTTTTTCGCTTCCGTTCTAAACCTTGTTAAGGTGTGTGACACCTCTGCCTATTCGGAAGCACTTTAGCGATTTCGTCGCTCGTGTTCCAACTGACGAAACGGAGTTCACCGTAGCGCACCCGCCTCGCGGAGGCAGCCATGTTGAATTCTGCGCACAGTGTAAGCTGCTGCGACGGTCCGCTAAGAGGCCCCGCTTAGCGGAGCGGTGCCCCGCTCCGGAATCGCCGCTAGCACGGTGGCCGCTAGCGCCCTAGCGCGCAACGCATGCGCAATGGCACTCCCGCTTGCTATCGGAGCGGAGCGGACCGTCAGAAACGGTCAGCTAAAACTCTCTCATGTCGCAGAGCCCGCTCCGTGCTATATATACCTTAACAACGCTTGCAGACGCAAAGGAAAGAGTAAAATGTTTATCGGGAGTGTTTCAGAGTTCCTTGAATTGCCAGCAACGTGAGTTTCATGCGACTAACGTAAGGCTTCTCTCGCTCTCTCACTCCCTCCCTTTTCTTGTTTACCCAGCGAGGAGGGCGAAGATACGGCTGAAGGTCAAGGTTCCCATCCGGAAGGACGACTTCAGAGGCCAGCCTCGACGCTGGCAGGACGTCTTCTCGGCGGTTTTGTTTTTCTAAAACAAAACGTTCTCTTACACCACAAACAAGGCGACGGCACGTGACTTCCTCTCTTCAGTTACTTTGCACCTTGTAAACTGTTTCTGGAACTTAAGCACAGAAAAACACACAATAAATGTTTGGCGATTCACTTCAAGCTTCATTTTTTAGCGCCCAGCTTATCAAACTTCTTGTATAAGGCCACGGTAATTGGAATGTACTGCCCAACGCCGCACCGAGGCGCAAGAAATTTCTATTGGTGAGAACATTTTGGCAAGACATTTACAGTCAGTTAAAATAAGAAATTTTAAGGAAATTATATGACAGCTAAGCACTACTCCGGCTGTAGTAAATATGAATGCAATAGCATTAGTGTTCAATCGTGGAACTGATTGCCGGTATTTGTGCGCCTACCATGGTTCGAGTTAGGACGAAGTTAGGGGGACGTTTCCTACGCCATGTATATAGACACGACTGCGAGCCACCTGTTGGCAGCGGCAGTATGAAGCATTTGAACAGCTGGTGTTGAGGTAGACTCTTCGTGGGCCATAGCAGTAGAATCTTACAATGGGACGTGCTGGTCAACTAAGCCGACCTGAAGGATTCCGAGCGACCCCTATTTTCCAACAAAGAGATGCGTAGAACCGACATAACAGATCACGTTGCCGTAAAACAATCGCTGGTCCTCTCAAAAAGATTTCTATGTACTAGCGCTCGAACCCAGGCCGTTAAAGTGAAAACCCGCAAGGTGGAACAGCGTTGCCGTATACGCAGTTACTCAAGAAAATAGTGTTCCAAGCGAACCAGTAGATGGCATTAGTGGTGGCGCACCTCAGTGGCTAGGTTTTCCAAACACGCTTCCAGGGTCTCCCTTACCGCAGGCGACATTCTGGTCCGAGCTTCTTGAACACTATGATTGTCAGCACAAAAATAGGCGATGTCATCAGCATACGCAATAAATTTAACTTTACATGACGCTAACGAAACACCACGTACCCTTTGGCTCTGTTGTATGCTAAGGCAAAGAGGCTCTATGTACAGTGCAAAGAGTAGAGGCGATAGAGGACAACCCTGTCTAACAGACGACCTGATCTGAACTGGCTTCGAGAGAACGCGATTGACGACAACTTGTGTAGTACAATTCTTGTAGCAAAGCTGAATACCTCGATGCAGCACATCACCCACTTTAGGGTTAATGAGGACCACAAGTACGTGGACATAGCTTCAAACATGCCCCTAGATGGCGCCATGCGTCGCTTGGCTGTGCGGACTAGGAAACGCCTATACGCGCCAGGGCGATTGACCAGGTAAATAAAAAAAAGCCATAAAATACAAGTAAAGCAAGTACACATTGCAAAATTGAACAAATGAAGAAAAATTACTGCTAGTTGCGCTCTTAACTATTGCCATTCCTGCTCTTCGGCTGTGCGTATGTGTTGCTATGGAATAATTTATAATATTGAAATTTAGTTTCTCTTCACCTACTTCGTCAATTTGCAGGAGTTTCGCTTACTATCGTATTAACCAACCCAACGAGCGTTTCTAACTAAATGAATTCGGGTGCTGCCGGTTAATTACGCGTATTTTGCCTCAAATGCACCTACAGTTATTATTTTTTTTGCGCTAAACAACGGGGAGTCGTATGACAAGCGGTAGCGGTACACGAGTTTCGAACGCTTATGACTATATACCGCTTGGGTTTCGCAGCCTGTGGGTAGCGCCGCGACGACGGAACGCAGTGTGGCTCTACTTGGGTCAAGCGAGCGAGCTACAGAGAGGCGCGGGCCGTAAGTGCTCTGCACTTAAAATTAATAAGAAGACAGATCCTGGGGCATCGATACTTTGATACAAAGCGGCTCGTATTTCTCCTGGAGAAACGTCTTCCCAGCATTGCATCTGGGCTTCGAGATGAAGCCGAGTTTAAAAAGGTTGGTGTACGCTTTCTCTTGTGTAGCGTGAGCTACACTGGCCGAGGTTGGGCAGTTTCGCGTGGCTCCTAGAGAGCCGTGCTGAGCATTGACGTCTCACGCCGCACAGCTGACGCGCCGGAGGCGCCGCCACTGCGACTGCATTAAATTGGACCGGTATTTAATTTGGATTGGATTGCATTCGATTGGATTGGAGATCATTTTAGCAGCAGGAAGCATGATAATCAGCTAATCCTAGACAACCAGGAAACCTAGGAAAAACCAGCTGAACCTCGCCTCACGCTACGTATATCTTGGCATAGCCGATCTAAGCCACTGCTAAATTTTAATGCAGAGCATTTCTTTAACTCACGATGTCACCCGGCGTTGGGTGGCCTCGGCGTCCGCCAACAGCGGTTCCCAGGTGCGCCCTCTCCCCCACTCCTCCTCTCCCGCATCACGCTACCTCGTCGCTCTCAACAACAGGTCTACACCCCTCCCCTACACTTAAAAAAATAATACTTACCGGCGCCGGTTTCGATCCCACGACCCTGCGGGCGGAACGCAAGGTACATGGTGCTCTACCCACTGCGCCACAAAGCCGACACAGAATGGAAGGCTACGAACGCGCCTTATATCCTTGACTCATTCAAACTACGTCAAGAAGCTGCTGATACAACGCATTCACTACCTGTGGGCGGAGCGCGAGGTACATGGTGCTCTTTCCACTGCGCCACAAAACCGAATAGAATGAAGGCTACGAACGCGCCTTATATCCTTGACTCATTCAAAGTACGTCAAGAAGCTGCTGATACAACGCATTCACTACCACCAACTCCCCAAACACTAAACGTTAATGCAATACACCCACCCCCTATGCGACGCATTTACTCGAGTCCCCCTCGCGGGGAGATGGGCCCTTTTTATTCTGGCTTTCCCCATTGTCTGTTGCGCAGTGAATCATGGCAGTCTACAGAGGGTGTATGATTACAGGGAAAGGATCTCGATGATGTACTATCCAAGCTAGCCTGAAAGAAATTACTACAACAATTAGCCGCTAAGGCGACTGTACCAGTCCGCCGTGTTTCATTTATTTCAGTGTTTTTCAGTTTATTTTCAGTTTATTCTAGTTTAATTTCTGTTTATTTTATTTCGGACATAAATGCGCACATGTAGTTATCTCTACGAGGCGTGAAAGCGCTTCGTGGACATAACTTGTCCCATTTACTCCACAGGGAAGGTGTAAACATTACGGATTTTCTGTATGCTGTCCATTCATGGCGATGTGCGTGGGAAGTCTGGGGCAGGTTACGTACAGCGTTGCTTCTTTGTCATCACTGCAGCCAACTCGCGAGCGCATTCAAGCTGAACAGACCAAGCATCAAGTTGTACGTATTAGTGCGCATCACTGTTGACGGCCGATAATGTGGTTAAGGGGCGGCGACGGCGTCGCAGCATAGCGGAGACAGAAAACGGCGGAGGAAATTGTGGTGAAAGTGTGAGGGGGAGGGCAGTATTCTGAGTCCGCACGACATGCTCGTCGGCCAGGGCGCTTAGTTAAAGTGTGAGGGAGAGGCAGTGAGACGTGCTCCTCGTTGCGTGGAATATCCGAAATACGTGACATTTGCGCGGGAGGTTCAAAAACGATTTGTGACAGCATGCTGGGTGGCAGTATGCGCTCCGAGATAGCGGCAGAGTACTCCGCCCCCCGTGCGTTCGCTGATCCCGCGATCACTTCCGAGACTTATCAGCTATGCGACGTGACCGACAGGACAGCAGCTCACGCTGCGCACAGATTTCGCATTATGCAGTATAGTAATCGCCAACGATTTTTTTTAATTGTGGTCGCCGCTTCCGCAGGCACCTATGTAGTGAAATCTTTCGTTGTTGTAGCCGTTTGAATTTTAAATTCCCGCCAGGTAGCGCGGCAACCAGCAGTCCGCGGTTTTGTGCTGTTGGTGTAGTATTTTATATTTGCTATCGAAAAAAGCAACCATCCGATTTTAAGTGCGAAGAAGCTTATGGTCGAGCCTGTTCCCTCCGCCGTTGTGTGGGCGCCGTTGGCGGCATCCACACCCCCACTGCGCTCTGGCAGGCACCGCTGATGATGATTGTGGCAGGATGCCCCTAGAGATTGGGCAAACAAAGAATCTATCACGAGATAGCTTCGCGTTCAACCCCTGTCGTCCTGCTGGTTAAGAGAGCGGTAGCATCAAGGACGGCACATGGTTACCTGTCACAAGGCTCACCTCCCACAAGGCTCTGCCAAATAAAGAAGTTTTTCTCTCTCTCTCATCTTCCCGTAGGGAACAACCCTGAGTACCACACCCCAAAGCTCATGCCTGGCCAGGCACCGCTGATGATGATTGTTGCAGGATGCCCCTAGGGATTGGCGAACCAAAGAATCCATCACAATAGATATATATATTGTCACGGAACACCTACGTGGACAATGCCCCATAGCGCCATAACCCGTCACCGAAGACGACGAAGAGGATGCGGCTCCGGAGCTCCAGGACTGGATCGATACCTGGCTCCTCCACCACTTGTAAAGGAGACAGCCGACGCCTGGGTAGTCGCTTAGAGAGGGGTTTATTCACGGTCGAGACGTGCACACGCAAGTGCCGAGAGCAGGGTTCCGCGAGCCAGACGCCGAGCGTTGTTCTGCTTCTTCGTCTTCTTACACCGATGCACCGCATACCCGCAAGGCGGATAGCGCTGCGTTAGTTCTACTTACTCTGAGGCGTCCGCAATACTCTTTTATATATAACATAAATATATATATATTATTTATATTATATATATAATATATATATAATATATATATAATATATAATATATATATATTATATATATATATAAGCTTAGCGTTCAACCACCGTTGTCATCTTCCCGAAGGGGAACCCTGAGTAGTATGATAGGCATTCCTCCCCTCCTCACCTCTCCGAAATTCCTCCTCTCCTCTCCAAGCTGTCTCTCTCGATTGCGCAACGAATGGCAACACTGCGGCTCCGCGCGCGATAATGCGAAGCAGCTTAGGGTTAGCGTGGACTCCGCGATCGGCTGCCGGCGGCGCGCCGCCGGCGCCGATCGCGGAGGCCACGTGTTGAGACGCGACGGTAGCCGCTGCTACTCGCTGGGGGCCCGTCTCCGCTTAAAAAGCGCGCGCGGCGCCCCTTTCGGGTCCCCCCCCCCATAAGTGGGGCCCCGCTTGGTTGTAGCTTGCTTCCCCCCCCCCGGGTTTTGCGTTGGGGCTCTAAGGCGGCACATGGCTACCGGAACGGGCTACCCCCGAGGCCGAAAATGACGTTTTTTTTCCCCTTATTTAAAAGGGACCCTGGTAAAAAAGGGGGGGCGGCCCTGATTTTATTTCGGGACCCCGGGAGGGGAACCCAAAATAACCGCCAGTATATATTTGCTTGCGTTAAAACCCCTATTTTGGGGGGGAAACCCTATAGTTTGGGCTTTCCTCCCCTTCCGAACCCTTTCCCCCCGGGGTTGGGGGGCCCCCAACCCTCCTCCGCCCGTAATGCGAAAAAGGGGGTTTTTAACCCTCCCTCATTTTTTACTTACCCTGTTAAATACGCCGCGGCGCCCCCCCCTTCATTTCCCCCCCAAACCCCGCACAACGAAAAAAGGGGAATTACGACCCCGGCTTTCCTACTATCATTTCGCCGGGGAAGGGGTGAATTTTTAAAAAAGCGGGAAAAAATTCATGTGTTTTTTTCTGCCAACGAATTGCGTTAACAAGGCTATAACTTCCCCAAATTCATTTTAGAGGCTGTGATACAAAGCATTCCAAAACATTTCCCCCGGGGAATCATACAACCAGCAAAATACAGCCTCCCAAAATTTCCCCTTAATGCCCAAAAGCTTCGCTTTAATATCATTACAGGGGTAAAAATAAAGGAAAGGACTCGGAAAACTACCCGGGCACCCCTTTGGGGGTTTTCAATAGCGGAGGGCGACTGTCCCCCCCTTTTTTTATTCGGTTTTTATTCAGTTTCTTTTTAATAGGGGGCCCCCTTACAGGGGCTCCCGAGGGTGAGCGGCCGGGCACTCCCCCTTTTGGGGGGGCATTAGAATTTTGTTGGCTTTTTTTTTTATCCATTGCTGGAAGCCTGGGGAAGAAAGGTACGTGTTCCCCTACTGAACCATGCGGCGTTAGCGACAAACACACAGTTGTACGAAAAAAACGCATTTTTTTCGGGGAAAAATGGAAAAACCAAGGGTTGAGCATTGCACGAAAAGCGGGGGTTTTTATGTAAGGCAGTATCTATCGCAAAACATCTCGTCCCAGGCCAATTAAAAGAACCCGGCGTCCCCTCGGAAACAATCGTGCATTTTCCGGGGGCCCCCAGGGGGAAATTTGCCCCCTCCCGGGGCTAGGTTTCGAAACCCGCATTATTCGCCCCCCGTGATCGGGCGATCTTTGAGCACGCAGGGGGCGGCCAAAGCACCAGTAGGGCGGAACAGATTTCGCAGCTTGGAATCCCCCTTTAAAAGTTCGGGGGCGCAGAATTTTTGGAACTTCGGGTTGAAGGGGGGGGGATATTCGGGAGCGCGAACCACACCGCGGGGGGCTGGGGGGAGTTGCGGACGAAAGGGAAGGGGAAAGGGAAGTTTTTTCCCAAGCCGTTCTCCCCTTTGGGGCGCCGTGCGCGGCATCCACCCCCCATGGCACTGCAGGCACCGCTGATGATGATTGTGGCAGGATGCCCCTAGAGATGGGCAAAACAAAAGAATCTATCACGAGAAGCTTCGCGTTCAACCCCTGTCGTCCTGCTGGTTAAGAGAGCGGTAGCATCAAGGACGGCACATGGTTACCTGTCACAAGGCTCACCTCCCACAAGGCTCTGCCAAATCAAGAAGCTTTTTCTTCTCTCTCATCTTCCCGTAGGGAACAACCCTGAGTACCACACCCCAAAGCTCATGCCTGGCCAGGCACCGCTGATGATGATTGTTGCAGGATGCCCCATAGGGATTGGCGAACCAAAGAATCCATCACAATAGATATATATATTGTCACGGAACACCTAGTGGACAATGCCCCATAGCGCCATAACCCGTCACCGAAGACGACGAAGAGGATGCGGCTCCGGAGCTCCAGGACTGGATCGATACCTGGCTCCTCCACCACTTGTAAAGGAGACAGCCGACGCCTGGGTAGTCGCTTAGAGAGGGGTTTATTCACGTCGAGACGTGCACACGCAAGAGCCGAGAGCAGGGTTCCGCGAGACCAGACGCCGAGCGTTGTTCTGCTTCTTCGTCTTCTTACACCGATGCACCGCATACCCGCATAGGCGGATAGCGCTGCGTTAGTTCTACTTGCTCTGAGCGTCCGCTCATACTCTTCGTTATATATACAATAATATATATATTATTATATTATATATATATATATATATATATATATATATATATATATATATTAATATATATATAATTATTATATGCTTAGCGTTCAACCACCGTTGTCATCTTCCCGAAGGGGAACCCTGAGTAGTATGATAGGCATTCCTCCTCTCCTCTACTCTCCGAAATTCCTCCTCTCCTCTCCGAAGCTGCTCTCCTCTCCGGCATTGCGCAACGAATGGCAACACCTGCGGCTCCGCGCGCGATAATGCGAAGCAGCTTAGGGTTAGCGTGGACTCCGCGATCGGCTGCCGGCGGCGCGCCGCCGCAGCCGATCGCGGAGGCCACGTGTTAGAGACGCGACGGTAGCCGCTGCATACTCCGCTGGGGGCGCCACTGTAGCTCCGCGGTATAAATGACGCGCGCGCGCGCTCCGCTGCCCTCATTCTCCTCCCGCAACGCCGCGATCGAACTTAAAACTAATGGGAACTTGAGTCGACCCCATGGCTGCTTCGCATACTACTCAGGTTTCGCCTACGGGAAGATGGTGACATTTTTTAAATAAAGAAACAGTACAAATATCACTCATGTGTTGATTTTCTGCCTTATATTTGCGTAACGCCTTCTTCTTGTTCAGCAATGTGGACGAGTATGAACATTAACACCAGAGTTCGACATTTAAATTTGGCTGTGAGTATATAGTCAGCAACAGGTTTACTTTGGCCGGCTTTTACCAGAGTTCGACATTTAGATTTGGCTGTGAGTATATAAGTCAGCAACAGGTTTACTTTGGCCGGCTGGCTGAATCGACTGACATATAGACAGGCGGACATACAGACGCAGGCCGAAATTTCCCGTTCAAGTAGCCCAAGAAAGACTATCGTCTTTAATATACTTATGTACACGTGTCGCAAATACTGCATGGGCAACGTCAACAGAAGCAAGTTCAAGAACAGTCGATGTCATTGTCTTCTTTTGAGTAACCCAGAAAATCCTTTTTTCTGTACTCAAAATTCGTAATATCACTTTCCCCACAACGTTCGCAGCTTATTGTCCATCTAGATTTATTTCTTAACGTGTTTGGGCAATGATATCCCCATCTGACGTGGCCAATCCTCCAGAGTGGGTACTCGAAAATAGCACTTGGATCCAACGAACCAACCAATTCCGGTCCATCATTGCCTCGATCAAGGCGCGTGGCCAAGCTTGAGCCGCACGACCATCAATGCTGATACCGCCGACATCCGACGCAGACGTGTCACCCACTGCGCTTGCGAGATCTCCGCCACGCCAACTCTTCGTTCCGTCATCGTCCCTTCGCTTGCGTACCGGAGCTGTACGCGTGATGCCGAGGCCACCCAGCCGGTCGTCATCGCCACAGCACCGCAAGGCGACCAGCCCGCCTTCCTATTGCTTCTTGCAAGGCTCGCTCCCCGGGCTTGTGCGGCCAACCCGATCCTCACCGCTGCCCGGGATCTTCGAAACTGTGCCTCGTTCTACCTGGTATCCTTCAATGTGAGCACTGCTCTAAGCATTCCATTTCCTGCGCGATAGGGGTTTTTGGTGATGCTACTCTGTGTCCAGGTTTCATTCCCTCGCGGACACAAGTCCGCCACTTTGTGTACGCACCGAGCGCCCCCTACTGCTTCGACCGGTACCCTCCTATTGCTTTCAGCTACTGCTTAAAAAACGTTGCCGGCCCGCGTAAGCCAGGAGTAGAATCAGGGGTTTTGGCGCGAGAGATTTGGGTTTGAGCTCAAGTTGTTCGAAGGTTTTTGAAGTTCAATGTTTACTTCTCGCAGTAAAATGTTTCTCAGTTCTCAGCATTCTTTTCGTAAATAAAGGTTGTTTGCGGTACTTTACGTCTTCTTAGGGATGGGGCGCAGCATACCAACACGCTGAACTAACGTGTTGCATCCCGGCGCAAGTGCCGGGCTTCTACCTATATCGGAACGGGGTATCACTGCGCTGTGTGGTGGCTTGGGGGCAACGGCGTTTTGTGGCGAGTGCTTGTAACCCAGTCGCAGCTAGGCTTTCTTTGCGACAGCGCAGGTATTGTGTCCGGCTGGTTCCAAGGATGGTGTCCGCGATACTTTTTTTTTTGGTAATAGCAATTCCGTGGTCAAGTAATCGCTAAGCCCCCTGCGAAAGCTTTCCCTTACATACTGAACACCAGTTTAGCGAGATTTAGTATCACCCCAAATTGTCCACAAAGGCACTGGGGGGAAGTTTCGCCATTTCTGTTTTGTCTTGAGCAGTACTTTTTAATGCATTTATTCGCTGTACTGTACTGATAGGGTTTTCTTTGGTGTGAGCGGATTAGGAGAGCCTCAATAGAACAATGCGTTTTATATCAATGTCAGCCCATACGCCGCGGGAAGTGATTGTTCGGATGCAACCACTCAATTGTATATATTTTGCGCAATATCTTTCAAGCGTTATTTTAAGTTGAACCTGTCACCAAACTGTTGACATGATGTGCATAAAAATACTGTGATTTCGGAAAATCTCCACAAAGGGCGCAGTCACATACATACTTATAATATATATATATATATATATATATATATAATATATATATATATAATATATATATATATATATATATATATATATATATATATATATAGCACTACCATTTGGCCAAATAATGCTATGAAACAAACGCAATCAGATCAGCCACAAATTATGCACTCTCAATGTACCATCCAGCGGCGGCACGGGTCTTTATTGGTCACGTCGCGACAATGCCCCAAAGGGTATTATAATGGACCTCTGTGAATCGAGGCCTCTCTGAAGAGTTAAGAAGCGGGGTGGGAATAAACGGGACTATGGAATATGGTGAGAAGGGAGAGCAATAAAAAGCAGAGTGCAATGCCTGCATCTCGGATGGAGTCCAGGAAAGCAACAAGCACGTGCCTTGTGTGAGGTGGAGCTTTGAGTGTATGGACCCACTTTTGATCGTCTGCCATTCGAAGCGGGCCAAGTGTCCTCGGGCAGCGTTCTCTTGAACACTGAGCGCGCTGTATGGGATTATGTGGCGCCTTATGCATATATTCATTAAAAGGCCATAGGACCTTCGTACTTTGGCTGTGAAATGCTCATACGGAGGCCAGAAGGATGTCTTCCCGCCAGTGCATTTGTGTAATTTAGTGAAGCCGAGTTTAAAAGTGCCAATTAGATACAATTATGGCTTACGTGTTTACAAGGCCATACGCACTTATTTTTAATTTTTTGTATCTGTCAAATCTCCTTGCGGGACATTACGGGAGGTTAATGCTGCTAGTGTTTATGGATGGGAATATGAATCTTGAAATTCCCATCTTTTTGATCGCATTCTCTCGCTGTCTTTATTGTTTTTTGAACAGGAATGACGACTTTGCCGCCGCAAATACCGCTGAATCCAATGGATCCTGCCGAAGCAAGGGACATCCAAAGTCGACAAGGGTCAAAAGTCGTTTGGGTTTGGGGTTTTTTTTCAAAAAAAATTCGTTTTCGGGAAAAACAGGCAAAGGTTGTCTTTTTACGTCTTGGCTTTGTGTAATTTTGAAGCCGCGAACCATCCCAATTTGATTCATTATTTAGTTTTACCGGCCCTGCGCCTTGTTTTTATTTTTGTATCTGTGGCCAAGGAATCCCGCGTGTCCCATTCGGGAGGTTGATCCCTGCTAGTGTTTCTGGATGGGAAGCTTTGAATCGTGAAATCCCCAAAATTTTTTGATCGCATTCTCTGGTTTTTTGTTTTTTAAACGGAAGACACTTCCCGCCGAAAAGGATAAAAGGCCTGCAGAGCAACGCGGGCTTAATTCGAATGTCGCGCGTTCGCACGTCACTTTGTTGATGTGCTTTGTTCTTTGATTGTAAACACAAGTTCGCTCCAATAAACTTGTTTTCTTTAAGACAACTGCGTCGTCTTTGGCTTCGTGACAATATGAATATTGTATATGAATGAGAACTCAGAATTATGTACATGCTTTACGGTTCTTTAAGTCTCACTTTTTGCAGGCTATGTCTTGCAACTGTTTACGGCTACGGCAATTCTAATATGCTGTTAATGTGCGCCGATGTGCGCGCTCAGCCGGAAACATTTGGCGGCAAGCATTCTGAAATTTGAGGGGAACCACGAAGAAAATGGTCTTGATACCAGTTTTGTGGCTCATCAAAATATTTCGCGATGCATTTACAGCGTATTACGCCAAAAATTAGAAAATGCTTTCGTACCGCTCCGCCATAAAGCTTATCTTGAATCTAACCCCCTTCGCGATACCAACAAAAGCGTGTACATTCATTAGCTGCTGAGAACCATGTACGGAAACGTTTACGTATATCAGAGTGATGTAGATGTGCAGAAGCTACAATTGAATATACATATTTTCTGGTATCCGTTCGTAAGCTATGGTGCAGATTTTCAGAATGACCGAAAGTTAGGTGCTCCGCTGGCCAAATGTTTTGATACTGGAAACGTCCTGGTTAACTCTAACCGTTTGAAGTCTACATAAAAGCTCACGGCACATACTCGAACGCACTATGCTGTCTCAGGAGGGCATGGTAATCTCGCAACCTGCCCCAGTGTGATTTTCCCAGTGTGATATTTTAGCAGTCAATTCAGTAGAGCAGCATTAACAAATTTTTACTTTTGGGCTTCGAGCGGGGTTCCCAGCGCAAGGCTCCTGTCGCACGCGTATCATGTGTAATATCAGGCGGTCGCGTTTCATGAACTATCCGCAAATACCGACCACTGAACGACTGCTAATTCCCTGCTCTGCGCGATGTGTCCGTTTGCATTTAGATCGATTACATTTCTGGCAATGCAAAGCCGTTCAGAAAGAAAAGATGTACTTTCAGTTGATTTGAACGCCACTTTATTAGATCCTGTGATTTCAGCGGTTGCACCCATACGGGTGAGCAGAGACACAGTATATTACAGCGAGGCTGTTTACCTCACGTAGAACGAAAAATTTAGTGTCCTAAACAAAAAAACCCCGGCGGGGCCTAGAATGTCTCACCCAAGACGCCGAGTGCTTGCGTCATGCTAATCAGTCCTACAGCACAGAGCTCCGTATTCCTGCCAAAAAACCATAAAGCAAGCATCAAAACCGCTTGGGGGCTGTTAGAGCGCCTGTAAACGTTGGGAACCCCACCCCTCATGTGTTCAGGTAATTATTTAATTTCCAGCTGCCCCCGAAAAGCGGGGTTGACGTCGTTCGAGGTCGAACGCGTGCGTAAGGCTAGGGAGGACCCTGCATTTTCAGCCAGAGAAGCCGAGCGTAGGCTACAAACACGCCGAGACGACGAGGAAGATTTCATACCCTCCCCTATTAGCATTTGTAGGGGCTTACAACAGCTTTGCTGGAAATCCTCTTTCGCAGTGCGGGATGGCACCCTTTTTTACAGTGGCGCTTTTATGAGGCGGTGCATGCCGCGTGTGATCTTCACCTTGCAGTTACGGGAATGCAGACTGGAGCGGACCGCCTTCACCTCTCTCACACTTTTTTTTAAAGATTCGCCATTTAAATCTTTCCCGATGAATCCGTCATATTGCTCTCGCTATATACCTAACTAAAGACGGAAAAAAGATTCTAGCCTTTGTACTACCAACGAGGTCGTCATATGTGGCTTCATTGTAGCAGATGTATTCGCGGGTTATTATAAATGATCGGCAACATACTTTGGAACCGCTAATTGCTTTAACAAGAGACCCGGTGTATGGTATTGGGAAAGCCATGGTTTACTAACTCGCCTTGAAGATAGTTGCAGGTGCAGTGCACACATACAGTAGGACCACAGCCATTAGAATAAACAATCATCATCATGAACCACCTACTTAGGTACACTGCAGGATGCACCTCATGATCTCCACCCGCTCCTGTACGGTGCTGCCCGACTCAATTCCTTGGCTGCGAATTTTGTTATTCCATCTCTCCCGTCGAGTTGATGGCCTTCCCCTCCTTCTATGCCCCTCTCTGGGTGTTCACAATTCTTATTTTGACTCACTACATTTCCAGACCAAGTCTCTATGTTTTGCTAACTTGAACTATGATAACTTCTATTCGTATTTCTTCCCTTATGCAGGAAGCTGGTTTCCTGTCCCTAGGCGTTACTCTTATCATCCATCGTTACATGTGCCATTTAGCCGTTCAGTCGTTACCTCTGTATTAACTCATTGAGGATCCCGGTACAGTCACTGACTTTGGGACCCTTGCCTATGGTGTTTTTACTTGTGCACTTCTCTAAAACATGTCAATAAACTTCTTCTTCTTCTTCTTTTTATTCTTCCTCTCATCCTCATCCTCCACCGTCTTCTTCTTCCTCGTCCTCCTCCTTTTCTTCGTTTTTTCTGTGGTAGGCAACGGAAGGGTCATGAAAATCCACGGCTTAGCTCCTGTCAGAAGCGGAAGAGAAGCAGTTGGTAGAACTGATCAGAATTGTAAGTGAAAAGACGCATCGTAATGCACTGCTCATTCATTTAATTCTTTGTCAGAGAAGCTATGTATGTACTCAGTGGGCGATTGCCTCATAGAGCATTCTGGCCCCGAGGCTTTGTTTATCAATTGTGTCAAGGCGCTACTCGCAAGGCAAGCGAGCGAATTAGTTACCAAATAGCTCATTCTATCTTGCGCTTGCTAAAAGGCAAAAAGGGTTTTTCGCAGGACCACAGATGTAGACAAAACATAAAAACTCTATGGGAATTGGTTATTAGTATGTACTACATACGTGCGGTAAATACTCCACAGGCAAATTCAACAGAAGCAGGTTTGAGATGAGTCCACGTCGTTTTTTATTTGCGTAACCAAGAAAATCCGTTTTATTGGTTGCCAAAATTCATCACGTCACTTTCCCCACAACATTCAGAGTTCATTGTCCTCCTTAGTTTTATTTCTTAACGTGTTTCCCCAATGATCTGCCTTTCTGACTTGGCCAATTCACCAGAGTGGATGCGCACCTATGATATCATGGATATAATCGCCCAACCAATCCCGGTCCATAATTGCCTTGGCCCAGGCGCGTGGACAAGCGCGAGCGGCCACGCGCCTGGCGACGCAATGATGGGCCTAGTGATGGGCGCATATTAGGCTTCGGGATGCCTAATATGTCTTGTACGGCCGCAGTTTTTCTTTCATTCGGAAACGGTATCTAGCCGCACCAATTCAGCGTATTGGCCTTCCTCTGTCGATGCCGGTGCTTCTTTCGTTCGGGGCCCTGGGGTTTTGCCATATTGCGGCCATTCACGCGTACATATCAGAGACCAAACGCATGTCCTGCTAACTCGGTCAAAATTTTTTAGCCTTTTCTCCCAAAAATGACATCATTTACTGATTCTTCTTTAGACTCATTATATAATTCGGTAACCGTTTCCCCAATTCCTACAGGCTGATTATATAGGGCCATGATGTGGGCGTTTTAGCTCCAAAAACCACCCCGTTTCTTGGCCAATCCCCCACGTGGGTATGTGCCACTAGAAAAGGAACAACAACAACACCAATGCTGCAGCCAAC
Organism: Haemaphysalis longicornis; assembly: GCA_013339765.2. Lineage (NCBI taxonomy): Eukaryota > Metazoa > Arthropoda > Arachnida > Ixodida > Ixodidae > Haemaphysalis > Haemaphysalis longicornis. The sequence continues at coordinate 104,470,562 of CM023452.1, read as the reverse complement.
GGCCACCGCTGAAGACGTGCCTCCCACGCCCTTGCGAGATCTCCGCCACGACGGCTTTTCGTCCCGCCATCACCATTTCCCACATGTCCCGGAGCTGTACGCCTGATGCCGTGGCCACCCAGCTGGTCGCAATCGCCGCAGCTCCGCAAGGCGACCAGCTCGCTTTTCTATTGCTTCGTTCCAGGCTTGGTCCCCGGAGTCCTTCAGCCACCCCGATCCTCACCGCTGCCCGGGATCTTCGAAACCGTGCCTCGTTCTACCTGGTATCCCTCAATGTGAGCGCTGTTCTACCCATCCTATTTCCTACGCGATAGGGTTCTCGTGAATCCACCCTGTGGCCAGATTTCGTTCAGTTGTGGGCATAAGCCCGCCACTTGATGATTGTTAATGGTATTCTCTTTGCAGCGTGGTGATGACGTGTCACGTCACCAAAAAATGCAATACATGTATGTTGTACTCTTGGTTTAATTCTACCGCTGCTCTTAGGGCAGGCTCAAATTTTTTCGTTACATGTAGCTGGTAGCGGTCCTGGGCAATATTCGCCTCTCTGCTCACCCTCCACCAGTACTCCAATCTTTTAATCACCTCGACATCCATGAAGCTTATTCCCTCCGTTCTACACTTACATCCTAGTGCTTCGGGAAGCCTAATATGTCTTGTATAAACCCAGCTCAACCTACCAATTCGCCTGCAACACACATTCTGTCTTGAACAACCGCTAAAAGAGCCTGTCTGTTTGGTCTCAGTAGCGTAGGGGTGGAATCGTGAGTTTTGGCGCCACCGATTTGGGTTCGGGCCTGAGTAGTCCCAGGTTTGCTTCGTAAGCTCAGTTAAGCTCAGGTCGGGGTGCAGCGTATAAACAGCTTTTACTAACGTGGTGCGTACCACCGGAAGTACACCGTGCTTTTACCTATTCTGAAACGGAATATCGTTTCCGTGTGTAGTGGCCTCGGCACAACGACGTTTTCTGGGGCTAGCTTTACGCGCACTCACGGCTAGACTTTGTTTGCGACAGCGCAGGCTGGGCCTCGGACTGGTGCCAAAGAAAGTATGCTCAATATTTTTGGCAATGATAATTCGGTGACCCTGGCATCACATCGCCCTTGGAGAAAGTTCACTCTGCATCCTGAGAATCTGTTAAGCAAGGGCTCCAATCGACCTCAAATTGTCCGAAGAGGCCCTTGGGGGAAATTATTTATGAGTAGTAGCGACTAGTTCTTTTTGGTGTATTTACGGGGTGTACTGTACTGCCACACTTTTTTTTCTGGTGGTGGGGGGAGGGACTTGAATATAGTTTTATTTTAGATTTCGGTGAGAATATCACTGAGGTTTCTGAACTTTCTGATGCAACCACTCACTTGAATATTCCTGTCGCAATATTTTCCAAACGTCGCTTCAAGTGAACCTGTCATGGCGCTGTCGACATGAGATGTGTAAAAGTTGTTGGAATTTTGGAAAATCCCCAAGAAGGGCGTAGCCACACAAAAACGTAATTCTGTATGGTGTGTGTATAGCACCACGCTTCTCCGAAGTAATGCTATGAAACAAACGTACTTAAATCCGCCGCGAAAAGTGAACGCTCAATTTACCCTCTAAACACCATCCCATTGTTGTTTTGAGTACGTATTTATTAATCTAATTACACTCCGTGCCTTGACCTTTCCAACGCCGGAGGGGGAGATGGGAAGGGAGTTGGAGGAGGGGGGTGGCGGGTATTGAGGGTCTCGACTAAATGTGGTCCTGTACGGCGGCTTCTCGGACATATACGAGAAGAGAGTCGAGGACCATCTTCCCCTGTGTTCTGTGTGTATGTGGTCAGGTGATCCGTCCTGTTTGCATCCCGTCGCAGGGGGTAGACGAAAGCGTGCCATGATGTGCGGCGGTCGGCAGTGTGGGTCTCGAATGCGTCCAGTGTGACCCCTGCTAGACGATTGTAAGGGTTCAACCTCCGACGAACGCGGGATGAGGCGCCCCGTAGGTGAGGGGCTCGGATTAAATTGACCACTGTGGGATCTTGTATCGTGCGCCGGAAATCTCGTAACACACGGGCGTTTTGCGTTTCGCCTCCCATCAGAAAAGCGGCCGGCCGTTACGGCCGGGTCGAATCGCGACTCGTGCTGTGACCCCTGCTAACCGGTTATAACCGGATGGGATAGGGTCATACTCTTCAGGTCGACGAAGTGGAAGCGCTGCACGTCACTCAGCACGAGCTTTGGCAATTGTTCACGCCGCCATAATGGTTCCTTAGCAGTACTCTAATGGAACGTTTATGCGCACCGGACTTTCTAACCATTCCCTTTGAACATGCTCCAAAACTTGTTTAGCCGGTTCTAAAAAAGGTCTCCCTTCGGCCCTGTTTAATAGGAGCCTAAGTCACGGACGTGCTCGCTTGCTTCGCTCCATGACGGAAAATTCTTGCTGGTTCAAGGGGGTTAGACCAAGAGACGAAGATGGAGTACACTGTTGGGGGTGTATCTTAGGGCGACGGGGGCTGTTAAGCAACTTTTCGAAACTTGAATCGCCCATGTTATACGGGAATGCACATGAGGGTCCGATGCAATATGTCTGGTTACAAGGGACAACGTGTGCTCTATAATTGATCATCGAGATAAAAACTCCAGCGCAGGAACGTACCACGGAATCTGTGTTCTTCGACCTGGACATACTTTTCTGTGGTGTTATATACAAAATGCGTTCAAGCCTAGTAGCTTGCAAGCTCGGACTTTAAGTACTAAATAATGGTATAACGCACACCTTGCGTCTCGTCGAGCTGCTGTCGTTTTAACCATTCCAGAAATGTTCTGTTGAGGTCTTCTCCACATGAAGCTTTGGGTGAACAAGGGTGTATGAAAAAAATATGGCAGTATCTCCCCTCTGGGGATGATGGCGACGGTGCGGATATTCGAAATGACATCGAAGTTGCGTCACCATTGACATCCGATTTGGGCTAAGCCGTCATTCGATTTGAGCCGTGAGTTTCACCTTTATTATTCGCTTAATGAAACTGCAACTCACGGCTCAAATCGAATTTCACTTGATTTTCGCTTGATGGTGGTGTCCGCACGGTAGGACGCGGGCAGACATTGGGAGGTCTTAAGGTACTCCGCACCGTTACATGCGAGGGAGTATGCCGTTTGACTCTCGGGTACTAACTCACGGTCGTAGCCCGATTTTGCTTCCCGTATCGCTAGTGAGCAGACGTAGGACGGCGAGCTCCGCCGAAGGAGCGGCTTTGGCGGGTCTTTCGGCCCGCGGTAACAGGAATTATGCTCAGGATACCGAGGAATATCAAGTTCTTTTTCCCGGTTCCCAACAGGTCATTCCGTATTAAATACCGTGTTTCTGCACGCCGACATGCCTGCCCGCCCATACCATGTCGAGGATTTTCGCGACACCTTGGCTCGTCTGGCACTGCTCCCCGTTGTTGTTACATTGGGGGTATATCAGATTAGTCACGTGTGGGCGGCAACGTTCAAGTCGGCTAATGGTGTTAAGATTTTGGCTGCGGCCGACGTTAAAGTGAATGAATTTTTTAGATACACCTACGAGTATCAACACTGGGCCATCCAGCAGGTCCGGGAAGCGCTCGAAAGGCATGATGCTCGCGAGTCGGCAACGGCGGGCTCACATCTCGGCTGAGTAGTACCTAAACACAAGGACGACGCCGAGGGCCGCATCGCGGCGCGTAATAACTTCGTTTTGTAGGGGTAAATAAATTTTGTCCAATCCAATCTAATTCAGTCTTGCCGATTGCGCTATTCCAACATTGTCGAATCTGTTTTCATTTTGTACTTGGAGTTTGAATCAGATTGCCTTGAAGGAATCTTCACGTTTTAATCATCTTTCCTTTAAGAAAGAAGCTTTGATTTTTTAGCCTTGTGTAATGGGATGTGGAACTTTATCTCATAAAAGCAATACAAACATATCAGTATACTGAACTGCGCAGGCTCTGTGATTTGCAAGGCTAGCATTCCCCCTCCACCCCTGCGCCTTTGTCTTTTGGGAGCGCGCAGCTAGTGCAGGGACATTTATTCCTGTATTTCGTTAACTGTTCATGTACTCTGCTATATCGATTTCGTCCAGATTTGTTTCTTCAGTGTTTCTTTATCTTCTTATCTTCACATTCAGACTGGCTCCCTCCTTTGGTTTCCAGTTTTTTTTTTTTTTTTTTTTTTTTTGAGTGGTTGATACTTCATTGAACGCGGTAAATGACTAAACCAAACTCTTCTTGGTCACTCCACCTGAGTGTAGCCATCTTTAGAGCCCGATGATCAGCATTATTTTCACTGAGCAGCTTTTCCTAGATGCAATGCACGTATACAAATGTAACCATTCGTCGGCTCCTCATTTTTAAAGCTTTCGTTGTTGTTTACCACGACATGCATTCCCTGGAGTTTCCCAGAATCGATGTTTGAACGCTCATCGTTCCTCCTTTGCGGCGACAGAGCTGGTGGTATGATAGCCAGCTCGATTGTTGCCTGGGAGAGACGCATGGCAATACGAGGCGGCCAGAGGTTTCAGCTCCCGGGATTGCCCTGACGACGCTGCTGGCTCGTACTGGGGACTAGGGACAGGCTGGTGACCTACCGGGACATCGCTCAGCACTATTGCATGGAGCGCCAGAAATATCCCGCAGCGCATCCCACGCTCAGCGGACGTCAATCTGTAGCCTGGCGTCAGCTGCAGGCTAGTGCCTTCCCCAATCCTGCAGTAATGAGCCACATTTATCCCGGCCTTTATGATGTCCATAGCAAGTGGTGCACCCAGTGAGCCACACTCACTCACATGATTAGGGCTTCTGATGCTCAGCCAGGAACTATACGAGCATGCTTACGAATCACCAGTGCGGAGCAGTGGGAGGCCTGGTTGCTTAGGTCCGACACCGAAAAGGTCGTCCAACTGTTCGAAGATGCTGCTCGCACCCAAGGGCAGCATGCCGCCATGCGAGGGAGAGGAATTCAGGAAGGCTCCCACTTCCCCTTCTTCCTTTCACCCAGTTTCGGGCAAAATAAAGTTACTATCATCATTATCGTGGTAGCCAGCTATGTCCTTCTTTCTTTTTTTTTTCTTTCTAGGCTCTAATGTTATCAGCTCTGTTTTTTTACAGCAACGCTGTGTACATCCTGTGCTCCGTGCATTTTTATTGTGCGTGTGCAAAAACCTCAGGCCCTGAATAAGATACAGAATAACTCTATCGATGTAAAAGATACGCCCAATTACCTGGACACGCATTTGATAGATTAGTTTCGATAGACAACACTTTTATGATAAGCAGTCTCTCAAGTAAACAGTAAACGTTTCCCAAGGATTTGCCGCTGTGCAACCCGGTTCGGCAGTGTGTACGTTCACACCGCTTTCTCTTTGTCGGCGTTCAAATCACTTGCATTCCAGTTCCTTCCGTTTCCTCAGAGTGGCGCTCCCATTGCCAAGACAATTTGCTCTATTAAATTTTGAATTTAACTTCTCTCTTATCGTCGTAACGGGAAGGCCGTGCATAATCTGTACTCCAGCTTTTGCGGTCCCTCACCTCCACACAGGGGATTTTTTGTGGAATATCGTTTTCCTTTTTGACTTCTTTGTTTTTCTTTGTACTTGATGAAAAATTGAGATGAAAACTCAAACGAACACTGCAAGTACCCGAGGTATCTTCTGCAGATTCACTCGCGAACAGTGCAACACTTGAAGCAGATACCAAAGCTTGCTTACAAGAAATAAATTGCAAACAGTTGCACGTGCGAACACAGACAGTCACTACACCACGCCGCCGGACAGATGAACCGTTAGATAATATTCAAGTGTACAGCGTGTAGTGCTGTGTCAGGTGATGGATTCATTGCAACTGGTGCCGGAATTTCTATTTGTGCAAGCGACGGTGACCTCGATTTGCGCTTTGCTAACTTTAGGCACTATTGCTCAGTTCGATGTAGGCACTACTGCTCAGCACATTTTACAGTGGGTGGAACTGGGTTTCTTTGGAATGGGGGAGGGTGGCATCGCCAAAAATATTGCGACTATAAATCGCCGTGGAACTGAATGCAGGAACGCTTCAGCGACCGTGCCAATCCCCCATGTTCACCGCGTTCCGCTCTTCGTCGAATGTTCGTTAGAATCAAAATGCAGTATGTGGTTACGCTGTCAAACCCTATTAACAACTATTAACGAAACAGGGCTACTTTCTTGGATGTAGGGTAACCTCGACCGCAATTTATAGCATATTTCTAAGCTGTGTGCGTTCTCATTGTCTGCTTCTCTCTTTTTTATTTGTTTTTATGCAGTTATGAGAGCACGGCCGTCACAATGACGATTCTTTATGGAGCCCGCACCAACAGCAGGTCCAGGCAACGGAAGGCCCCGACATTTGTCACACGCATTCGCCGAAGAATCCATTTAGCTGCACAACGCTGAGTCTGTTATGTGCATTGAGCGAGATGAATAAATCGCATATAACGACTTGGTGTTGTGAAATTTATTGGAAATAAGCTGCTCCAATGGCCGCTACGGTGGAAAGAAATGTTTACGCAGACCACGGCACCACAAGAAAAAAAGTAAATATTTCAGTCCAATTGATTGAATGTTTAGCCTAAAATTCACAGCTGCGAAATTGTTAAGGAAAGTTATTTCCATTGACAGAATTCTCGAATACCTGTTTTTGTGATGCAAGCTCGGTCATTTTTGTTCGTATTATTTTAACTGGTATGCTGCAGGTTTGCGGGTGCGAGAAATTTTCAGCTTATTGACTAGGATCATCATGCCTGCAGTAGTTACTTCAATGGAAGGCATCTGAGTGAGGAAAACCATGGTAAATTAGGAGTTTTGGTTGAAGGTCTACTGGTAAAAACGGAAGAAAAGTAAGAATTTTGGACGGCAGAGCGTTTTGTGACCGGGACGTGTTACACACCACGATTGGGTAACGCAATTTTATGGGGCTTATTTCTGTTGGGAATAAGTATTTTACAGATTTGTTTGGGATTTCCATGGAGGATATACAGAAGGCCCTGATGAAAGAATTTCGTTCTTGAGCGCTTCAAGAGGCTGTTGTACTCTCACCGGCAGTTATAGTACTTCTTCCTTTTCGGAGAAGTACCAGGCTTTTTGCCACTCTGAAACGGCGTTTTTTTTTTTTTAGTTAAAATAGGTTTGTGTACCAGGGTCTTCCATCACACCACACACGCAAACGAGTGGTACGTAATTACTGATACGCTGAGTAGTTGTTAGTACAACCAGCAGTTTTCGTTTACAGACATTCTGTAAGTAGTTACATTTAGGTATCCAAAGACGGTTTTAAGTTCACGGTTAATTCTGGAAATGTCAGCTGTAGTGTAGTCTTGATTTAATTTTACAGAACATGTTCCGACTGGAGAGGAAATAGTCAAATTCAACTCAGCAATACTGCGATCATTAAGCCCGTCAACAGAAGATAACGGCTCAATGTTTTCGGGGTAAAAAGTCAAAAGCAGGTAAAGAGTTTGTGCAACGGGTTGGAAAATTTATGGTTTGCGTAAGGTTAAAGTTTAGGGCTAAAGTGGGAAAATGTTTTGATTGGGGCATGATGCTTATCGATTGACCCTATTTGTATCCGGAAAGTTAAATCCCCCACAAACAATGTAGTTCTCACGGGGAAATGTAGAGGTAACACCAAGGAGAAAAGGGTTAAGTTTGTTGATAAAGCAAGGATTTCAATCGGGTGGACGATAACAACATATCAGTACGCACGCACACCTAAGAGCAAACGTTTACAGACGACGAAAGCGCACTTTTGGTTTATTTCTCGGCCGCACGGCAGCCCAGGGAACTACGTGCGGTAGTTATCATTGTTTCAGTAACTATACGACATCTCGGATGCACACGGCAATTTGTCTGGCTGCTACCGGAAGAGAACCTAAAATTGCCATTTTCCTGGTCCGTAAAATTTTGATCGTAGCTGTACATGACGTCATAAATAAGTGCACACAAATAATGTTGCGGCCACAATTGTTCGGGAGCTGCCAGAAGTAATGCTGTCTTTGGTAAATACGACGACCCCACCCCCCTTTCGTCCATTCCTATCGCATCGGAAAACAGTGTAGCGGGGAATTAGCTTGCAGTAGCTAAAATTACTTATATCAGAAGATAACCAAAACTCGGTGAAGATGTCTATGTCTGGTTTGTTGTTATCGAGAATTGATCCCACGGTATCTTTTTTGGATATGTAAATACGAATGTTAGCCAGTATGACTGATATTATCTGATTGCGTGGTGCATGAGGGGGGTGGGGCGGGGGGTTAGCAGTGGCTGCTGAGGAGAGGAAACTTGTGTCGGACAAGCCTGCAGTGGTGGCTACGATTTAACTTTTGTTTAAATTTAGGATTTAACAAAGCTGCTTTTTGTTCTTCTGGAGCTCATCAAATCATATCTTAAAACTGGAGAAGCCGCTCTGTTACGGATACGCGTACAACTTTTTCCTTTCAAGCCGGACGCCCAGCGAAAACTCCTCATAGATAGAAATTTTTTAACCTTTGTGTTATGGACCGGGTGACAGAATGTTACTTTATAATTGAAACCGCGCAAGTGTAACTATGATTGGCCTGTTCCTACAGTCCTCGGGAAGCCCGAGCCTGTGTACGCGTTTGTTGTCCCCCTTATAATAGGAATTTCGTGCTCATCTGGACACAATGAAATACCCCTGATTCCGAGTGTTTCCAAGTTTCGTCGCGTGTATCTTCAATTCCGAAAAAAGTAGGTTATCTCTGCGAAAGTTATTTTCCGAGTCGCCGCATTTTTGTGCCAGGGTATTTAATTTTGAAGCGAGTTTAATTGTTTCAGTTTTGCTACTCGATTCCAATATCGGGGGGCATGGTTGATTTGCTTCGACAATTTTTGAAGTTCATCAACGCAAGTGGATAGGCGACCAACCTGGTTTTTGATGGCGGACTGCACAGCATTAATTATAGCGAGCTCAGACAAAACAGTGTCTTCCCAGATTTCTCAGCGTGATAGGGCACTGGCAATAAACTCAAGGGGCATCGGGATGGGAATGACGTTATCGGGACCGGGGTGCAGTTCAACGTCCCCACAAAGGGCAAGCAAGAGAACAGTGAGGTGACCATTGGCACATAACGAACACAGCGATTGGTACACCAGCTTTCGCGTGACACCAAATGTGTCAGTGGGGCACGACACCGCGATTAACGTTCGGTGACTAGAAAATACGCATGTTGCACAAAGTAGGTAACTAATCTACGCAAACAAAGTCGGCGTAATGACCATGCTCGGTGCGCTGTAGTGCCCCCGTTGTTATGGCGCCGATACCAACAGCGCCGTCAGTGGATGCACGCGCTTGTGAGCCAGCGTTTTGAGGCTGGTTGTCACGCCTTCCATTCTAGTCCGGAGTTACTGGACATATACCAGTGGCGAAACTCCGCTTCGGAATCCGGGCGGCGCTAGCTCCCCTGCTCCGTGGAAGCTAAGGGGCAAGTCGACGCGCGCGGCACCTAGGAGGCAAACATGAACTTCGTTCTACTATTATTATTCAAAACTTTTTGTACAGTAAAGATTGCTTTTTAAATGAGAATACATTAATTAGGTGAAATTTACTTGGGTTTTTGCGGCTTTTCTTTTTATGACATACGGCAGCACCCGCAAGCACTTGAGTACTACTTCAACGTTCTGACGCCAGACGACAGGCTAGTTAACTTGCCCGTCCTTGCCCCGGCGCAGGGGGGCAACCAAAGACCTGCTTTTGATACATGGTGCCTATGGGAGTTTCGCAACTGTATATATTGAGTAACTCTGATTCTAGTCATCTTACTGCCGGCTTTCTTTTCTAATGATGATGTGATGATCATGATGATGAAGGTTACACAAAAGTACCTTTAGTGACTCAGAAGGATTCGCCAACAAGAATTTGGTTTAGTGAGCGAGTTCAAATAGACACGTCGAACACAGGGTAGCGGAAGAAAGAGTTCAGCTTGAATTGAATAGAAAAAGAAAAGTACACAAACTAGAATAGGAGAAATTCTGACGGGCCCAGCAAACCACTATATACGCTTGTATAACATTGCGGCACTACTTTTCCGAGTAACGGTAAACCCAGTATCAAAATTGAAGCTGGCTGAATTGTGATAACACGTGAATGGTGGCATTACGCTGATGGTGATGATATGAGCAACCTTATTAGGTCTGGACCTAAGAAAGGGAGAGCAGGGAGTGGGCAATCCGAAGGACACGTCCGCTCCTCAGACATCGTACTGTAGCCCTTGAGCAATGGAGCGTCCGACGCTTGTTGTACGGCAACTTTCTGAAGGTCAGCATCGAAGTTGAGCAAGCATATCCACCACTGCTATAGTGTGGTAAAGTGAACAGTAATCTAAGCGTGGAGGGTGTAGGAGAACATCGGGGTCGCCATTTCTTTTATTTATTGAAATAGCACGACCAGCTTCGCGTGATTCTTTCGCGACGGGTGCAGCAGTGGATCGACGAAGGAGAACACTAAGAGCGGAATATCATCATCATCATCATCCGAAACCGAGGGGCACATGTAAGCCTAGGTGAAGAACAAGAAGCATGGAGGGGGAAGAGGCGTCTGAGAATCTGGTGCCTTCCGCTGAATGTTCACAACTGCGCCTGCGGCAGCAGAGGGACCCTGATTTCGGCAAGCCTTCGCTGCCCGACCCTTCGCCACCTCCGATGGAGAGGACGAAGGTTGACGATACACCCGGCAAGTCCGAGATGGAGACCGCGATTTCAACGCTGCCCAAGGAGGGCGGTCCGCGTTTCCCGCAAGAGAGCTCCTCTGAGGACGACCTCGCTGACGCCATCAAGAGACTGGATAGGGGGACCGATAAGGTCAAGCTTCCCACCGGATAACTCCGCAACCGACAGCCAGAACCTGAGGCCTGCGACGACTTCGCTGGAAACGGCGACGATGTCCACGACATACCCGGCCAAAGTCCTAGCAGCATCGTGGAGGTCGCCTGAGCTAAAACTAGGGAAAACGCTTGCCTCGCTCTTGCAGTCGTCGACAATTTTGGACCACAAGTCATTGAGAATGGGGACCATCAACCTTCGTTCAATGCTATTTGCATCGAAAACAAGAAAAACATTGACGCATTCAAGAAAACTCTAATGCTACATTTTAAAAGAAAATTGCAAGTACGACATTCCATTACGGAGACTTCATCAGATATTCGCAATCATACCATGCAAGCTCCGCAAAATGAGACGGGCCAGAGACACATTAGGGCATAGTGGGAAGCCAACGATCAGAAGCAGCGGCAGTTCTTTGCGAAACAGTTCTCTGAGCAGAAGAAGAAGCGTCCGGAGCAGCTGCGTCGTTCGAAGGAAGGCCAGCGGAAGCGCATGGGTGCGATGTGCAGGTACATGCGGCCTATACCGACAGAAAAGGTATGCAGAGGAATCGGAACTCCGCGACAATTTCGCCCACGCTGAACGATGATCCGTGCCATGCGCGCATGTGGACTTCCACAACCTGGTTCAGGACCAGATGGCGGAATTGGAAGAAAGCTACTTGACCAAGGTGTCGAACTACTACGAGAAGGTCTGCGACAAATTCATCGAGCACCCAAAGAAATTTCACATCATTGTCTACTCCCTGGGCAGAAGCGTCCCGGACTGCGTACAGTTGAACTATCTTTCCATGAAGAGAAGAAATAAAAGCAGTTTCATTTGCAACCAACCGTTATTACGCCCCTGCGGTCTTTCAGCTGAAGACTTTGGCGAGCGTTGTTACTGTGCGCGACTGCTTCTCCTCGAGTGGAAACTCGGTACCATGGTCATGACAGCGAGAATCACAATCCAATCTACCGCTGACAGCACCCCCAGTGCCGCAGATACTCCGAGCGGAGGCAACTTGGTTACTCCTGCACCGCACCGGGGTGCGCGTTTGCGGCTCTTTGTCTACGTGTGCATTTCGGGTGCGCGGTGCCAATATGTATATAACATTGATATACTAATTTCTTAAGTCACAATGCTTCAGCGTCAAAAGTGCCGCTGGGTGGGATTTAAAAACGGCTTTATGACAGCAAGCGTTCTAATTTTTCGACTTTTATTTACTTATCAACAGAAATAAAAGCTACTTTCATTCCGTACTTCGTCGTATAATAATATACCTTGTACGAAGGCGCTCAACTTAGTCGGACCACGGGAGCGCGTGGCCTGAGTACTACTAGAGCACCCTAACGGCGCCGCGTGAAAACAGTGCGCATGCGCTTTGCGGGGGAGAGGAGAGTACGGATCATCATCATCATCATCAGAAACCGAGGGGCACACGTAAGCCTAGATGAAGAAGAAGAAGCATGGCGGGGGGGAAAAGCCGTCTGAGAATCTGGTGCCTTCCGCTGAATGTTCACAACTGCGCCTGCGGCAGCAGAGGGACCCTGATTTCGGCAAGCCTTCGCTGCCCGACCCTTCGCCACCTCCGATGGAGAGGACGAAGGTTGACGATACACCCGGCAAGTCCGAGATGGAGACCGCGATTTCAACGCTGCCCAAGGAGGGCGGTCCGCGTTTCCCGCAAGAGAGCTCCTCTGAGGACGACCTCGCTGACGCCATCAAGAGACTGGATAGGGGGACCGATAAGGTCAAGCTTCCCACCGGATAACTCCGCAACCGACAGCCAGAACCTGAGGCCTGCGACGACTTCGCTGGAAACGGCGACGATGTCCACGACATACCCGGCCAAAGTCCTAGCAGCATCGTGGAGGTCGCCTGAGCTAAAACTAGGGAAAACGCTTGCCTCGCTCTTGCAGTCGTCGACAATTTTGGACCACAAGTCATTGAGAATGGGGACCATCAACCTTCGTTCAATGCCATTTGCATCGAAAACAAGAAAAACATTGACGCATTCAAGAAAACTCTAATGCTACATTTTAAAAGAAAATTGCAAGTACGACATTCCATTACGGAGACTTTATCAGATACCCCCAATCATCCCCTGCAAGCTCCGCAAAATGAGACGGGCCAGAGACACATTAGGGCAAGTGGGAAGCCAAGGGTCCGAAGCAGCGGCAGTTCTTTGCGAAACAGTTCTCCAAGAAGAAGAAGAAGCGTCCGGAGCAGCTGTGTCGTTCGAAGGCAGGCCAGCGGAAGCGCATGGGTGCCGATATGCAGGGGACACTAGGCCTTCACGAAACAGAAAAGGCGATGGAGAGGAATCAGAACTCCGCGATAATTTCGCCCATGGTGAACGATGCGCCATGCCATATGCGCCATGTGGACTTCCACGCCATGTGGACCAGATGGCGGAATTTGAAGAAAGCTACTTGACTCAGGTGTCTAACGACCCCGAAAAGGTCTGAGAAGAATTCATCGAGCACCCAAAAAAAATTTCACATCATTCCCCACCCCTGGGCAGAAGCGTAGCAGACTGCGTACAGTTGAACTATCTTTCCATGAAGAGGGAGAAATAAAAGCAGTTTATTTGCAACCAACCGTTATTACGCCCCTGCGGTCTTTCAGCTGAAGACTTTGGCGAGCGTTGTTACTGTGCGCGACTGCTTCTCCTCGAGTGGAAACTCGGTACCATGGTCATGACAGCGAGAATCACAATCCAATCTACCGCTGACAGCACCCCCAGTGCCGCAGATACTCCGAGCGGAGGCAACTTGGTTACTCCTGCACCGCACCGGGGTGCGCGTTTGCGGCTCTTTGTCTACGTGTGCATTTCGGGTGCGCGGTGCCAATATGTATATAACATTGATATACTAATTTCTTAAGTCACAATGCTTCAGCGTCAAAAGTGCCGCTGGGTTGGATTTAAAAACGCCTATGTGATGGCCAACGTTGTAATTTTTCGACTTTGATTGACTTATTCAGCATAAATAAAAGCTACTTTCATTCCGTACTTCGCCGTATATTATTATACCTTTTACTATGGCGGTCACACTTAGTGGGAACACGAGAGCGCGTGGCCTGAGCTACTACTAGAGCATCCTAACGGCGCCGCGTGACAACAGGGCGCATGCGCTTTGCGGGGGAAAGGAGAGTACGGATCTCATCGCCCGCATCGCGTCACCTGGCGGCAGCGCGTCGTCTGCTACTAGCGAGCTGCCGTCGCTCAAGAAGCAGTGGACGTTGCCAGTGGCCGCCGTGAACGGCAAGAAAAAATACTGCGGCGCTGGAAAAAAAGTTGGTTTGTTTTACGAGCAAACAAAACAGTTGATGCAGGGAAGCAATAATGAATCGCGGTCTTTTATTACGACGCGCATCGTCATTCTGCATCCATAAGGATCGCTAGCACGAGCCGTCCCAGCGAGCTGCGAGACAAGCTCCAGCCGCATTGGCGTAGCAACAAATTCAACCAACCTGGTTGAAGAAACTGCACCGACTTTTGCGCATCTCTATTTGGAAGCAAAAGAAAGGATCACTAAAGCAGTCGCCACTGCCAAAAGACCATGACTTGTCCTAATAGTTTGTCTCTCGCGTATGGTGCCACGACGGGCCCACCGGGCTAACGTAGACTGGTGTATCCCGATCCGAGATCTGAAATTGCGCCCCGGCACTCGTTGTATTCCTCCGGCTGAAGGAGACGCGCGCTGCACGGGGGCCGGATGTTGGTAGCAGATCCCTTGCAAGATATCGCCCGCGGCAATATGTCTGTGGTGTTATTTAGAGCGCTGCTGGCGACCGCAGAGGCATATAAACAATGTAAAAATATGTAGTGTTGAAGCTACGCGAGAAACACAAGATTCATTCTTAGCTACCATGCCACCCCTCTCAACAAATTTCGCGGATGAGAGCGGAAACAGTTCAGGTCGCTTCACCCCACAACTTATACTATAAATGACGCCCTGACGAGGAAGTTGGGTGTGTGTTTTACCAGAAACCTGAGAACGGGACACTACCACAGGTTGTTCCCCGATATAAGCTGTGCTTGGCCGTGAAATAAAACGTCTCTGAAATCGAGTTTCCCCGTAATGCTCCCGGGCTGGGGGGCTTCACTGCACGACTTCGTATCGCAGATTATCTAGCTTCTCCAGTTTAACAAAGGCCCTCCTCAACCTGCAGTAAAGCTAGTTATGTCGCGAGCCATAGCTAGCAGGTGACTGAAAATACAGATATTTAGAAGAAAACTAGGAGCTACTGTTATTCACCACATTGTCCAAACCGCACGAAGATACAAAACTATTAGTAATAAAAGCATTGCAAGGCGGATAATCTCTTTTTTGTTACAAACGAGGTTCGTAATCTGCTGAGATTCGTCCTTATTTACGCTCAGACAGATGAAAGTTCTGTAGATTGCGACGCCCGCTGCAGACAATGCGCGTTGTAGTCGCGTATCGTCAGGCTGGTCGAGGTTTGAAAACACTCCCCAGCTCACAGTGACGGATCCTGCTAACGATCTTCACGGCTTCGGAATGCCGGTGCGCGTTTGTTTATGTTTTTTTTTTCCAGCGCCGCAGTATTTATTTTTTTCCAGCGCCGCAGTATTTATTTTTGCCGTCCATGGCGGCCACTGGCAACGTCGACTGCTTCCTGAGCGGCGGCAGCTCACCAGTAGCAGACGACCCGCTGCCGCATCACGACGCGCTGCGCCCGACGACATGGAACTCTCCTTTCCCTCGCATTTCCGCGAAGCGCAGTTAGGATGCTCTATACTCGGTTACAACTCGAGAACGGCACCACCTCATGTAGTGTATCACTCCGCCAAAGCGCCGGACCCATGACATGACTGCGCGCGCGTTTTGAAAGGGGTTTGCTATGAATGCGTGATATCGTCTGCCTTGTCTCACGCAGTTTGTTTGTCGTTACTGGAGTCATTTATAAGCATATGAAGTACAAAAAATCACGGGAACGGGTCACGCCATGTTCAAAATATTCTTAGTAACGCCCTACTTGCGCCGCGCGGGGAAACATCCGGCTACGGTGATAAGGCATAGCGGCAACTTCCGGTGCCGCTCTTAAGTTGTCACCGGGTATATTAGCTCGCGCCACGCGCTCCAGTGTTCCCATGAGTGTTACCGCCGTAGCACCTAATGACGGTTTTTGTTTGACATGCCGCCAGCAATATTTACGACTTAACACGTTGTTAGGGTTAGCCCTGTTGCGGAAGAATGGAGTCCGAAGCCACCGCAACGACAGAATAACTGTATTTCAATCACATTGACCTGCTTATCACTGCGATCATGGCGTCCGAAAGTTCCTCGTCTTTCTCATCTTCTTTCTTCCCTAGCGTCCTCGAGCCATGTCCTCTTCTTCCTCTCGGTTACTTTGCTATGTGTGACACAATTAATTCAACAAGCCCAAACTTATGCGTTTGATCGCAACAAACGCTCAGTAACCTTCCATGCTTATTTCGTTAAAACTTCGCTTGTAGCTTTCTCGTATAATGCCTTATTACAGGGCCCCTTTATAACATAAAACGAATAAGCCTACCGCAATTTAGTCTGGTGACAAAACTGGTAAATAATAAAATATCTTGCCCCAGCTGTTCGTTTTACTTTTACTCTACAAAACGTACGTTTCTGTTGGTTTTAAGTGGCATAGAGAATTCCGGGAAATGATGAGGGTGTTGGATCAAATTGTCAACTTCATTTTCTATTTCCGGGATAAGCATGCACCCCGCTTCATATTAATTTACAATGTTATTTCTAATCAGTTCTTCTTTGTTTATTGTCATTCTGATAATTTTATTCGTTGCACGCTTCTACCTTTTGGGTGCATTTAAAATATCTACTACACAACGGAGCCGTCCTGGAGATGCTGTATTGTTTGAAGGCATCGTTTCTGCTATTATTTACACCACTGCGTATATGCACTCCCATTAGCGTTAGTGTTTGCAAATATTTGTGAGTCTGCTCGCGCTGCCATTTAGGACAGCGAGTCAATATGCAGACACCTCTCCATACACCCACCAATCTGCACCCGCTTTTAGTGCGACCAACGCCAACGGAAAAGAATTACCCACATTCACGACCACTAAATAATCTATAGAAACACCTGAAGAAGTGGCTATCGAATGAACCGCCACCACTTGCGGAGAGTATACAGTTACACTGACAGACTCCCAAACTGTATGTCGCGATTTCCTGGCAGGACGAATATCCCTCGCAACATTGCCTATACTGAAACAAATTACACAACTTCCAGAACTACAGATTGTCCTGTCACCTGACCGCGAATCCCTGAAAGGAAATGAGTCGGAACACGCCGCAGCACGCGCCCATACGCACCATGCCGTTTCCCAAGAGGGTGATAGCCTACAAGTTGACGACATCCTCAAGCCTATGCCCCTGCAAAAATACGCCGACATACTGGCCTACTACCGGCTTATTTGGTACCCAGCATTCCAGAAACAATACCCAGGACTCCATCCACACCTATACAGAACCGAAGCTAGAATATTCCGACGACTACAAACGAACTCTTTCCCCACAATATCATACTCCATGCAATGTACCCCCCACTCGACCCCTCATCTTGCAAAGACTGCCCCAACCTGGCACCCCATACTATCTTGTATAGGGGTGTCAACAAAACCCGTCCCTTACTCCTAATCCCCAACCTACATAAGAGCAGTGGGTGGCACGGCTGACCAGCTCCGACCTCTCCTCCCAGCGTAGCTCGGTGGAGAGGCCCGGGTGGTCAGCGCAGGCCAGGATATCCGGACTAGAAGAAACCCCCACCAGTCGGGCGCCCAGACATCAGCCCCTAAAGCTCGCCTAAATAAAGTTTACTCCTCCTGCTCTTCCTAATCTTAGCGTTCTCTGAGTGATCTAATTATGTCATTAGAGCAATGTAGCGGTCGTTGTCCAGATTTATTTCAGTTTCAGTAATGAACACATTCGAAGGCCACTTTAAAAAAAGGTAACAAAGGCAAAGCAGAACCAGAAAGCGTATCTGTTGCGACGAGCCAATCACGCAGAGCCGGTCCATGCTGGCGATACCTACAGCTTTCATAATATATTCAGAAACAAAATATAAGATGAAAGTGTTGATCGGAAGTGTTACAGAGTTCCATTAAAGCAGCGACGTCACTATATGCTCGATTTCGTTTTCTAAACGGTTCATCTCTAGCCCTTCCCAAGCCTCTAGTGAGTGAGTGAGCGAGTAAAACTTTATTGAAATCCGAATAATTCTGTGTGTGAAGCCCTCAGTCTATGGCGTCATTCCAGCAACCTGCTGTCTCCGCCCGTTCGATCAGCTGCAGATGTCTGCTGGGCCATGAGCTGGCGGGTTCTTTCACCCAGTGCTCTGCAATCTAATGTTAGCCTTCAGCACTACCAACATTTGATAATTCTTTGGAGCAACTGCTAACGCTGCTTTTGGTTGGACTTTGGTGACTTTGATGTACAATCTCTGCTTCCACTTGGCACGGTCTGGGTTGTACTACGAGCAATTCTAAACGCTTTTAAAGTGAAGCTTCGGTCTCCTAAATGATGCCGTCATACCCCAATACGCCAGGCAGGAAAGTCAGAATTTTCTTATGATGATGCTGAATGATCATGGGTCAAGATAAAGAACAAAACGCTTATCCTTGCTGGAATCGAGTCTGCGCCCCTGGCCAGCGCCCAGCAGTAGCTACCTATTGGCGCCGTACACCTGGCCCAAACACAAACGTTAGGCCTACAGAGTGCACACCCTATAGTTGCCGTCGGTGTCCTAGGAAAGTCGGTCCGTACCTCCAGAGTAGCACATACTCGCAGTAAGGGGTTGGCCAACCGAATAATCCATCACCAGGAAGCTTCGCGTTCAACCATCCTCCTCGTTACACAGAGGGGTAGAAGATTTTTTTGAGGTCGAGATGTCAGTAAGCAAAACATTCCTAAACAGGTTGCCCACACTTTTTTTTCGAGTGGACCTTTTATTGGCGGACTTGAGCCATCGGCAATGGCGCACCCCGAAACGCCTTCAAGGAAATCCAACTTTGTCCAAGCGATCTAATGACGATGATGATGATGCTATCGAAGTGTTGGACACATACTTCATAGGTGGGTTGGCCATGGGTGAAGTGTTGACAGTGCCTTTTTAGCAGCTTGTATAAAGATTGTTCGAGCTCGCCACTCGCACCTGACGCTGGTAAGCGCGCAAGAGTATCCCGCAATAGTACGCCACCATCGGAAACAATTGGCATCATCGCTCGCACCACGTTACATGACTGGTGCGGTTAGTCGCTGTCGTCGGGCAGTTCACCTTCTTGCACGGCATGGGTGGACCTCTTGTGGTTCGCTCCGTGGAAACGTGGGCAGCCATTGAAGAATGTAAACATTCCTTATGTTTGCAGAATAAGGGTCTACAATAACGAAAACCAAACACTTGCGTTCCGGGAAAATTTAGCGAAATACAACGTTCTGTTTGGTTCGATCGATGCACGGTTTTGCGTTTTCGTTTCGATCATCGCCATTTTTGGCAGAAGTTCTTTCCTTTTTATTTGGCCGTCATTGCGTTTCAAATTTGGTGCTTGTCGTTTTTCGTTCTCCGTGAGGTCAAGCTTCGCGGGCACTCCTGTTTTCAGACGCAAGGGATTCGTTGTTTGTTTTTTTCGTACAAACTGGTGGTTCTGTATGCTTAAGGTTATATGGGGGGGGGGGAGGTGTGAAAGCTACCAATGCATGTATTCTTGCTTTCTACCATGTCTGCACGTTCAGTTTTGTAGTTTTTGACAACAAATGAATTCCCCACTATAGGCTAACCCTCTCTCCATTGCCAGCTTGTTGGCCAGTCCCCATCTCCCATCCCCGTCATGCTATTGCTGCTTCCTGTTGGCGCTAGCGTCGTCCCCTTCGCGTGGCCAAGCACGAGCTGCACGCCCGTCAGTGCCCCTAATCCCCTTGTCGTTGTTGCTGCACCCCAGCTACAAGCTTCATGAGGAGGGCCGCGAGCTCCCGTTGGCGGCCCCCATCGTCTACGGCGCATCGCAAGGCGGCCATCCCGCCATCGTTCGCCTTCCTGCCAGCGTCCGTGTCTGGGCTCATCCAGTCTACTCAATCGACGCAACGGGTGGAGGTCAGCCACACCGGGGACTTCTCAATGTAAGCGATACGCTGACTGTGGTCCCTATACTCCTGGACATAATATTTTAGGTCGTAAGAAGTAGCGCCTTCAGGGTTGCTGCCAATTTAAGGTGCATAGAATGGTCACCGTAATTTGAGAGACTCTTCACTTCGGTCACTAGCAATTCAGTTAAGAGGTCCCGGTGTTGTGTGTATGGATTTTGCTTGTGTTCCATACAGTTAAACTCGTTATAACGAGCGAGTATGCGTCTAATCTCACGGCAGCCATGATAATTACCTCCGAAAAATGCTCACGGCAGTTTCCATAAAAGCTGGCTGGCCTAAAATATGCTGGATAACATTTCGTCCCAACGTAACCTAACAGAACATAACCTCACCGAACCTGAGAGACCTAATCGAACGCGCCATAACCTACCGAAACCCAGCCCAACTGCAACAAACCCAATCCAACCCCGCCCAACAACACAGAGCGTGCCACCTTCCCCATATATCCGTTTGAGCCTGTGCGTCCATCTCTTGATATAGTAAAACCGCAGTAAAAAGTATTAACACCATTACGATGACCAAAAATTCTGAAAGCTAAAAAGAAATAACACCGCAACGTCGGACTCGAACCAGAGCCTTCTTGTATAAAACCAAGTATATGCCACGCGTAAGGGACAGCTGCAGTTGCGTTAGGGAATATTATCCCGCATAATCTCCGCGTAGCGTGATTAGCCAATAAGAAGTGACTGCCGTCTTAAATGTCTGACGGTAACTGTCACGGTTGCCCAAATAGTAGACGTTACAAAATTAGTTCGTTAATCAGATGTTCGTTGCGCAGTAAATAAAAATCGGCTTAAAAACGGAATCTGGCTCGCACAAGTCCCTTATAGTAAACCGGTTAGAAACGCCAAATTTCCGCAACCTTTTCACACGAATAAAAAATGTCTGTGTCACCTTTCATTCCTATTAAATTGTTTTTATGCTATGTTTGGAGTTTTCAGACGCGTACAAACAAATTTCTTTTGTTACAGTCGATATCCCGCGTGACTCTAGCGGTATCGGATTCGTTAAAAAAATGTGTGACTGAAACGAAGCGTCACCAACCAAAGTTTGTACATTTTCACTATACGCGATAATTTATCCTACCAATTTTTGTTTTTATATACCGTAATTTCTATCATGTTTTATTTTGACTTCATTAAATCAATCAAAATTCAATCATGGAGGGATCCAAGAGAGCATTTATTGCCAAGATGGCATCCCTTTTATAGCCGAGTCGCAACCCCCTAGTGGTAGACCACCGCGATGCCGGAACCTGAAGACCCCGATATTACACCAAGCGGTACCTACCGTTCACCGTGTTTGGGACTGATGCAGGCATGCCTCGACCATTTCATCGCTCGACAGCCCTCCCTTGGGCGCAATCGCGATACATACATCAGCAACCGCTGCGCAGGACGCGGCTATCTCCCTCGCCCTAGTAGAGTCTCCCACACCCAGAGTCGTTCTTTCGGACTCTCAATCGGCAATTCGCAACTTCTCTGCAGGACTATTCTCCCCAATCGCCCTCAAAATCCTCTCCCGCAGAACACCATCCCACCCCGTGGCTCTGCTGTGGACCCCGCACCACCCGGGAACAGAAGCCAATGAAGCAGCCCACCGTACAGCTCGAGCTCTTGTCACCCGAGCAGACCCTTCTTTTCGCTCTACCCACGGCACCCCCCGCTTCCGGGACGCTCTAGTCTCGTACCGGGACATTACCCAGCACTTCGGCCTCCTCCGCAGGATATATCCTCCCCCACACCCTTCCCTCGCCCACGAAGGCGCTCGCCACTGGCGGCTGCTTCAAACCCACACAACCCCCTGCCACACTATCCTTCACCGCATCAACCCCAATAGCTACCCTTCGCCTCTTTGCCGGATACCCGCTACCGTTCCCTTTGAGAGTGTCCCCACGAACCATTTCCCCCTTTTCCTTCCCGCTTACACTGGGAGCAGGCCCTGGAGAGCTCCGACCCGTAAATACAGTTGGCACTAACCAACCGCGCCGCCAAGGTCGCGGAGAACATCGCATTGTCCGCCACCCCTCTCCCCTAGACCCAGTTTGCAAATAGTGTTTCTCCTCCTGCTCCTCAACAGAGTCTCGATGTACTCTGCCGTTCCAAGTACACTGCACACGCAACTGCGGCGGAGTGATGCGGTCCTCCAACGAGCAGACCGAGGCACTAGCGCCCGGCATGGAGGACAACAACACACTGGTAGCGAGGACGACGGGTACCAGCACATTCTTCCAGAGTATCTATGATGACTGGGCAGTGAGTGTTTAAAGTAGCCTGGTATTCCAGGGAATCGTATCAGTGGATAATATATAGTATCTAGATTTACATTACCATTTGCGAAAATTTCCGATGCTTTAATGTTCTTTCTTCATTGCAAGGGCGTCATTATGGCGTCTGATGGAGCACGGACGGCAGAGTGGAAAGCACATTCGTTGTCCACGAATACCTCATCTGAATCGCGAATCCTTATTCTCGTCGCTGTGCATGCAATGTGCCGTAATGTTTGTAGTTCAGTATTATGCGATGGTTTTGTGTTTTATAGCGACTCATCGTCTCGATAACAATAACAAGTACTTATTCTAATACTATAAGAACTTTAATTTTACTCTGTGCCCCCGGATTTCTGCAATAGTGTTGCCCGAGATGCATTAATTAGGCAAGGCTTTTTTCTCCTTAAGCCTTAGTTGTCTTAGGATTATTTGTAGCCGCTTAGTGAGAATATTGAGAGTACTATAACACTCAGCTTTATGTATTGTTGTTAGCACCAGAGCAACCACGGAAGGCTTCATTGGCTTTCAATTTCAAGGTTTAGGAATGTGCCTTATTAAGCGTATCACAACTCCTGAATTTACGTACTCGTATTTAATGCACCAAGAACGAAGCTTATTTATTCTTACTTAACACATGGGGTTTTTGGAGCAGATTTAGCGCTGTCATCATGTCGTTGCTGATTGTAATTAAAAAAACCTGATGTACTATCGGGAGTAAAAGCCTCAATTCTGCGCGAGCAGTGCATCCTTATCACACAAGTCGGGGCCGCCATAACTGTGACGCTTGTTACCTGTAGATGTTAATTGTACACCCGTTGGCTTTATCGCCAAAGCTGAAGCATGCTTCGTCCGCAGAAAGGCCAAGTCGTTGCGGGCGTGGAATCCAGACTTCGTTGGTCCCGAGTGTACATTGCCGTAGTGTATAATGATGATTAGTGCCTTTACTACTGGAGCATTGAAAGAAAAATCATGGAAGCGACAGCCATGAGTAAACGGGTTGTGCCGAATCATATGCAAACATGGGCATATGCGTGTGATGGTCGTTAAGCTTCAATGGACTCCGTCTTGCCGCATACTTCGGAATCGCTATGTTTTTCGTGCATGGTAATATCTAGCGATGATAGCAGCTTCTCGGAGAAGCCCCACTCAGCTGCACAGTTTCTGCATCCCGGTCGTCGATTTATTGATTGATGAATTGTAGGGTTTAACGCGCCGTAGCGGAGGGCTGCTGATTAATTTCGACCACTCGGGGATGTTTAACGAGCGCCGAAGGCTCGAAAAAACGGCCGTTCTTTTTTTTTTTTTTTTTTTGCTTTTCGCCTAGTCCGGTCTTCGAGTGTCCGCAAACGGGCAAGAGTGATCAACTACGAATGCGTGCTTAGGCCTCGGCGAAGCGAGGCGCGTGCACTTGACTGCGTGGAAGCTGTTTCTTGACATAGGGTCCGCTTTCTCACTTGTGTGCGGGTTGCCTGCAGGGTAGCTGGAGGGCCCAAGTTCGACTTCCGCTTCCTCCAGGACTTCAACTCGGGCACTCCCTGTCGTTCTTCCGTCGTCTTCATCTTGGACCTTCACCTCTGCTCTCAAGCCCATGAAACCATCGCTGATGCCGGTATTGACATTCTTGTTGCAAACATAGGCATACCCAGCTCTGCGCGTTTACCGAGTTTTAAGCGCTGCGGACTATGTTTGGCGTTCAGCAGTGCTAATGCATCTTGCGCTTTAGGTAATGTTCGAGCACTCTGCCACAGGAACAGGAAATTCTAAAGGGGAGTGGTCTTCTCCTCGGCCATTGCTAACGTATTTGCGTTGAATGCGAGATAAAAGAACGGCTACATCATTATGCTGCCGCCTACGGTGCACGTTATTGCGACGCCCCAGACAAGGCTATAGCGGCACGGTACAAACTAGGCGGCTCCAGAGATAGTTGAGGGGGAAAGAGGCATCACAGGTTTGACTACACACTTCATTAGCACTGAGTTTGGGCTGGGGCTGACGTTCTCACCCTGCGAGATGATGTCACCCGTAGGAGCGGGTAAGGCAAAGCGGCTGGCGCTGAACCTCGGACACTGAGCCTCTCGCCTTTTGGCCTGGGTGCACAGAGCGCCCTTTGTCTGCTGTGGCACAGGAAGGGTCCGGGACTCTTGTTCCGACGCACGGTAGTGTCCAGGTACCATGCAGGGCCGTGGGGCGAGCTCAAAGTGCTGCTGCAGGCTCGCGGGTGTGCGGAGTTCGGTATGAGGGATGACCGTCGTCTCGATGTCGGCCGGGATTCGGTAGCCTTTGGGGAGTGTCTCCTACGGCGTCTTCCGACGACGGCCGGGGTGGCGAGAGTGGGAATCTAGCGGGCGTGTGTAAATTGTTATGCCCTCCACCGGTGCGAGTAGGGGAAGGAAGACCTGGTGCTGGTTCGAGGAACTGGGCGGTCTGGCCAGTCGTTGCTGCGCTGTGCGCGCATAGGCGACGCTACAGTTAGGGCGCGTGGAGGCGGTCAGCATGGTGATGACTCCCAAGGGGCAGTCAGTACTCGAGTGTGGGGTGTGACGCGCGTGTGATCTTTCGGGTGTTTGGATGTAAGCCGTCGGAATAGCAGGTATCAATGTTCGAAATGTCCCAATATCAATAAAAGTATTAGCAATTTTCGATACCACAGACATGAAAATTGTATTTTGCACCAGCGATGTATTATATTTGGCGCGTAGGACACATAGAAACTTAAGTGGAAGTCATGGAATCATTCGTAACTAGGAAACCCTTTCGAAAACAAACACAATCTCGACTTATGCCAGTCCTGTAGTGGTAGTTGGTGGCGGAAATGTTGTTTGATAAAAGTGTGAAAGCTGCTACTAAGGCTGAATGTCAGCAGCGTAGAGCCGCAGCAACCCGTATAGCGCCGGGAGTCCATTCACAAGTAGCGCTCTCGAAGGGAAGTATAGGAAGGTAGCGCCAACAAACAGTGAGAATCATGAGAAAAAAAATGTAGGTCACACGAGTAGGTATGTAGGGAATGTACTTGAGTGCGAAAGCAGTGTTTAAAGCCTCCGGTGAAAAACAAACAGTGGTGTCTCGACACGGCTGTTTTGGTAACGAGAATCACACCCCTGCAGTGGTGCGTACAAAAGGTGTTAATTCGCCCTAGCGACGCTCAGCGTCTTTAATGCCTGAAACGCACTCTTGCCTTGGCTCAACTGTTCGATACCACTATACATTCACGGTCCGCACCACGTTTTGCTGCGTAGCAAAAAACACTTCGCCTCAGCGCAATAAAGACGATGAGTGGAAGGCTTGGCGTTTGTTCTAAGGGCGGGACTGATGTCTTAAGTGTAACTGAAAGAACTAATTGTAAGTTATTGTACGTTGAGCTGCGTGCATTCGGTATCGTTTTTCTAACTTTAAGGCTGAAATACATTCACGAGGCCAAACTTTAGTCCCTTGCAGCCATGGACTCTTTTGG
The DNA here is from genome assembly GCA_013339765.2 of Haemaphysalis longicornis. Lineage (NCBI taxonomy): Eukaryota > Metazoa > Arthropoda > Arachnida > Ixodida > Ixodidae > Haemaphysalis > Haemaphysalis longicornis. Next base: position 104,444,848 of record CM023452.1, on the reverse strand, counting down.
CATCGAGGATACATTATCGACTTTACTCCCTGAGGTCCCACAAAGGCCCACGCAGCCCATCAAGGAAAAAAAACCCTTCAAATCAGGAAGCAGAACACAACTTTTAATGCTTTCAGGGCACCGCAGAAAAGAATCTGGAAAAAAGGTGCATTCCACTCAGTGAAGATGTATGAGTAGCGGAGCTGTTTGTTATCGGTTGCGTTAAGAGGGATTGAGTCTAGGCTTCATTGAGCAATGACCAATGTGGAAAAGCCAACTTACACGGACCAAGCTTACACCGATTTCCCGAAGGCCAGGTTCCCTTCAACACACGAATGAATTTCGTGGAACACATTTTATCCGGGACGGTAGACGAGCCATCTCTTATTAAAACATTGTTCCCAGACATAACAGGACCATGTCCTCCTATGTGGCCTTGTGAAACCTGGATGAAACGAACCACTATGTACCGAATTCCTGGATTTAACGAAGTTTTTCAATTCCGCATAGCCAACACCGTTGAAGCCCATGTGTTCGCGACCCCTGTGTAACGAAGGCGTTGCGCCGGTTGACCTCAATGTAACCAATTCGCTACGTCAATGAGTCATTGCTTCTGCCATTCTTTGTGAAAAATCGGCTGGAGAAACGCACTAATTGATCGAGCGGGAATTTCTCCCGCACCTCGCACTACCATGCGTTTCCAGGCGTTACTGCAGTTTCGGTTAAGATCTAGGCCTGCCTGGCGGCGTGTAGTCGCACGTCGGCACTGCTATATGTGGTGTCGGTTCATCGGTAATGCGTTCTGCTGCCAGAAAAGAGAAAGTTTTGCCTTTTGAAGACGAGGCCGCAATTTTAAGTGGCGCCTAAGACGGCGAGAAAGGAAAACGTGGCCACGCGGTATACTTTGTCCAAGCTGGCACCCTCTCAAGAATTTTCAGTGCCGAAAAAAGCACAACTTCCCGTAAAGAAGCCCTTTCAGCATAGGAATTTCTTTCTTTAAACGCATTAAGGAAACTAAACATTTGAAAATGCAAAAATGATACCTAAGTTACGTTAGTGAATACGTGGGTGCTGCCCTTGCTTCTTTGTGGTACCGTTTAGTGCCCCCGCTCACGGAAAAGCAGCTGACGGAAATCACGCAGTTTTTTTACTCTGAAATAAATCCTTGAAGGCTGAGTTCAACTTCACTCATGGGTAGACATTTTATTTCGTTTCTGCTTCATTCACGCTAGCCTCATGGTAATGAAAACCTGCATTTAACGAAAAATTGCGAATTTTGTCAACTTTGTAATATCCAGATTTAGCTGCATACTAAATATAGATCGGTCGCACCTCTTTCAAAATATATATCCCTTCACCATAAATCATGCATCATATCATGTGTTCCGCCACCGCGTCATAATAGGAATCACCAGAAGAGGAAGCGTGCCCGTGGGGAAAGGCTGGGCGGGAATAAGGAAATTGCGGCGTTAGTGAGTTAATCTATACCAGCTCCCCGTAAAATGTGGACACAATCCGCGTTGTGAAATTGATGCGACAGCGTTAAAGCCGTGCATTCTTGTAACGATTAAACTACAACCGTAAGTGCTCTATGCGGGAGCGCAGCTACGGTTACAAAAAGCAAGGGCGCCGTAGGTGCGCAGTAAACAAATAAAATAATGCGCCCACGCAACGCATGCGATTAGGCGCGCCGTAGTTGAGGGCTCCGGATTAATTTTGACCACCTAAAGATCTTTAGCGTGTCCCCAAATCTCCTACACACGGGCGTTTTTGCTTTTCGCCTCCATCAGCAAAGCGGCCGCCGCGGCCGGAAACGAACCCGCGACCTTGTGCACAGAAGAGCAACGCCTTAGGCACTGAGCCACCGCGGCGGGTGCAAATAAAATCGCTATAAATTGCACGCACAAATATGCTGCCGATTCCAAGCTCCACGTCTCCCAACCGTGCCAAAATACGACGGCATTCATATTCCGGAAAACGCGATCCATGAGCCCGGTTGAGGGAAAATTTGGTCCAAACTTTGTGTCGGAATTGGATGTGATTTCTTAATGCATCCCTAGCACCAGCGCTGCGATTCAATAATTCTTGCTGTGGTGTTTCATCGCTTTGATGCGTTTACCGACGTTGTTGTCAGCCTTGCCGCTTTCGTTTCTTCTAGTTACAGTAGAAACCCAATAATACGACTTTCAAGGGACCGCGCGGAAGCGTCGACTGACCGGGGGTTCGTACAATCGGGCTACGGGTAAATGTCGCCCTAATAGACGGCCTCACGTGACAGGTGGGCTAAGAACTTATTTAATGTACTATATTTAGCGCATTCTCGGGTAATTTGGGAACCCCTAACTGAAATGTAGTTTATAAAAATAAAACGCCTATTTGGTGCCCCTTCCTCCTCTCAACGGCGTCTACGCTAGCCCGCCAGTCATGCACCGCGCGCTACGCGACCGCCGTGCCGTCCGACGCTATTTAAAGGCCGCCAGCCCCGCGCTCAGGCGCGCAACATAAGGTCAACGCGGTAGAGCAAATTGAGAGGGGAAAAGGCGAGAGTTGGAACTGCCAAGACCAAGCGAAACGAGCAATAGTACGAGACGGCGGAGTACGTGACAGGAGCGGAGGGACGATGTGGCTTTGGAAGATACTGATAAGCGGAGCAGAGAGAGGGGGCGAGAGCGCGTCGCGAAAGAGAGTAACTCGAATGGACCAGGAGAAGAAAGCGGGTGTTGGGTTGCGTCGTATGTGTTTTAAAGACGATAGTCTTTCTTGGGCTACTTCAACCAAGAAATTTTGGTCTGTCTGTATGTCTGCCTGTCTGTGTCTGTCTGTCCGTCTGCCTGTCTGTGACTCGATTCAGCCACCCGGCCAAAGCAAAACAATGCCTGCGCAATAGTCTTATATAGTCACAGCTAAATCTACCGGTTTATGTCCGGTGTAATGTTCATACTTGTCAACATTGTTGAAGAAGAACAAGACATTACGCAAATATGAGACAACAAATCAATACAGAAGGGATATTTGCAGTGTTCCTTTATAAAACAATCAAACATGCTTGATTTTTGGAAATTAAATACTTCATCAACTGCAGAAAAAGAATTCACTCCGCCGTCGCCTGCTGTCGCCCGCACCACTATAGCTTCTGGCGCCATTTTAAGAAATCAACCGGCAACAGATACGCAAGGTTCCACTAGATAGGTTCCACGTTCTGCTTGCAACGCACGTGGAGTAGGGAAACGCGGTTCTATAAACGTTGAAGTAGGGCGCCTCGATTAACGCGCGTCTTCGCCGTACGGCAGTAGTAGTAGTAGTGCCACTTTATTTTACACTGGGTTCAGGGTAGGGGGGTGGCGGAGGCCCAAAGGGCCCCCGCGACGTCCAGGGCTCTGTCCGTGACGGCTTCTTGCGTTGCGAGGTCAGAGCTCCCCAGAGCCTGCTCCCAGTGAGAAGAGGAGGGGAAAGGGGGGAAGGGGTCGCGCGGACACTCACAGAGCGAGTGGAAGGAGTGTCCAGCGCGCCACATGAGGGGCAGTGAGGGGAGGTAAATTGGTGTGGGTGAGTGTGCACAAGGAGAGTGCGGTGTGGGAAAGTGTGGGTTTGTAAGAGCCGCCACATGTGCGCTGCCGGCGGAGTAAGTGAAGGGTGCGGGGGAGGTAGGTTCCTGCGGAGGAGGCGGTAATGTTGAGTTATGTCCCTGTACGTAAGTAGGTACGCGTGGGACATTTCGGGGATGCCGTGTGTAGGCGTAAAAGAAACGGGAGCCCGGGATATCAAAGCTCGGGCGTGTTGGTGTGCCGTCTCATTACAACCTACGCCGGTGTGGGCCGGAGTCCACAGCAGTATCACGGGGTGGGCAGGGGGATTCTGAAGAAGAATCTTTAGGGCAGCTGTGGAAATGACGCCCTTTGTGTAATTTCGTATGGGAGTTTGGGAGTCAGATAAAATGATCTGGGGGGTAGGTAATTGAGTTAGGGCAAGGGCAATGGCTGCCTCTTCCGCAGTTACCGAGGAGGTGGTGGCGACTGTAGCTGAAGCCTGAGGGATTGTTGGAGAAGCGCCTACTACAGCGAGTGCGAAGGCAGGATGGGTGGGGTAGGCCGCTGCGTCTACGTAGAGAGTATGCTCAGAGGAAGGGTAGCGGGAGAGGTGTGGTTGGGCTCGGGTAGACGGCGTCCGCGGTCGTAAGCTGGATGCATATTTCGCGGGATCGGCTTAATTTGGAGACGCCCGCGGAGAAGCCGGGGGATGTGCGCTGGAGGATCTAGTATAAGCGGGGGGTTGGCATGAATTCGATCGAGGATCTGCCGACCAGCCGGGGTCTGGGAAAGGCGCGTAAGCTGGGCCAGGCGATGGGCTTCGATTAGTTCGTCTATGGTATTATGTATAGCAAGCGCGAGGAGTCGTTGGGTGGGTGCGTGGGGGGGCAGTAGCAGCACGGAGCGATAGGCTCTCCGAAGTAAGGCATCGAGCGAGGTACGTTGAGAGGGGGTGAGCTGTGCGTACGGGAGGTGATAGCAAAAACGGCTCAGCAGGAAGCACTGCACAATTCGCAGCCGTTCTAATTCCGTTAGCCCATGTTTCCTAGACGTGATACGTTTAATGAGACCAATAGTCTGGATGGTGTGAGTGCGCAAAAGATGTATGGTGTCTGTGCTGCTCCTGTTGGCTTGGAGATGCATGCCGAGAAGGCGAAAGCTGGGAGACCCTGGGGATTGGTTGTCCGTCCAGCATTACCTGAATGGTGGTCATGGGAGTGGGTCTAATTCTCGGTGGAGGAAGAAGCAGGAGTGCTGATTTAGACGCCGAGCAAGTCAAGCCTGCTTGTGCAGCAAGACGGGAGACTGTGGCAGCCCCCTGCTGAGAGTGTGGCCTCTATGTGGGCGTCACTGCCTTGCGTGACCCAAAGTGTAATGTCGTCCGCGTATATGGTCGAGTGGGAGGGACGGTATATTTTCTAGAGCATTCGCGAGAGGGAGCATGGAGAGATTGAATAGTAGAGGCGAAAGAACGGCCCCTTGGGGGGGTGCCTCTGTTGGGCATGTCGAAAATGTTTGATTTGACGTGCCCAGTCGGAGAGTGGCGGTGCGATCGGTGAGGAAATTGCGTATGTAGGTGTATGTTCGATCGCCTAGGTGCAGTGTCTTGATGGAGCTAAGAATGGCGGAGTGCCCTACCTGATCAATCCTTATGGAGATCTAAGGCGAGGATCGCCGCATAGTCTCTGGTGGGGGGGTGTTGTAGAATATCATGATGGATTTGCAGAAGGGCGTCCTGTGTGGACAGTCCGGGGCGGAAGCCATGAGGTTGGGGGGAAAGAGGGAATGTTCTTCAAAGTGTACGGATAGCCGATTATAAATGACGTGTTCGAAAAGTTTTCCGAGGCAGGAGGTGAGCGATATGGGTCGTAGATTGGGCAGTGCGAGAGGTTTGGCTGGCTCTGGAATCAAAGTGATATCGGAGTGTTTCCAACTACGAGGTAGTGTACCAGCGTTCCAGTGTGCATTGAAGAATTGGTGAGGTGGTCTATAGATGTGTCATCCAGATGGCGAAGAATTTTATTCGAGATTTTGTCCGGGCCGGGAGCCGTTTGCCGTCGAAGGGCGCCGTAATGCTGCCTCTACCTCCTCTCGCGTTATTTCAGCATCTAGCTCCGATTAGGGGTGCCGGTGTAGAAAAGGGGGTGGAGTCAGAATGAATTGGCTTCGGGATGTATGTATGTGTGGAGCTGTCGAAGGATGGCCTCTTGGGACAGGTTTAAACCATGGAGAAGCTGGGTTATACGCGTGTGTTTGATGCGTTCGGGATTTTGTGGGATCGAGGAGATGACGGAGTAATTGCCCTGTGCGACGCATGGAAAGCTTGCCCTCATATCGTCGCATAGTTGGATCCAGCTGGTTCTGGCCAGATAGGTTGCATGTTTCGTGATTTCTTGCTGAAGTAAATTTAACTTTCGGCGGAGGCGATGTCGTTTTTGCGACGCTTCCACCGTCCGCTCGAGACTGGAATATGCTTCCCAAAGGTGAAGCATTTTGGAGTCTACATACTCCGCAGGAATGTCCGGGTCGATCGGGCGATCGTGCTCTTGCTTGTAACGCAGAATGTTAGAGATCCACTCCTCTAAGTCCTCCTCTGTGCTCCCTTGTGGGGGTGGTATGTGTTGGCTTTCTAATCGGAAGGCGTCCGAATCTGTGATCGTAGTGTGGGTGGGATGTTCATGGGGGGATAGCTGTAGCGAGGTTGCTTAGCTCGGTAATATAATGATCACTTCCCAGTGTATGTGGAGTAGGTTGCCAAGCGGCCGGACCGAGGCAGTGGGAGAGTGTAAGGTCGGGTGGCCGTGTCGCGTTGGACGCTGGTACCATTCGGGTGGCTAGATCGGGCTCATTGTGTGCTGTAATGTGGAGGACTTGATTAGTGTCCCAGAGGAGGCGACCCTTCTTGTGGTGCGGTGATAACCCCAGGCGATGTGAGGGGCGTTTAAATCACCTAGGATGGACGAGTGGATGACGGTTGGCCGATTGTGAGAGCAGAGTGGAGAGAGAGTAGAGAGGAGAGAGAAGTAAACTTTATGAGAATGTCCGGCGGAGTGTAGCGGGAGGACACGCAGGGTCGCCCGCCACCCGACGTAGTTAAGGCGTCTTCGGGGTGTTGCCTCCCCGACTCCCGCTAGGCCGGCCCGCTGTCGACCTGTGGGGTTTATACCCCGGTCTCCAGCCGGCTCAGCCCCACGCGTTTGTCGGGCAAGAGCCACCTCGAGCCGCTGGACGCCTGCAATTGTTCTGTCAAGTCCTGCGAAAACACTGCACGAGCTATGTCTTCCGGCAGTCGCCCGGGAGAGGCGACCGCTTCTTTCCGGATGTAGGTCACAGTCCCGAGAATGGGGCTCAAAGTTGCTTTAGCCCTTTTGCACACACTGCACACTTCACTTTCGAACACCTCCGGGCACACGTAACGCGCAAGATATATTGAGAACGTGGAGCCTGGTCTTTCCGAGTTTCTTCGGCAGTATAACGGTGCAAATGTGGGGGATGTCCGAACAGAGAGTGTGCTGCTCTACGCTATAGTTGCGTTGAATTAGCGTGGCCACTTGAGGTAAGTTAGGGTTAAGGTAGAGGGTGTGTAATTAAGTAGTTTTACATTGGGTCCAGTCTCTTGTAAAGCTATAATATCAGGGGTTTTGGGCAATGTGGTGAGGAGCACCTGCAGAGTGTACCGCTTGTTTCGGTACCCACGGCAGTTCCATTGCCAGAAAACAGTGCATTTAGAGTTCTTGGTCGGCGTCAGCATCAATAGGAAGGGGGGCGTCGATGGGCGATAGTAAGGGAGGGGCTGTGATCAGGGGCTGTTGGGTGATGGTGCGCATCCATTCAAGTACCTCTGTGTGAAGGTCATGCATTGATTGTTGGAGCGCACTTATTTGATCAGTCGTTTTGTTTTGAAATGATAGAAAAAGCTCTTGATATTCGGCACGTAGTTCCAGCGTGGTGGGGGCAGAGGCCGCAGTTTGGGAAGGTTGATCGGTTTCTGCTTTTCGTTTGAGAGGGGGAGGGTGGGAGTCCGATGCAAGGGTAGCTTGTGCTTCTGGCTGCGTTGGTGCAGCAGGGTAGTTAAGGGTGGGGGAGTTGAGACGTTGGCGGAGAGCATGATTTTCCTGCGCGAGTCACGCGTTCTCTTGGCGAAGTTGGAGGATTGTTTCGCGCATTGTTTGCATTTCGCGAAGTAAGTGTTTAGTGTCTAGTGCACTGCACGTAAGGTGTGTGGAATTGGGTAGAGAGGGAGGGGATAGTTTGGGAGGGCTCTGGGGGCTCACCTGTGATGCGGGGCCTACGGGTAAGCGAGAAGGGAATCCTTGTGTGACTTGGCTGTGGGAAGGTTAGCCGGTGGTATCGGTGATGGTTCGGGTGAGTGCTGAAGTGGCAGGCGGCGTGCTACTTGTCTTCAGGGAAGCGAGGTGTTGCCCAGTCATGGTTTGTGAAGTGGTCCTGCGCCGTGGTTTGAAGCGGTTGGTGCATCCAGTCGACCCAGTGAGGTGGGCCGCGCCACATAGGATACACGACGGCGTGCAGGGGTGGTTTGGCTGGGGTGCTAGCGTGCCGCAGGTGGTGCAACGGTTCTCGGTGGGTGGATGAGGGCATACGTCTTTGCGGTGGCCGGGGTCCAAGCAGGCAAAGCAAGCCTCTTGTTTTCTTTTGTAGGGGTAGCAGCGCATAGTGGTTGCCCTGTAGCGGATCCAGTAGGGTACTACATTGCCTTGAAAGAGCACTTGCACAATTGTAGAGCCGTTCAGCCGCTTTGCGTCGATGATTCGAAGCGACTGGTTGTAATTCAACAGGCTCTCAAGGATAGTGTTTGCATCATCTTCTGGCGGTACCGGTGAAGATGGCACCTACTACAGTGGCGCTGGGAGGAGGAATGTGATTGGCTAGGGCGTAAGTGGCTTCCTTCCACAGGAGGGAGGGGAGTTCAAGGTAGCACTGTGCCCGAGCTTCCGAAGGGGTGCTCACGACAATGAAGTTAGATCTGTAGTGCAGGCGTACTTGGTCTGCCGCGTGTCGAGGTAGCTTGGCTTGGTCTTGCAGGACATCAGCTAGAGTCGCTGCGTTGACGCTGGTAAGGTCAAGGCCTCCTTGTGGACGAAGGATCACCTTAATGTCATTGTCCGGTAGAGGGTCTTCAGGTGGTGTGGGCTTGCGTTTGTGCCGTTTCTGGCAGCGCTTGCGTGGCTGGTCGCCACCGGTGGGGGCTTGGGTGGTCCGTGTTGCTGCTGTGGGCCTCAGCTGCGGGCGATCTTGCGGCGAATGTTGGAGCCATCCGGGTTCCCGTGAGCACCTGGGGGTCAATGTCCTCGCCCTCGACCACGTACTCCATTCGGTGGGAAGGCGAAGCCGACGAGTCGCTTGCATCGGCAGGAGCGAAGAATTTGAACCGTCTGCCATGAAGGCCGACGAGGAGGAGGTGGGCGCCGGAGCCGGAGGTGCGCGTGCTAGTAGCACGCGCCCGTGCAAAGCCAGGCGCACGTGGTCAGGCCGGTGCGGCGAGGAACTGGTTGAACCGAGCTGGCGCTGAAGGTCAGGCTTAGCTCCGCGTCGGCGTGGTCGCGAGAGAAATATGTTTCTTTCGGGCGTAAAAAACACCGGAGAGTCCAGAAACTCACTGTTTAGGTTCCCGAAAGGTTAATGTTCGTCGAGGCGTTTCAGTTGGCCGGTGTAGAGGCTCACTAATTGAAGAAACATGGCTTTTGTTCGGGGCAGCGTTCGCATCGAGACACCCGGTTTGGGGCAGTGGAACGCGGGAAATTTAAAATGGTTTAGGCAAACCTTTGGCGTCTTTACCTTGGGAGGAGCGCGACGCCAGGGGAACAATATGAGAGGTGACCGGGAAAGCGAAGGGAGGCATTTACTTCGCAAAAGCCGATAAAGACTATCGTCTTTCGACGGCATTTGCAACGAAAGGAGCAGATACGCGGCCAATTTTTTTACGTTCGTCCGCTCGATGGTAGCTTCAAATTGGCTGTCCTCCGCGCCACTTGTCGGGAATTTGACTTCACGCGGTTGGCGCGTTGGTTGGCTCCCGCTGACCAGTACCCGCCTGCTTTTGTGTCTGCTTGCCTGCGGGCCTTCGCACATCAGGCAGCGTCAAATGAAGGTTAAGAATAAAGAAAAGCCGGGACGAGGCGGCGAAGCGGTGTAAAAGATGAGAAAAACGCCGGTTTATTCCCGCCAAGATGCGTCGTATGAAGCGAACCGCGTGCACCCGGGCATCGTATTTTCGGGGTTTTTAATGCATTTTTTCTGTGGGGAGTTTGCCGGGACCGCGGTGTTCCGTCGTAAGAACCGGGTCGTCGTAAGATAGGGGGACGTATCATCGGGTTTCCACTGCATTTGTTGGAAGCTCCATGGTACTGTGGCCGCTACATTTCTCAACATTTACAGAAAAGGGCCTAGAGACAGACACGCTTGGCTACAGAGTACCGCACCAAAGGAAACCGTACTCTGTCTGAAGCCATTTTTGGTGTATACACCAAAACGAAAACGGGCCTCACAGGTTCCCTCTCTTTTCGAACTACATCCATCATGCTGAATTATTTCCTAACACATTTGTTCCGCCCGATTGAAGATCATCATTTTGCTGTACGTCGAGCATTTCTCGACCACAGAGGGAAAAAATTGCGATGGTTTTCGTGTCACGTAATTTAGTACCCATCTGGCATTTTTACAATTGCGAGAGAACAATCTTGCCGCTTGAAGGTGTTGCAGCAGGAACCCACATCTCTTTACAGGACGGAGCATCGCATGCAGCCGCTTCTTCGGGACTAGAAGGAACCGCCTGCGTGAGGTGAGAGAAACCCGCCTCATCGGTTCCCGTCGTCGATCAGGGGTAAGCATTAAGCCATGTGACGGTTGCATTATTGTTGCAAAATACGTCTGCGGGACAATAGGTAACGTCACGAAACGAGAAGTGTACAACAAAAGTAGTTACATTTAGAATATGCATGTTATGACAAAATATTAATACAAATGTTCTCAGTTATCCCTACTTACCCAAACGAGTAAAAACACCGTCAAGAGAAAACATAGTAAAGCGGGGAAAAGCGCACAAAGCAGTTGTCTCTCTGGCGCTCGCGTTAGCATTGACGTACTAGGTTATAGTTATTTGGGCAGGGATACGGATATGAAGATGTCGTCTTAAAAAGGGCGGTTTTTATTGAAAGGTATGCTCTTAAAGGGGCCATGAAGACAAAACACAAGTTTTCGTTCATTCGAAAGTATGCCTCGTTAGAATCATACTGGCACCACTTTTAAGGCTCACTTCGCTCAAATAACCTATATAAAAAGGAAAAAAGGGGATGGCCATACGACCCACTAGCTAATTTCCCGCAACAGAACCTATAATGTCATATGCCCACCTGTGCGATTGGCCGAGGCTGGCAAAAGTAAACGCAGAATAGGCAGGTCTTATAAGCTTTCCCAACGAGGTCTTAACGCTTTAATGCAATGCATTTTTGTTTTACAGAAGTACGAATGGTGCGGTAAACAGTGGAAGTTAGAAAAATACAATTAAACCTAGAAGTATCGATGAGCACTGCTGTTGGTACTTGCCCCACTATGCTTGTTTAAGCTGCACAGAACACCGTCACTTTGGAGTTGTCTTACAAGACACTGCCGATTCGTCTAAGCGACGTTGACCTTGTTTGTGGAGCATACTGCATGTTTCTAGAAACGATTACTTTCTACCGTAGCAAAAGCAAGTCAGGTGCAAGTATGGTTAAAAACAAAGCAGCGGCGGACAACGGTTCACGTTTCAGTATGGTAGCCCAATCTGGGGATACCGACGGTAGGCAAGGCCGCAGGTCCTAATGACGCACTAGAAGTTCGTTTGAATACCCGCCCTTGTGACTTCACGGCGGACGTCACGAAAAGACACGATGTGGCGGGAGAATCAAAATTTAAACCTAATTTGAATAATTTCTCAGTGAATGCGGCATCACGTACAGCCGCAAAACTGCTGGGAGCACTATAAAACATATCTTTCGAATAAAACTAGCTTGTTTTTTGTCTGCATGCTTCTTTAAGTGCTTCTCCTTCCACATTTTCGGCACGGGTGAATGGTGATTTTGTAAACCAAGCTTATATGGCTAAGCATCCATGTAGTTTTCGTGATATTGAACGATTAATCAGGTGCTTTGAAACAGAATTAATCAGGTGTTTTGAACATCTAATCACTTCGACAACAGAATTAATCAGGTGCTTTGAAACATCTGATCACTTCGACATACATTTTCAGTGGACTGGTTATCAATATCCACCATATTCAATAGCAGCAAAGTCTCGGGTAGCTTTAAGTTTCTAAACGTTTCCCCTGTGCCACCCACGTTTGCCATGTCTACGTCCTCCTCGCCTTCTCTTTGTCGCCGTTTCAAGCGCTTGCGTGTCTACTTTCGCGGCACCCTCGGGTCAGCGATCTCATTGGCCACACAAGTTTCCGTTGTCCTGTGTGAATATAACTTCTCATCTCTCGTCGTAACAGGGACGCCGAGTGTAGTCTGTACTCCAGCTTAACTGTCAATGCATTTTCATGAAGTGGAATGGTTTATTATTTTTCACCCTTCTATCCGCTTGTTCACCTGCTAATCGAGAAATAAATGCGCTCGCACGCAGCAAAAAACGCGACATTGTAGCACCCACAATGCTCGGGGACAGGCGCCGTCTCGGTATGTCGGTTCCCGAAGTGTTAAAAAAATGACCGGCTCCCTTTCGGCAGTTTTCACATTCTGCGGGTTGCCTGGTGGGTCTGGGGCGGGAATGTTATAGCGAGGTGTCGGAGAATGGTCCCAGGTGAAGTTTCTGCGTCTATGGTTGCAACGTGAGTGCTTCATTGTCCGTACAACTCATCAGTTGGCGCGTGACGCTGCCGCTCTGGTTGACCTTCATGTGCCGCTGGAGCGACGCTTTTTCGTTTGTCACATGATGACCAAATTTTACATCGAAGTATACTGCCGGTATCACAAGCACACATGTAGAAGTGACCTATTTAATGGTGCCTTCTTGTCGTAGCGGCGCGTCATTCTCCTATGACATAGATTACTTACAAGGTACGAGATAGTTATTTTCAAATTTAACATACGACGAAGGTGCATTTTAAAAGAAAACAACGGAATGGACGAGGAATTCTGCCATTACAAGGCCGACATGCATCGACTTGAAAGGGGGCGATCTACTGATGCGCTATTGACACCGTTGTCGTAGAGGTAAAACGAGTACAACCTTTGGTCCGAGGAGGGACTTCACAGACAGCTCGTCTTGGTCGCACATCTAGTGTAGCCGTTGGCAACTTCCTCTATGTCAGAGTGGAAGTTACGATCAGTGCTGGATCCGTAATAAGGCTGGTAACTCCCACCCTTATGCCGGTTTCTATTTCTGGGGTTCGCACGTTACATTTCTAATTTTCCGACTTCTGTCGACATCAATAGGGATGACGCCTAAAAGGTGTTTTCTTTCAAGTAATCTTGGTAGCTGCACGCGGATATTGCAATCTGGCCAGACTAGGTACCAGCGTGTAGAGGGTAATCGGGCAAGGTGTCGCTCCTGGCCTCTTCCTTTTTGTTTGCGACAAACGGACGAGTGGATAGCCGAGCGGAAGAACACGCCGTTCTTCCTGTTGTGAGCAGCTGATCCGTCTACCCGTTGAAGGCAGCTAGAGGGAAATTTATTCTTTGCTGCCTTTTCAAGAGGTACGCTTCAACCGCTGTCTACATTACGACCCCGTCGAGGAGGGCGTCCGTATGCGTTTGGTATTGCAGCCCTAATCACATGCCCCGCAAATACTAACTGTTCGAAAGGCGCTTCTTTATAGCTGGCGATGCATGCCGGAATAAAAAAAGAAGGAAGAGAAAAAAGACGAGATAAGATATTCGATCCCATTTCACCCAGAAAATGTGGATGGCCGCCAGAGATAAAAATTACTCCCACCTGTCCTCGCGGAAACCCTGGTGTGATGCGACGCTGAGGGGGGGGGGGGGGGGGGGTTCAAGCGCAAGCGGAGAGCAACCGTCGACCGAAAGGCCGCCGGAGAGCGGCACACCGGTTATATGCGCAGCGCGCCCGAAGGAGAGGAGAACGCGGAGAGAGAGAGTACTGCACATGCGCAGCACCGCGCGCAGCGCCGCCCACCGGCGAAGTGAGAGCGCGCTGGGCCGCACACCCGCAGATGCTGAGAGTGTGTGTTCGTTCTCACCTGGGCATGCGCCGGCGCCAGTGCGTCTGCCGCGAATATGACGCAACACAATCCAACACAATCCACTTTAATCCAATCCAATCCAAATCCAATCCAATCCAAGTCAAGCCAAGCCAAGCCAATCGAATGCAATCCAATGACCCTCGCGAGAGAGTGTTCGCTTTCGGAGAGGAGAGGGGGAGAGTGGAAAGGCTGCGGACAACAACGGACGTACGCAGGAAGGACAGGCCCGCCGACAAGAGATGCTCTCAGCGTTGCCTCTAAAAAGTCATTGTCACTCACTAACCACGGACGCAATGGCGCGCTCTTCTCCATCTGATATACGCTTACCGGCATACTTGCAATTGCAGAAACTTTCATGGGTAATGTCAAATCGGTGCATGTAAGCTGCTGGTGTTTTGGTTCCGCCTAATCGGCGTGGCATCGCAAGCAAAATGTCTCCAGCGAGATACACATGAACCGCTCCCTTCTCGGTCTCAACACATCCACATTATCCTTGACTACGACCACAGGTGTAGTGTCACCGCAACTACCCCATAGCCCGAGAACACTAACCACTTAATGCGGAATGAATAATGTAGACACGCATTGCTTCCGCCTCGTGTTCTCGAAGTGAGTTCTCCGACCTCGTGCCGCTCGCTACGATTTGCCTCGCCATCCGCTTCCGCCTTAGCTTTGCGCATGGCATGGATCGGTCTCTTACGCGTTGCTCCGTCGCTCGTTCGCTACCGCTTCTGCTGTGTTATAGAGTATTGGACGAAAGGCCTTGCGCTTCGAAGACACGTGCAGCGTTGGGAGTTATGTGAGGACAGCGCAAATATTGTACTCCGAATTTGGATAACTAGCGATGTTGCGTAAAATGCGCATCCCATGCGTTGTCGGAGATATACGCGTGTATTTATTTTTCTCATCACTTGACAATGGTGGGCCTCAAGCCTTTGTGATTACGTAAACAAACAGGCAAACATTGTATTGTTTGAAATAGCTGCAGACGGAATTTAAACGACCTTTAGGTTTTTCTGTGAAGCACCTAATTGTAAAAGTAATTGAAACTCGCCCTGATGATGCATTCGCCGCGACGGTCCATTGGTATATTTTTGACGGGATAGTTTTAAGTAAAACAAGAGCTAGAGACGTTTTCTGTATTTATATTTTCCAGTAAATAGCAGTGTATTGACAGCAAAGGGGGATTCTTTTTTAATTTAATTGTTTGCTACCTCATCCCAACAACTAAATAAAACGCAGCGTCACGATCGAGTACTCCTGGCGGCTATTGTGATACAGCTATGGTTGGCAAGGTTTCAAATAAAGAAGCTCCACTGTTTTCGGTAACCAAGGTGTTCCCGTAAATGCCCATGTGTTGACTGCAGACGGGAAATTCATAACGTCTAAAAATTCACTATAAATTTGCCAAATATATGAAAGTAAAGCAATGATAGCGCCGTCTCTAAGGACCGTTGTCATACAGTTCTTTTTTGGGGAAAGGTTTTGTAAAACAAGAGCTGAAGCCGTTTTCTGCTGAGCATTCGTGAAAAGTGTAGCTTTGCCGAAGATGTTCTTGCTTCCTCACAAGAAAAACTCACTGAATTCTCCCAAGCCATGGATAACACTTGAGTTTAGAAAGCACCTCTCCGATTTCCACGGGGTCTAGGGGAAAATGTCTCTTTAGTCAGAGGAAAGCAAATACAGTTTGGCTTACCCAATTCACCATACAGTGTCATCCCTAACACGACTTTTTGTTCTGTTTTAGGGGAGGAGAGGGTCAGTGCCAAGAAAGTTTCCGCCCGCATCGCCCAATAATCGCCTCCCGAACGCATAAAGCACTGTGCAAATCTGGCAATTTTGGAGCCTTCGGATCTCAATCGCAGATTGGTCGCAATGAAATTTCAGCGTCTTATTTGGTTACACTGTACCATCCAATTAACAAAACATGACATCGCAATTTATACCGTTTTTTATAGCCTATCTTTTGAGGCGAAAGTAAAAAAACACCCTTGTGTACGAGATTTCGGCGCACGTTAAAGTTCCCCAGATGGTCAAAATTAATCCGGAGCCCTCCACATGGGCGCGCCTCATCTCCTGCTTTGCGGCGTCGCGTTCAACCCTGCAATAAATCATGATACTTTTGTGTTTTCTCATTGCTTGATTCTCTCATTACTTTTTTGTATTTTTATCCAGTGAGGAGGGCACGGCCTTCGAAATGACGATTGCTTGCGGAGCCCGCATCAACAGCTACTCAAGGCGAAGAAAGACCACGACACTGAGATAAGCCTTCGTCGAAGAAACCGCTGCGTATAGGGTGGCGCTAAGCCTGCTATGCCCTTTTAGCGAAATGAGTAAAAAGTATATAACGACTTGCTGTGGTTGTGTATTTATTGGAAATAAGCTGCCCCAACGCCTGCTACAGTGGGAAAAAAAAGTTTACTCAGGGAGCAGCAGAAGACGAAAAAGATTGCAGAAATCTTCGTGGAATTCCTTTGATGCGTTCATTACAAAGAGCAGCTTGCAAAACAGTACAGACAACTGCCTTCGACTGACATAAATTTTCAATACTACATGTGTGATTCAAGCTCTGTTATTTTTATTGAAAGAAATAGCCCAAACTAGTGCCCTTTTTGTGACTTCATTTGAACTTGCTTCCGATTTCATTCGAACTTGCTTACAGTAATAAAATACTGGCGAAGCTTTCACCAAGCCCTGCAAGGCGCCACCCATAGCGAAGCTGCAGGATTTTTCTACGTGAGCACTGAAGGGCACATCGCGCATTTGTACTAGTTTGAAATTGTTTATTTACATGTTCCGTTGTCGCCTTGGACTGTGCTAGTAGTAATCGTCATATGCACCGATATCGTCTTGTTCCTCATGCGAAGCATAACATGCGTGGTAGCGCTTGACGACAGCTGGGGCGCAGTGGTGGCGCGTACGGGCACGACGCATGCGCGTCGTTCCTGGAGCCACGTTGTGGTTCCGTTGAGCAGGTGTTGCGCCAGCTGTGGTGTTGTTGGTTGTTAGGTAGCGCGAGGCGGTCTTCGGTGTTTTCGCAAGTTTTTTAGGGGTGATGCACCCTAAGGCCGATGCTTGTCCGTCCGGCGTCCATGCTCTTTCCACAGCACCGTGTAAATCGAAACATCTGTGAACAAAAGGTTCACAAAAGGTTAACAAGAACAAAAAAAAGGTTCACAAAAGGTTACAGAGAGAGAGCGAGAGAACGCTGCGGTGAAAATGCGTATATAAGCTCGTTCCAGACCACACATTCTCTGCCTACCCTGAATGAAAATGAACGTAAGGGGCGAGATGCAGCGGCTAAACGTCTACGAAGACCACATGCTACCTCGGAAGCGAGACCTCGCTAAGCGGCGGCAAAACGGCAAAAATACCATGCGGACCCGGAGTTGAGTGCTCGGGAAGTAGCGGCTCAACGGTGACGCCGTCAACAAGCTACCCGGGAGTATATACTGTACACACGTGTTGTCACTCATTTACATGCGCGAGTGGGCAATAGAGAGTTATAGCGATCGGAAAAAACGGTTCCGGTAGGATAACGTCTACCGTCTGGACCCCACCGCGCATGCGCAGAACCCTACCGTAAACCGGAGCGACTTGGCCGGAAGGTAGAGAGACATACCGTGTCCGACGTTCCAAAGCGGACGGCCGCTTTGGAAGAGTTTGGTAGACGAACGCTTCGCTCACGCCTAGTCGAGCGGATTGCAAATATGAGGTCTTTTAAGAAAAATGAGTTGCAGCAAGTGAAATCCGCACGATTCTGACAGCTCAAGCAGCAAGCGAAACCCGGTCCCGACCCAACTGCCGGCCGTGGCTTGTGTTGTGGAGCGACGAATGTACTATAGTTTCTTTTAGGTTAAAGAAAGGCTATCCAGCTACATCTGCGGGTGAGGAAAATGCGGTATCAGTGCGAGGGACTCTGAAACGAAAAACTAGAAGCAGCCAGCCGTATTTACTGAGCCCATCTTGACCAGCTGGCGCCACCTGTTGAGATGGCGTAGAAGTAAAATGCCCGCTTCATGTTCACGCAGTCGCTAGTTCGAATCTCGGTAGGTGCGTTGGATATTTTTTTAGATGCGACGCTGAGAGGAGCATCTCTTGCCGGCGGCCCTGTCCTGCGTCCGTCGTCATCGGCGTCCACGTCCGCACAGCTGCGTCTCTCCTCCGCTCACCCGCTCTCCTCTCTCCGATAGCGAGCACTCTTGCCCAACATCTGCGGGCGCGTGGCGCAGCGCGCTTTCACTCCGCCGGTGGGCGGCGCTGCGCGCGGCGCAAGCGCGCTGTGCGCATGTGCAGCGCCCTCTCTCTCCGCGGTAGCGTCTCCTTCGTGCGCGCTTCGCATATAAGCGGAGTGCCGCGCTCCGGCCGGTCTCTCAGTGGACGGTCGTCCGCGCTACGCTTGCTCTCTCTCTCTCTCTATCTCGCATTACCCGACGATTGCTCACGCAGTGAGTAATCGACCCAACGGAAACGCACAATGGAACCCCCTTAAGGTCGCATCACACCAGGGTTCCCGCGAGGGGATATGGGCGTAATTTTTTTTCTGCCTTTAGTGCTTTTGAGAACTGAAAACCAATATTTCAGCACAGGACACGCCAGACTCCCGAATAATTGCCAAACGACGTACAACCCAAGTCGCTCCCAGTCACGGTAGCATGTCCGGTAGTTACGGTCGGCTATAACTCTTAAAACGAGCCTTCCCGGTACGGTCCGGTAACGGGTACCGCGTACCGTACCGGAACCGTTTTTCCTATCTGCTATAACTCTCTAATGTCACAGGTGATTTACGGCAAGGAAGATCCCCAGTGCTTCGCCCACTCGACATGATGCACTTGGTGAAGATGCGTGAATTTTGTTTCGCTAAAGCACCTGCACGAGCCGGGGAGGCTCAGCAGACACTGCGAGGAACGCGCTCACAAGCGCTCGACACTTTCTTAGTATTTCTAAGGCTTTCCGCGCAACACAGTACGGCCAGCTACAACTGCTCCGATGTTCCTATCTCTGCCGCCACGTAACATTTGGTGAAGTGTACGGGCACTCACCGATACTGGCCCCAGCTTCGCACCTCAGTGGCTTCGGCGTAATAACAGAGGGTCCGTGAACTGGGTTGGGCAGCCCCAGCCCCGCCGTGACCAGAACTCGACAACGTCCTCCGGCCCGTGACCCCTGCCCAAGAGGAGCCGACCCAGGGACGACAAGAACAGACGAGATGTGACAAGTCGATGATGCGTGTCCCCCGACCTTTGGTCCGATCTGGTTCCAAGCCCTCACCGGTTCGTCGTTGCCTCGCGGAAATCGCTGCTATTGGGCCAGTGTTCACTAAACGCATCGTCATCGGTGGCGGCAAACAGTTCACTCTCGTGTATTTTATAGCATTGCTCATGTGCATCACCATCCTCACCGTGCCGCAGCTTCGACCGGGATGGTCACCCTCAACCGGGAGGTGACGTCACAGGACATGTAGGTAGGCGATACCCCACAAAACTATGGCAAAAGACCAGCGACGACGAGGGAGAGGGTGGCGTACCTTGAACTGGCAATCTCATGGCCGCGACGTAAATAATTAAATAATATAGATTAGTCGCCTTCTTCGTGGTTCATATCATCTCTGCCTCCACGTAACAACATAATAGGCAAGACTTAAAATGAGCTGCAAATTTAAACAATCGGTAAGTAGCCATTATTGAATGCACAGGAAAAAGATATAACCTTTTGTTTATCGTGAAATTTTCCGCAGTGTACGGGGAACTGACAGCAAGTTTAATGAAAGGTTCTTTGCCAGATGCATGTAAAGAAGTGGCAAGGGATGGATAGGATAGCCGTTCACCCTCACCAGTTGATCACTTGATAGTGTCTCAAGTTTTCGTTCACAATTACCGCATGGCTTTTATTTCCCTAAACTTAGCTGCAGTGTCTTCTGCCTCTTCTGACCCGGTTAGGCAACAAAACTATTTTGATGATGTATTTTTATAAGCTCGTTTCTTGTTTGCTCTTGTATTTGGCTAGGAAGTCGATACAACCACAGTACTCTCAAACCTTCTGTCACTATGACGACACAATGACGTCATGCGGGGCAGTAGCCACTGCGGGTGGATCTGCATTGCGCCCTGCGCGGGAACCGAGACGCTACCTATTTTTAAACTCCATGTGAGATGAAAAGAGGCATTTAAAATTGTTCCCCTTCCTATTCCTTTATGCGGTTTTTGAATCACGAGTAAAACCGTCGGAGTTGTTTGGACATGTGCGGTAGTTACGTTTAGACACGTTCAGCAGGGCTTATCCCCAGAAGTTACAAAATGACAAAGGCATTTGTTGTACATGCACGCGCACGCGCATTCCCTGCAATGCCTGCAATGTACAAATGGGCGCACACACTTCGCCCAGCGCACACGGCAATGGACGCACAAAGTAAAAACATAACCTCAGTTGACTGCTTTTGCTAAAAAAAAAGTCATTCCCCGACTTTTCTCAAATAAGGACCGAAATACAATTTGCTGTATTTAATGAGTAGAAATGCATGTGCATATGCGCATGAATCTTGAATTTACGTGCTGCCTACAAAGCGGACCTCCGTCCCAATTGTTTGCCGATGAAGGTGTGTACCGAGCGGGATATATACAAGCGCGAGAAGGCGTAACCATTTAACTTTCAACAGCCGCGCAATACAGATGCTAATTGTGGTTTCAGAACTTTGGCACGGTTAAGAAGAGTAGTGAACTCAGCAAAAGCACGTAGCCACAGCAATTCCACGTCAGACATAACAAACAAACAAAAAAAAAACAGATGTCAGTTCTATGCCCCGTTCATTTTTACGAAGTGAAATGTGACAGATTCGATATAATATAATGCATTAATATACACAATTATAGCCCGAATGCACACCTACGCGCAGCTAGCGTGCGCCAATGCTCGAAAGAAAAAGTAGCCAGTGTAATCCATGGCAGCGCAACCAGTTCCAAGAACGGCGTGTTCCTGCTCCTCCTATAGTTGAACGCCATCAACGTTGGTCGTGTTTCCAAAACTTATACCTCCCTGTTTCTGGTCGGCGGTAAAGACAAGCGCGCCAATGGTGTTCATAGGGGCGAAGATGAACATGGCCACGGCAAACTTCAAAGAAATTGGCCGCGTACTGCTCCTTTCGTTGCAAATGTCGTCAAAAGACGATAGCCTTTGTAGACATTTGCCAAGGAAATGCCCCCCCCCCTTCCCCCCCCCCCCTTTGCTTTCCCGCTCACCTCTCATGCTGTTCCTGTACCGTCGCGCTCATCCCAAGGTAAACACACTAAAGACTTTCGCAAGGCGATTTGAATTTACCGCGTTCCACTGCTACAGACCGGGTTCCTCGATGCCAGCGCTGCAGTACGGCGGAGACGCGCGTGAATCGAGGCGGCCGACTTCAAGGTTTATAGAGCCGCGTGGCCGTGCTCCACGTGCGTTCCAAGCAGAAAGTGAAACGTAGCTAGTGGAACCTTTCGTTGCTATTTCCGCGTGATTTTTCATATGCCGCCAGGGTACATGTAGAATACCATCTGCTATCGAAAAACAAAGCATGCATGAATTTTTTAATAAAGGTACACTGTAAATATCCCTTGCGTACTAATTTCCTATCTTATATTTGCGTATGTCTTGTTCTTGTTCAACGACGTTGACAAGTATGAACATGTAAACCGGGCTTAGACGTTTACATGTGGCTGTAATTATATAGGACTATTGCGCATTATAAATTTTACTTTGGCCGGGTGGCTGAATCGAGTCACAGACAGACAGACGGACAGACAGACAGACAGACATACAGACAGACCAAAATTTCTGCCTGCTGTTGCTGTGTTCGGGAGGCCGCCCCCGCGAATTACAGGCAACAGCTGCCACGATCTCAGGTTGCGCTTTTTCTAGAGCCACGCGTACGAATTCAAGTGTCGTCGCATGTGAAATTTTGTGGTGGTCGTGCACAGCTTTTCTTTCCAACCATCTTGAAAGCGTGGATGGGAGCCAATTTTTTCTTCAAAATATAAACTGTTTGGGAGTTTCTTAAGCCTTCCCATGGCCTATGCCGTTTTTCTTCACCCTGCCTGCCCGCTTTACTGATCGGCATCCTAGAGACTAATTCTATGTTTGAAAACGAATTGAATAAACTGACATTCGCCTACGGGATGATAATTTTAAACTCGCCGCTATGGAATCTGTCTTTGCTACCTATACGTAGCACACGATAGATGCAAAAAACGACATTTCATTCATTGCGCTTCCCCCATTTTGCACCTTATTTTTGTTATGAGGCCAGCGTTCAATTTTTACGACCGTCTTCACATTTTGAAATCGGTCGCTGGAGGCAGCAGCGCCACCACATTTCTCATCGCGTCGTGCTGTGAAATAGCTCCGCAACGCGTGATAGGAAAAAAGTGCAGCGGCAGGACAATTTCAGAAGTCGCCCGGTTCAGACGTGTGACGAACTGAAACTTCGCCCAGTAAGATTGAGTAGTGCAACTGTCACATACAGAACGTCTAGTGACCTCTTGCTATGTTTGACCCAAGTAAAGCTGTAGACTGGGCTAGTTGGTAATTCATAGTGGTCAAATGTAGCCCAGCAGAAACACACAGGACGGAAAGAATACACACGGACCAGCGCTCGTCCGTGTGTATTCTTTCCGTCTCGTGTGTTTGTGCTGCGCTACATTTGATCATTTGACCCAAGGTTTGACCCCTTGACCGACCTTCACCTCCCGTTTGCTTCGGGCTTTCTGAAGGCGGTAATCACGGTCGTTAAAATGTCAACGGTAACCCTCCGCCGGCTTCCCAAACGAACGCAAGGAAATCATCCTTGGAAAGCTGACATCTCTTTCAACTATTATGGGGTGACCGACGCGTTTGTACGCGTCGTCTCCGGGCCCTCTCGTCGGGTAGACACAAAAACGAGGCTAATAACAAAGAAACCTCCGCGGTTCCTCCTTACGCCCCTCACGCTCAAGTCAGCTCGGCCGGCGTGAAAAGAAACACCATACAGGCAAACAAGCTAACCCCAGCGAAAGGTATGAGGTTGCCGGGCAGTTGTAATTAGTAGAGAGTTTTAGAATAGGGGAAGCCGGCGTTGGGGCCCCCCAAGAAGTTAGGGGAACCCGAACGCAAGGCGCTCCCGCGCGGAGAGTTTTAGAAGAGGGGCGCCCCAGCAGCCCGCAACCGGCTTGCGTTGCTCGGGTCAGCTCGGGTGATGGGAACTTTAGGCTTAGCGTGGTGGATATTTGATCGCCGCTATCTGCGCAACTGCGAATGACAATCCGTAATACAACTTTTCACCACACTATCATCCACTTTCTCGCATGTGGAAATTTATTTCAGCTATAACTGACGTTCGAGAGCTCGGTGACCACGACATCTGCGTAGCCTGTTTCGATGCTTCCGCGCAGGTAGCGTCATCTCTCGGCCGCTCGACGCACCGCGCGCCGCAGCGATCGGTCGGATCGCCGAACGTCCGCGGCCGGTCAGCGTAGGCTTAGCATCGAGGCAGATATCTGATCTCCGCTTTTAAAATAAGCCCTGACAACAAGCCCTAGCACAATTTTTCATCACACTAACACCTACTTTAATTCTCGCATGTGGAGTTTCTTTTTAGCGATCAGATTGATTCGGAAGAGCAGCGACAAGCGGATGCTACCGTGGTCTGCGTCCGTTCGAGCTGCTGAGCGTGCCGAGCTGGCAGGCGTGGCCGGCGTGTGCGCAGACTGTTCCTGAAGGCAGAAAACGCTTCACGATTACCTGCGATGCGATGCGATGAGGCTTTGAGGGGGGGGGGGGGGGGGGAGGTAGGAGGAAAAGGCCCGAAACTGTCTGCTTTATCCATTTCTAGCGAACGGCGCGCGGAATCAACAGATTCAGCTCAGCGATCGTCGTAGTTGATCGGGTGAGTCGACGAACGAGCCGTAGGTTTCGCTTCAGCCATGGTCACGCGCACTCTCGCTGGCTGCGAGAACGACGCAAGAACGCCAACTCCAGCTTTGGGGCGCCCGCTATTTCAGCGAAATAGCGTGCGCGCTAAACGCAAACCCAAAACCCCATGGATGGCGTGGGTTCTGCGTATGCGCAGTACGACGCCCCAAGACGCTTGGGGGCCCCAGAGTGTTCGGGCCCCCTATGCTAAAACTGCCTAATAATTGAGGGGCCCGAAATTAACACCCCTCCTCTCGAAACACATAACCACGAAATCGCTTCACTTCGCTTGATAAGCACGGGATCGCTTCAGGATCCCGGGCCATCTCTTCCAGTTCGGCCCTTAACCTGCGAATTCAAAACATGTCAATGACCAACTTCCTGACCAAATTTTCGTGCTCTTCCTTTCTCAAGAACACTGAGAAGGCCAGTTAGCCAGCTCCCACCTGGAAGGTCGGCTTCATCTGATCTCCCGGGAGTAGCTGGCTGCAAGTGACTAGGACATGCTGCA
The DNA here is from genome assembly GCA_013339765.2 of Haemaphysalis longicornis. Taxonomy (NCBI): domain Eukaryota; kingdom Metazoa; phylum Arthropoda; class Arachnida; order Ixodida; family Ixodidae; genus Haemaphysalis; species Haemaphysalis longicornis. The sequence continues at coordinate 104,420,709 of CM023452.1, read as the reverse complement.
CTGAGGACGTTGACCACACCAACAAACAGCTCTGTCATCTCCCGTTTTGCTCAAAATAACCTTTCCTCTACCTGTTTGTGTACAAGCTTTTTCGTAGTGAAATTATCTGCCTTTCCTTTCACCCGAGCGTTCCACTTGTTCTGAACGCAAAAATAACCGCACCGCCTAAGGTAGGAGATCAAACTGAGGACCCCAGATGCACAATAAGGAAGGCACGTAATAATTCCCTATAAACACCTGATTCAGCGCGCTGAAGAAGACTTCGCCTAACAATGGAAGCTCGAAAAAATCAAATACCCCTCTGTCGAAAAGAAAACGATGGGAGAACGCGAAACTTTCCAAATTAGATTCGACACCAAACGAACTAACCGCGAAGCTATTGGTCGAAACGACGGCGTTAGACTCTGCGCTCTGTATATCAGCACCCGTTTCATACCTTGCGGTTTCCCTTACAAAAATGCTTCTTTACATTCTGTAGACGTTCTGTTGACATCCTACCAACTTTATTGCTATCCTACATACTCATACATTCTATTGACACTTGTCTGTAAAAAGTCTATTGAATATATGTTGGCACTTGTCTATTGACTGTTGTATATAGAAGGTCTACTTAATTTACGTTGATATTTGCCTGTTGACGGTGGTATATACAGTCTTGTCAAATTTATGTTGACATTTGTCTGTTGACGGGCTTCTCTGTAGGAAGACCACTGAAACTTATTTGAGACCATTTGTCGCAAGTTGAATTGGACGCAAACACCTGATTCCTTCGTCTTGGAGTCCGATTTGAATTAATTCATATTGTTTTTTTTCTTCTAAATAGCTGCAAACTTTCACGATATCTGGGAACAAACTATTTACTTGACTTTAACCAAATTACGTTACTTTGTTTGAATCAGGTTTTAAACAAACACACACACACACACACACAGACACACACACGTATCTTTCTCCCTCCCCCTCTCTCTGCATATATCTTCACACTTGTGCAGTCCAAGAAAAACAAGTGGCAAAAGGGAGCATATTTCACTGTTCGTACCTCGAGCCGCGCAGTTTCTTCCTCGGAAAAACCAGTTCGTCCCTCAGCCGCACGGGTTGGTCCTTCACGACTTGCTCGCTTTCACTCTTCACGGTGATAAACATGGCTAATCAGCGGTTCCGAACAAGCGCCAGCCAGCGGCATCAACCACTCGCAACCACTCGTCACTGTGTTTTGATTTACGCAAGCTAAGTGCTACATGGTTGAAAGGAACGAATTATTTGCGTAAATATTTCGCGACAGACTGCTGGACGCGTCTCTGACAATGGCGATAATCTAAAATCACCCGCTATGCTAACCTAATCCGGCTGGCGCAGGTGCTTTGGCCGCTCTCGACCAACCGCCACCGGCGCCCCTCCCTCTTTGCGTACCTCCGGGAGAAACGCGTCAATCACCGGAGGCAGCCAACACGCGGCGCGCGGCGCGCTTTCTTGCAACCCATTCCAGTTTTCCGTTTTGTTTGGTTACAGCTTGCAACTACAAAGGGAACAAGAACATATGTGCAATCGTTTACGTCCCAGTGTTTCCCGGTATTGTGTTTTGGAAATAATAACGCGCAGTTTTGTAAACATGCAATGAGAGGCACGCCTCACCGCGGCATCGGCATCCCGCGGATGGCGGCTATATCTATATATACATGAAGTGCACTGCCAGAAAGTGTGCGGGGGCGGTGTCGTGCTTCTTTGCGTTTGTGCTTTTTCGGCTATAGTACGTTTCTGAGTTAGGGTTGTGTTGTTATATGACATTTAAGAAAGTGAGCGTGTGAATGTATGCCTCCGAAAAATGTGAACGGTTATTATCCCTTGAAGAACCCGATCAGCCTAACCTGTTCATGGCTTCTTTTTTTTTTTTCGTTTTTGCTGCCACTACACGATCTTTTAGAGAGAAATGATGACGACCTTCAATTAAGCGGTATTTACAGAAGGGTCTACGAATGGTCGGAATTTCCTACTGCATCACATTTTCGATATTCTGTCAAAAAGGCTTCGGTTAGCAACAGCGATAGAGTATAAAGTCTACACAAAACTTTCTGTAGAAAGTTTACATGAACTTTTCAGTTCGAACACGGTGGCCAATGGTTGACAAAAAGTTGGTAGGCTGTTGCTAGGAGGTCTATAGACAGTAAGTAGACAGTCTACTCAATGTTGGTAGCTTTTGTCGACTTTTGTCAACAAACATTGAATTCAATGTTGGTAAAAATTTTTATGAGGGTTACTACACTGCGATTGCGCTCTCCAGTACTTGACTGATACCGGCATTCCATGGATTTTCCTAGCGCTCAACCATCGGCGTCATTATACGTAGGGGTGCTTGTTCTGTCTAAATTTGCACATCCATGCACTCCTCTCCGATTCCAAACTGATTGATTGAGCGATTGATTGTAGGGTTAACGCGCCGACGCAACGCAGGCGATGAGGCGCGCCGTAGTGGAGGGCTCCGGATTAGTTTTGACCACCTGGGGATCTTTAACGTGCGCCGAAATCTCGTACACCCGGGCGTTCTTGCTTTTCGCCTCCATCAGAAAAGCGGCCGCCGCGGCCGGGAATCGAACCCGCGACTTCGTGCTCAGCAGCGCAACGCCTTAGCCACTGAGCCACCGCGGCGGGTCAATTCCAAACAACATAAACCGTGTTGGAATGGCGCAATCGGATATACGTCAGCTTCATAACGCGAGGGACCCAGGGTCGGTTCCGACCATGGTAAGCATTTGTTGTTGTACCTTTTCTGATGGCGCATACCCACGTGCAGGATTGGCCACAAAAACAAAATAGCTTGGCTTTTTTGGGACTAAAACGCCCACCTCATAGCCATGTGAAATCAGCCTGTAGAATTGAATTGGGAAACTGTTGCCAAAGTACATATTAGAACTACGGAAGAATCAGTGGTTGATGCCATGTTGGAGAATAGGCTAAAAACAAATTTTTGTACGGGTTAGCAGGACCGGCGTCTGGTCTGTGATATATACGTGTGCATGGCCGCAATTATTCCTCTGTGACAAAATCCCAGGTATGTGGCCCCGAACGAAAGGAGTACAATCATCGACAGAGGAAGGCCAATGCATTAAATTTTTACGGCTGGATACCGTTTCCGAAAGAAAGAAAAACCGCGGCAGCACAAGAAAAAGTGTTCAATTTTTTTCTTATTCACCGCAAGCAGCACAACGGCCGTAGGAGGTGAGACAAGCGCGATAAAAAAAAATTTAAGCTTAGATATTCTACATCTGATACGTGTTAAGGTGATCTCACACTGGCGGGACTAGCGTCAATACATAAGCTACGTTTTCTTTATTTAGTGATGCTAGGTGCGACACGCAAAATCGCGCATTCCAAGTATGTGCTAGATTGGTATATTCATCCAAGCATGCGATAGAACCTCCCCCCCCCCAGCCCCAGCCGTTGTAATCCCCAGCCGTTGGTATCTGCGGAACCTTGCTCGCGCCAAGAGAAATGGGGCAGGGCCACCATACGGCCATCAAAAGATGAACCGGCCAAAGAGTCAGCCGTTTCATTGAGCCACCAGCCTCTGTGACCTGGTACCCAAACGAGCTTGATGTCGCGTAAATGGGGAGGCACAAGGCAATCGAAGGTACGAATGAGTAATGAATTTTTTGATATGTTAGCACGGTACAAACCGACAGGGAATCAGAAATAATAGCAACATTTAAATATTGTGGAGGTAACCTCTTTAAAGCCATTACTATTGCAGACAGCTCAGGTTGGAATATAGGAGTTAAATCAGTTAAGCGATAAGAAAATGACCAATAAGTTGTGGGCTGGAAATTTACACACCCGTCCTCTCCGCAGGTTGCGCGGCATCCGTTGCCACTACCACATGACAGCACAAGTTCCCCAGATGCCCTTCCACCAAACCCGTTATATCACCGCCGCGGTGGCTCAGTGGCTGAGGCGTTGCGCTGCTGAGCACGAGGTCGCGGGTTCGATTCCCGGCCGCGGCGGCCGCTTTTCTGATGGAGGCGAAAAGCAAAAACGCCCGTGTGTACGAGATTTCGGCGCACGATAAAGATCCCCAGGTGGTCAAAATTAATCCGGAGCCCTCCACTACGGCGCGCCTCATCGCCTGCGTTGCGTCGGCGCGTTAAAACCTACAATCAATCAATCAAACCCGTTATATCCGTGTGGGTAGCAGTTTGGCATTATTGCGGGGTACGTTATCGAGGGATATAGGAGCAGTTACGACTTCAGATACGTTTTACTTTTCTTGAGTTCACCCACGATCATCATCGTCGTCGTCGTGACACAAAGTTGGCTTTCTTGCAGTGCGTTTTTGGGGAGACTGCAGATGACATCAGTTAGAAACTAAACGCTTCGCTTTAATAAACAAAAACGGTAGTAGGAAGAAGGCGGGATGACAGCAGGACTTCCACTGATTTCCACACAGACTTTCACTACATCGTCATCTCTCATATGTAACAACTGTTTTGGCGCTCTTTGCCCCAGTCGGCATTGCGCCAGTAACACCTAACTATCATCAGTTCCACTGATATTAACCCAGCCGTGCTGCAAGAGAACCTGCTGGCCAGCATTGATCTGGACGTCCACATACTTTTGGCCCGGAGATCGAAGGTTCCCCGCTCATCGCATGAATTCCTGGAATTGAGAATATAAAGCTGGCTCAATAAAGCTGTTAACACGAAACTGTTCAATGACGGGGTACACCAAGATCTCACTCACGTCATATCCGTAACGGAAGGGACGTCGCCAGAAAGAGTGTCATTGACGCTGCGGCGCCCGGATTTGAGCCCGTGCCCTCTCGAGCCTTCTCACCGCGACGGGAGGTACGGGGCGCTCTACCGACTGCGCTCTGGGCTGCGACATGACCAGCCCTACAAACCCGCCTTATGTCCTTCTTTATGGCTCACTCAGATGGCGCTGCCGTCTAGGAGAGGCGAAGCGAAGTAGCGCATCATGGCGCTAATGACCGCCGACAGTTGGCGTCTCGATGCCAGCGCCTTCGTGTACGGGGGACTCGCATGAATTGAGGCACGCTCCGCCGTGGCATTGTTCCCATGACCATTGTGTTTCAAGTTGCTGTTTCTGTGCAGGTCATTTGTGGTTTTGTTGTCCCGGAATAAACAGGTTATTTTTTCGCAGTGCCTATTCTGTGGACCAGACCACAGGATAGTGTTCAGCTTTATTCTGTGGACCAGACCACAGGATAATGCTCAGCATTATTTTGTGGACCATTTGAGGCGGCGCCTGGCGGTGCTGTTCGGCGCGGCCCTGTCGTGCAACGTTTATTTCAGTTTCAGAACTGCGCCGACTGTGCCTTCCCGGGTGGGCGCTCTGGTCGCGAGTTGGAGGGACTTTAGCCGGCAGCGTTGACGGCGTGCGCCGGTCCGCTGAGATCTAAGTTGCGGTGTGTAGTTGCGTGTCTGCTCTACAACTTTTTTCTTTTCGCTTGCGTTTGTCTTTACCCTTGTGCGAGAACCTTGCCTCTTCAGTGCTGCACTCGGTTGTATGGCCGCGGACGAAAACGTTTCGTGACTCCGTAAACACGCTGTTTTCTTTCATGTGCTGTCTTGGCGCAACCACCTACCCCACAGCCGGCTGTACGAGCGGATAATAATAATAGGAATCTTTATTTACAGGAACAGTCCATATAATTCTCCAGCCCACTTAAGCAGCTGATGCTTGTGAGATGGCTGTGCATGGGGCACATGCTTATGTCCTTTAAAAATGAACAACTGTAAGGAGGAGGACATCTCTTGCTAAAAAGATATTAATAAAACCAAGCAGAATAATGAAGAAAAACCGAAAAATTCTCAATGCTATCACCGTCGGCAGGCGCGCATATGCGTGTTCTGCTCCTTTCCTTTACCGCCGGTGCAGCTACACGGTGCTCCTATTCGGTTCGGCCACAGCTCCCGTGCTCCAATTACTTCTGTCGGCACCTACTTCTTTTTAGAAGCCAAGTAGCTTAGGGGCTGGGGCTGTTGGAATCTCCCGTCGTCGTAATCGTCCTCTCATGTCACGGTACTACAACACCCGGACACTCGTTTACGCCTCGCGCTAGAGCACTTCGTAAGTAAAAAAAAAAAAAGAAAGAAAAACACCGAGACTCTCGTGTACGCCTCGAGCTAGAATGCTTCGTGCTTCGAAGACAAGAGACTTTTACAGCAAAGCTGTATACCTACGCCCCAAATGTATATTACGCACTGCAACTTAGATCTCAGCGGACCGGCGCACGCCGTCAACGCTGCCGCCTAAAGTCCCTCCAACTCGCGACCAGAGCGCCCACCCGGGAAGGCACAGTCGGCGCAGTTCTGAAACTGAAATAAACGTTGCACGACAGGGCCGCGCCGAACAGCACCGCCAGGCGCCGCCTCAAATGGTCCACAAAATACTGCTGAGCATTATCCTGTGGTCTGGTCCACAGAATAAAGCTGAACACTATCCTGTGGTCTTGTCCACAGAATAGGCACTGCGTTATTTTTTTTTTGTTTCTTGCGTGCTGGCGTCACTTAGTCTGGCGGTGTCAGGCTCTGGAACCCTTCGCACATGAAGAAGGTTCTTTAACATTCTACATCTCCTGTGAGGGCACCTTTCACTTTAGTGTTTCACCGATTCTTATGAAAGAGGGATCGACCACAATTTTTTAGTGTTATTACTACCTAGGGGGCAATATGGGGCCATGTACCGAATGTACGAAAAGACCTCCAATTTTTTGCTTTTAAAGGCGAGTCTTTCCCGGGAACTTAAAGCCGAAGTTTTGGTCTGTCTGTCTCTCTGTCTCTCTGACTGTCTCTCTGTCAGTCCTTCCATTCAGCCACCAGGCCAAAAGTAATCTGAAACGAGTTTTTATAGGCAAAACCTTTCCAAACCTCTAATTCATCAATACGAAACTGATACGCCCGGTGTTCTTCTAATTTGAAATTTATGTTGGCTTCATTTTTCAATATAGTGAATTGAAAACTACGCGTTTCAAAAACGTCTAATCAAAAATACAAAAAGTGCTCGCAGCCGACACTAAACCCCGTGGCAGCATTCCAAGTGCACGAGTAAGAAAAGGTTGCAGTTTATGTCGCGGCAGCAATGAAGGGCCGGAAAACTGAGTAATCTTTACCAGTGTTTATCGTGGTAGGAGCGAGATGGGAGAGGAGGAGCGCGAGAGTTTGGCGGGGCATAGAAGCGAGGCCTTTACGTTGCAGGTTCGGCAGAAGACTATCGTACTTCGACGACATTTGAAGCGAAGTGAGCAGATACGCGTCCAATTGGTCAATTTGGCATACATCGCCTCTTTTCAGCTTTTTTTACCTCATTGCTTTTCCTCGGGCAATCCGCGAATGCGGTACGTTTTCGCCGGATGTTTTGCCATTGTCAAATTAAAAGCCTTAACTGCAGCATGTTTTCTTGTTTGTAGCGAAATAAATTCCCACAGCTATAACGCGCCTATTGAAATGGGGGTATGCTAGTAAAAGAAAACAAATAAATAAGCAAGGCGGCCATTGGAGGCTGAGAAGGACGACGACGAGCGAAGCGCTCGAAGCTGCTCGTTCTACCATTCGTAAGCGCCATTTTTATGGTCCACCGCCATAACCACCACCACCCACCTCCACTGACGGAAAAGCTGTTATGGCGATCAACATACTCGGCGCCCTGACGCTCATCTTCTACTACATCGCCGTCGTCACAGTGGGCGTCTGGTCGGGACGCAAGATGCACATCGAGCACATGAATTCAATACTACATCGGTACGTCCCTAAGCCACAATTGTAGTCTAGAGCACTGCACGGGCCCGGGCTCAGTAGAGCAGAGCGCCACCGGGGCCGGGCCGGCCGAAATCCATTATCGGCGTGCCCTGGCCGGGCTTAGGCGAGACGCCGTGGGCACGGGCCGGGGTATGGCGGGAATTCATGGTCCCGGTCGTTAATATTTCCGACGTGAAGGGTAGTAGAGAGGGGTAACATGAATGTTCTGGGTTTGTTTTTACGCGTTCGTTCATGTTAGCTGTACGCATGGTTTTAAAATCGTGTTTTCCTGGGTGTGATACTCAGGATACTGTAATTTTAATGGCTTTTAATGAACTGCATCAAGATTTTATATTTTGGGATATAACATACCGAATAAATGATTACTTAGCAATGCCCTAGCGGGGAAGACAACCTGGGGCTCTTAACCTATGTCTAATTACATGTGTATTTTAGATGACGCGCTCCTCGCATTGCGGCTGCCGTGACCAGAAACACACTCACGGGCTAGAGAAACACCACTGCTCAGCAACGACTGGAGGTTAAATATTCACCGCACGGGGCACTTTGAGTAATCATGGTGATGGTACTGGAGGCACCACGGATCTCGAGCCCCCAAACATAAGCTGTAACCACAACCGTAACGATGTGTTGTAAGATGAAGGGTAGAAACCACAAACGGTGGCCGTCGGAAGCCAGGTTATGCTCGGGCGGATGGGCTCTCTGTCGGTTTACCAGGCAGGGAGCTCATGGACCTCTTCCGCTATCAGGGTAAGGCACACGACGGAAGCACCCCCGTTCCCTGCTTTTTTTCCTGTGCCATATGGTAAATCGAAAATCCCCTCCCCCCAAACGTGATCGGCCCCTGGAAAGGGGCACACCGAAGCTTCATTCGTACCCTTGCCGACAACTGATCCCCCAAAGCCAGATAACCAGCCACGTTTTCTGATCGTCGAATCTGTGGACAAATCGAAGCCGGTTACCTCTCAATTCATATTTTTTGTTTCGAAACTCCTTGAAGTATTATCGGCAAAACATACAACGCCAAAAAGCTCAGAACTGGTGAAGTGCTTGTTGAAGTAGAAACTCCGCAGCCATCAACAATCCTCCTAAAACAAACCCGCATAGCAGATCTGGAGATCAGGGTCATACCCCACCGCAGCCTCAACAGCTCTCAGGGTGTGATCTCTGATGCGGATCTGGTTCACGAAACCGTTGCCGACCTCTTGGAATGATTTAGGGATCATCACGGCTGTGAAGCACATATTCATACGCCGTGATGACAAACCGATAGCAACTAAACACATTATCCTGACTTTCGACCGATCCACCGTTGGCAGAATCCATAAATGCAGGCTTTATTCATTGTTCTGTCCGCCCGTCCATCCCGAACCCGCGGCGCTGCTTCAAGTGCCAACGGTTCAGGCATGGCACAAGCTCTTGCCGTGGCCGACTTACGTGCGCTAAATGCGGCCAGTATGACCATCCTTCCGAAAACTGCGATTCTGAAACCTTCACCTGTGCCAACTGCCAGGGAGCCCATGCAGCCTACGAGCAAAAATGGGAGAAGTTTAAGCAGGAGAAGCAAATAATCAATGTTAATATACACGATAATGTCATCTTCCAAGAGGCGCGGAAGAGGTTCGCCTCTTTCCTCTGGGGAAGTACGCCGACCAGCTCGTGGAGGGGGGGGGGGGGGGGGTGGAGGACGCCTGATTTCGCTAGGGACCCAGTAACCGCGAGTCGGACCATGGCCCCACCCCTGCCCACACCCCCCGCGTTGGCTCAGGCAGCCCAACCCGTCACCACAACACCTGTTCAGCCAGCAGGGGCTGTGGTGGCAACCACGTCAGCTGGCGATGCCACTGTATTCACTGTTTCCTTTCCACCGGCCAGAAGCACACGCGAGGGAACGGAGGAGATGGAGACGAAAGAACCCGCGGAAGTCACGTCACCCCCCCCCCCCCCCCCCCAACCGCACCACATGTGCCACCCGGGGTGCTCCTGACGCCCTCGGTGGTCACGGCTCGAAGGGCGCCGTAAGGGGTGCCAAGTCCGGTGGGTTCGTGCCGCCAACTACCCCCCCCCCCCCCCCCCAATCTGATGATGAGATGGACATCGCACCTTTCCTGCTTGCGTCGCAGCGATGGGAACGGTCTGCGGCGTCCACGTCAGTAGAGAAGGTAAAAAAACCCTTCCCAGTGTTCAAGCCCGGAACACAAGTAATCACACTCCAGCAGATCTGACCACTTAATAATGGGAAGAGAAGGTATAGTTCAATGGAACTGCAGAGGATCTCTGAACAATCTTGACGATGTGTACGAGATCCCGCCTGCTAATCAGCCAAGCGTTATGTGTGTTCAAGAAACTCATTTCAGCTCCACTCACACAATTTTGTTTAATAGATGTATGGAATTCAGAAATGGCAGGAATGGCTGCACACACGCTCTTCGGGCGGTGTGACAATAATCGACCGGAAATCCTTAGCATTCAACCCTATCACTCTGATGACTATCCTTTTGGCTCTGCCAATTCGTATAATATTTAATAAGTGGATAACGCTATGCTCGATTTGCATTCCTCCTGATCTTGCACTTTCGAGCCCTGACTTCGAGGCGCTGGATGACAACTGCCCGAGCCTCACATCCTCACAGGTGACCTGAATGCGCACAATTCTCTTTGGGGATCTTCTCGCAAGGACACCCGAGGTCGCCTGATAGAGAAGTTTTTAACGTCCTCTGGAGCATGCCTTCTCGCCAAGTAACAGCCTACATACCATAACATAGAGAACGCTGGCTGGGATCGCTGGCAACGAGTTGGCAGACGAGAGAGCCGCTGCTGCTGCAGTCAGCAACACTATAGACATAACAACGGTACCCTCTACAGACCTCAAGCCACACATAAGACAATACTTGTGTAGAACATGGCAAGCGCACTGGACTGAACTGACAGACAACAAACTAGATGTAATAAAGGCACACTTGGGAACGTACACAGCTGACTCACACAACAGACACACGGAAGTCGCCTTGGCTAGGCTACTGATAGGGCACATCCATGCGACGCACTCGTATCTGCTCACGGGATCTTGAAGACCCTGTGCAGCAGGCGCGGAGAGGCCCTATCCGTAGTTCACATACTCATTCAATGCAAGTCACTCGACACAACATGGCCCAAACACTTTCCTCAACTCTACACACAAAACATTGCATTCCACCCATCATTGTTTTTGGGTGACGATGCTATGGTTTCCGGTTAAAGGTGTTTTTAAGTAACTGTCAGATGTTAAATTTTTAACCTCATTTCCTACCATGAATAATCAACACTGCCCCTATATACCAGCCACCACCATTGCCTTCAACTGATCTTTCGTTCTAATTGAGCAATTTTAATGTTTATACTTCACTCCTTAGATACAACCACTAATTTTGCACACTATGCCCCAGTTGGCTTAGCACCATAAACAATCCAACCATCACCATCAGGTTAAATATTTAAATGCACGTGCATACTCGTGGATTCAAACCCGGAGCACAAAATTTCAGCAATACCAAATTGTGCCTGCAACAGCCACCTGAAGTTGCCAAGAATCCGATCATCAAACGTGATGGTGTCTATTGTGTAAGAGTACCAGCTATTATTACGCCGATGTGACGTGAACTTCGGATGGTAGGTAAAGTACGCGCACTTCTTAACCCTAATTTTTTGCGTTCCAGTTCATGACGTGCTTGTACAGACTAGATGCTCCGTCTGATTGCCACTACGAAAACACTCAAACAAAGACAATCAACAAATTCTCATCGGCATCTAAGCCCGGGCCTGGCCCGGACTTAGTCTTATGGACGTCCGGATCCGGGCGGGGTTCGGGCTAGGTGTTGCGTGCCCGGGTCGGGATCGGCCTTCCCAAAGCGGGTTCGGGCTTTGGAGTCCCGTGCAGTGGTCCAGTCTGGAACATCTTGTCCATTTCTGTAGTCTCCCTCCTTACTCGGGCTAACACTTTGTTTTGAGGAGCATCGACGCACCAACAAGCACGTCACATTCATTAGACGAGTTCTAGCAAAAGAGCACCTTCTTCGACGAACGGTCAACCTTGGTACATAGTGGGTGTAGTAATGGTGAACTCAGTCGGAGGCGACGCAACTCCCACGTTAGGCCAGTTCTCACTTGATATAGGTGAAGGCTATCTTCCGGAAGCCGATAGGAACACCACACGTTTTTCTCAGGGCAGTTGCCCATGATTGGATAAAGCACGCCTGTTGGAACGTCCTCTAGGACTAATACTTCTGCCGGCTGAATAGACACTGCTTTTGATATAGTGGCAGATCCCGGCCTCAGTTACTGTTTTGCTGACGAACGCGAAAAACGAAAGCGGCTGTGTGATGAAATTTTGGCCGCAAATTAGAGATTCCTCAGTCGGTATAAGTAATCACGGAGCCCTCCACTGCTACGCGCCTTGTAGCCCAGGTGCAGCGTCTACGAGAAGAGCCCCTTCGTCCCCCTCATCCAAATATTCTGGCACGGGGACGTCAGTAGACCCGCTGCCTGAGGTATGAGTTGCTTTGAAAGTTAAATGCGATAGTTTTATTTTTAATGTGCTAGGCTCAGTGGCAACGGCAACGCTCAGAGATGGGAAAGGAGTCAAGATGCTCCTTGTAACAGACGGAGGAGGTTTGCTAGGAAATAACATAATTTCTCTGCAGTGACGTTACGTAAAGAGAGAAGAGCCAGAAATGAATATTAAGGGGCATTGGATTTTACAAAACGCTTTATAAAAGTCGGTGGACCACTAGGGGGACAGAGTGAATACCAATAGACGGGTCTAGAAGAAGGGGAAGCCGAATTACTCGATTGAGGGACGAAATAAAGAATTTTGGAGGCAAAGAATGGACTCGAGCGGCGCAGGACAGGAGCGCGGGGAGGTTTCAGGGAGAGGCCTCCCTCCGGCAGTGGACCTAGTGGGCTGTTGATGATGATTATGATGACGATGATGATTAAACTTAAATTTCATGACCTTCCAGGCAAATAGGTCTAAAATCAAAATGTTATAGGCGGTATTGTGTTGTGTTCTTTCGCTTTCCTTTTCCCATCTTAATTATCTCCAAGAAATAAGGACAGACACAGAAAGTACATATCTAAAAATTTTCCCCTCTTAAAGATGTTACGTGGCGACAGGACAACCGAAACGAACCATGGTTGCGGGTGAAGCGATCCACTTGCAATATGTCAGCCATCGCAGTACTGAGCCAAGCCAGTCCCCACACACTCTTCATCTCCTCCTTATCGTGTCAGGGCCCAATCCGCCTGTAAAAGCGTATGTGCGTGCAAATTATGCGACAACTGTAATTACCAAATCTAAGGGCACTCGCGGGTACACTTAGTTCCAGGGAGGCCTGCTGTGGTGGCATTTCTGAATAGCGGGTTCTTCTCTTCCTCCCCGCATTCTCGTGCGACCAGGCGGACGACCAAGGACACCGACACCAACGCCTACCTGCTGCGTCTGTTCCTCGCCAGCAGGCGCGTGCCGCTATCGTTGAGCTTCGCTTCAATGACGGGTAAGCTTCCTACTGCGGTGATAACGGCGCTGCGCGCGCGGAAGCATAAATGGTGCGCGGAAACAACAGTCGGGTCTCGCCGAAGACAGTCCATATACGCTAGCGCATTGCCACATCATAAAGACGTCAGGCCTAGATGTTGCACAGTTTTTATTCGGCTATAACTCTTGACATGTCGTAGTATTTTGAATGGTAATAACTGATTATGGGTGTGCGTTGTGACGCGTGTGCGCGTGTGCGTGTGTGTGGCGCTGCGCCATTGCTAAAGCGTCTGTTGTGTTTCAATTTCGCCTTCCTCTTGTGGACACGGTCAACTTTAAGAATAAATAGCGGTTCAGAAATGATAGCCTGTTGCTTACGTGTGCGTGCGCACGTGTGCGTTAATCACGTCTGTCACGCAATCGTGCTAAAATTTTTTGAAGGGTGAGATAGCATGAAAACCGATTTGGGCGGGCGGGAACGGTACATATTCTTCTCTGAACACTTTTTAAGCAGTGCGATATGTGCAAGAATTTCCTATTACCCTTGCTAAACATTGATGAAAATGTTTGATTACTTGGGATAACTGCATAATGCAACCCTCCCCCCCCCCCCCCCCCCCAAAAAAAAAAGAGAAGACTTCAACAATTTCTCGTGGGTGTGTCTTAATCACTACCCAAAGATTTTAAGTTACGTCCCAGTACATGCGAGGCTTGCGGTTCAAGTCCCTCGAGTGCAGCAGTGAACGTAGAATTCACGTTGTAATATGCAAGGTGTCCTGCAAGCACCGGCGGATTCTTACGACTTCTTGCTGCAGCCTTACAGGATATCAGTTTGCTCGGGGAACATGAAAGTGTTTTTGTCACGGCCAGGGTCTTCTCCCAGTAAATTTTGTCCCCACCAGATCTCGTTTTCGTCTGTTATTTCGTTCTCTAGTAGCTCAAGCAACTTGAATAAACCATAGCTTGTATCTATGAGCATAGCCCCGCCCTAACCTTGTGCATCAAGCATCTTGGCCTTGGGGATGTGTTAATGCTTTTTGGCGTGGAGGGTACGTAGCAAGGAATTCATGTCCATAAGGTCCACCAAGCATTCTTAAAGGAATCATGCGCACAAAAAACAAGTTTGGCTCATTCGAAAGATTGCCTCTTCCGAACCATACCGACCCCAATTTTCAGGTAAACAGCGTTCAAATAAGCTTCATAATTAGGAAAAAAGTTAAGGGTCATGCGACCCACCATCTCATTTCACGCAATAGTACCTCTATGATGTTGTATCTGACAGCTCTGCGATTGGCTGAGGCCGGAAGAAACAAATGCAGACTACGAGCGCTTATAAGCTATCCGAACGAGGTATTTGCGCTTACATTTAGGGCACATTCTTTTTGTAGCCGTAAGAATGGTGCAGTAAACAGTGGAAGTTACGGAAGTACGCGTAAACTTACAAGTTCCGATGCGTGCTGCTGTTGGTACTGCGAACGCTATGCTGTTTTTTTAGCTGCACAGTACTGCGGCGCTTTGGGGTTGTCTCAGACGACACTGGTCGGCTGGCTAAGATACGGTGTCTTATGTGACCGAATTTGTCGAGCGAACATATTTCACGAAACAACAAACCTAACGAGCCAGGTAGAAAAAAATTGAAAAATACGGTAAAAAACAAAGGCAGAAAAAGGCCCGCTGCGGTGTGGTGGCGCCATCTGGGTGGACTAACTGTAAACAAGGCTCCCCCGCGCATGACATATCATTGTAGACTTCACGAAAACGCCGATTTGGCGGGAGGATCAGCATTTTAACTTGAATTGATTAATTTGTCAGTGGATAAAGCGTTGTTTGCTTCCGCACGAGTGCTGGGGGCACCACGAAGCACAAACTTTCGAATAAAACGAACTTGTATTTTTCTGCATGCACCGTTTAAGTACTGGGTGAGCTGTAGCTTGTGGAACAGCCTGTACCCCGTAGTGTTTTAAAGCTGTGGAGGAGAGTGTAACGTTAATTTTACGGTGCTTTTTGGGGGTAAAAGGTACGTAGTCCATTGACGTAAACTCCATCAAGCATTTTTTTTTTTGTTCTGACTAGGCTGCACAGCAACCTGTAGCCGGTATGGGGTTAGAGATCTGAGCGGAGCCTGGGAAATTTACTCAGCGCTGTCGTTTGCCAGTTTGGCGGCGTCAATACGTGGCCGCTGCGTAACAAAAATCATGCCGGGACTCGTGTGAGGATGTTGCTGGGGAGAGGGCGGGCCTCGCGTCAGATTCATTACACGTATAGAGTCTGCTAGCATTTCTTTGTTCTGCGTGGGCTGTGTCCGAGGGGTAGACAGACGATTTCATATTTTATTAGGAGCTCTTAGTACAGGCTTTGCTAGTTAATTTGCGCTTCTTTCTCCTTTTAAAGGGGTCCTGAAATACCTTTCGCCGATGCGTGGATGTACATGTAACCAAATAAAGCAATGCATTAGCAATCTCCTCCCGCAAGAATTTTGTTAAAGTGATGAGTATTAGCTGAGAAATCGTAAATCAAAAACCGCCCATTATCGTCGCTCCGCGTTTCCTCCTCCTTTCAACTTACTCTCCGCTGTTGACGGTGAGCGAGCCTTCCCTCCCATGATGCTGCGCTCCTCGGCGATGACGTACTTCCGCTATTGCGCTGCTCACACTGTCGTCTGCTACGGGCACTGGCTACGGGCAAGCTTTGTTGACACCGTGCATCCCGCACTCCGCTCAAGGCTGGAAAAGCGAACGAAAAATCTGGCCGCATGGGTGAGGCGGCCTGGCCTTGCCCTTTCGCGGTGTACGTTGCTTCAGAACTTTGCTATCGGCGGCACGTGACTTTTTATCGGCGGCGAACTCGCAGCCGATAAAAACGGGGAGGATCGTGCGCTCGCTCACTCGCAGCCGAAAAAAACGGGGAGGATCGTGCGTCCGCTCTCTTGGATGCACAGCGCACTGTTTATCCAAAAAGCGCCGTATCAGGTGTGGCCCCGCTGGTGCCGGGTCTTATTTTGTGGCGGTGGTAATTCCTGCCGGTGGCATGTGAAAAAGACAAATTAAACCGATACAGAACCCGTGCACAAAACGCCAGTTCAGCTTGGGGCGACGCGTGGTGGAGAGCGGCAACGTTGGCAAAACATGCTCCGCCGCGGCTCTGAGCTTTCTAGCGCTGGAGCGAGCACCATTTCTTTGACTATATCCAAACATCGGTTGCCCTGGCAACAAGGCACAAACCACTGTACAAGTCAGTTACGGTTGCGTGATCACGGTTCAGCTTGGGGCCCCACCTCGCCGCATATGGGCACTGCAGGCATACTACTCACTCCCATTTGGAAGTGCGAGATGCGTTTGGCATTACAGGAGGCGAAGGTGTGTAGTTGTGGACGCCTTTGTTTCGCGATGAAATGCGACGTTGTGCTTCTGCGGGTGGATAGTGCTTCCCATGGTCTGGATTATCTTTCTCGAGCGGCGTACGACTCAACTTTGCATGGGGTATGTGCAGTGTGCGTGGCTAAAAGCCATCTCGGCTTGTGCGCCAGAGTTAAGTAACTTGCTGTTCGTCCCCGCAAACCGCGCGCGAGGTGAGCGCCGAATTTACGACTGGCAGGAGGAGGCAACCCATCGTCTGTCAATCGCAGTTCAGATTTGCAACGCATGTTGTGACGTGTTCGTTCGAAGCGCATCTCTGGATTGTTTGGAAGTTGAATAAAATGTATGCGTCAAACCCGGGCATTCGGCTCAGGGCGTTCTCCGCGATTGCAAAAAAGAAGTGCCAGGGGGCGTCAACGCTTTCTTTAGGAACGTACTCAAGTAAGAGAATATCCATGTCGTGTTATGGCCCTGTTGCATTCAATACAAACCGTTAAGCGTTTGTTTACACTTGTTTCGTTTCTCGCAAAATGTCCAAGCACTCCGGCACTCCGCTGCAGATCAGCCGGCGAGCCGACGCTGAGCAGACGACTCATCTTTTTGCCGGAAGTGCGTGAAAAAGCCGCCCAATAGCAGGATGTCTAGCTCATGACGAAGATCTGGGAATCGATGACGTATATATGTGAAGATGGCGGCGTCCAAAAACACGAAGGGAAGGGTGAGAAAAAAGCGGCAAACTTTGCAACAAAAGTGTGAGCTTTCCGCTGCCCGTAAAAGAGTAATACTTGGCACAGATGATGTTGACGACCCAACCTAACGATTGCGGTAGTCAATTTAGTGTGCTCAAAACGCCTTTCAGGGCCCCTTTAAAGGTGGCAGTAAGTTGCTTTTTTGTTTTTGTGAGTGTTTGTTGATTGTTGCGCGCGTCATGCTGGTTGCGTGCGCGCACGAAGTACAAAGTTACCTCCAATAGTACGGAACGTTTCTGCTTTTGCTTGGATTTCTACTCCGTATTGAAGAACGATATGAGTGCCGTTCTTTGGTCAGTTTGTTGCTCAAGTGGTCGGTTAACCCGACTCCGCCCGAACTGTCTCTCGTTTCCCATACCTCTGCACATGTGCACACCCATGTACGACTGACCCAGCAAATATAACAGTTGACGCACCTACTGAGCAAGCGGGCAAAGGGTGCGACATCGACCACAAAATCAATGTAGGTCGTAAAGGATACGAAAACTGATGCAATAATAAATATAACAGTACCAGCTAGCCTTCCTTACTCAATGTTTCCTATGACTCGTGTATTGAGGAAGGAAAGGTACAGGGGTAACCTTTTCGGTATGTAGAGTCAAGCCTACATGCAACCTACGTAGTGTTTACGCACGTAGTCTCACAAGTACAATGCTTTCGTTGCAGCTACGTGGGTAGGCGGCGGCTACCTCAACGGTACCGCGGAAGCGGTCTTCATTTACGGCATCGTCTGGTGTCACGCTCCGCTTGGTTACGCTCTCAGCCTCCTCATCGGTAAGTCACGAAAACCATGCTACGTGTTCACGCGCATAGTCCAACATCTGCTTACTGGAAAAATTTCCAAAGCAGTCTTGGTGGTGGGGCCCCCCTTTAAAGCGTGACATGCACTAATTACCAATGCGAAACCGTTAAATAGACCGTTGAGCGAAAAGCCGCAGTCGGGCTTGAAGCGGCTCTTAAACCTTCCTTTGGAGTAGTAGTCGAAGGCGAAAGAATGGGCCACTGGAAACGTCGTGTTTTTGGCATGTGATCTTTCCTTTCGGTATCTGTGGATATTAAGTTTGTCGTTATACCATGTGAAGTAAAATTATCCAGCTTTTTCCAGCTTACTCATCGACTTGCCAATGGCGACCACGGGACGCGCGGTGTGCTCGGTTATGGGGAGCATCGGTTACGCTGGTGCAAGCAAGCTATACGGAAAGATCAGCTCAAGCGATATGCCGCAACCGTTGCTACGTTTTTATCTTGACAAGGAGGTGCCAGAGCAATTTTGCTGTCCAAACTGTAACCACCGTGAGCGGCTCACTGAATTTAAAGCTCACGACTTTCCCCGCCGATTCAATCGTTAAAGAAGCACGCACGCATGCTCGCACACGCACACGCTCACGCGCGCGCACGCGCGCGCACACGCACACGCACACGCACACACACGCACACACACGCACGCACGCACACACACACACGCACACGCACACACACACACACACACGCACGTCAGCACGCACGCACGCACGCACGCACGCACACACACACACACACACACACACACACACACACACACACACACACGCACACGCACACGCACACGCACACGCACACGCACACCAGCAGCAGCAGCAGCCCCTTCCGCTTACCTTTTCGGACAATTTCCAATGTCACTTAGCACAGAATGGTCAGTGACAGAGCCTGGCGCGCTTCATTTATGTACGCTTGTACGACAGCGGTGTACCAACCAACGCACTCTAGCCGAACTCAACTGCAACGCAGGCGGCTGGCTGTTCGCCGGGAAGATGCGCATCACCAAGAGCCTGACCATGCTCGACCCCTTCCAGCGTCACTACGGGCCCTGGATTGCACTCATGCTCTGCGTGCCTGCCATCTGCGGAGAGATTTTCTGGACGGCGTCTATACTGGCTGCACTCGGTGAGCACCACTGGTTTCGACGTTTCCCTATCTCTCTCGTGCTACAAGGCGACTTGCATTTGGCTGCGTAGTCGGCGGCCATTGAAACTCTTGATGGAGGGCAGAGGCCTTTCTTATTACCGGTGCAGAGTGTGAAGTAGGCAGTTCACCCAATAGACAATGCATTGAAAGGTCTTCGAAATCCCCGTGCAGCACAGGACCCCACTCTGCCGCGCTGTCCTGCTCTCGAGCTCTCCTCAGCATACCCCGCAAGTCACGTCGGAACTGTATTATGGCGATGGCCCTTCATTTGGGATGTGGTCGCCGCTAACCGGTCTTTCCAACGTTTCTCCAACCCCTTCAGCCTCAGCCATCGAAGCACCATTTTTTAGCGTTTGTTGTGGACGCTGAATTGAACAGAAAACATGGCACTTTTCAGATGCCGTAGGCAGCCCATTAAGTCGGCCAATTTGAAGTTTGCCATAAGTGGCTTTGATATGTGATTGAGTACGCATTTTGTGGTGTTTCTCCGAATTTCTAGGAAATATGCCTACATGGTAGCTAACTTATAATTCTTATATTTAAAAAATTCATTTCTCATACCTACACGCGGAAGAATTTTGGGCTGAAGACCACTCGGCAAGTAATATCCAGTAGGCAAGCCCTGTTTCTCACAAGAAAGGCCCACAACCGGTTCGTACTTTGACCCGTACTCACGATGAGCCCGTGGTATGCTTTACTCGGCTTGCCGATTCTTCATAAAATGTACGCCGCGCGCTTGACCACAGGTGACACGATGCGCACAATCGTCAACTTCAATTCCTCCATGTCCATCATTGTGTCGGCGGCTGTCATACTCTTCTACACAGCGCTGGGAGGCTTCTACTCTGTCCGTGTACACGGACGCCTTTCAGATGACCACCACCGCCATCGGTTTGGTGAGGGCGCCTCTTGCATGCAGCGCACTGCCACTCCCTCTGCGGGAGCTTAACCTACAGAAATAACATACGTCGACCAATTGTTTTCGAGTGAATTACGCAAAACTGATCTACGGAAGTACGCTATGTGCAGTATATATACAAATGACTTTAAACCCTTCGGCGTTTTTATCGTCAACCGTTACTACTTCCTGGTGACTGTTCGACGTGCGGTGTAGACTGAAACTAAAGGGGAAAAAGGCGTTGTACTTATGACGTCATTCCCGAATTTAGTGACGTGTAGGCTGTACGCAAGCAGTAGATGGCTCATTACTAGTAAACCATCACTCTTAAAAAAATATCGGGGCATTGCTACTTGTCCCAGCATACACTAGGTACTTAGTAACTGGAGGTAGTAAATTTAGTACTAGTCAGGGTTACTAACTGAAGCAGGTAGTAAGTACCACTACCTTCCCTAGTAAAGTAATAGCTATAACACTCTTCTGTGCTGCATGCGTTCACTAACTGGCCATGCATAACATAGTCATAAGCACGACTTCAATGTAGTGCGTACTACTTCCTACACTGAGTAATTTCCTAAGCATGCAGTTGCAGAGCCTACGTACAAAACCGCGGGGTAGTAAGGCTCGTGAGGAGTTAGTACATATGGCCGTTACTACAATTTTACCACCTTTTTTATTAAGAGTGATGCGTCGGCCGTATAGAGACAAAAAGAAGCAGAAAACGGTCGTAAGCTTGGCAGGGTCCTAAGAAACCTCAGGAAAGCAGCCACAGCGATTGGGTGTCAAAGTAATAACGGACGATTAAGAATAATCTGCTTAGGAGACTGACGTCCTGACGTATCTCCCCCAGATTCATTTTGGGTGCAGTTCCTGGAGGACCGAGATGTGCTGAGAACGTATACCTTTCCCTTAATAAAAGGCTAGCATTTTTCATCTTTAGCTTTAACCAGAATTTTTTGCCGCTAAAGCCAGCCCACTGGACCTCTCGTCCTTCTACCAACGAGCGTTGGCCATAGCTGTCCACAAGCACGAGTATATAAGGTGTTTCTTAATGTGAGCCGGAAGTTCGTTGCGGCCAGAGGCAGCACGTAAAGTACTTGTACTTCCCGGAACACTTCCTGCGAGGCTAGCCGTGGTGCCGGGCAGTCGCGAGCATGCCTGAAGGAAAGCGAGTGCGTACATTTTTTAAAGCCCTCCGCTCTACCCCGCAGTGGGCGGCCGTTCCGTACTTCTGGAAGCACAGCGCAGTGGGAAAGATCGGTGCACCTCACCACGACTGGATAGGCAAGATCGAAGCGATAGACGTCAGCCAAATCCTCGACCTCGGCCTCATGACTGTATTCGGAGGAATCCCGTGGCAGGTGGGCACGTCCATGAAACTGTACCACCTCTCACCCCTTAATACATCAAGACGTCGTGCATGTAAAGTTCTGTTATTGCATGTTCCACCACAGCTCCGCGATAAGTGTCATTCTATCACAACTGTGTCATCCCTGTCCTTGATTGACTGTAGGATTCAACGCGCCGACACAACGCAGGCGATGAGTCACGCCGTAGTGGAGAGATTCACATTGATTTCGACCACCTGCGGATCCTTAACGTGCGCCGAAATGTCGTACACACAGGCATTTCTGCTTTTATCCATCAGAAAAGCAGCCGCTGCGTCCGGGAATCGAACCCGCCACGTCGTGCTCAGCAGCGCAACGCCTTATCCACTGGGCCACCACGGCTGGTGTCATCCCTGTCGTACTAAACGGCCTGGTTAACGTACGCTGGTTAAGGCGTTCTCCTGCATCGCGGGGCTAGATCAGTGGTTGGATTTCCGGCCACGCAGCCTCAATGCGAAAATGGCTGGCGTGCGAGACACAGGTGCACGCCAAAATTTTCGAGCGGCCTTTACTATATGGGGTGACAATTGCCAAATCTCACATCGAAGCCCGCATGGCAGGCGTACTGGCCTACCACTCCCTTTGCCAAAAAATTTTGAGAAAGGGCCTTATTCTTGCCTTTTTGTAGCGAGAGCTACAATGGCCGTATTCTCGCCGCTTCGTTGTGACCGGTGGCAGCACCTCGGTTCCGTAGCTAGCAGCGGTTCCTAGGGAACCTGCGACGGCTAGGGAACCTAGCCATTCTTAAGCCGCCACCTGGCAGCGCCGCGCACCGCATCAAAAAGGAAGTAAAAATAAACAGTAAAAAATAATAAAAATAAAACAATATATAAAAATAAAAAAGGAAAACTTAAAATTAAAGGTTAAAAACAAAAATACAAAGAATGGAAAAATAAAAATATAAAAAAAATTGTATATACATATATATAGGTGGGGCGGCTCGGTGGAATTCGTCGTCAGGCCTCGTCGTCGGAACGAAACCAAGAGGAGGCAGAAATCCGAGGAGACGGAGGAAGAACGAGCCGCACGCCCCGAGAAGCGTCGTAACCAAACAGAGAAGCAAGCTAAACAATAACATTAACTGTACCTCTCGCTACGCACTCCCACGCATTACGGAGTTAAGCCACGGCCAAATTTTCTGCTACTCTTCCCGAACTGATTGGCGCACAGTGGTTGCTGCTCAACGCCTCCCTGTGTCTACACTCATACCACTTGATTCTTCGCCCTCCTCCACATTTTTTTACGCTGTTCAAACACGAGCGCGATGGCTAACCAAGTCATTTCATCTCATTGCAGAGCACAACCACTAATGTGTTCGCTCCCTTTACTTTCTTTGTTCTTTCTAAAACGAACAAGAGTGGAGCGGATATGACGAATTACTGGCTCTAGCGAAACATTTCGACGTAACTAGAGCTGCAGGGGCAAAAGTTTCCAGGACGCAAATTCAGAAATGTTCGTCACTCTACCGCCTGAAGGCTAATTGGCGATGGAGAGTTTGATTTACAGAAATGGAGTAACCAGCGTCATGCCGGCGAGAAAGATGAAATGACGCGTGTCGGAATCGCCATCAGCCGACAGACACGAGAAAGGTAATGTAGGAGGATTTGTAACTGGGCTAGTTGGTCCATTGCATGAAGTTGAACAGCGCAGGGACGGGACTAAGAGCAGAGGCGACAAACACAGCGCCCGTGTTTGTCGCCTCTGCCCTTAGTCCCGTCCCTGCGCTGTTCAACTTCCTGAGAAAGGTAACTTTGACTGTTATGTCTCGTCCTGGGAACTTTTGTCCCCGGGTGCACCTACGTATACGTACGAACATAGGTGGAGACTACGGGAGGGGGGGGTCTCGCCCCCCTCTTGAATTGTTTATAGGGGTACGTAGCCCCAGCCATTACACAGGTGTCAGTTGCGTCACTGGCAAACTCAGAAGGAGGGGTACTTCTGTCGGGCGACCACCCGACAAATGTGAGAGGCCCACCAGTGCTCCGCTACATTGCAACCTTTAAGACTCCTCGAGTGCTGGTGCACCACCGTCCTGCCCTGCCTCACTCTCCTTCCTCCTCAAGTATCGCTTGGTGCGGATTGGCAGCGAGGCTTCTCGAAGGCGCATCCAGTGTTCTTAGAAAACAAGAAAACTCCGCGTCTCTCCGATCTTCCCGTCTCGCTTTTCGGCTCCGCACGCGGGTTCAAATCGTTGGTTGGCGGAAAGATGAGAGATTTCGGCGTCCAGTGGCGCTGCCTTCTTCCCAAACCTGCATTTGTTTTACAATGGGCAAAGAAATTGAAGCCCAGAGGCCTTTCACACGTCGCCACGAATGGGCGAAGTGAAGGACGCACTCATGGCCCTCGTATGGCATGCTTATGCTGGCCCATCATGCTACACACTGAACAGAGAGCCATGTGGGACGTCTCTAGAGGCAACAGCAAGGTGCAAAGCAAGAACGCACGGGACGAGACAAAGTGGAACGTTTCTTTTCGTTCCCTTTTGATCAGTGGCCGACAGCGGTGAATGAATAGAAGAAAATCGGCTAAAAACTATTTGCTTCAAGAAACGGCAAGGTGATTAGGGGCGTCGGAACGTCGCCCCGACATTGGCCGACAACCGTATGCTCCCGCACGCGTTGGGCTCTGCTAAGTAGGTTTTACGGTGGCCCGTGCGAGGATAGAGGCGAGGGAAGGGAAGGAGCTAGGGGAGGGGAGCCAAGGGAGGTATTTCCCCGTTTTGGAACAAGACCTGTGCCGAGGAGGCTGAGCTTCACATTGATGATCCATCTGCTCCAACACGAAGAAAGTCTCCTCGTCTATATGACAGTGGTTCTGTTGGTAACATACACACTTCCACTGAGGACATTCATCGACAACGGTTCTACGAGGTAGCTGATCGAGTACACTCCTCCAGAGACGAAAGGTATCCGCTTTCGACATGGCAGCACATGGCTCACATCGAGCCTTTTCTAATAGGTCGTAGGGAGACAGCAAATACCTCTGCCAGTGGTATGAAAATGATTTTGAGCCGAGGCGCCTTGAGCTTCACTGGGATATGCTCGTTGATATAGTGATACCGTTCAGGACATTTCAGGATGCCGTTTGTTCTCATGCACTAGTGGCGAAGAGCTAACGGCGCTTATATTGCAGAAGTGGCTAAGCTTGTTACAATTGACTTGACCATTCCTGTGACATCATTCCCACCAGAACGATCGTTTTCCTGTCTACGTGGCATGACAAATATTTGAGGTCGACCATGGTACACGCCCGCTTGAACCATGTGGTGCTTCTGCATGGCCACAAAGATCTCACAAGCAAAATGAACAGTAATCGCAATGCAAATGATTTCATAAGGCGACGAGCTGCACGGCAAAACTTTTTTATGGAAGGCTAACTTAGTAGACAAAGGTGTTCAAATACTCGTTTCTCCCGTAGACTATATATCCGGTCAGAATTCATTGCTACACAAGTTACCCTTACTCAGACTTTTTATGTAAGGTATTACGCCTAATATGATTTCAATTATTGTGCATTACTTGAAACTGCTAACTCAATTCATTTGGTAACTTTTCTCTTTTTGTACATATTATTGCGAAGTGCCAGCCTTTGAATCACTGTATTTCTGCATTGTGCAATTCTTTCCGATTTACCTTTTTTTAAGTTTTTTTCCGTTACTGTATTTGTGTATTCCGCAATGCTTTGTATGCCCCCTACTTGATCCTCGAGGTTCGCAGTAGTGACTAAATAGACAAATAAATACGTTTTAGTTACATCTATAAATTAACTTGGGTCTAATTGATTGGGTGATTATTGTGTGACGTCCAGAGGTATTACAGCAGAGTGAAGTAGGCACGGTGACGTGAGAGGGCGAACTTTTTGAACTGTTTCTAGTACGTTTCTTAATGTACGTATGTATGTATGATGCATACTATGGGACGAGGAAATATCTGAACACCATCGAAGATGCAGTACTTATTGCCAGTGCTATACGGCTACTTGAAGGCGCTTTGTAGTGCCGAATAAGGTAATTGTCAGTTTTGGGGGGATACATGGATGAAGGTATCCAAGTCGAGAGAAAATCTAGGCGCTAAATGCTTGCACTATTCGCAGGTCTACTTCCAAAGGGTGCTCGGTGCTCAAGACCCGTTCACTGCCAAGATGCTTTCGTACGTGTCCGCGTTTGGCTGTTTGTTCCTGGCTGTTCCACCGGCCATCGCAGGAGCCGTGGCCAAAACCACGAGTAGGAAGATGTCATCTATTTTACAAAGCTAAGCTACTATGCCTCACTGATGTCAACATTGCCCCGAAACGCCGTGCAGGAAAGCCAATTTTCTCTGACTATGATGAGCATCTTGGTAAAGGGAAATATGATGAAAGGCGAAGCTTTCTGTGCTGGAAAATCCAAATCCTCACACACCGAACGCAGTTAAGAAAAACTTACACAATGAGTTTCCCCAAAAACACACCGAATGTCTAAAACAATGATTCCAGTGGTCGGAATCGAACCTTGTTTCTCGCATTAGGAAGTCGATGACTGTCCGATTTCGCCATTGATGTAGTCAATGTCACTTAAGCTCCCTTAACAAACAGTTGGGAGCTACCGCAGAATTATTTGATTGCGCCCTCGCGAGACCGGCCGAAGCACTTCGGATTGTGGACTTTGACTTCGACTAAGTTTGCATAGGACAAACCTTCGCGTTTTAACCATATTTCTCTTAGCCAAGGTGGTTTGATATTTAATTAGAGGAATTTCTACGCGTGCACGCTACTCGCCTGGTCACTGGGGTTTCGGCATCTATTGCTGTGCGAGAAAATACTGCTGCAGTCTATAAAGCAGTCGCTGTTGGGATTGAACGTAATGTCGCATGCGTGCTGGACGAACGGGCTACCGAAAGTGCCGCTTCGAATCACCCTTCAGCGGCTGACATCAAGAACGCTGGTTCGATGCTCTTCCACCTGGCACCATCACATAAAAACATTCTGCAGGATAGATTTCACTCTTACGAGGACTGCAGGAAGAAAGTAACGCGAACAATTACCGAGGTATTGTACAAAAAATTAATACAGCACTTCTAGCTACACAAAGCGGACATAAGACTGCAGGAGAAAAAAAAAGAAATTCTAAGTGGATAAACATCATTGTATTATAAACAGTAATGTTGAATAGCTAGTGAAAGCAATTTACGAATGAAATTACCCTCAGTTTAAAAAAATTCCCCCACCTCCCCGAAGGGGAACGTGCGGAAATGCGAATGTATTGGGTGCACCGATGAGTGCGGTGCGAGTAATTATTATTAATGGCGTACTTAATGAAGACAGACGAGAGTGTGAGTCCTCCAACCGATGATGACGTTGAAGCAACTGCAGTGACGTCACCGCCAGCGGGAGGTGTAATGCTGAGGTTGCATTGTGTTACACTTCGTGCTTGCGGTATCGTTGCCGCGAGGGATTCGACTTCACCGACTTCCATCGCTATCAAGGCGCCAGGCGCGCGCTCCACTGCATTATATAGATTCCGAGCGCAGCGAGCGGAGAGAGGGTACGCGGAGAGGAGAGAGCCCGCCGAGCTCCGCGATGCGAGCGCCCTCACACGCCCGAGCACGCTCCTCCTCTCCACTCACTCTCCGCTACTCCGCCCGAGCTCTGCGATGCGAGCGCCGGCGGTCCGCCGCGCCGAGACGACGACGGCGACGATAAAGGCAGAACTACGAGGCGCGCGCTCCCGTGCGCTCGCGCTGGAGGAATTCAGGCGCGCGCCGACGGAGCACGACAACCCCCACTAAGAAATGCATTCGCATTTAAAAAATAAACCAGATCACAGTGTCATTATGATCGCAGTGCCCCACCTTCATCGGCGTCGTAAATAGTAAGTTAATAGTGCCGCCAACACAAAATTTGTTCGAGAAGGGGAACCAGGAATAAACGTTTATTGCTCCCATGGAAAAAGAAGAAAGGAGAAGCGAGACTGGAGTTGCACTTGCCACCACCACAAAACCAGATACCGAAGAACGGGTGACTGTCACCAGTGACTCGAAACTGGAAAGCCGTAACTCTGAAAAGGGTCGTATTTCAGCGATGGCACTTGCTATACTATCCAAGGCTTTAAAAGCACGAAAACGTCCATTTGACATATATATCGTTTAGACACGGGGGCACGAGTCCTTAGTGGATAAGCAAGATGCAGATACCGCAGCCCAAGGCCAGTCACGCCGAGCTTCAACCCTCACAGGCAATCACCACTCTGCCGACAATTACATGGAGGCAAAACGAAAGTTTAAACCGGGGTTTCATGCATGAAGGGTCACTTAAGCCATACTCGCGATAATTTTACACCGGATTCGGTTCGTAGTGTTGCGCCACAATATTGGCACGCAAGGGGTGTTACTGGTTTGGTTTTTACCATCTATTAAATCAGAAAACGCTCCAACCGATAATTAAACCCGTGGCAGTGCGCTCAGCGCAGCAGCACGACCCCTGAGGCACTGAGGTACAGCCAGTACAGCTGTGAGTACGAAGGAATGCATGTACCAGTCATGCGCTCAAGCGCAACTGCTGGCACATAAACATGATTTCATAAAATTTCATGTACCATAAAATTTCGACAAACATTTAACTCTCAACAAAAAGACTCGTTAAAGTTGTAACGGCTGCCTTACGAACTTTACTACCCTGCAGAATAGTACGCAGGCTCTGCTACTAAGTATGGAGCCTAAATGCTATCGTTACTTGTCTAGACCATGCACTGAGTGACTGCTGCTTGTTTGGCACTAACATTCACTGATAGTAACAAAACTGTATAAAGTATTAAACACACAATTCCACGTGCTGACTTTAAACTGCATAATTCTAAAATTATCGCTAAAATATTCCATTTTTGCAACAAGCCCACCGACAATATCAGCTGACTTTCCGCTGCTGGGTATAAAAGCAAGAAGAGCAAATGTACTTCTAAGGTAACTAAATTATACTCGATCTCCTCGTGCACCTCATTGGTGTTCTTGCTGAATTGATTTGTTGTCTTAGTGTATGTGCGTGTTTAATGTGTCTATATGTCGTGCTGCGCGCTCAGCGGATCTCCATTTTCTTGCGTAGTTTTTTTACTGGGTTATGCATGGCCATTTAGTAAAAACACTAAGTACTAACACGGGAAAAAGTATGGTTACTGTTCTGTTAGTGGCACGACCCTCTTTTTAAGAGTGAATTCCTCACTAAGTGACAGGCTGCTAAAGTCAAGCGAAATGCAATTACAAATGCACGGGAACATCTAATGTATGGGAGTGTGGAAAGGATCACATCGGTCATGTACTTGCGGACAGGAACATGCTGGTTACAGAAGCGCACGCAGGACGAAGACAGTTATGGGCGAAAAAAACTTGTGGGTTGTAGACGTGGAGAAAATACCACTTCAGTCACACATACACAGCTTGACACCTCGGTGACCAAGCAAAGGCATGTCGGTTACAGACACAAGGACTAAAGTTTCAGTGATGCAAGCAGGCCAAAGCCGGTAGCAGACGCGCGGGCAGCGGCAAGTGGGTTAGCACGGGTTCATGCGCCAGAGATATGTATGTTAGAGACATAGACGTAATACTGCTATGTGTCGATATCGGACGCTTATAGAGGACAACGCAGGTTACGGGCGCTCCCATAGTAACGATTGCCGACGCAAGAACTCTTTCATGTTGACACCTGAACAGACCAAATCGGCTACAACCACAAAACGAGAGCAAGGACACGTCATTTATGGACGGGCAGAGACCATGTATCAGGAACATTCCAGACATGCATAGAGGGCTGTCATTCATGCACTTACAGGTAGTGTACGAGACGGTATACAGCCCTAGACATGCAGCTTACATATGCGCCGACTGGCTTATGGTAAATTTTCCCGTAATTCACGTGAGCGTACTTTCCCGGATAAAATCAGCGCAAACTCACAAGCACAACACGAAGGAAGGGCAACACAAGGGCAGCCAGCCACTTCAAGACAGCGAAATCACGTCGGTATACCACGGTGGCAGCTACGACGTCGTTCCATTTCCAGCGTTGTGCCAGCTTTGTGGCTTAGCTTCATGCACCCAGGACGTGAATATTAAAGGTTAGGGAATGAAGTCGCCTCGCTAAGGTGAATGCGAGTGCTGGTGCTCGAGTTGCGGGAGCACGACTAGGTTACACGCGGAGGCAAACGATGCGATTAGAAAGCTTTGCCTGCAGCGCCGCACACCCACTATACTCGGTGTCGCGTTAAACTTGTTTTCGTGCTCGCGCGGCATTCTTTCGCTCTATGAATTGACGGAGAGGCTTCACACTCCGACAGAAGGTCGTTGCCTAGCAATGCCGTGTGTGGGCCATCATGTGGTTCAAGCACGCTTCATACATCCGACATATACACCCGTGACGAGTATCTCTAGGGAATGTACATTCACGAGAAAGCTTGTTTGCATGTAAAATCACCAACCACCAAGCATGAATGGCGTGTGCTTGGCTGCACAGACTTCACGGATGCTGGCTACCCCGGGCCTTTCAACCTAGATGTGGACGACCGTGGCAAGGTACTTCCCTTGGTCATGCACTACCTGACTCCCAGCTACTTGTCCACCCTGGGTCTGATCGCCATCACGGCGGCCATCATGTCCTCCGTGGATTCGTCCATGCTCAGCGCCTCTTCTCTCGTCACGAGGAACATATACCACTCCATCTTCAGGCCTGCCGTACGCCCTTGATATCAGTTGCCGTGCCAAGTTAGACAGTCTTGTGTTGCAGAATTAGGGCTGCCTTTGCACAAGGTGTATGAACGCGCCCCGTGCTTCTTCCATTCAGGCAACCGACCTCCAGGTATCCATGGTCCTGCGCCTGATGGTGGTGGTCATCGGGGCCGCGGCCACATTCATGGCGCTGAGCGTGCAGTCCGTGTTTTCCCTGTGGACGCTGTCCTCGGACCTCGTCTACGTGCTCCTCTTCCCTCAGTTCGTCGCGCTGTTCTATTTCGAGAACCTGACCAACGCCTACGGGTCCTTCGTCGGTAAGGCTGCATGCGTACCACAGATGGTGGTAGGGAATTCAAGACTATATGCTGGAAACGGCTATCCCGTGTCCTTGAGACCAGTGCGCACATTAGGCAAGCTGATGGCCACACTGTTATCGTAGAATGTAAGGCCTGCATGGCTCCGGCGAAGAAATTGTCCATACAGAGTCTTTCCGTTTGAACTTTCTTTCGCTTGATGGGTACCTTTATGGTGGCGTAGTGGGGGTTCCGAGGCAGTCACTCCACAGGAGTAAAATGTGGAGGGCTTCAGTTTTTTAGGATGTTGAGCGTTCGTCGATGCTTGGACCAAAAAAATCGGCTAGTGATGCCGATATCATTGACAGCATGTCAACTTACAGGACATGCTGTCACTTTTAGCGTAACATGAGGCCTATGTTTCACTCTTTAAAGGAGCATGAAGAAAACTTTCGGTTAACTGGAGAGATCGCCAGCCGAGAACAACACTCATAACGATTTTAGCGCAAGCTTCATACAAACACGTTAGACAAAAATTAGAAGCAGAAATTATTGATAGATTTATTTATTATTTATTAGTAATTCCTTCAGGGCCAATGGCATTACAGAGGGAAGTGGCTACATTCATAAGTATAACGAAAACAAAAAAAAAGCAGCGAACGAAATACATATCAAACAAATATCTTATACAAAATTAGGCAAAACAACAATAAAAGAAATGCAGAAAGCAAGCATAACTGTCCACAACAAAGCATGAATTATACAATGTTGACTATGGAATATTTGAAAAGCGTGTGATTTACAATGACTGCTCTAGGAGAGGGAAGGCGATTCCATTCTAGTGACGTACGGGGAATAAACGACAGAGAAAAAGCGTTCGTTCGGCTTCAGGCTATACCGACTTTGTGAGCATGATCAAGGCGAGAATAAATGTACAATAGAGGCAACATAAAGGTCTTCATGCAGATGTTGGTGATGAAACATGTTGTGGAACAACGAAAGTTCGGAAATTTCACGCCGAACTCCTAGGGATTGAAGGTTAAGGGTAGATTTCATTGTTGTTACGCTGACGGTTCGGTTATAGTTAGACAGGATGAAGCGTGCAGAATTGTTTTCCACTATTTCCAGTGAGTTTATGAGATTGTTAAAATAAGGATCCCAAATTCAAGAGGCGTGTTTTAATTTAGACCGAATAAGCGTTTTGTACAACAGTAGTTTAAGGAAACATGGTGCCTCAGCAAAATTACGCCAGAGGTAAACCAGCATGCGATTTGCATTGTTAATAATATGTTCAATGCGAATGTTCTAGGTGACGTTGCTTGTGATGTTAACACCGAGTTAGTTATATTTATCTGCAAGGATTATCTACATTTAATTGTTTAACCTAGAATTTACCTTTAGTCGTTCAATGCACAATTCATACTGATACAAAACGATTGTGTTAAACAGAAGCGCAACTAGATCGTTATGCCAGCTTATAAGCCCTGCCTAACTTTCATTTGCTTTTGACGGCGTCAGCCGCCCATGGCACAGCTGCTCATAATGCATCATAGGTTCTAGTGCGGGAAATCCGCTAGGGGGTACGTCGCATGGTCATTCGCTCTTTTCGTAATCATATAGCTTATTCGAGTGAAAGTTTGCATTAAAATGCGGTGTCAGTGTTATTCTACCGAGACAATATTTCGAAAGAAACAACATTGCATTTGTCATTATGGCCCCTTTAAAAGCAATATACCTGCCCAACACAGCCTAAGTATTGTTCTCCGGGAGAATTTTGATTAATGCAAACGGTATTAACGAAGTTGTAGCACATTGAAAAAATTTCCCCGCATTTCCCCGAGGGGAAGAAAGATGTGAAAGGCGAATGCAGGAGTTGAATTGCGCGGTTCGGTAATGTGTTGTCGTTGTACTTGATGCTAGTTAGAGGGCGGATCTCAGCTTTGACATCGTTGTCCAGTACTACTTAAGCGGTGGAATTTAGCCCTTCTTCACGCCATGCACAGACACCTATTTGTGTTGTCGTTGTACTTGATTGCTAGAGCGGATCTCAGCTTTGAAATTTCGTGTCAGTACTCCTTTAAGCGGGTGCATTAGCCCTTCTCACGCCCGATTCTTGGCCAATCGCCTAAGTGGGTATGTGCTAAAGAAATTAGGAACTCTTCTTGGCCAATCGCCCTAAGTGGGTATGTGGTGCGGACGGACGGACGGCGGTGGACGCGTGATTCAGGGTCGCTTAAGAAGTGCATTCGCACTTAAAAGCGCTTGTTCTACCCGCCTCCCCCTACCTTCTGCCATCGTTCGTAGCACTGTGGAAGTTCAAGCGCACTGGCTGGGGAAAACTGGCCTGACTATGAGTATCATCATCAGCACCAGCCTATCTACGCCAACTGCTGGGCATAGGCCTCTCCCATTATTCTCCAATTACCCCGGTCCTGTGCTGACGGACCAATTTATCCCCACAAACTTCTTGAATCTCATCTGCCCTTTTAACTTTCTGTCGACCTCTGCCCTGCTTGCCTTCGCTAGGGATCCACTCTGTTACCCTTTATGAACAATGGTTATCTTGCCTTCGCATTAAATGTCCTGCCCATTCCATTTCCATTTCATCATCATCATAATCATCATCATCATGATCATAATCATCACCAGCCTACCTACGCCCACTGCAGGGCAAAGGGCTCTCCTTTTATTCTCCAATTACCCCGGTCCTGTGCCAACAGCGACCAATTTATCCTTGCAAACATCTTGATCTCATCCGCCCATCTAACTTTCTGCCGCCCCCTGCTACGCTTGCCTTCTCTAGGGATCCACTCTGTTACCCTTAATGACCAACTGTTATCTTACCTGCACATTACATGCCCTGCCCACGTCCATTTCTTCTTAATTTCGACTAGTATGTCCTCAACACGCGTTTGTTCCCTGACCCACTCCACTCTCTTCATGTCCCTTAATGTTACACCTATCATTTTCCATTGCTCTCTGAGTCGTTGTCAATTTAAGTTGTACCCTCTTAGTGAGCCTCCAAGTTTCTGCCTCGTGGGTGAGTACCGGTAAGAGGCAGCTGTCATCCACTTTCTTCTTCAGGGACAATGGTAGGCTGCTATTCATTATCTGAGAATGCCTGCCGTATGCACTCCACCCCATTCGTATCATTCTAATTATCTCTGCCTCATGGTTGGGATTCGGGGTCACAACTTGGCCTAGGTTGTGACCCCGATTCGCTTACTACTTCCAGGGCCTCGCCACCTATCTCAAACTGCTGTGCTGTCCCGACGTTATTGATCATTACTTTAGTTTTCTGCATATTAATTTTCAGGCCCACGGTTCTACTCTGTTCGTCAAGTGCGGATAGCATGCTTTGCAATTTGTACCCCGAGTAATTTAGCAGGGTAACATCACCAGCAAATCTGAGGTTACTGAGGTATTCTGCATTAACCCTTACTGCCACCTGTTCCCAATCCAACGTTCTGAATACTTCTTGTAAACATGCTGTGAATAACATTGGAGAGATTGTGTTTCCTTGTCTGAAGGCCTCCCTTATAGGTATTTTACTGCTCTCCTTATGGAGGATGATGGTAGCTATGAACCGATTGTGGATATTCTTTAGTATTTTTACATAATGCTCATCTACACCCTGGTTCCGTAATGCCTGAATAACTGCTCGGGTTTCGACCGAGTCAAATGCTTTCTCATAATCTATGAAGGCTATATATAGGGGGTTCAGAATACTCAGCGCACTTCTCTATCACCTGATTTATCGTGTGAATATGGTCCATTGTTGAATAACCTTTACGGTACCCTGCTTGTTCATTAGGTTGACTGAAATCTAAGGTTGCAGAAATCCTGTTAGCGATTACCTTGGTAAGTACCTTGTAGACAACTGACAGTAAGCTGATCGGCCAGTAATTTATCATGTCCTTCATGTCACCTTTCTTAGAGAATAGGATGTTCGCGTTCTTCCAAGATTCCGGTACACTTGCACTTATTAGGCTTTGCGTATACAGGTTTGCCAGTTTTTCAAGTACAATTTCTCCGCCATCCTTCAAGAGGTCTGCTGTTATCTGATCCTCACCAGGTGCTTTACCCCCTTTCATTTCTTTCAAAGCCTTCATTCTTCAGTAGTTACTATGTCTATCGCCTCTGAACTACTGTCTCGTTCGGCATTATCCTGGATGTTCCGGCTACTGTAAAGATCTGTATAGAACTCCTCGGCCACTGTGACTGTGTTATCTCTATTTGTGATGACATTACCTTGCTTATCTTTAAGCGCATAGATCTGATTTTTCACCACGCCAAGACGCCTCTTTACTGCTTTCAGGCTACCTCCGTTCTTTACAGTGTATTTAATCCTCTCCATATTATACTCATGGTTTGTCATGGTTTGTCATGGATTGTCATGGTTTTTGTTTCCTAATTAGATCTTTTGAATCCTGGGAACGTTTACCAGTATCCTGTCTAGCCATCATGCCCCCGACTTCTACTGTACACTCCGTGATAATGCTTGTAAGGTTGTCGCTGGCTTCCTGTGTCGTAAGCTTGGCTTCCTCGGTAAGAGCTGAGTATCGGTTCTGCAGCGCGATCCTGAATTCTTCTACTTTACGCTTTGCTGTTAGCTCATTAATCGGATTCTTTCGTACTGGCTTGGGTCTCTCCTCAAATCTAGCTTAATTCGAGATCTTGCCATACGATGGTCACTAAACCTACCCGTCAGAGCACTTCCACATCCTTCACGACGCCAGGGTTATCGCATATTACGTAGTCTATTTCATTTTTATGGTCCCCATTCGTGCTACTCCACGTCCACTTCCGGCTCTCCCGTTTACAGAAGAATTTATTCATTATACGTAGGTTATTCCGTTCTCCAAACTCAAATAGTAGGTCCCCCCTGCTATTTCTACACCCCAGACCATAGTTCCCAACTGCCTTGTCTCCAGCCAGATGCTTGCCTAGTTTAGCATTGAAAACTCCCATGACTACGGTATACTGTGTTTTTACTTCAGCCATTGCCGATTCCACATCTTCATAGAAGCGTTCCACTACTTGGTCGTCATGGCTGGATGTGGGGGCATAGCCCTGTACCACCTTGAGCTTGTACCTGTTATTGAGCGTAATGACAAAACCTGGTGCTTTTTCGTTAATGCTATAGTATTCTTCTATGTGACCAGCTATGCTTTTATTGACTAGAAATCCCACGCCCAGTTCTCTTCTGTCCTCAAGACCATGGTAACATAGAACGTGTCCATTTTTCAGCACCGTGAAAGCTTCACCTGTTCTCCTAACCTCACTAAGCCCAATGACATCCCATTTGATGCCCTTTAATTCCTCGAACAACACCTCTAGACTCGCTTCACTATATGAGGTTCTCGTGTTAAACGTTGCCAGGTTCCGATTCCAATGGCGGCCTGTCCGGGTCCAGGTATTCTTGGCACCCCCTTTCTGCGTCACAGGTCTGACCGCCGCAGTGGTCAGTTGCTTCGCAGCCACAGGAGACTGAGGGCCGCGGGTTCATTGGCGTATTCATTGGAGGTTGTGGCCATTACTGGACCAGGGTGGGCAATCCTGCTCTGGTGAGAGATTGCGTTACCGGCAATGGTCGCCGGGGTCAGGCCGCACCCCAAGCCCCAACTGCAATTTCATAAATGCGCGTTTTTTGTGGGAATTGTCCGGCACCGGGATTCGAACCACGGTATTTCTACTAGCGAGGCGGATACTATACCTCTACTGTCTACCTCTACGCCACCGCTGCACCGCACGGTGGTGCAGCGGTAAAACAAAAGTTGCCCGAGGACACATATCATAACAAAACATGCACCTTATTTTCTTCCCGCGGCGGAGACTGAGCTGGGTCCCGGGAGTCTGTGCGAACGCGAATGCGCTCGTGCTTTCTGAGTTGGCTTTTAAATACACGTCAGGGGATTAACGCGCTCTAGAACTTTCGGGATTAGAATTCCTTCGCGGCGGGGCCAGTGCCTACTAAGAAAGAGAAAAATAAAAAGTTGCCCGGGGGCACATACCGTAACGTTGTTCTTTAAACACGCAGCGTATTTTCTTCACGCGGCGGGGACTGAGCTTGGTCCTGGGGGTCTGTAATTTCTACTAGCATGTCCTTAATACGCGTTTGTTCCCTGATCCACTCCGCTCTTTTCTTGTCCCTTAATGTTAAACCTGTCATCTTCAGTTTCATTGCTCGCTTAGTCGTCCTTAGTGAGCCTCCAAGTTTCGGCCTTAGGTGTGTACCGGTAAGATTCAGCTGTCATACACATTCTTCATCAGGGACCATGTTAGGCTGCCATTCATTATCTGAGAATACCTGGCTAATGCACTCCACCCTATTTATATCCTTCGAATTATCTCTGTGTCACGGTTGGGACCGAGTTTCAAAACTGGACCTCAGGAGATATATTGCTGACGCCCTTCAGGAGATATATCTGCTGATGTCTGACGCCCTTCCTTATGGGTATTTTACTGCTCTCCTTATGGAGGATGATGGCGGCTATAGACCCATTGTAGATATCCTCTAGTATTCTTACATATTGCTCATCTACCCCCTGGTACCGTAATACCTGAATGACCGCTGAGGTATCGACCAAGTCAAATGCTTTCTCATAATCTATAAGGGCTATGTATAGGGGTTCAGTATACTCAGCGCACTTCTCTATCCCCTTATTGATCGCCTAAATATGGTTAATTCTTGAATAACCTTTACGAAACCCACCTTGTTCTCTAGGTTAACTGAAATATAAGATGGCAAAAATTTCGTTAGCGATTACCTTGGTAAGTACCATGTAGACGACTGAGAGTAAGCTGATCGGCCTGTAATTTTTCGAGTCCTTCATGTCACCTTTATTATAGATTAGGATGATATTCGCGTTCTTCCAAGATTATTGTACATTCGCGGTCGTTACGCATTGCGTGTACAGTTTTGCCAGTTTTACGAGTACAATTTGCCCGCCATCCTTCAAGAGGTCTGCTGTTATCTGATCTTCCCCAGGTGCTTTGCCCCTTTCATTTGTTTGAAAGCCTTCCTTCCTTAATTCTTCAATCGTTATTGGTGGGATGTGTTTCTCCTCTGAACTATTTTCTGTTTCGGTATTATCCTAGTTGTCCTGGCTACTGTACAGATCTCTATAGAACTCCTCGGCTACTATGACTATTTTATCCCTATTTGTGATGACATTGCCTTGCTTGTATTTAAATGCATACATCTGGCTTTTCCCCATGCATAAAGGCCGCTGCATTGCTTTCAGGCGGCCTGCATTCTTACAGCATATTCGATTCTCGCCATATTATACTTCCGTATGTCAGCTGTATTATGCATACTGATTAACTTCGAAAGCTCCGCTAGTTTTATTCTGTCAACTGCGGTGGAAATTCTCATGCTTCGGCGTTTGCTAATTAGATCTTTCGTCTCCTGGGAACGTCTACCAGTATCCTGTCTAGCCATCGTACCCCCGACTTCTACTGCACACTCCGTGATAATGCGTGTAAGATTGTCTCTGGCTTTCTGTGTCGTAAGCTCCGCTTCCTCGGTAAGAGCTTACTATCGGTTCTGCTGCGACATCCTGAATTCTTCAACTTTATGACTTGCTGTTAGCTCATTGATCGGCTTCTTACGTACTAGCTTGTTACGGTCCCTTATCAAATCTAGCCTAGTTCCAGATCTTGTCATATGGTGGTCACTACACCTTACCGTTCCGGGCCCTTCCACATACTATGATTATGACTACGCTTTCATTCAACCTACACTGGACGTCCTCCAATCACAGATGTTCCCTGAGCTCTTGCGACGTGATTCTTTGTGGGCAAAACACCATCTTGTGGTCCTTTCGGTCAGAATGTCAGTCGGTACCTGTGTAACGGTGGACAGCGTGTCGGCCAAAGTTTGCCCAATTCCCATGTCCCCCCCGTCCCCCAAAGAAAACCTATAAAATATGGAAGCTTGTCCAAAACACGGTGTGCGTAACATATGGGGCCCCACCAGGTACAGGTCATCGAATCTTTAATAAATTTGCATTGTCTCTCCGTGGCTACGGAGTGACTGAACATTGAACGACAGAGCGATGTGTAGAGAATGTCAAGCCTGCCCCAGCCGGCGGTGTCGTTGGCTGCAGTGCCGCTAAATTAGAACTTCTGGTTTCTACCTGACACGCCCGTCATCCAGCTTCTATGGGTGCCGTCACCACTTCAGAGCGCGGTAAACTAGATTGCGACGCGAATGCAGGGCTGACTAAGCGGCAAAACAAGATGCAATGAGAATGACGGGCACTAAAGCCAATAGTGGTGGACCACAAATGCAGCGACAGGCAGCTAATTGCGCCAAAGCAAGGAGACGTGACCACTGAGACGGTTAGAGCGCAAAGCGTGGTTGGCACGGTATGCGATGATGGATGTGCAAGAAATGCCGCATTGTAGGCTTCTGAAGCCAGAGCAAGACGTGCAACTGCGTTCACGAAGAGAGGGGTCGGGTGCTCGGGCACTCTCAAACATCCACCAACGAATCTTCCACTAATTTCTTTGTGTTCATGCAGGCTTCGTGATCGGCTTCATCCTGCGTGGGCTTTGTGGCGAGCCTCTCATACATGTGCCGGTCACTGTTCAACTGCCCTTGTACGACAACACGAGAGGCCAGCAGTTCCCGTTCCGCACGGTCTGCATGGTCATCAGCCTAGCGACCATGCTGGGCGTCTCCGTGTTAGCCAAGACTCTCTTCGCCACGGGAGCGCTGTCAACATCGATGGACGTGTGGCACTGCTTCGGGCCGCACCCCGAGGATGAAGGCTCCAAGAAGGCGGCCGATCGGCCTTCTAGCGATGCCAAGATGACCACTGAAACGGCGACTAGTCACACAACAAGAGCTGGAGAAACTCTCAGGAAGCGCTCCGTCGCGCAAGCCCCTGGGGCAACGTCGTCGCAAAACCGGCCGCCAAAGGACGCAGTTTCTCCTAATCTGTCACAGACCGATAAAACGGTGCAGAAGGCGCCCAGAAAGAAGGCCACTAAAAAGGCTAGTAAGGAAGCCCAAGATGCTACAGAAACCACACGCAACAAGAAGTAGAACGAATATTCGGAACAACGAAAAAACTTTATTCGCGATGTCTGCCTTTTTAGATCCAGTGGTGATATTAGACAGTATTGTTTCGTATTTTGTACGTGTATTCTGCAGTCGCATTCATTTTCCTGTCCTTTTGCCCCCAAATGTCTCGGACACCTTCATTTTGTCTGCGTATTGCATTTGCGTCGGGGACATTGTGTTCCTGCTATGGTCCGTGCACCGCAAGGTTGTCTGACGGACTTCTGGTTCCTCTGACTGTTTTCCTTTATCATTATGTTTTGTTGCTGCTGCCGAATGCATGAACGGTACTTCACATAGTACTAGTTCCTTGAAATAAAAGTGAATTGTGAGAAAAGATCAACCTGGAATAGGTATGTTGACATAAAAACTTCCAAACCAGGCCATGGCCTCAAACCTATCATAAATTTTAAACATACTCCGAAAGAATCTGCTGAATTGCTTGAAGAGGAGGTAAGCTGAGCAGCATGCTTTGTTTAAAAAAAACATGCACACTATAAAGTAGCATTACAGGAATTAACGAGTTTAAACTGGTTAGTTGGCCGCCTTCCAAAATTCTTTTTACAAGTGGGACGGCCACTTCCTGTTACACCTAGCACCGTCCCCGGCGTAGCTCTGAACACTGCCGCAATCTTCTGAATCAACTGCTAAACAAGGTTTCTGCTGGGCCCCTGACGCCTAGCCGGTAGCACCGCGACTTCTAATGCTTGCGGCTTCTGTTTAGAGCCTCGGCAATTCTATTGTTTCTTGTTTCCAAGGATTTTTTTATTGAGAAAATGTTCCACGAGAAAACGTCTGAGCATCCTTTTCGTGAATAAGGGTCGTTTAATATCCCCTAGCTGGCTTGAACAGCAAAGGAGCCTAGCATAACGTTTAATTAAAGGCCTGCATCAAACCGTAAGTGCTGGGCCTGTACTTACTTCGAAACGGAATGTTACGCATGTCTCTACAGGTGCCATGAAATAAGGTACTTCGCTATATACAGAAGTTCACAGGTCGCCCACTAGTTCAATCGTGAAGTTCGGGTAAGCTGTATGGGAAGCAGGAAAATAATCGTTATTTCCCCCAAAAAGCCTGTACTAAAAGGTGAATTTCGTACGCTGTTTACTAAGGTGAATGCGAGTGGTGGTGCTCTGGCGTAGGAAAGCCGCTTGATAAGAATTATGATTATCATGATTCCTCGCAGGTACTCGTCGAAAACTAGAAGGAGATCATGATTAATACTGTTGGTATTAATATGACGACGATCATCATCATCGTAACAGTTTAGTTTATTTTTCCAGAGAAGCAAATAAGTTGTTAAACACAATCAGGTGGACTGCAGTGAAAAAATGTCTGGTTATGCAATAATTCAGGGTTCTTTACCAATTCGTTCGATTTTTCACGGAGACATTAGCTTGAAATAAATTATGAATATCTCTGCCTACGTATACATGTTTGCAGCCCTAGAAGACAGAAAGTGTGGCGGAGAAAGGGTTAGTCTTATTCGTTTAATGGGCTACCTATCAACCGCCTAGCTGCAGAGAAGCGGCTGCAATAAAGAGGGGGAGGACAGGGACGAATAAACTTTATTTATATAGTAGTTCATGAGTAGTGGCAATGGGGGGTCTCTCAGTCCAGAAGTCCCTGGGCGGTCGCTGCCAGGCGGGCCCTTTCAACCAGCCTAAGCTGATCGCCGGGGTCCGGGCTGGCTAGCATGCCTTCGCACTGCTCATGGTTGGGAGAGTGAATAGGAGGGAGGGATGGTGTGTCGGAGAACTACCAAACCATATGGTAGAGTGTGCAGGGTTTGGGGCAGTACTTGCAGGTGGCTGAGTAGGAGGATGGGTGGATGGCGTGGAGGAGGGTGCCGTGCAGGTAGGTGTTTGCAGGCGGCGGTAGGTGGTGGCTTCTTCCTTAGTCAACTTGTCGTGGGGTGAGGGAAAGATGCGGCGTTCGAGGCTATAGTGTTCGAGGATGTCTTTGAATTTTTGAGGTACAGAATGGTATGTTTCCGACGGTGACGCTGGAGTGTTGGAGGGGAAGACGCGGTAGATATACGCGCGGGCGGCAGCATGAGCCGCCTTATTCCCCTCCAGAGACTCATGTTCCGGGGTCCAGAGAATGTAGAGGTAAGGAGGGTTAGGGATGGACTGTAGGATGCGGAGGGTTAAGGCTGCGGCGTAATGGCGGCAGGCAGCTTGAGAAGAAAAAAAAATTTCGACAAGTGCCAGGTCCTGACACCGTATACATAGATAGGTACCAAATTGTCCTGATCTGAATAGATATCAATTGGTAGTGGTGATACCAGAAAGATGGCTCATACCCACTAACGGGGATTGGCGAGGAAATGGAAACTTTACCGAAGAAAAAAACTATAGGTACTGGTGGAAAAGAAAGATATTTAAATGTTGAAGTGGATTAGCAGTGGATGTCTAGAGAAACAAAAGTTAGGAGATTATAGGCGAAATAAGGCAGGTAAAAAATAAACTGCATTCAGCCTGCGTATTTTTGGTCATCTTTCTCTTTATTTTTTTTTTCTAGTTTAGCGGCCACTTTGGAGTCTACGCACGTCGTGCTTGGCGTAGTTTACTCAAATGCGGGACTTCGGAAACGGGGTTCTTTCATCCTGGTAAAAGCTGTGCCTCTTTTTTTTTTCAAAAATACCATAGTGATATAGTTAGTTCTTTTTGGTGTTTAAAATATATTG
This sequence comes from Haemaphysalis longicornis, assembly GCA_013339765.2. Taxonomy (NCBI): domain Eukaryota; kingdom Metazoa; phylum Arthropoda; class Arachnida; order Ixodida; family Ixodidae; genus Haemaphysalis; species Haemaphysalis longicornis. Next base: position 104,378,351 of record CM023452.1, on the reverse strand, counting down.
ACGTCTTTTTTGCCACTCTTCCTGGGTTCTTTTTGTTGCTTTTATATAAAGTTCGATGTTCGTTCAACTTTATGAGATCTTTACTGTGTACCGCAGAGACAGTTTTTTTTTTCTTACGCTGGTCATTCCCCGTTATCTTTATTGGGTATGTTCCACTCAGAAATCAGCATAATCTTCATCAGTGTAATATCAACAACAATAAGAACAGTCATTTCACTCGTGCGGATGTAATTCGCCTGTATTGAATGTCTGGGGCCACTGTGGATTATTAATGACGCCGCACATACCCATGCAGAAATCGCTCATGCCATTTCCTTATTTGACATCTCGCTCCCTGTTGCTTATGTGTTTCTGGCCCCTTATTCCTAATACGTTCTTACTCAGGGCGCTCCTGGCCACAGAGGAACACCTACACTGAAATTTACCACGTCATGTTTCGCTAAATAGAGATACAGCGAAACCTAGATGTAACGAACTTGAGAAAAATTCGAAATTTTTCGTTACATGCACGTTTTTATGAAATGCAGGTTTCGAGTAGAGGCTCGAGTGAATGAAGCGGAAGCGATAACAAAATGCTAGAACTCAGTGATGCTGAATTCAACCTTCAAAGATTTATTTCAGAGTGAAAAACTGTGCAGTCTTCGCCAGCTGCTGTCCCACGAAAGTAGTCACTACACGGCACTCCAACGAAGCGGGTGTCACTTACTCCCGTATTCAGAAACGTAATTTAAGTAGAACTTTTGCCTTTCCACAATTTCGGTGCCTTCACCAGCTTCAAGGACTAAACTTATGCTAAAAGGGAAGCCGCTTCGCGAACCTAACTATCTTTGCCGCACTCAAAATTGTTGAGAGATTACTTAGCTGGTATACTTTCCAGGGCGGTGACGTTCTTCTTTCTCGCCGGCCGAGACAGAATTTGGAATTGCGAGCTCTTCTTGAAAATCGAAACAGCATCGTTTTCTGGAACTAGAACTCACCACCGACGAACCAACTCCGCAAGTGACAGCGGAGACGCGCCACTACACGCCGACAGGCAGCCCTAACACCTATACTCGGTGACAACTTAAGAACGGCACCAGAAGTTGCCGCTGTGCCTTCTCACCGTAGCCGGATGTTTCTCCGCGTGGCGCAAGTAGGGCGTTACTGGGAATATTTTGAACATGGCGTGAGTCGTTCCCCTAATTTTTTGGACTTAATATGCTTATAAACGACTCCAGTGACGACAAACAAACTGCGCGAGACACGGCAGACGATATCACGCATTCATAGCAAACCCCTTTCAAAACGCGCGCGCATTGACGTCACGGGTCCGGCGCTGTGGCGGAGTGATACACTACATGAGGTGGTGCCGTTCTTGAGTTGTAACCGAGTATAGCCTAAACCGCACTGACCCTGGAAACCCACGGTAGGTGGCAGCACGGGCAAAGTTCACTGAATTAGTGCGCTCCTCCAGCGGATTTCTAAGACGAACTGAAAAAAAAAAAGAAACAGTGGCCCACCAGCGTAGCGAATTCATTACATCAAGGTTAACCGTCGCAACGCCTTCAATACATTGAGGTCGCAAATAATGGGTTTCAATGGGGCTGGCAATGGGGAACAGAAAACATCGTTACATCTGGGAATTCGTCACATACACGTTCGTTACATCCAGGCTTAAGGGTACAGTCAAGCCTCGTTACTATGAACCCCACCTTAACGAGTCTCCCGGGTTTATGAACATTTCGAAAAACTCTAGCCAGATTGCCGATATATTTAATGGAAAAATATTTTCCGAACTACGAATTTCCCCGCAGCGCGCATTTCAGAATAACGCACGTAATTTATTTTCTCCTTTACCGTCAACGAACACCAGTGTTACGAATTATGGGATAGTAACAGCGCCGCAAATATCGCGTGAAACAGAAACTTCTGTTTTTGAAGGTGTTCCCCGAAGTGTAGAGAGCTATCATCATCACCATGCTGAGTGGCAATTTCTAGCGCCACCACAAAGCAGTCGTTCAATGTGCAGTAGCCTAGCCAGCCTAGCCGCCTTTGCCCTTTTTCGCACTTGTTGCTTTGGGTATCACTCGGTGGCTGGTCGGTGGTTGGGTTGTTTCTCAGGCTATTCACGTGTGCGGGCAGGTATTTCTTTGGTGTGTGTGATGTTGCTGCGCAGTTTGTGCGAGATCCAACGATGGATGTCGCTAAGAGGTAGCGACAGCAGTCATCGTCGCGACGCGAACGATGACGTCTGTGAGTCACAGAACAGAGAAGCTGATGTAGTATCAAAATTGGTGCTTCCTCCTTATGAACAAAGGTCACGCTTTCATCGCTCGTTGCGATGATGTCCCCAATGAGGTATTGCGCAAAGTGGAAGGCGTCATGCGGGCTGCATTCGCCAGAAGAAAATAACTGATTTCTTCACAAAGCTACTTTGAAGTGAGTGCAATGTTTTTATTTGAGAGATCGCTTGTCTGCTCACGCGTATACTTCCAATGTTGGTCATTTTCACTCCTAGGCACGAGCACTAACATATAGCAGCCAATTTTTCATTACAACGATATTTCAAAAGAAAGAATAATTTTCGGCGGTGCCGCATGATTCGTTATATCGGGATTTTACTATATCTAAGAAACTCCCTTTCCGGAAGTTTCCTTCATCATTTTCTCTGTAATTTCCCTTCAGCCAGGCCTGACGACCTCTCCAACAAATCGTTGAGCATTTTTTTCCTCTGAACATAAGCAGAGGACTGTGAAACTGAATGCGTCGATGTGCGCGCCCCCGCTGGGTATTAAGGCATCTTACCACGAAAGAGCCCCAAACGCCGCCTAGGGCGATATTCCGCTTCAATATAGGCACAAAGAAGGTCGGCGCTTCCGGAGCGACACAAAACGTTAGTTAAACATGTTCGTATGTCGCGCCATCCTCTAAACCGACCTAAACAATCCCAAAGCATTCTGATTTGCAAAATAAATGCGCAGAATGTAGCTAAGGGGGTATTTTTAACAAAATAATCTATTCGTCTTGGAAGAAGTCGCGCTGAGTTACGTTATTCATTTCCAACATGTCCAGAACTTGTCCCCCTTCAGCCCTAGCCGCCAGTTGAATTCACTTGAGACTCGGCAGCAGCCCTGGTTTGACCAACGATGTCTCTCTGGCTCTTGAAGTCTGGCCTGCGTGACAAGGCATCCGAATTTGTGCTTTCTTAGAATGCCGAACATGTTCACACCGTGTGAACGAGAGATGCTGCCTCATCGAACAATTTGCTCTTTGGTTTAAATATTCCTGGGTGTAGCCTAACATAGAACGCAGGGTCATCGAAAAACTAGTTTCTAATTTTTTTTACCGCACGGCTTCCCACTTCTTTAGCTAGCATCTTCTCCGCTTCTGGGTAAATTCTAAACGGACCGTACTGAGAGAAGTGGTCTTGGAAACCTTCGATTGTCCGCTTTCACAATTCAAGAAAAAGGTACCCGCAAGGCCTCGTAATCTCGCCCCTGTTATTCAACATCGCCATGAAGGACCCCCCAACCGAAACTCCAGTCAATTCCCCACATTTAACACGAGTTATATGCGGATCACCTTACCGTCTGGACGCCTACTGGCTCGATACGAGAGCAGCAACATGCCTTGCAGCAAGCGGTTACCGTTCCCCTTCGCAACCTTTAGAGAGGAGGCCTCCAGTGCGGACCCGAAAAATTGGCTTTGCTGACGCTCCGCTCCCAGACTGCTCACAACCTCAGCTGACCATTGCAGAGATGCCAGTGTCCCAACGTCCCGCACTTGCGGGTGCTGGGTCTCACAATACCACAAAACGGCTCTGGACTGCCCAGAACTTCCCCGCTAGATAAAACCCTGTCGCAACAGATGCACCTTCTGCAACGCATCTCCCACCACCGTGGAGGCCTTAAAGAGCAAGATGCCCTGCGAATAGTACGAGCTTTGCTTATTAACAGCATTACACTCAGAAACCGCTATCTCACTCTCAAAACAACGAAATAGGATCGGTTCAACATCACGATTTGCCAAGCGTACAAAACTGCGCTTGTCCTCCACACTGCTACTGCGACCCAAAAACTTCTTGCTTTGGGAGTTCACAACACGTCGGAAGAGCTGCAAGAAGCCTATCATTTATCTCAACTACGGCGCCTGCAATTGACCCCAAGAGGTCAACCAGTCCTTGGAGCATTAGGACACCTCCCGATACCCTTGAGGTACCAGAACATGCATACCCCTATCCCTGCGAGATTGCATCCTGGAGGCCCCAATCACTCTAAATATACACGCCAATTACCACACTGGTCGCCGGGGATCTCGTGCTAGAGACCTTACTCCAGGATACGTGAACGACCCCAGCGCCCTTTACACAGATGTTACCTACCCTGGGCGCGCCGGCCACGCAGCCTGTGTCGTTACACATAGTGGCCAATGCATCAATGCCGCCACTACTACCACAACCTGAATCGATGTCGCTGTAGCTGTAACCATTGCCCTGGCCGCCACTTCCCGCCCTGAACCAGTTACTATCCTCACCGATTTGCAGACAGCCTGCCGAAACTCCCAGATTGGGCACATTTTATTATCAGCCCTACCCATCCTGAAAAACGGATCGACAACCCTGCTATCCACCTCGTCTTGACCCCTGGTCACGCCGCCATCCCCAGCAACGAAGTGGCTCATTCCACGCCTCACGATTTCATACACCGAGCCATTGCCGACGGTGGCCGATATTTACCCCCTCAAAATCAACCCCACCGACTGAGTGGCTACACAGAGACTCTCTCCCATTACAAGCAAACTCGCTGCAGCCTCCCACCTCCACACTTGCGCCTCTCCAGAGAGGAAGTTACAACTTGCCTGCGGCTCCAGACGAATACATACCCACATCCCACCCGCCTGCACCTCATTTTCCCCATCCAAAAACCTTCCCTATGCGCTTACTGTCCCCAGCCTGGCACCCTCGACCACATCATATGGGAGTGACAACGTACTCCACACTTGCCCCCGATTCCCAACCCCACCTTCGAGCAGTGGAGGGCTTCCCTGCCCAGCCCAGAACCACCCGGATATCCGGCACAAACTCGTGACCCAAGCACGGACGGCCAGCCGAACTCAGCATCCCGGACTAAGGATGCCTTCCACGGAGCGAGTCCCACACATCAGCCTCAGCTCGATAAATAAAAACATTTATTCTCTCTCTCTCTCTCTCGCTATCTCTCTCTACTCAGTCGATAGTATTGAGCAACTGCGTCATGTATGAGCGTATCCTCTCAACAGTAAATGTCCTAAGGGGGTTGAGAGGTTCCCGTGGTCGACCAGTGTAGGAAAACACGATGAAAATTTGGGCGAGTTGGTACGTATCCATGATGGAAAGTAACATTGCGAGACAGCGCCCGTCTTGTGATTTTCTTCTGTGTCACTCGTCGTTGATTGCGCTGTTACTTTCCATTATAAATACGGCGTATGAGACCAACAGCGCCCGAATAAGCCTCCTCAATTCCCCTAAGTTCTTCGTAGGCCGGTGTCCAGACAAGCACAACCTACCCTTTGGGCCCTCCTACCCCATGCAATATTTAGGTGGCAGCCTCTGTCCCCCTTGGCTATTCATAATTTCTCTCCGAATTTTTATAGTCACTGATGACAACCTTGACCACTGGTTGGCTAGCCGCAAGCGCTCTGTCCAAATCTTCGGCTTCTACTGTTGTTACCAGACTAATTGTGCCACCGGGTAACTATCTTCGCTCACAGCCGCAGCTACGTATTACGCTCTGTATTTATATTGTGCTGCGTCTGTGTGCAGCAAGTATTTTTTACCCGCATTTCTGCTTATATACATATATTATTCCGGCCGTACACCTCCCTTCGTGAAAGATCAGGTTCATATTTATTGGTAGTGGAGAGATCTTAATCGTGACCGTAACCTGTCTTGATGTTGTCCCGCGAGCGCTTCGTCACCTGAGGAAGCTGTTATCCAAGCAACTTCGGGATGCTTCTTTCCGTTATAGACCGAAGTAGCCGTTGATACTGCGCCGCTGGCGCAACCTCAATGGGTTCATGCAGTATATTTTAAACTCCTTATTTCCTAAGTTTGTCGGCAGACGCGGCCGGGAAATGACCGAGCGCAACACTGACACTCTTCCTAGTAATAATGCCCCTGTTGTTGCACTCCACAACACTGAGCATTAGCAGAGGACACCATATTCAATTCCGCCGATGATGAAGACCTCAGTGAGCCTAGACGCTTTTCCAATTTTATTCCAGCTCGCCAAGCGGGCACGTCTGGTTGGAACTCGTCTCCAGGCACGCGGTCATTTTAGAGGCTTTTTGGTTTGCCTGAATCCTAAGTTAAAGAACCCGGATGATGTCAACCTTGGGGACGCCTCTTCGACTGACTCATAGGCGCGCGTTTGCCCCCGCGTTCTTTCTCCAGAAGATGCTTTTTCCGGGGAATGAGAAATAGCATTTCTGATTTTTCTGAAGAACAATAATGTTGCCTTATTTACGACGCTGCACGCCGAAAATGTGGTTTAGCGGACCTGTTTTCTGCCCTTAAAAAAGCGATTTTTTGAATACCAAAAAAATATGGCCTCTAATAATGATGATGCCCTGAAAGGGGCCATGCCGACGAACCATAAGATTGGTTCACTCGATTTTAACGTACCCTTCGCCCAACTAAGTTACATAATTAGGAAAAAAGGGAATGACCATGCGACTCAGTTGCTGATTTCCCTCACCACAATATATGGCGTCATATGCACAGCGGCACCTTTGGATGGGCCAGGAAAGCTAACCCAAGTTAAGCAGGACTTATAAGCTTTCAGAACAAAACTATTTTGGCGTCGTGTAATTCATATCCTTTTTACAGCAGTAACAATGGTAGATTGAAACAATGGAAGTTACGAAAGTACGCGTCATCATAAAAGTACGAGCCCGTACCAGTGTTGGTACTGCACGCGCTGAGCTTGTTATACCTGCACAGCAGTGCGGCGCCTTGGTTCTGTCTCAAAGGACACTGGCCGAATAGCGTGACGGGCATTGTCTTACGGGCCATCTTTGTGAAACATGGCCGATTTTTCAGGCAGCGATTACTAGCTAGCGTAAAAAAAAAAACAAGCCAGGCGCGAATAGGCTCAAAACAAAGCAAAGGCGAGTCACGGCGCGGAGCAGTATGGTGGCGCCATCTAGGACGAATGACGGTAAAGAAGGTTCCGCAGCCAGCTGCAGGCTGAACTGCTCAGTAGATGTTTGCCTGAAGACCCTTACATGTGACGTGATGGCACACGACACGAAACAAACGATTTGGGAGGAAAATCAAAATGTTGCTTTTAATGCCGAATTTCTCGGTGCCTAAAACATCACTTGCTGCCGTAAAAGCGCTGGAGGCACTATAAAACAAAATATCACGAATAAAACAAACTTGTACATTTCTCCATGGCCCCTTTTAACTGTCTGGTACGTACACACTTCGTGGGGTGGCCAAGCATAGAGTGTTGACTGTGCCTTGTTTCAGGTTATGTATAGATCCTTGGAGCTCGCCGTTCGCAGCTAGGGCGGTCAAGTACGCACGGGTGTCGCGCTATAGCACGCCACCATGGGAACCAACCAGCGTCACCCCTCGTATTAAGCCATAACGCATTTGCAGTCGCTCGTTATTGGCGGGCAGTTCACTTTCTAGCACGGCATGTGAAGGCTCAACAAGGTTCGCTCCACGGAAGAGCGGGCAGACATTGCAGAATGTAAACGTTTCCTATAAACCCATTTTCAAAAAAACAACCGTGTTGTTTAGGCACAGGGGCAGAGCACAAAGGGAGGTAATAGAAGCTTGGAATATCAGCCGTGAGGGGTCGATGTGCGTGAGTCATCCTTCAGTCAGTCTGCAAGAAGCTGAGTTGGCGTTTCTCGGACGACACGTGCGGTGATAGCATTTTGTGGGTTGTATTTTTTATGTCCGGGGTAATGTTTATTGATAATCTCTGTATAAGTCTTAATCAGCTGAATTATCTCGGTTGGTCGCCCAATATATTTCTGTTTCTTAATAAATGTTGCCAGTTGCTAGTAGCGGGTCATCCTGTGTGTTTCAACTCTTAGGCAACGTCTTTCCGCGCCAATTTTCAAGTTTATAGCTGCTTCCGGCACGCGCCAGCGTCCTACGTTTCCCGTGGGCAAGCGCGAGCCGCACGCACACCAGTGTTCCACTGACCGCAAACGAAGAAGACCTGTATACCAGTGCTCTTCCGAGGCCTCTGCCGCGACAGCCTTAGAAGCTCTCTGGTTGTCCACTCCTGGTCGTAGTGGATGCCCCCAGCCACAAGTGCGATGAGGAGGACCCCGAGCGCCACTGGGCGGCCGCCGTCGAATGTGGCTCATCGCAATGCGGCCAGATGGCCTGCGATTGTCTTTCCACCTGCGTCACTGTCTGGGCTCCACCAGTCCACCAATCGACACTACGGATGGAGGTTAGCCTCACCGAGGACGTGTCCGCGCCAGCGTCACTGTACGGGATCCACAAGTCCACCCAACTGACGTTGCGGGTGGAGGCTAGCCTCACCGAGAACGTGTCCGTGCCAGCTTCACTGTATGTGCTCCCCCAGTCTACCCAATCGACGCTGCGGATGGAGGCCAGCCTCACCGGGGACTTGTCCACGCCAGCGTCACTCTATAGGCTCCACCAGTCCACCCAATCGACACTACGGGTGGAGGCTGGCCTCACAGGCGACGTTTCCACGCCAGCGTCACTGTCTGGGCTCCACCAGTCCACCCAATCTACACTACGAATGGAGGCTAGCCCCACCGGTCACGTGTCTACGCCAGCGTAACTGTATGGGCTCCCCCAGTCCACTCGATCAAAACTACGGATGGAGGTTAGAATCACCGGGAACGTGTCCACGCCAGCGTCATGGTCTGGGTTCCACCAGTCCACCCAATCGGCGCTACGAATGGAGGCTAGCCTAATCGGGGACGTGTCCACGCCAGTGTCACTGTCTGGGATCCACCAGTCCACCAAATCGACAATATGGATAGAGGCTAACCTCACCGGGAATGTGTCCACGCCAGCGTCACTGTCTGGGCTCCACCAGTCCACCACATCGACACTACGGATGGAGGCTAGCCTCACCGGGGACGCGTCCACTCCAGCGTCACTGTCTTATGCTTTTTAATTAAGATGTGTCTAATTATGGATAAACACTACCCCTCATCTTGGGCCCCCTAAGTTTTTCTGCCAAAGGAGCATCTTGCAAATTTATCTGCAGGAAGGTTTCTTCCCCTCTTTCGCTTTGCTGCCCGTTCCCGTTATCAAATACAGATCGGGCACAACGTCAGGCGGATTTTCCATATTTCCCCCGTGACGAAAGAGAATCTTTGAACATTTCTGGGTTCTAAATCTGTGCCCGAATCTACGCAAGGTTCTACTGCGTCAGCTAGGGCTGCCGCTTTGTTGCCGGTAATTTGGTCTTTCAAAACACTTCCAAACCGAGAAATATTCCACCATACCCATTAGTATTTCCGCATTTCCGCGCCTGGTCATGTGCTGTGCCAAACCTATTCCGGTTCGCGACAAAGAAAAGCGGCCAGGTTTTGTATTCTTGAATTCCGACATTTTGTGTTCCTTTCATTCAGACTTGGGGTGCTATTCCAGAAGGCCCGATTTCTGCCCACTCCCAAATTTCAAGCTGCTTGGGTTATGAAAGCAGTGATAGTGGAGCATTCCGTACACCGCGAGCGAAACCGCCGGAATCGCGCGCAGCACGCCTGGCATAATCAGCGCGCTGTATTAGGGCCGCTTACGTTGATAAAGTACGGCTTCTGCTATCTTCCGCATGCAGCACCATCTGAAATAGATCTGAAATACTCATTCCCTAGTATAAACTAGATAACCCCGCTGCTACCTTGAAATGCCCAGCCAGGCTGCTGGCAAACGCCCGGCGCGGGGCGGTGCGTTTTTGTCGGTGTTCTGTTCTTCCACTGAATTATGTTTGCTACATGGCTTGAGGGTAGACACAGTGCAGCTTTGCGCAAGCACAAACCAAGTAATTAAAGGGGTGTACTATTGGCCGCGAGGACCACCACTGGACGGGCCGGCGCTGCGATCGTTTTGACGTCACTTGCAGGATCACCTTTCTTACCTTGCTGCGTACTTTTTTTTTTTCAATTTAATTCAATTTATTGTTCTTTGTGGCGCTAGAAAACATACCCAAAAATTGTTTGGACCCATAGCCAGCGGCTATTAAGGGGTCCAATAAAAAAATGCAAGAACTGGAGGCAACACATGTCAGTAAACATCGTCGACAGTAACCATTGAAAAACGCTAAAAGACACTCTAAACACTCGTTAGGGCACAGATTTCTTGAATGAATAGATAGAAAGAAAGAAGAATTCTAAAGAGTAAAAGTCTAAAAGCCAGTGAAATAATCAAGAGCACGTTGAATTTTTACCGGCAATAACAATGGCAACTGCATTTGTCACTCAGGTTACAATGAATACATCATATTAAAGCACCAGAATCAGTTAAAATGCCGGATGTGATCACATTGTATTAGAAGAATCACGTCATTCGATAATGGGGTATAAGTCTGAGAGAACGTACAAATAATAGCTGCAAGCGTGGACTCAAAGTGCGTCAATCATTTTAAGGTAGTGCGTTTTTATTGCAACAGAAAAATTGTTTGCAACTTTTACGTCATGCGGCAGCCTGTTCCAGATCTTGACACCAGTAAATTCCAGCATGCGTGCACCGTACACATTTCTTTTTACGTCTAAGTTAAAGTTCCCAAAGGTGTGACCCCATGTTGTGCGTGCAGGAGTATTAAGTGTAGACACGTCAAACGGAAGCATGTTTCTTATTATGTTGTGGATGCATTCAGTAGTTTTTTTCTCGCGAAGTAGATAAAATGGTAAGACGCATAGTTCAGTAAACAGCGCCGTGCTGGGTCGAGAGTAGCCTAAGCGAGTCCCATTTAGCTTAGGAAGCGGGTTCTAAAAGTATTTTCGTGTTAATTTCCATCGTTGGAAGTTACTTCTCAGTGCGTCAAGCGCAGTTTGACCTCATGTGGACTTTATAACTGTATCACGTGGGGTACATTATACGCAAACAACATGAACGTGGTGGTGTATTACGTATGCGACCGAAGCGTATCAGCGGCTTGTTTCCCTGATCAACAATGTGAACTACGACGATCGCCGAGTTAAAATTCTAGATTTCCTTTGTTCGCAAGAAATGTATAAAGGAGGAAATCATGAAGCGTTTACTGCTCGCAGAAGCACATGTACCCGCCGTGCCTGCCCGCACGGCTGACGGAGCGGCTCGAACCGACGCAGATCGCGGTACCAACAACTTGCCGCCGCTTTTAAAATCACGTGAAAAGAAGTTCCAGAAACTGTATGTTTATGTGATGAAAAATTGTGCTATGTAGTGTCATCAGGTGTGGTTTTCAAAGCGATGCTCAAATATCTGCCGCAATTTACGCCGACTGGCCGCGGAGGTCGGTCCCGGCAGCGCCAGCCAGTTCACACACGGGGTGGCGAGTGGCCGAGGGGTGGTGATACCTGCGCGCAAGTATCCGCCGAGGCCGTGGCGGGCATCTTGATCATCGATTGCTTAAACGGCAATCACTGCGGTTACAGAGTTCCACATACGAGAAGGGGGGTGACAAGGCGGTGAAAGATGTGTTAGGGACTGTCATTCGCAACTGTAACGATAGCGGCAATGAAATATCTGCCGCGTCGTTAGGCCTAAAGTTCCCAACATTCGATTACGTGCATCCGAAGGATGCTGCGAGCTGTTAGAGAAGACCCTCCTGCCGCGCGCGCGCGTGTTGCGTTCGGGTTCCCCTAACTTCTTGGCGGCCCCTAGCTCGGTTCTTCTATTCGAAAACTCCCCATTACCCCAAATCATTAATGACGTGTTTCGCCTCGTACACAGCCTCGCCTTCTGGGAGCAGTCGTAAGTTTCGAAATTGATGCTTGAGAAAAGCCGGCTCACTGTAAACAGACAAAAACTCACGTTGAAGTTAATAATTCCCACGCCGAGGTCCTCATGAGAACTAAATATAGCCATGTACAAACCCGCTCGAAGGCGTTAAAAACTCGCGTTCATACCGTTCATACATTGTGGACAAGGTGTCGCGGAAAATAAACATATCAGCCGGGCAGCGTACAGGCTACGGCAGTGATCGCTAATCAAATCCGGGAATAAATATAAAAACATTTTGGGGAAATAGGCACTGATTAAGCCAAACTCGCGTAGTTCTCGCGTAGTCAGTCATTGACTAGGTAACGCGAGCAGTATGCGGGGTAAGATCACGGGTGAACGACGCGTTTCCGTCGCTGTTGCAAGGTGTTTCCTTGCACACACAGTTTCGTGCATGTCCCGTCACATGTATTTCATAATGAATTTACAGCATCCTTTCCTCGGCATCAGTGTCATCGTCCTTGGCTTTAGCTGGCTGCGTAGGAGCTGTGGGTCGCGATGGTTGCAACTAAAGTCCCTTCATCTGCTTAACGCCGATCAAGGGATTTTAGTAGCAACTACCTAAACGCGCCGGTGTCGCGCCGGGAATGAGCAGGTCGCTGATTGCTTGCCCGGATTATTGGGGCAGCAGGCAACCTTTTCGGGTAATTTGCATCAAATCTGCAAGGACGGGGGAAACGGTGGTCGCAACAAGAAAACACGCTCCCGCATGCGCACAGGAAATGTGTAGTAGCAGACGGCAACACGACCCGGCGTACTACAAGTGACGTCACTCGTAGGTGGCGCCACGGTATGTCCTCGAGGCCAATAGCGAACGGAGCGCGCCCTGGTCCCGACCATCAAATATGGGTTTTGTTTACGGCTTGGTTGAGTGTGCACGACGGGCGCTTATCATAAATCGTCCCGTGTGAAGAGCTTGTTTGAGCAGGGACGAGTGCGTTTTAGGCTTTCAAGTTTTGTCATTCGTCATCGACTGTGCTTTCACGATGTATGAAGAAGGCTCCCGTGGCAAAACCATGTCGACTTGACCTCTCCTATCGGCTCGGACAACAGTGAACTGCAGTTCGGATCAGACCGAACACCCCCGCGACTGTGCATCATTGGCTGGCGGGGGCCTGGGGAGTTTATTTTAAAGGGACACTGAAGTGATATGTAAACATTGCGGGATTACTAGCGCCAATTGTAGTCCGGAGTCCCCAGGCCATGTTTCGACCACTCTAGACGCGTTTACGCGATTTTATTTAGTAGAAAAACTAATTCGAAAACGCTGTCCTCCTCTCTTTACGCTCGCCCATTTTCTGTGGCGTTTTCGTGTGACGTCAGGAGGGGATGAGCTGGCAATTGGCTGCGCCACGGCTGCGCTACTGCACGGCTCCCCGGCCGACAGAGTCAGTCGGCCCAGCGTTTCGTCCGCCGGCCGCCGGCGGGTCGTCGCAATCAAGGAGGTTAAAAAAAAATTGCTTGGTCGCAATTCGTTCGCTTAGTTGAAACGAAGCCAGGACATGTTTGTGAATGGAAGAATGTGCCTTTCTTTACTTGGTTTGTTTGTACACTGTATCTAGCTCCAAGTCAAGGTCGCTTCACACAAGCGCTGCACATGCGACGCTTCGCTGACTGGTACGCCAGTAGGAAAATATAAGGCCTCTTGAAGGCGGGAGAAGAGTCAGCGAAGTCAATATAGGTACTAAGCAAATAAAACCAACTGATATTTTTACCGTACAGCGTAAAACTAGGGCGCGGGAAGCACTTTTTTGCGCTGGGCGAACAAGCACAGCGGTCAGCAGCACTACGCATCTGCGAACGCTTTTCCGTCTACGAAATGCAATTGCTAGACGTGAGCTACTGTGGAAACTCGGGCGACGATTACTGCACGATAGCAGTACAACAAATAGTCACCTAAGCGGCTTGAAATGCCAAAACTAAATAAAAGTGTAAACCGGTTGTACAATATATACCCTTTATTAGCAAGGCATTCGCGTCTCGCTCCGTGGCCTAGCGGTCTGGGGCGCCAGGAATTCCCCGCAAATGTTTTGCGAGTCACGAGTTCGAATCCCCGCGGATACGTGCTTTTTTTTTTTTTTTTTTGCAAGTTAACTTTTGTTTTCCGCCGATGTTTTCTATATTGAGTTCACCTTTTTTGGGGCCGCAACGTTCATGGCTACACGAACTAGTTCACAAAACGCGCGCAGGCTGGCACTGGCGCGCTAGCGAGTTCTCGTTGGCGTGCTGTTGCCATAAGCACCGACTGCTTGCGGGCAGTGGGCACAGGCCAGAATGAACAGACCCTTGGCCTGGTGCGAACACGCTTTTTACGATACAGGCATGAGGGAGGCAAGCTCCAAATATAGGGGAAAAGCGCATGACATTTGGGCGTCTGCGGGTACGCGGAGGGCGTTCATGCACTGCGTAGGTCTCGGCTAGTGAATGCTACGACTACAAGCCGTCCTGGGAGGCTTATCTTGTGCATTTTACAGCCGACAACATGGCAGAAGCGCGGTACGATGATTACTGAGATATTGAGAATGCCCATCCAACAAAGCCATTGGTTATGTTTTACAGAACCGAAACCGAAACTTGGGTGATTGCTAACCTTGGGCATCGTCCAATCACGGCGCCCCTCCTCCCAACGTCACAGCCTTAGTTGGGGCGGCCGCCGCAAACCGCGCATGGTAGTTTTTCTTCTTTCGCGCTTTGTAAAATAATTACCGATTTGTCAACCGGAGAAACGATGAAAAGTGTGCTAATTTGAGCCAGTCTACGCAGTGCAAGCAAAAACGGGAGCTTGACAAATTCACTTCAGTGTCCCTTTAAGTGCGAATGCACTTTATAAGCGACCCTGAATCACTCGTCTGCCGTCCGCGCTCCCCCTCTCCCCTAGCAACGGCGCGGAGGAGGAGAGAGAGCGTGCGTAGCAACGGTCTCGGCGTAGCGACGGTCTCCTGCTCGGCGTAGCTGCGGGCGGCGCGCCGCTCCCTGAATCACTCGTCCGCCGTCCGCGCTCCCCCTCTCCCCTAGCAACGGCGAGGAGGAGGAGAGAGAACGTGCGTAGCAACGGTCTCGGCGTAGCAACGGTCTCCTGCTCGGCGTAGCTGCGGGCGGCGCGCCGCTGCGCCGGTTCGCTTCGCGTTCCGTCCGCGTGAGGGCGCTCGCTCGTCGGCTCCGCATTCCGACGCTCGAGGGCGCTCGCGCGACGGCGCGCCCCTCCGGATCAAATCGGGTAACTTCGGGCAAACTCGGGCATTCGCACTTTGCCATCTTCCCTCTCACTTGTTAAATGCTTGTCTTTTTGCTTTGTGCTAAGTTCTTGTCAATGCTAGCGGGCATGAAATGACGACGTCGTGGTTAAGACGCTACGCACACACAAAGTGGACGCCATTGGTGGGTGTGGCTTTGTTTGTTACGCCGCGCCGACGGATGGGTTGGGTGTGTTTGACTGATGTTAAAACTTGGAGGAAACTCAGGAATGGTTTTGCACTGCCGAGTTGAACTCGTGACGCCCGTGGTGGCCGCTGCTGCGGCGTGGTTTATTTTTATGGTCACCGTAGCAGTCATACTTTTACCCCGAGAGGTCTTTTAAACGAAGGAGGCATTTCGAGCTCGTTTTCATCTCAATTACACTGTAAACGCAAACTAGCCGGAAATGGAGTTTTAATCAAGTAATGTGCCCTGAAAAGTACCTATAGCAAAAAATGTACTCCCTAGGCATGATCTAAAGAAGTGGGCGAACCTCCACGGTAGTACCGTTGCCCATCCGGGTAGCAAAAGGGAGGATTTAGAACGACTTAACACCATTTGTGAGATGGCGTTCGGTTCCTTGTATACTACCACGTCCACAATAAACGCCCTGTCTGAGCTAATCATCTCAAGCGGGCGGTCGCCATGTTAGTCTTCTGTTGTCTCCGTGCACCAGCACTTCAACCGTGGCCTAATGCTAATTAGAACGAGTAAGCAGGACGCAACGGTTGCACGCATGTTTTTCATTCTTTTCTCTAACCTCCCTGTCATCACCTGACCACAGATAGGCAACCCCCAACAGCGTTTCTCTTCCCGCTATCGCGCCCTTAACCCACATATGTTCTTCGCAGTTTTCGTTTACTCTGTGCCAATTGTCTCCTGTTGAATAAGCATGCCGACCCCCCCCCCCTTCTAGTACCTACCGTTCTGTTACAGCCTTGCCATATATATTCATGCATTGCTGGGGGTTCTTCTAAATCTCGAAGAAAAGTTTCTGTAAAGGCATATACTTCAGTTTTTTCTTTTTCTAGTTGGCGGCGAACCTCTAACCATTTTTCCCGTGATCTGCCACCGTGCATGTTTATGTAGTTAATCTTAGTCACCCCACGCTTTTTCTTTCGGTAAATTCTTTTCCTATGTTTGGGATAAGAGTCGGTCACCGGGGGGACGTCGCTTGCCTCCTCGCTCGCCTGCATTGCTATTTTGCACAAATGCGCCACCTGTTGGGATAAACGATAGGTAGAATCTGTCTTCACGTTGTGGATGCGGGAAGTTCGATTCTCCCCGGGCGCGACGTTCTTTTTTTTTTTTTAACCTGCCGTTGGCGTATTTGGAGACTGAAATCAAATATTTTGGCAGAACAAACTCCCCTCACCCAGACAGAATCATCACAGCTCCTTCGCTGGGTCTGTTTGCTGAACGCTGCCGTTGATTCTGGGCATGGTGGCTCAGTTAGCCACACTGAGAGCAACCCAGCGGCGGCGGGCGGCGTGTTTTTAGAATTTTCAAAGTAATATTTAGAAATACATATACTATTTAAGCTTGTACAAATACTTGTGTTAAAAGGTTTTTATACGTAAATGAACGCTTCAGCAGTTACAGTAGCTGCTAGGTTTGCAGGTCACGTGACAGGGACACATATTGTAGTGTCAAGTTTCGACACTACGAACCGCCACCCTTCCGATTTCAGGACGTTTGCTGCCAAATTAAAATTATTTCCGCCAGTTTATTTAAAAATTGCTTGTGGTTACCGGGCTATGTAAAACGCTGGCTTTCATATGAGCTAGAGAACATATACGCGACAAAAATCGGTTGTCTGTCCCTTTAAGCTTGCAGACTTGGTCAGGTTTTCTCGGTGGCGTTTCCGTTAGCTGCCAAAGAGCACCGAACCCTCGGAGCTCCGGTTGTTCTGCAACCGCCTGACGTTTATCAGGGATATCAGGGAAACGCCCCCTCGCCGCTACAAGTATACGATTTCTCGTAACAAGCATGCGTACATCTGGACAGCGGGCATCCTTGGGAGCACGGTACATGAGTCTTGTAGAGTCTTATCTTTTAAGCGTTTCCACGTCGCTGGCAACTGGCTTGCGCAAACGGTTCCACTGTGATATTATAGTTATTTTGTAGCAGAATAAATATTCGGTAAAACGGCGTTCGATGAAACGTCTTCAATGAAACGGCGTTCGAACAGACACTCTTCGATGAAACGGCATTCGATGAAATGGCGTTCGATGCAACGGCGTTCGATGACGTGTCCGGAAACATTCAAAAGTATAACACAAGGTTCCTGTAGATGGCGCGAGTGTTGGAACACGGCCTAAGCGAATTGGCGTGAACGGGAATTGATCTAATGCCTATGAGAAGCTGTGGGAAGCTTAGCCTGGCGATTACGAAACGCCAGGCAACCACGCTGTTAACATCAGCATTCACGACATTAGGTCAGCGAAGCTGGGCTCTTATTTCTAGCTCACCCCCTGTCAAGAAAACGCTGCGGCAACAGCTGCGATGCCGTCTTGCTCCCATTGCGAACACAACATACCCCACGAGAAGTAGTGAACTGTGTCACGTAGCGCTATGCTAACACATCACCGAGGTAGGAGCAGGCCGCGCTATCTCACTTGTGGCGGATTGTAGAGAGATCACCTCTCCTTTTTAAATGCATCGCTTTAACATCAACCATGGTTCGTGTAATTTGTGCGGCTCCTACGCAACGTTTGGTGACTGCATCATTAAAGATCTCTCTTTTTCTCACCCACAAGAGCGCGCACTGTTGGGGAGCGAGGGCTTTCTTGTCGAGTGACCAACAGCAGCGCTGCGCTGCTTTGACTGCATAACGCGATAGATACGTAAGAAAGGCGTAAAGGCCGACTCACATGGGGCGTTTTTTTTTTTTTTTTTTCATTTTTTTTCGACGCCCGCGTCGACGATTCCGCGCCCGCGGCAGCATCTGGCTTGGCTAGATTTCGATGCGCGTCGCGCGCGGCAGTGGGAGGAGCCTGGCGATTTGCGCCAATGGGGAGGCACGCGCCTCATGGCGGTGGTTTCGAAGCGCTCAAGACTGCCGGCTGGCTCTGCTGGGGATGTTTAGGCTTACCACCCCAGCAGATATTGAATAAGCGCTTTCACTAGCGGCGCGGATGATGTTTTATAGTACCGCTTTCATTCACATTAGAAGCTCCTTTACAGCACAAGCAACTTCGTGCGTGTCTTGAGGGGCATTTTAGAGTGCGCTTAGAAGCGGTCCCTCGAGCTCCCGACACCACTTCGCTGCCGAAGCTGCCGCCATGTGGCCGCCGCCGGCCGTGGCGCGTGCAGCGTGCGGTGCGGCAGCGTCAGCGCACCTTTGGCGTGCGCGGCGCGTTTTCGCGAGCAGAAAACGCTCCATGGGGTTCACGCTTAAGAACGATAAGGCGAAACTTTGTGTTGTCCGGGGGATGAAGGTAACGGTATACAGACTATAAAATGTCCAGTTGTTAGCCAACGTTTATCACCTCTAAAAATGAACGCGGGCAGTATTTATTTGATCATTTTTTTAGCAATGCGTGCGGACTGCAGGGTTCGCGGGTTATCTTCTTGCTGTAACTAAAGCATAGTATTTTAGGAGCACACAAACCTTCACTGGGAGCAATCGAAGTCCGGGTTTTCAATGTACACGCATCCGGTGCACTTGCCTCGAAACATGCTCACCATGCACCTTTCGTCAGGGCAGTCGCCACACCTGTCATCCTGCCCGCCAGCCGATTCTCTTCCACTGCCACCCACACCACGAACAGCAACGTCGCCGCGCCGCGGCTTCGGGGACATTTTCGGCCGGGACGGGGCGTCAGCTTTCGGTGATGGTTTCCCCGCGACCGCGGTGTTGTCGTCGTTGCCTGCCGTTTTTCCCGAAGTTTCCCCATTCACTGCGGTGTCGCCTAATGCGTCTCTTGTCCTTTCGGGATTCGGTAAGGGCTTAGGCTCAGAGTTCGGTCGTGCACTGGCACCACAGGAGCAGCGACTGCACACATCGCCCGGGTCCTTGACGCTGACGCAGTCAGGGCCTGCCTTCGTGCAGTCGAGTGTTGGGCACCCCTCCGGCTCCGCTGGGGTCAAAAAGAAGAAAATAATGCTTTTGCGTTTCTGCGATGTCCCGTAATGCGCTAGTATATCACTGCGCTGTGGTTTGCGTTTGACTGTTGGTCCGTGGTAGCACACTGCCGTGATATGGGACTACTGCAACCGACAGCGCCCCATTTGGGGGCGCTACATGGCGTTTTCGAAAGCGATAGTCTTTTTTGGGCTGCATAACGCGAAATCATTGGCTTGTCGGTTCATCTGTCTCTCTGCCTATCTGTCTGTCCTTTGATTGAACGGGCCCCGTCAAAAGTTAGAAAATTCTTGAACGAGAAGTATGTACAGTATATAGCCCACTTATAGCGAAGCGGGTTTCTAACGAAATAGCGGCTATAACGAAAAATATTCGTTTCCCGTTACCATTTGTATACATAGATTTTGTGTCCATATATAGCGATTAGTGGGCATAACGAACTGATGGCAGTTTCCCGATGCATTCGTTATGAGCGGGCTTGACTGTATAGGCAAAGCTTTTCCAACCCCAAAATCTGAAAACATACTTCATACTCTTCGATATGGTTCTTAGAAAAAAACCTTTACATAATTGAGGAAAAACATCAATACATAAGGTCTTTTTGCAGTGTTCTTTAAATGAAAATTGCAGGGCTGCTTGTTTTTGCGGTGGGAAGTAAAAAAATTCGTTTTCAAAATATTATAATGATCACAAATACAAAATAGTTCGCGCCCGATCACTATTGTCTAGGCGGGATTCCAGGAAGTCCAACAGTAGGGGAAGGGGAAAAGTAGGGGACGGCGCGCGAGCAGTGTAACGCGGTAAAATTGAATTGACTTGAGAAAACCTGCTTCCTGTTTATCGTGGGAGACGCCAGACGAGAGGAGAAGTGCGTGAGAGGTGGGTAGGAACGAGGAGAGGCATTTGCGCAGAAATGGCGGCAAAAGACTATCCTGTCGACGGCACGTGCAGCGAAGTCAGTAGATATGCTTACAATATTTTCAACTCAGTTCAAATTAATCACGTGTAAAACTGGCGAGATTGGTATTTCCTACATTTTCCTCTACTTCTTTTATTGCGTCTTTGGAGAAAAGTCCCCTCATTTTGTTCTCCATCTTGAATTACAAGTCCACCCAATTTTATACAAGTTAAATGTGGGAAAAGCAGTATAAGGAATCTTCAGGCAGTAAGAAATCCAGTGTATTCAACTGCGCCCAAGGTACATTGGCGTAGCTAGGACATCTGGCACCCAAAACACCGAATCCAATCTTTGTGCGCGCGTGCGTGTGTGTCTGCGTGCGTGCGTGGGTGTGTATGTATGTATGTTTTGAGTTCTTGACCTGTGGCTCTCTTCTCTATGTTCAGCCAAGCCACTCTTATTTGAACACGCACACGCACGCCCGAACGCATACTTACGTACGCACAAACACACACCCCCATACGAACAAACGCGCACAAATCAATTGGGAATCACAACTGGGAATGAGGGGCCTCGTTGAATAAAGACTGAGACAGGGATGCCAAGGAAGGCATATGGATAGTTCCTCGTGAGTGGATGAGCCCAGCGCTCAAAATACGCCTCAAAAATGCACTGTCGGTTATTATACTCCCTAAACCTACCGTGGGGGCCCAGTAGCTAAGGCGTTTTGGGCTGCTGAGTACGAAGTCACGGGTTCGGTTCCTGGCCGCGGGGGCCAGTTTTCTAATGGAGGTGAAAAGCAAAAACGCCCGTGTGTACGAGATTTCGGCGCATTTTAAAGGTCCCCAGGTGGTCAAAATGAATCCGGAGCCCTCCGCTACGGCGTACCTCATCGCCTGCGTTGCGTCGGTGCGTTAAACCCCACAATCAATCTCCCTAATGCAAAATTTGGGAGCTGCGCCAGCTGCCGTCTTCTCCGTCACAGGGCATATCTGCTGCGTCTCAGGAAGAGATAGCGGGTTCAGCGAGCGCACGTCGGCGCGCGCTACTCTGCTGTTATCTCGCAGCACGTCATCACCGGCGGCCGAAATGTTGGAAATCGTGTTCGACCTCCCGTGCAAATGTCACGGGGTTCCGATTAGCCACGCACGGGGGAACAGCGAGCGCGTTGTTTCAAAACGTGTTTGAACCTCCGCGCTATTGTCACGTGGTGTGGATTCGCTCTTAGCGAAACATCGTCGGGAAAGTGTCCGGAGGCGCCCTACATTCCCTTCTTATGCATGACCACTCAGAGTTCATTATTCCGACCTGTCAGCTTTTTTTTGCTCCACAGTCTGTGCTGTTAGGCATTCGCAGCTGCTTGAAATCTTTAACCTCTTTAAGAGCAGGTGGCGTTTGACTCGGCCTCTCCGCTGAAGAACAACTTATGAGGTCGAGTCAACAGTGACTCCCGCAGTCGTGATAAAATCTGCATAGCGTGTCGCTTGATTCCATTAGCACGAGTGAACGAAAAGTTGGACGAGGTTAACTGATCAATGGGCCTTCGTGACGCCTGCTGTGACTACTGCATATTGATTTCCTGACTTCCCTATAGTCACGCAGACGTAGGCGATTTTAAGAGGAGATGCGTTAGAATTCAGTAACATATGTTGCCCTTATGTACAACTACATATAAATTTGGGTTGTCTCATACAGTAACAAATCAAGCAGATATTCTAGTCGAAGTTTTGTTACATCTTTTTTTTTCAATTAAGTGACACCCCTATTCCCGCTTTGTAACCGCCAACCACCATCTACTCTTGCGAGCATATCCCGTTCACTACACCATAAATACCGCACTGAGGCACTGGGAGTCCGAGCTCACCAGTTAATCGCCGGAGCAGCAGCAAGACCTTGTATCTAGAGCTCTGGAAGCAGCGCTGACTAGCGGCCTTCTGGAACAGGAACAAGCCTGCTGACCACCCTCCTTTACCTTGTACATTTTCCTCAATAAATGTTTTGTATTACAACCACTGCAGGAGTAGTTGGTCAATTTCCTAATACCGTTGTGTCTGTGGCCCTATTTAGACTTGTTCCAGAGACCGTGACATGCCGTCGTAGTCTCTTCTAAACGCCATGTCAAAAAACGTGACGTGCGCCTGTGTGTGTGGGAGTGCTCACCCACACATGAAGCGCGGCACCGCTGTGGACATTTGTTGTCTTCAAGTAGCATTTTAGTGGCGAACACTAGGAGGGACCAAACGCTGACATTGTGGCCGTTATGCCTTCTTTTTGGTATAAAGAAAGGTCTGCCCAAGTTGGAAGATGGAGCCATGCCGTGGAGCCTGTGGAAGAGGAGGAAGGTCCCGATTGCACATTGTCGTTTAATGTCGTACTCGCCGGACGCTGTGGTCTGAACAGGCAGCGACGACACCAGCGGCCACATGGCATCTTCAGGCACAATCAAAGCGTACACAGCAGCACAGAATACTACTTTAGTAACGGGAACCTTTGAGACTTTCACTGATATCGTCTGTATTCCACCAAACACGCACTGCAGGAACCGCACAGCATCTCTTGATGATGGTGATCGTGGTTGAAGTGAGGAAAATTTGAAACGCTTCCCGTGGTCGCAATCGGACCTGGGACCCTCAAGTTATGAAGCCGACGTCTCTCTGACTGCGCCATTAGACACTGTCGAAGCTGTTGGACTCGTAGAGAGGTGAATGGACCGGCACGATTAGGCAGAAAATGCACTTTTCCGTCTAACGATGATGATCGTTGAACGCTAGAGAAAGCCGCGGAAAGCCCCTATCAGTAAAGCACTTGATAGCACAATTGCAGGGCAGAAAACCGTGCGTATAATAACTACCTCATGTGTATCGTAAGGTGGTCTAATAGGAGTTCTCTGGTTTCCGGGTTGGTTCATTTGGCATCCGACTGGATTTTGGAAAGCTGCGTGTTCCCCCGATATAGTCATTTTGAAAGAGCGGTGGTCGATGTTTCCGATAGTAAACGTTAGTACAAAGATAAATGACAGGGGAGGATAGGAGCCGCCTGTTTCCTGGCGGCTTCAGGGGGTATTTGTGATGAAGTTATATCCGTGCTCGTCCTCGGCTCCTTGAACGGGATTGTGATCTCAGCAAACTCTCTATATTCATGCGTTCCTAATTTTTTGGCGTCTGAAAAGTCCCACATGTTGTGGGTTTGTTCCTACGGTACTGCGCCGGACGTGCACAGTCTAGGGGCTGTGTGCCTTTGTTGGTTCTGATGTTTTAGAGAGACTCACAGATGCAAGCAAAATGTTGGTCCGAACTTGTCGAAGGATTTCTTCCCAGTGAACTTAGAATGAGGTGATTGTAGAAGCAATGGTCCCCCTTGTGAGGTTAGGGTGATTACGTATATCCTTGTAGTATGCTTCAAAAACAGTGCAAAGCGAGAGCACATTCGTGTAGTGAATGGAAGCCCTGTTTCACATTGACTAAAAACATGCCTTCTAAAAGAGTACAGTGATAGCAAGAGGTTCTTGGTGAGAATTTGCTGCAATAAAGTTTGACGCGGAACGATCATTACGGTTTAAAGGGATACTGAATAACCCGATACCATGACACTGTGCGAACCTCGCCGCAAAATTTTACAGTGATCCACTCCTGCGAGTCTTGGTAAATTGTATCGGCATGCACGGAGGCAATGGCTCTCAAAAGAGAGAGTATCCATGCGCTCTACGGGTTTTCTCTCACGAGCCATCGTTAGAGCTGTGGAGGTAGCGCAGCTCTAGCTTTACTGCGCATGGTAGTAAGCCCGGTGGACCCCACGCCATTCATCAACATTCGCTTTAAACCCTTTATCTATTATCTCTGCGGAGGGTGTTTCTATTTCAGCGGTCTCCACCGCTTGGTTGGATGAAGCCTCTAGAACAACGCTAAATTATGAACGGCATGGCAGCAGCCTCTGTTGTGCGCGCAATTAAAGTTTACCCTCCGATTACGACGCAGGCTTTTCCAGCCGAAGCAAAGCCCCTACATAGCGTGGGACTTTGAGTATGTGTGGAGGGTCTGTGAAGTAAACTAGAAGGAAAGATTCCAGTCCACAGTGTGGCGTCTGCATCGCATTTGGCTTTTAACAAGTCCGCAAAATTTACATCCTGTTATCGTCGGCAGCAACGCTGTTCACAGAATGTACGCGCATAATCCGCTCGTACGACACAAAGATGACTCATGCCTGGCAGCCTCACTCACCGCTGCTTGCTGTCTGGTGATAATGTTGTAAACCTCTACAATTAAAAACCGGCGGCGGTGTCCTTGATCACGAAAGCCGTCGGATTTGCGGTGGTCAGTAACACGTGAGGACTGCCTTCTCAGCAGCTGTACGAGGCCTCGGCCGGATGGAACAGGAGAAACGATCGTTTTGATCAAGATCTGATGCATAATATTTTGACCAGCTATTTTCGCCGCTGAAAAAACAGAGGGGAAAAAATGCGGCGTATATGCCTGCCAAACTGCAAACCAATCAATCAACGGCTTTGGTAAGACCTGTATGGGAAATTGGTAGAGGGGACGCGATAAGTTACATCTGATTGGTCAATGTCTGTGGAGCTAGCAAGAGAGAGAGAGAGAGAGAAAAAAAATTTATTTCTCCAGCAGAGGCTGATGTGCGCGCCTCGCTCAGTGGAAGGCGTTTTCTAGTCCGGGATGCCTTGACTTCGGCTGGCCGTCCGTGCTCGGGTCACCACTTAAGCTGGAAAACACCAACAGAGAGAGCAGCAAATATCGTCGAAAGTTGGTATCACTCCTGCCAACCAGGCCACATTGCGCCTCCCCCCTTCTCCTACTGCGACTGTTCTTGCTTTCTTATTCCTAATATTGTTATCCTTCCGCGCCAGATCCGCTCCGCTCCTTGGTTTTCCCCTGCTACCTCTGTTCCTCCCGCTTTGTACTAAAACCCTTCCCCGCCAAATATCTCTCCTGATCCATATTTCTGCCTTCTCTGTTTTCCTTTCTGCCGTCCTTCCTCCCAACGTCGTCACTGTTTCCGCTGCCCCATGCCCCTTCCACATCTTCATTCCCTCTTTCCGACATCCGCTGTGAAGACCGTCCAGCGGTTCACTAGTGAATTTTTTAGTGTAAGTGGCTTGCTATGTGCTTTTAATGATTAAAGTGTTGCAGAAAAAAGGCGAACCGAAAGACGAAAATAGGCACACTGTACTACAAACACACTAAAGACACACACTAGCACAGCATGCGTCTTCCCGTGTTTTGTCCTTGCGTTTATGCGGGCCTTTGGAGTCCTTAAAAGAAACTAGTAAGGTAAGGGTTATGCGTTACTAATCGATAACTAATACTTGAGTTCGGTGGTTCACCGGTGATTCATGGGAGGTTGTCGATTGGGCCCTCAGTAGCGAGTAGACCCTCCGTAACATTAATGGCTGACTTGTATTCAGACAGACAGACAGACAGAAGACAGACAGACAGGCAGGCAGACAGACAGACAGACAGACAGACAGACAGACAGACAGACAGACAGTAAAATTTACTTATTTATTGGGTTCTAGAAATACTAGTGTCTTAATAAGAAAACAACCGAGCATGCTTCGCATGCGCTGAGTGCCCCACGCCAGTGACTGTGGTCAGTGACTGCATCTCACCATTTTTGGAATTTGTATAGCGCGTGTCCTTTCGGTGTGTGTTTTGTACTTTTCCATGCATTTATCATTGCCTTCTGCAGAAATCTCGAATGGACACCTTACGCTTACGCTCGCGTGCTTCTGGTGAGCATGCGTACTCAATATTATAAAAAACTCATCCTTCATTGGCGCTTTTTTACGCAAGTGAGTAAATATATGTTTCCCATTCTGCAAGCTATACGATCTGAGAGATCTTTCTAGTTTTTTCGCTGTATTTTTATGTCCGGTAATTACAAGCATCAGACAATAGTACGTAGTTTAAGGCCTTCACGTAGCCCGCAATCAGTACGCGCTGCCCCACTATCATTTCTTGGTGGTGCCATAGCGTAGAAAAAAAGGAACTAATTACATTCTGCGTTACTTCAACGAACACGAGCTGATACTTTCCAGTACAAAGCGTCTGTTCTACCACCTTCATTGAACGTGCTCATCTTTGCCAAACCGGATCAGTCGCCTAAGTCAACATTCCGTGTGGCCGCGATATAGACAGAAACGCCAGGTTTAAGGAGAGAGAGGGGGAAGAAAGCACGTGACAGCCGTACATGGTAGGCCAATCAAATCAAACTTGCTGTCTTTGCGTCCCACTTCCCCCTAACACTGCACGCTGTAATTTTGCCTACTCATAAAAATGTGAAGAAGCTTGCACTCACGTTCAAGACTTGAATGGCGAACCCGTTGTAGGTGATTATTGACGGACACAAAGTTGAGTTATAGTATCGTTGTGGAGTTCTGGTTGACGTCGGCGGCATGGCATTTAATGACCTTAAGTTGAGCAAGACCAGAGGAGCTCGTCGTTTGGTCGACGTTTTTGTACACCACTGTGCAAGCACCACTCATTGTCTCTAGCGAATACTTTCCCCGCCGAGCCTCTCGAGGGGCGGCCTCTACCTCGGCCGTGCGAACTATACGCGGCCAGGCTATGTGGAATCAGTGACCACCTACAGCAGCTCCGACATTTATGTCGCGGCTATTCTACGGTGCAGAGCTCATGAGCACAACCACACGAGGACCAACAAGCTAGCGGCGTACGCAACGACGTGTCTTTTTCGTTCCGAGCAAGTGTTTTTACGATACAGCGAACGCTGGAGTTTGTCGTTGCCAATATTTGCCAATCTCCCTATGTGGGTATGCATGGCTTGGCGAACGGGCGCTCTAGGCAGGCGTGCAGAAGCGTTGGTCCTTTTCTTGGCATTTTTAACTACGGACACCATGCACTAACGGCTTGCTCAACATCTTCGCTGTTAATACGGATCATATGAGATGAAAGGGGGGTGAGACATGGGAGCTGGTAGGAAGTCCATGAGCGAGGAAATGTGTTTTAAGGATGCAGGAAACTTCGACAGATTTTGGACTTCCGCTTTTTTTCTTCCAGCGCTCATGCCATTTCCAAACACTATTTTCCAACACCTCATCAGCGCCCGGTCACTCTCGAGTGTGTAACTTTTTTTACATTCGGGCGGGTGGCAACAAGCCGTCTGCCGTGGCCTGCGCCGATTAATGTTTGCCAGGCAACCGCGGTTCGAGGAGTTACTGGTGCTTTATCCCTCAGTCATACGCCGCGTCAGACGAAGTGGGGCTCGTAGCCCCGCCATATATACGTCCTTATGCGCCACATGTGGAGAATCTTAAAAAGAATGTCGAGGAAGCGAATTTGGTTCCCAGATAGGTAAAAACGGGCCACTTCCCGCGTTATGCAGACCATTAATTAGGCGTGTTTGTTTATTGGGTGCACTCCGCCACACAATGACCGAAAGGATATCAAACCACACTTATTTTCAAAAGCAGCCGTTGGGAGTTTGCCCAAGAGAACAACTTAAGGCAAAAATTAACACGCGTTTTTGGAAAAGGTTAAAATTGCTGGATCTCGAGCCGGAGCCGTTACCGTCTACACCTATTACTGTATCCCAAGGCCACACGTGCGTATTATTGCGATTCTGTTGCTCAAAACAATAGAAGCAATGTTTCAAGCGAACCAGCAAATGGAGACAGTGTGAACAAGAGTGCTGGCTAAGACCCTACGTGAGAACAAATTACCGCCAAGAGATGCAGCTAGAAAAATAGAACTGCATGGATATGATGACCGCTATTTGAACCGATAGTTTCTCGGAATTTTCTCATTAGCTTTTACCCTAAAATTTCAAACCTCGCAGAGATATGTGCAACAATCCTAGATTTAATAAACTTGTTAAGCAGCTGTAATACATCCTGACCCTCGCAATGTCGTTCTGAATTTGCTACAAACCGCCCATTTGAAACTCCTACGTTACAATAAAATTTTCACAAACTAACAAACTCTCTGTTTCTCTTGTATTCAAGATGGTGGGAAACTTGTTCAGTGTCCGGATTCCTTGAGAACCCATGGGCGTGCTGTGAAAAATGAGTTTTTGTTGCTGTGCCATCTGAATACTGCTGGAAATATTTTCTTATGAAAGTCAAGGTGGGCGTCATTTTTCGTCTTAAGGGGGTGCTGCAAATATGAAGGAAGACAAGAGTGGTAGTTAATTTGTGACTGCTCTGCGCTCCGTTGAACCTTGAAGACTGTGCAAGCATCTTAGAGAATCAAGCGACCAGCTTGATGACTTCTAAGCTGTTACAGCCGGAGTGCTAGATGTTTTAAGTACAGAGAACTTGTCGTCGTAGCTCGCTAACGGTCGATGTCAAGTGACTGCCGAGATAAGGCGGCGCAGCGAGATAACGACCCAAGAAAGCCGGGCCTACCGGGTCAGGGAGTCACGCCGGGCTTCGAAAGCCAAGCGGTTTAAATAGTTATAATCGTTCAAGCCTGGCGCTTGTTATACATTTCCCCGTTTGTTTAGCGCAGAGAAAACTGCGAGTACATTTCTTAGAGTCGAAAAAGTCATCCAGATAAGTGGAAAAAGCAACGACTTAACAGAATACTGCAAAAGAAAGTGACCGAGCTCAACTACGAAATAGAAATCCACTGCAGAGTCCTCAGTAACCAAAATGGGACAAGATGTGCGGCGCGGTTGACAGCCTTCTACATAACGATAAGGCGTGGATCTCTTCAAGCACCGCATGGATGAAAGCAAGATTAAGTTGCATCAACTAGGCACGCTGGCCCAGCTCCTGCACCGAGAAGTCGCCCGAAAATGGAACTGAAGCCGTCACACTCGTTGACAGACAAGTACGTACCAACGACGCCGCCCACGGTGGAGCACGGTCCGTACCGAGGCCGATTTAACGAGCGCCTCGATAGGGACATAGAAGTCGAAGAGGTACGGACGACGCTGTGCTGCCTGAACACTAGGTCGGCGCCCGGGCCGGATCAATATCCCCAACGAGATCCCCCGGAACCTCGACGACAAATCCATCGACAACCTGACAGCATATTACAACAAATCCTGGAGAAGTGACCAGCTCCCAACAGTGGAAACAATCAAAGGTCATCCTCATCACCGAGCCAGGGAAGCCACTGAGCACGGTAAAACCTCCGCCCAATCGCAATAACACCGTGAATGGGCAAAGCCATGGAGTCGGTCCTACACAATCTGGTGGCAAGAGTACCTGGAGAGAGAACAGCTGTATCTGTAAACAATCACCGGCTTCCGCCAGCACCTCACACACAAGACGCGACATCCAAGTCATACGTCAATTTTTGATGACAAAACAAGAGACAACAAGGCCATACTGGGACTAGACCTGCAAAGCGCTTTTGACAAGGTCACGCATGTGGTGATCCTAAGACAAGTGTCGGAGCTTAACATGGGCGAACGATCATACCAATACATCGAGGACTTCCTGACGGGCAGAACAGCGGAACTCAGGGCATGAGAACTACAGGCAGGCGAAAAAGAGCTGGGCAGACAGGGCACCCCTCAAGGGGCAGTCATCTCGCCCATGCTCTTTAACCTCGTGATGGTGCGAGGGGCCAAGAGATGGATCCAGATTAAAGACCTGTGCTACACGATCTACGGGGACGACATTTTACTGTGGGTGAACGGCGTAAGTGACGCGCACGTCAAGGCCACACTTCAAAGTGCGGTAGAGGTGATATACGAGAGCTTGGAAATATCTGGCCTGAGATGCTCTCCGAGCAAATCAGAGCTACTCATCTACCAGCCAACAAAAGCGGACCGAACCAAAACCAGATAAAGCGAAAACATCAATGTCAGAACCGGCGATGGCAACGAAATCCCAACAGTCAACAAGATCCGAATCCTCGGTAGGCTTATCGAAGCGCACGGAACCAATGGCGGAACCACCACAAGAATAGCAGGCAAGGCATCAAACGCACTAAGAATGCCCAAAAGGATCACGAACAGCAGAGCCGGCGTGAGAGAAGACACCCTCACAAGACTAGTCCACACCTTTGTGATATGCTATATCACGTACGTGGCGGCGTATCACAGATAGAACCAAAGCGAAAGGAACAAGCTCAATATGCTCATCCGAAGAGCATATAAGGCGGCCCTAGGACTACCGGAAAACAGAAGCCCGAAGAGACTACTCCGGGTCGGCATACACAACACGCTCGATGAAATAGCCGAACCGCAGCGTGCAGCCCAACTGGGGAGAGTCACTACAACAAAGGCCGGAGGAATAATTCTGGACAATGTAAACATCACGTATCGAAGAGAGCAAGGCCCCAAATGTTCAATACTAGACGAAGCCAGAAGATGAATCAGGGTGGACCCTCTACCCCGGAACGGGGCTTTCGGAACATAACGCGGCCAGAAGGCAAGCCAGACCAGAAAGCCATGGTGGACACATGCAACAGATAAGCATGTCAGATACGTGGACGCAGCAGAGTACGCCAACAGAGACAGCTATGCCCTAATAGGGATGTACCACGAAAGGAAGGCAGAACAGCAGCCAGCGTGAACTGTAAGAAGGCGGAAGAAGCCAAACATTACCCATTGCCTTGACCCTTGCTATCAAGACTGCAGGACAGTCGTCAGTGACTCAAGACAAGCAGTCAAGAACTATGCTAAAGGAAGGATAAGCCCTAAGGAGGTCAACATCCTAAATACGGAAGAAAAAAAAACGAAACGTCCGAATTAAGTGGACACCGGCACACACCGGAAAAGTATTGGAGAAAAACACAAGCCACAACGAATGGAAAATGCTAGGGCACCAGACCTACGGACCGCGCCCGAGAGCAATGCCCTAAGCTGTATTATTACGCAATGCCTAATGACCGCAATGGTACCGGAATCTTGGAAGAACGCGAACATCATCCTAATTCATAAGAAAGGCGACATGAAGGACTTGAAAAATTACAGGCCGATCAGCTTACTGTCAGTCGTCTACAAGGTATTTACCAAGGTAACCGCTAACCGAATTTCTGCAACCTTAGATTTCAGTCAACCTAAAGAACAAGCAGGGTTCCGTAAAGGTCATTCAACAATGGACCATATTCACACGATCAATCAGGTGATAGAGAAGTGCGCTGAGTATACTGAACCCCTATATATAGCCTTCATAGATTATGAGAAAGCATTTGACTCGGTCGAAACCCTAGCAGTCATTCAGGCATTACGGAACCAGGGGGTAGATGAGCATTATGTAACAATACTAGAGGATATCTACAATGGGTCTACAGCTACGATCATCCTCCATAGGGAGAGCAGTAAAATACCTATAAGAAAGGGTGTCAGACAAGGAGACACAATCTCTCCAATGCTATTCACAGCATGTTTACAAGAAGTATTCAGAACGTTGGATTGGGAAAAGGTGGGAGTAAGGGTTAATGGACGAATACCTCAGTAACCTCAGATTTGCTGGATGACGTTGCCTTGCCTAAGTAACCTCGGGGGACGAATTGCAAAGCATGCTTTACCGCACTGGGCGAACAGATAGAACCGTGGGACTGAAAATTAATATGCAGAAAAAACTAAAGTAATGATCAATAACCCTGGGGACAGCACAGCGGTTTTGAGATAGGGTGGCGAGGCAGTGGAAGTGGTAAAGACGAATATATCGACTTAGGCCAAGTTGTGGACCCCAGATCCCAACCCATGAGGCAGAGATAATTAGAAGGATCAAGATGGGGTGGGGTGCCTATGGCAGGCATTCTCAGATAATGAATAGCAGACTACCATTGTCGCTGAAGAAGAAAGTGTATGACAGCGGCATCTTACCGGTACTCACCTACGGGGCAGAAACTTGAAGGCTCACTAAGAGGGTTCAACTAAATTGAGAACGACTCAGCGGGCAATGGAGCGGAAAATGATAGGTGTAACATTAAGGGACAGGAAGAGAGCGGAGTGGGTCAGGGAGCAAACTGGTGTTAAAGACATATTAGTAGAAATTAAGAAGAAGAAATGGACGTGGGCAGGACATGTAATGCGAAGGCAAGATAACCGCTGGTCATTAAGGGTAACAGAGTGGATCCCTAGAGAAGGCAAGCGTTGCAGGGGGCGGCAGAAAGTTAGATGGGCAGATGAGATAAATAAGTTTGCGGGGATAAATTGGTCACAGTTGGCACAGGACCGAGGCAATTGGAGAATAATGGGAGAGGCCTTTGCCCTGCAGTGGGCGTAGATAGGCTGGTGGTGATGATGATGATGATGATAGACAGAATGACAGCATGTGATGAAATCACCAAAATGTACAGACTGGAAATAAGAGTACTACCACAACCACACAAGAGCCTGAACAGGACACAGGCTGTCCTGTTCAGACAACTAAAACAAGAACGCTACTGAACCCAGCACTACTACACAGGGTATACCCGGACACGCGCCCAGACGACAAATGTAAGGTGGGCCGCGCCGAAAGAGCCACTATGGAACACATTCTGGGGGATTGCAAGAAGCATCCGGATGAAGCACGAAAACAAATGTTGCCGGCGTGACTCAAATGGGTGACGTGGACAGCACACCAAGAAACGCAACTCAAGGCAATCCAGCGGGTCCTCGAGGGGTTAGCCAGACAGGGACTCGGCCAGCCTGAAAGGCGAGTCCAGACACTTTCAGGCGCGCAAGAAGACGACGTAGGCCGCGTCTAAAGCAGGCGCGATCCAATCCAATCCAATGTGTACATAACCGGCCCGCCCCCGCGTTCATTCACTTAGGAACGGTCGTTGGAAAAAAATGGCGCGTTAGAAATGACGCAGAAAGGCTCTAGCCACACAAGAAAATAATGGCGCGTTCCAAATGAAGCAAAACAGCTCCAGCATACGAAATTAATGAGAGCACAAAAATTAGCAGTGGCTTAGCTTGGCTATACCATGATATACGTAGCGTGAGCTAAGATTCAGCTGGTTATTCTTAGGTTTCCAGGTTGTCTAGGATTAGCTGATATAATGCTTACTGCTGCTAAACGATTTTCTGATACATCCAAACCCAGTCCAGTCCAGTTCCATCACTGCTCCTCCCGCATGAGCAGCACGGCTCTCCAGGAGCCACGCGAAACAGCTGTCAAGTGGCACGGGCGTACTGAGAGACTTTACTATGCGCAACGGAGGCCGACAGCTGGGCACGCCCCGGCGCCAGTGCGTCTGCTGCGGCAATGACGTCACTCCTCTGGAATGCCAGACTGGCGAATATGGAGACCCAATTCTGTACACAACCCGTACTACAGTTGGATAGGATTTCCAATCCAATCCAATTTAATCCAATCCAACCCAATCCAATCCACATCCAAGCCAAGCCCAGCCAAGCCAATTCAAATCAATCTAATCCAATTTCATGCTGTTTGCGCTTGCGCAGTACCGCCCTTCACGGCCACGCGGAAACTGCTCAACCTAGGCCAGTGTAGCTCACGCTACAAAAGAACAAACTCCTGCTGGGCGCAGTTTTAGACCGAAGGCGCGCGAGCACTGCGTAGGAGGGAAATCGAAGCAGTGATCGGATAACGGCGCTGCAGCCCATTATGGCGAATCACTTCTCTGCACTTCCGACAGCTTCCACATTGATTAAGCGGCTTTAATGTTTGTCATGATCGTTTCCCGTATTAAAAAATACATCAGAAACACGGAAGAAGAGGCATTGATGTTCACATTGCGTAATGTGTTATGGGAGCCCAGAATGGCTCGAAAAAGGTAACGGGAATTGCTTTTATCACAGCTCTGGAAACAAACGCACTGGAGTCTCCACAAAGCGGTTATGTGACAAAGAGTCAATGACCTGATCACTCGAGAGCTGTTTGGTAGAAAACAGTAGATATGTCAGCGCCCCTTGAATTGGTTCGTCGGCCTGACTGAGATATAAAATTGCGTGAAATTTTTGCCTATTATGATATGTTATAGTACAGTCACAAAGGGCGCGCTTTTGGTGGCTTGATATGGTGCAATTTTCACAAACGCTACCACGATGAATACATCGACCATGTAAAACACCCAAATTACAATCGAGGGCTACAGAATGCCTAGGCTGACTGGCTTAATCATCGTCACCATTGCCGCATCATTTCAAGCTGATCAAGTGAAGAAAGGCACGGTTAGATCCTTCACTACTGGGATTTCAGTGCGTTTGGATGGAAGCAGGTTTAAATCAATTCGGTCGATTCGAAGTCTCTACCCCGCGACAAAGAAAGGCTGTATGTTAAGCACTTATCCAAAATCAGCGGGAACGCTAAACTTTTGGGGGATTCCACAGCACACTGATAAGCCTAATCAACCCACTCAATGCTTTGCAACGTTCAAGCTTGTTGACATGGTTACGTTTATTTCATGAACACCACTATAAAAATAGCCAACCTATCTTTAGAAATGCGTACAAAGCAGTGCGAAGAAAATTGGTATTCTCTGGACAAAATGTACATCTGAAATGCCCCGACACTGCTGGAGCAAGTTTCCTTGACAATACAATTATGAATCACAATAATGTTGTAACGGTGACTTGTGAAACCCAGATCGAAGTTCGCCACAATGGGATCGGAATACGGCCGGTTGGTCCCGCAATCTCTGTGGCTGCGATATATGTACAAAGAATATCAGATATAATGAAAAGTATATGCTCTTAAAGCTGATTACTTATCATAAAGGGTCCATGAAGAGAAAATACAACTTTGTCTAACTTTAAAGAGTTAGGCTTCAGTACTCCACTCAACTCCATTCGGGCCACGAAACATGTATTTTAACCGATAAAAACGCAAGAAATACTTACAGAGTTCAAAATTCTGCGCACAGTGACGTGTTATCGGCGCGAGTGACGTCATACGGGCCAGCACTAAAAACATAATTTTGACTGGGTTAGGTGCACCTTAGCATTCAAGTGATTCGATCAAATAGAACTAGCGGCCCCACTACAATCGCCCAGTCCTGTGTCCTGGCGTTTGATTAGTTCGGCCGCCGTCAATCGCCCAAACAAGACTCTGTGACGTCATAGAAAACTTGCTAGAAACTGGCTAGCGAGTCCACACAGCTCCACACGTTTTATTTAATATCTCCGTTATTTTTTGGAAGTTCGCGATGAAATCGGTATCATTTTTATTGGGACAAAGCAGCCATTCTAATCAACGAAATTTGTATTTTGTCTTCATGGCTCCTTTAAAAACTTTCTAGGACAGTGTTGAGAGCAAGTATAAAAACACCTAGAAATTGAGCAGTTCATCATTTTACACACTTCAACCGAATGCACACTTGACTCGCAGTCTAAGGGCCAAGTATGTCGCAGCGTTTAGGAGCACGACAAAGACAAGTAAAGCGAGCGCACAAAGTTCGACTGTGATCACGTTGAGACCCAGAAAATGTATGAACTCCATGGGGTCTGTGAACAGGCAGGGTCCGGTCGAGTCGTCTTCGTCGTTGCATGGCATCTCAGGTCTTCCGTACCCGTACAGTGTCATCATGCAGCCCTCATAGGCATAGCGCACAAACGACAGGTAAGATATCCAGTGCAGGTAGCTAGGCATCGCTCGTAGCGTGACGACGAAGCCGCTGAAGAGTAGCATCGGTATAGCTACCCCCGGTGCAAGGAACACAGCAACCTGAAGAAAAGATGTGCGTAGAACGGAAAATATGCCTTTGTTTTAGTGCTGTACTCGGGGAGGGGAGTATATCGGTGAACAAGTTGTAGTATAATAAAAGAAAATGAAAAAAAAAAACCACAGGGTTCAAATTTGCGTCGATCTCATTTCCAATAAAAATAATAGCATGGATAAATTTAGAGGCTGGGGAACCTTTCCGGTGTTTCCTAAACTATTCACAGGCTCCCGTTACACTTTAAAAGAAATCCCCAGGTCGGCTTCACTGCAACTCTCGAAACTGGCAAGTCAGCGTGAGCAAATGTCAATATTCGGCGAATGACGAAATCCAGCATATGATCGAACAAAAAATACTCAGCGCCTACTCTGCACACTACTTTTTCACACAGATCGCATGGTGGGTCTCGTCAGCCACGAAATTTGCACATTTTGTCAAGCAGATTTATGGGTTTAAAATATTGCGGAGGAGCCATCCTGCGGCTATTTCTTACAGTGCAGGCCAACTATATTTACAGCACTGATTTGTGCATTTTCAAGGCCATAAATACGTGTCAAATCTTTTCGTAGGGCTGTACATATTGCTACATGAAGCGTAAGCCGACTGATCAGTTCCTCGTTCAAAACCTTCATTCCAATGTAGGCTGCTGTAGCGCACCATTTCTCCGCAAAACAGTAAGGAGGCAGATATTCCTCAATGCGAGAACATCCTTTCGAAAGGGTTAGGACGTTGCGAAGCCTTTTCTCTCGCGTTAGCATTCGTCAACTTCATACCTGAACACTTGTGAAGGCACCAATGAGTGTTCCAAGGGAGTGTGCAACGATGGTCAGGAGGACAGACAGAAGTAAAAACATGCAGAAGCGGTTCGTCTCTGGAGGCTGCGATGTCATCCAGTATACAATAGCCACAAAGATGACAGGGTAGGCCACCTTAGAAAATCAAGGGATAATAACCAAAGAGGGCAGTATAAGAATAGTAGCATCTTTCTATAGAAGAGAAAATCCCGCACAATTTCTGTATCCTGTCTTTATAGTTCGGCAATAAGAAGCAGTTACAAATAGCCGTGAAGTTTTTTGTTCTACAACGGCAAGGGTTATTCGCTTTCCAAAACAGTTAGATAAACTAGAAATAATGGCATCACTCTCAAATGAGCATCAAATAAGTCGCGAAAGGGGCTGCCTATTACTTGTGATAATTTTTTTCCATCCAGTAGAACTATGTTAAAACTTGTCACAATGAATAGAAACGTCAAAAAATAGCAAGACACTTAAATGCCTCTTAAAGGACATGGGGCTTTGTTCAAATCAAATCCACAATAGGATGCAAAAAATAAAGCATTCTCCGTTCAGTAGTGCAGTCTTTTTCACATCTACATGTAGTGGCTTCCCGTGCCGGGGGTTGGAAATTTAAAAAATGTAATACAGCTAAGAGTTCGCTAGATGTAAGGGTGAACACGGCCAGGTTACTTTCAGCATAGTCGAGATGGCTACGTGGTCAACTCAGGCTGTAGAATGAGTTTTTTATTCGCAGTGTCTTTGTAATAACAAAACGTGCCTTCGATAAACTTTAATCAAAATCATTGTACAAATACGCCCCTCTTGTCAAGCATCCATAATATAAAAACAATGTTCCTTGTGAGCACCATATGTCCTATATTAACAAAAAACAATGTTCCTATGAGAACCATACGTACTAGTATTACATTATAAAAATTACGAATGGAGTGAAGTTTTTGCTCAGAGATACACTAAGGTTTGCCCTTTTATATCAACAACGAATATTGCGTTAAATTATTACACATGAACAATTACAAAACAAAACTTTTTTTGACCAAACTTTATTTCACAAAATTCAGTGATAGCAGTGCTTACGTCAGCATTCATGAAAATGTTTACCTGAAAAGGAAGTTCGACGACGCTTTTTGACAGGTAGTAGGCCTTTAACGTGTACCAAGAGTTGTTCCTCTCTCGTGTAAACACGGCCGCTTCTAATGGGTCTGCAGTTAGACATAGACACATGTAACGAGTTCAGGAATAGGTGGAAAGCGTTTATA
Organism: Haemaphysalis longicornis; assembly: GCA_013339765.2. Classification (NCBI taxonomy): domain Eukaryota; kingdom Metazoa; phylum Arthropoda; class Arachnida; order Ixodida; family Ixodidae; genus Haemaphysalis; species Haemaphysalis longicornis. The sequence goes on along the minus strand of CM023452.1, from coordinate 104,340,581 downwards.
ACATACTGTTGGTTACGTGGGATGGGTCAGCTGGGACATTTTTGCCTACTTGTAACACCGAATAAAATGTGTTTCCGCCAACATCCTGTCATCCTGCTGAGCACTTTTAAATTAAAAAACAAACAAGAAAACAAGAGTAGAAGCACGGGAGAAGCTTGTAAAAACATTTGCATCGAGTGAGCCCGCAGATATTTCCAATCCTATGTTCCATGTTTTCAGCCCTTTAACATTAAAGCCAATGCTGAACATGCCCCAACCTAACTAGGAGTTACACGGGCCATTTAGGCACGAAGTTTACTTCAGACTGTACTCTTCCACGCACCCCGATTGCACTGATTTCCTGTTACCAAGTTTTCTTTCGTTCAAGCTGGAATGAACTTGCATGTCACCGCAGTTAAGCAGCTGCCACATCTTGATAAGAGAAGTCAGTAGATAATCAATTCACCCATTGTTGTTTTCTTCCGTGGATCCAAGGCATCTCGCGTTACGGGGCGTACGGGGGACTTTGACAGAAATGTTTTGTCTTGGATGTTTTCATCAGAATGTTTTCACCAACACGTGTTAGCCTCCTTGTTATCATGTTTAACATTTATCCTTCCATATTTTGTCACCGTGTGGAGAAAAGGTATGAAATTGGCAGAGATTACATCGCAATTGGTAAAACGTCATTGGTGATGGGTTGGTATGAGCTGACACCTTCATAACGCATAATTTTTCAGGTATAATACTGACAGACAATGTCTGTTGAAGCTAAAAGCATCGTGCAAATTTTTTTGTCATAGGTATGGGGGGTTAGTCCATACACTGCCTACATCCTTCTGTAACAAAACGAATTGGCTTGGCGATTGCAATTAAGCTCAAGGCACTCGAACGTCTCTGGTGACGCCTTCAGTGTATACGAAATTATGGGAATGTGGAATTTACACACCCAGACATAATAAAGCAGATTAGTTTACAAAAATAAAAGAATAAAACTTCTCAGGAGAGAAACGTTTGGCGCAGTTTTCGTGTGTCTATCTTAAAGTGAGAAATACGGCACCTTAGGGTTTCCGTATGTTTTCCGTATACTCCGTACATACGAAATTTACACAGACCATGATTTGGCGTTTTTGGCGGTCATGCTGAGTTAAGGTCGGCTGCAAAAAACGTTTTGACGCAATGTCGTACTCTACTACTCTGTGTTGCGGCCATATATCCTTTTTTTATTCCGGTAAAAGTAAAGATTTGCTGACCCATAATTCCGTCCATATGAAACGTTTCAGGGGTTTTGCTATGTAACATCTTCCTAACAATGTTTTTCCGGTGGTGTGTGTTGCACTGCCTGTAGTTATTGCTCACATTGAAAACGTGTAAGCACATATTCTATAAAAGATCACCTATTTATTAATTTCGCAAGTATTGAAGGTCAAACGTCGGGGGCAACTAGCAACGTTTACGCGGTGGTGAGCTATTGTGAGATATCTTATATATTTTGGGCCATAAGCCTTTCTACCAACATATACTCATGTCCAAAATAAATGATACTACCGATTTACATAAGGGGATAAAATGAACCATGGCTAGAGTCAGGATAGGTAACTAACATTTTAATTTGAAATGAATACGACGATGGTGATAGACTAGTTTTATTTTGTTGTATTATTCAATATGTTTACAAGATACATCAAGCAGTATTTCATAGAATAAAATACCAAATATTTGGTGTCAAAAGTTACAAATTTCATTACTGCAATCATAAGAAAACATAGAGCAGGGATTAATGCACCGAGAGTATGGATTGGAAAATGGTGAGCTCAAAAGCCCGTAGTCCGTAAACTAGAAAATCGACCTGAGTGGATACGGAAAGCCAAAAGTGAATACAGGAACAAATAATATACTCCTATCAGTAGAAGTAAGTGCTGTTTTACCTGAATTTGATACCTGCGGACGTCATTGATTGGAAAGTGCAAAAAGTGGCATAACCACGTATAAGCGATGGTAACTATGACTTTTCTACAATAAATGGGAGAACTCCGTCAGGAAGTATCGTGTATTTTGTTAATTTTCAAAATCACTGTTAAAATATTATCACGGTTGAGGCGGCGCTATGTGAACTTCCTAAAAATAACATCCCACTGGCATGGTAATTTGTATTTAATTTTGCAAGGTGGCTTTGTTTTAATTATTTGGCTTAGCATAAAGATATGCTACATGACGACCCTCGTTACAACGTTATCACGTAAATACCAGCCTTTATTGGCCTATGCATCTGCCTTAGAATCTCTCTGTTGGCCCCGTTAACACGCACCAACCATTCTCGAGCAACTTTTGTCGAGTTTTCTTTGCAGCCGTTAAAGTGATGCCAGTTTTCTACTGTCACAAAACCATGTTGTGTAAGGAACCGAAAAAGTGAACATGGGGTTTTTATTAGGTCGCCAAACATTCACTTCAATGAAGGACTCAGCGTAAAAATAAATAGGCACGGAAACGTGACCTTGATGAGAAGAAACTGTACAGGTAAGGAGTCAAGGATTCAGAGAAATGGTTTTAGGTGAACGCGATTTCGAAGTACGATTGGTTGATCAAAAAGGCAGATTTTGCACGAAAACAATTATGCAAATTTTATCACCAACTTCAAACTGATAAATGAGAACCAAATGAAAACCGATGAAGCAGTAGTGAGTCCACTCCACCCACTCTTTCCAGCGAAATGTGTATATCACAGAATCATTCGTGCGATCGGCATCCGCTGACCAGAGCCACCGCCAAGAAAAAAGACAGGACGATTTTAATGGGGCCTCTGCTTCTCGGCGTTGAAGATTAGATGAATTCATCTTGCATATTTTGAATGGAAAGGACAGAATACTAAACGCAAGAAAGAGTGGGAGAGTGATAGAGTACCATTTGATCGCATCCCTTTGATGCTAATGTGAAGTGAAAACATTGCAAACTATGTTTTAGTACTGGCTTCATTACATCACTCCTGCCCATATTGCGTATTGGTAGCGGGAATTTTGAAAGTTTTTTGATAATTTTGTGTTTTTTATACGCTAAAAAACGTCTTCAGGTCTGGATTGTGACTTAGAGTCTAATCGAAGGCTAGTTCTCTCAAATTGCACGAAGTAGCCTTTTGTCCTCAACGCGTTTTCAAAAGCGTACATTATGAATTGGTTGCAACTTGGGTATGTTTTTTCTGCACTCACAGTTAAGGACGACGGGCATCATGCGGTAAATGTGAGGAAGATGGTGGAAAAGAAGACTAGAGTGGCGTTGTTGAACATGTTCTCAGCCTTGTCGCCAATGTCGTAGTAGAGGAGCCCCATACACACGGCGACAAGTATGTGCGTGGCTAGCCGGAGGTGGAACACCAGCTGAAACGACGAAGAAGTTTCGGTTCACTCGTAAATGTTTCATCGTTAGCTCTATTTCATAAACAGCGCGCACTTTCAAATGAAACCGCAATTTAATCGTTGTGTTCTGAGCGGGGCAGTTTAGTAATACTGCAGGAAGGCTTATACTTTATTCAACATATACTTGCAGAGCCCAAAAGCCGCATAGCTAAGGGGAATACGGGTTAAAAAAAAATTGCATTCACGGAGGAATATAATTGCAGAATCTAAAAGCCACACAGAGGGTGGGATAACGGTTAAAAAAAATTGCATTCACGGTGGACACTTGCACATTTGAGAGCATTCCACTCATGTGTTGTTTAACCACGTAAGAGTTGGCAAAGATGCCCGTCCTGAGACGGTATTTCCTTAGTTTGAAATCTTTATCAATTCAATGTGAAGCATGCCATGATGCCTGCAAGTAACTTCTTAATTCCTGCTTTGTTTCTTTAAATTAAATGCACGAGTTCCAATTGCAGTTTTTTAGCGACGCAATGAACGTAGCTTTCAACTGAACTGTTTCTATGGCACACAGCTTTCCCGTCCTTGGTACCGTCTCAAAATAAACCTTTCCGCCCTGTTATTTAATATTTTCTACCTTGTAACCAAGAATTACCTGCCCAGGATTCGAAACAGTGAAAGCGTTTCATAAAATTTCTCGAAGGCATGTCAAATACACATGTAGTTTCAGACGCTGTATAAAATTTAACGCGCTTTCAGCTGTCGCGACCATTGCGAAACAATTCTAGAATTCAAGCTTTCATTTTGTTTTCTTCTTGAGCCAAATGCTTTAACGAGACACACCTAATCCCCTGTAAATAAAGCATGCAGAATTTTTAGTGACATAGTTTTCTAGTTGTAATAACGACAGAAATGTTAGATTAAAGGAGAATGAGTGCTGGACACGTGTGAATAATTATTACAATTGGATTCCGAAGCATAATTGAAGTGTACAGGTGAGGGAGTTTGGTGGAAAATTGAAAAAGAAAACACTGAATAGGTTCGTTCGCCGATATCCCGCACAAACAATTCTTTTCAATCAGTGAGGTCACACGCTAGCATTTAGTGAACTGTTACTGCTTATTTTCGTATCAACGAGCTTAGATTGCCTACATCAAAGTATAGGTTGCACCGAATATAAAAATTACGCAGTGAAGAATTGATATATTCAAGATGTTCGCTGTTTCTAAACGTATAAAGTGATTTTATTGAGTACAAAGTTCAGAGGAAGAACAAAGAGGGTCCTATAAATGTATAGGTTTTTTAAAGATTGTACTATCGCATTAAGAGTATAGCGTTGAGTAAACATCGGTTGAGGCCGCTGATATAAAATTCGCCTTTATGAAGGCTATAAAAATTGGCATATGACATGGCACAAAAGCAATCATTTGAAGTAACCTCGCCTTTTCTGCCCGTCTTCCATGGACTTTCAAACGCTCGGCAATCAGCTGATATCTGGCAGCAATTTTTGTCACTGAATGAACAACTCTAGGTAATGGAGTATTCATGATTCAGTCGTAGTCTTAGCAAGATAATTTTGTGGGAAATATAAAAAGCAATGACGAAATATGACAAGTAAATATAAACAAAACAATCAAATACTAAAAGATATCTGAAAACATGGTGAAGTGATTTTCGAAGTATTTACAGCCCGGAAAAACAAGCCCACTGCAGAAGTTAATACGAAAAATGGCTGCAAGATGTCAACTGTGAAGAGTGACACTTCAGAATCGGTTCACTGATTATCCATTAAAATGTTTGTGTTATTTTGTATTCAGTGTTAGATGTGGGATGACTTGATGTCTCCCACAGAGCAGCGTAAGCCAGTTCTGTAACAGTTTCCGAAAACCGACCTCAACATATCTTATGCATACGGTACTTGTGACATCAAAATGTCTTAAAATCACCCTGTAAGTGCGCAACGGTTTTGTGTTACGAAATTCAATAATCATCCCCAATTTGATCATGTTATTCTGCAGAATAAAACCAACAAAGTAACAACCATCTGAATAAATATGCCGAGTGTGCAGCTGAGATAAAGGATAAATTGGCAGAACCGGGACACAAGAACTGCTCCTAATTCCACCATGCCCGAAAAATATTTGTATTCTCACCGGATTTCTAATGAGAGAGACGCAGCAGCGCTTGATGAGAACTTTTGTTTGGACGCAAAACGAAGCTCTATTTACTAGCCGGTGGTCCTCCTAAGACAAATAAAAGGAAATTTTAATTAATCTTTCCTGAAAAGTAGTGGGGGCAAGGAATCTGCAGATAAACTGTAAAAGTGAGCAAGGCAGCAAGCAAAAAAATCACGAGAGGAACATTGTAAACATAGCACATAGCCCACAAATTATATCTGTTCCTCGTCATTTTCTAACGTGCGTATCTTCCACGTATGCAGGTGTGGGTACGTGGCTCAGCAGTCTAGTTTATTAGTACCATGTGACCAGCTAATTTTATCTACCAAGCCCATTAACCACATGGGCATGCGTCATTTTTTAGTATGCGGACGGAGCTAAGAAACTTCACCAACTTGTTTGCCTTTGGGGCGTTGTTCTTTCAAAAGTTACCAAGCCGAGGTCACATGATAAACTTAAAGGTAGGTTAAGTACTGCAGAATACACCTGAAGGCTATATTACAGATTGCTTTAGGCATTTCATCAATGAATGAAGTAAAAATGCAGGGGAAGGTATTAATAAATGACATTAAAAAGAAGAGCCTGGCTTTTTTGCATACAAACCCGCATACACCTACATAGTAGCTGATCAGTTTTGCTGTTGAATGTTTATTTTTGAATTTTATCTAATGCAATAACCTATGAAATGGTAACTTTTAATTACAAAAAAAAACCTTTTTAAACCGTTTGTTTAAACGGCTATTGTTTTAGTTTTCCGTGACAATAAATTTGTGGTAGCTAGCGAGGTTTTACCTTTTTTAGCAAGGGTGCTATTACTGGCACCGGTTCGTTGAGATCTCCACCTCCATTTGAAAGTGACTTTGGTGCAGGATTATACCGTACGAGTTCACCTTGCCGCTGGGCACACCTCGCGAGATCTTCCTTCACGTCGCCGTGGTCCCCCGAAGCGACTTCAATTACTGTGGGTTAAGAAAAACAGGGAAGACTTCAAACTGCAACATAACATTAGTCGGTGCCCCCAGTAGCCAGCGCAAAAATTTGCTTCTGAGGGGTTCATCCATCACTCCTTAATTGTAAATACCTTACTGCCTTTTCCCCTTTTGGCATTGTCTTCTACTACAAATATGGCAACGGGCTAAAACATTGACAGTATACATTTTGAATACATGTCCAAGTCATCAAGCTTGGGATAGAGGGCTGTTGCAACAGAAGGCTATAACGGCTTAGTTTTGAAGGTATGAATGCGAGAGTGTGGTAAACGTAGTTTTAACCTGGTAGTTTTAACCTTCCCGTAAGAATAACGACATTACAAAGAGATGCTTAGATGGCATTTGCAACTTTTGAGCACCACCCTTTTGCCATTATTCAATAAGAGTTGGCATGCGGTATGTGTCATACGAAACCAGATGTTGTTTTTGGAAAGCGTCACGAAAACCATTTCACAACCCCCAACAAGAAAGCCTTCTAGCGGGTGCATATTTACTTCCTCAAAAATGACATCCACAGTTCACAAAGCGACATGGCCCCTTGAAGTCTTATTGAACTTGTTCAGTGTTACCGTGTACGGTGTAGGAAATGCAGCTCGACTGATGATCTTGATTTCCTGACATTACCACAGATGCATTTAATTTGAAGCTGCTGCCTTGCAGCTTTACCCCGAATATTGTTGGGTTCAGCACTTTGACACGATTGTAACGTAATGAGTTCTGGACTACCAGGTCTCATAAAACAATAGGGCGGACTCATTTAACCCTACACAGAAAGAGCAGTAAACACAAGGATAGCCGTAAAAATTAAAACCAAAGGAAATTATCTAAATAAAGAAACAACACGACTCACAAGAAAACAAAATAAGCGAAGTTGCGTACCAAAATCAGCGGGATTGTAGAAGGGTGGACAGTGCAGGTTGTTCGCTGTAAGATAGGTTAGGAGATCGCGAGCACTGCCGTGGTAAATGCAGTAACCGTCAGCGAGGACGTAGAGCTGGGAAAAATCAAAACAGAAAAAAGACTGATGATCTCTGCTATAGTCCTTCTAAAAATACAGCTTAAATGAACCACAACGACAACATGTATGCTTGTTTTATAACAAAATTCTTCCTGTTGAAGACCTATTAAACTGCGTTCAGACCCAAGACGTCAATTTTCCGAAAAAAATTATCGGCACAGTGAGAAACGTTTGTTGTTGTTGTGATATGTATTTATGAATGTTAATTACACTCCTCCGGCTTTGTCAACGCCGGAGGGGAAGACGAAGGTATTTTCCACTACCTCAGGTTAACGTTAATGGCGTCTTTGGTAGCGTAGTTAACACACTAGTGAGTGCGATGCTTCCAGCATTCAAATTTTCGGATCAAGCACAACCAGAGGTACCACTTTGATCACATATTTATGATTTTGAGCGGTTTCCTTGGCGAGCACCAATCTCACAAAGTCGTCTCTGTGACTTGTAGGGGAAGTGTGATAAAATTACTGCTTCAGTGGCCACTGTTTCATCTGTTTTCGCTAGTACACAATTTATTTGCTCAAATTTTGCATGAAAATGCGGGTAACTCATTTTGATGCGGATATTTTTGGGATGAACCGAACATCTATCCTCGCTTATCTTACTTTTGCACGTATCGATCGTCGTTTATGAAAATAAGGTATATCAAACATATATTTAGGAAAGTAGAAAAAACGCCGGCTTGCTCGTTTCGGAGGAGTTTGTGGCCTGTATTCTGGGAGAAATACATGGCCGCCCATTGGTTATGTAATCGCTAAAATTAACCCACCATATAGGCTCGAAAGGCGCTTACTGTGCACGTATTATTTAAAAAATGGTCAATTTCGTATTTCCAACCATAAAATAAAACGCTTTAAAGGGGCACAAAACTGAGATACAAAGTGGAACTGTTTGTAAACCTTGTTAGACGACTGTGAACTAGTAAGACAAGACCGTCTGAGGGAGAAGCTGTTGGCGCATTTCGCATGCGCTCCCATAAGCCGGAAATAAATTCCACCCGGAAATTTATTTTGTTACTGAGTACAGAAGTTTTTTTCTGTGGAGAAATTCAGAATCGTCGGTGTAAGAGAACTGTGTTATACATATAGCCTACAGGTGTGTGGGGAAGTGATGCATGACTGTACTCTGGCACCATTTCCTTTGCAATATGAGGTCGGCGATGGGCATGGTTTTTAGTTTTTTTTTTTTTCATTGATGAGTTGTAACTGTTCAATACTATTCCAAAAACAAACCCCTATCCCACGTGCACAACTTTCGTTGCTTGGACTACACTGAATGGGCATAAGAAGTAACTTCTCTTGAACCTCAAGTCTCATTCATCCGAGGGAGATATTTTTGTGCACACACACTGCACACAGGCATACCTGTATTTTCATTCGAACTTTACATAAAGAAAAAACGTCATTTTAAACAATGGATGTCAAAGGATTGAGAATTATGCCCGAAGAGCTAATATTTTCTTCAGATCATTCCCGCACTTCCTTAATTTTTTACCTCCCAGTTGGCGAAGCGTTGCTTAGATTCGTGAAACTTAAGAAGACCTAATTTTTTACTTTAGCGAGAAAACTTTCTTGTAGCAGTGGCGACAGACACCGTACAAGTAAATGAGGAGGAATTCTGACAAATGCAAGGATATATCTTTAAATACTTTAAAGGAAATAAATTGCGACTTAATTATTACCTGGTCAAAAAGCTGGAAAATCCTTGAACTCGGCTGGTGAATGCAGCAGGCTACAGTATGACCCCTCAGTGCAAACTGTTTTAGTGTCGAGATGCACTGCAATGAATTCGAGCTGTCCAGTCCACTGCAGAAGAGGGTTGATAAAAAGCACTGAAGATAATTCGGCCAAACACTGATTCTGCCAACATGACATCAAGTACAAGGGACAAAACATGTGCAGCTAAAGCCAGCACTAATGTGAAGCTTTGATTTATGTTACAGTTTGCAAGCCAGAAGAGTTGAAAGCTTGCCTACTCCCCCATTTTTAGAATTGGCGTGTCTTCTTGGGCAAAGTTATTGCTTTAGTTTAGCTTCTCTAGCGCTTAAATTATTTTTTTTTCTGAACGTTTTCGAGTACTCTCTGATCTAGGAGAAGCCATCTGCTGCAATCTGCAGTGATGAGACGATACAAAAGCTGTTATTGACTGTTGAAAAAGCATTCATCCGGAATGTGTTCGAAAGCGCTTCAATCTTATATTGGTGTTTGATCCACACATGACATTTATGCTTTATATTTGAAGCTTAAGACATGCACAAGCTTCGATATTGATTTATGGCAATAAAGTTGATTGTGATCAATTTACAAAAGGCTATTCCTGAAATGCTGGAGTATAAAATATTTTATGAAGATTTACTATAGGTGTGCAAATATGAAATTTAGGACTCCGAACATAAAATGAATAGCAAAAGCCACTTACAAATTAAATTGGATATGTACGTGTACGATCAGCAAAAGCTGACTGCGAAAAAAATCGAATACTTTTTATTCCGACTATAGTTGCTTTACTATGTACGGATCTTGTACCAAAAATGCTTTCTTACGCAATCCCGGCATGATAAATCTGAGCAATAATTTGCTAGTGCCTTTAAGAAGGATATAGTGCAGTAGTGGAGAAAAGACGTGGGATAAATAAAAAAATTGGGGATACATCCTATAAAAAGTCCGGGTCCTTCAACATGCTGTAAATAAAAACACATTTGAGTGGCCGCAGTCTTTCATTGGATATAGCCGGTGCTGGCCGTGCTAGTGGCTCTTAATAAGAGCACCCTACTCCAAGCAGTGCCAACAAGGAATATGTCTTAATGCCTCAGCAACGTCACTATATCGACAGGAAACTTCTTTTGGACCTACATTTATTACACAATTACACAACTACCGTTCCACTTCAGTTAACCGACACAAGTTCAGCCTCCTAGCGCTATGCTTTCTTTCACAGCTGTGGCGTCGTGCAAGAAAGCAAAGTGTGTGAAAATTGAGGCAGGGACAATTTGTATTGTTCTATTATTCCTAAATTTTATTTATCAGAAACACTTGGGATATTTCAAAAAGGTGACACTGCGATAATAATTAAATAGCAAACAATATCCAGAAGGCATTCAAAGTTTTAAGTGCTGGCTAACCTCTGAGAATTATGCTTAGTCTAAAGTGCATAGGAAACTGGAAACCATTAATCATTCTATTGATAATGCATGAGCACCGCTCGAGCCTTAATTGGCTTACATTGAGAATTATGTCCCAGAAAGCAAAGCCAAAAACTTGTGAATATTTCGATTGGCTACAAACCAGTACGATAACGTTTCAGTTTGCTTATGATGTTGTGGTGCTCAACGCTAAAGGTTACTAACAGTAGCCTTAAAAGCGATTGTTGAAGGCTTTTCATCATAATGACGGACAAAAGAAAGAATAGACGCAAACGATATTGCACGCTTCATGACATTATATACTCACAAACAGTAACCGCGTGAGGAGGACATCAGTGTCACTGAACTCGCTGACATTACTAAGCGACAAGAGATAAACGTTTTCGCCTAATAAGGACAAGCTTAGGTGTCCGTGTTGCTCTTTTTCATCCCCTAAATACACAGACTGTTGAGGGAGTATGGACTTGCTGCGGTTGATTTATAGGTACACTGTGGTTACTATACCACGGTATACAAAAATTATTTACGGAAATGCAAATATATCGCTGCCCATGATATTATATTTTCAAGAAGAATTCCGTAGTCTCGATTTGGTAGAAGTAAGTCATAAAGTTCTGTATTTATGCGGGAAAGCAGACTCAGTTTTAAACAGGCAATGTGGAATTCTCTTAGTTCAACTTAGGCTATCTTTCAGGCATCAGACCTCGGCCAAGAATGACAGTTTTTTTTTGCATACTAGGCCAATCTTGCAACCAAAGGAAACAAGAAATGGCCTTTTAAGCAAAATATGTTTTACGGGCTGTTGTAGCTTTCGAACAAGGGTATATTTCTGAGACCTGAAATGTTTTCCTATATTTAACGATGCAATAATTTTTTTATATATTCTTACATCATTCGAGCACTGAATGCGACATTTGGATATGTCAATCTAGGGCATTGTTTTGATTAGTACGTAATTTCGTTTTGTGCAATAGCATAACATCTGCCTCACCGCGTTACGCAAGAGCTCAATTTCACATAGCTTGAAGAACGTCGGCATACAGTGGCATAAGTCCCAAATGCGATAGTGGCGTAAGTCCCAAATATGGTTGGCCAAAGCTTAATGCGACAGAAATTCTTCATGTGGTTTGAACAGAAGTGCAGCACGCTATAGTACCGTGAAGTCTTTTATAGAAAAGGTATGTGTACACATGAACCGAAAAATTGGTTTTGCAAAAAAGTAGATATTCCCCGAAATAAGGCTGTACTCGGCTACAAAATGACAATGACAACAGTAGTTGCCACAGAGCCTTATCACCGCAACCGGCTGTTTCTCCACAGGGTGCAAATATTGTGTTGCTGTGTCTATTTCGGGAAGCACAAAATAGAGGTAGGCTCAAAAGAGAACTAAAACAATCAATGCTCTTAAAGCGCAAATAATTTCTGAAGTCAAACTTGCTGAAGAAAGCACATGATCTTACGCAATACCTACGCCCAACCTTTTCTCAGAGGTTCACGGGTTTATCTCTTCAGTGGAGTGATACACCAGATCTTCCTTTGACATTCTTAACTTGTGTCCAACTATAGAAGCAGACTTATCTGTACGCGTATGACATTCCCACTTCACCATTAGGGAATATTTTGATGAATCTTTAGTTGCACCGTACTTCCCAATAGAAAGTACAGCAAACCAATATCAGCTTTACCTGGTGGTTCGTCCAGGAAGAGCACAGGTGGGCTGTTGATTAGTTCCTGGGCCAGCATGACCCTCTTTCGCTGACCCGTGGACAGGTTCTTTACGTAACGGCCCTCGCAAGTGTCCAGCCCCCACAGCCGGAGAATTCTCGACACCTGCATGATCCAGGTTGTTAGTGGAAGGACAGGGAGTTCTTATTATTAGGTGTCAATTCCCTGTTGGTCAATATCCTAACCTACGGAAACAGAGACTGAATTCCAGCATGCTAAGAATCTCATTAGCGATTTGATCGTGCACTTCAATCTGTCACGTTCCAGTTGAGAGACTACACACAATTAAGATAAGTGTTACAGCGAAGCTGCATGGTCTCCCCTGTTCCACCCGGAGAAGAAAAAGTCGGCGAAGACCAAATTCGCCGACTTTCAGCCAGGAAAAAACTTGTAAGAATTTTTTGCACGGCTATGGGTTTTTAGGAAACCTTTTTGTATGTATATTTGCCCCCAGAAAAAAGCGCCCGCACAGCGGAACCCTTCTGATCGCGCTCGTGGGTACTGGTGCTTTCGTGAGTCTGAATCGCGTGAACCGTCCGGGAACCGCATGCTTGTTTGTTATATATGTTTTGCAATTTGGTCAACTCCCTAATGGTATCTTAGCTTCGGAGCAACACTTTCTCATCTTCTTGCTTAGTTGGGACTTCTTTTTTTATTGCAATTACGATTGCCACAGCGTTGTATCAGTATTTGAATAGTTTGAAGAGTCAAGGATTAAGGCGCGTCTACATTTCCTTCCTGGTTTCGTGGCCGCAGGGGAAGAGACAAGGCAGACCGCAAATTCCGCCACAGGGTCGCGGACGAAACGGGCCGTTTTTTTTTTTATAGTGTTGGGGAGGGGGGGACGAAACAATGCGTATGAGGGTAGCGAGTTATCACGCATCTAAAATGCCCCCCAGCAGTTTATTTTTTTGGGGCGAAGCCGATTTAGGGATCGATGTAAGATGGGTTTTGTAGGCTGGCTTGGCACATAGTGAATTGCGTAGAAAGCGGGGCCATTATGGAGGGGTATAGCTACAGCCAACCTCTATATACTCCTCTCCAGCTCCGCAACCTCTTTCCCGAGTCGTGTATACTGTCGCCACGCATTGCGACTACATTCCTCCTGCCATTGCGCAATGGTGCGCCCTCCCCAGCGGTCACCTGTGGAGCGCCCTAGAGCCTGAGCAGAGGTTCGCATAGCTGCGCTGTGATAAAACATCATTGTCTCTACCCCCCAACCATGTGTGTCCTTGGTCTGTGAAGTAGAGATCAGACCACTGTACGTATAACTCAAAGTAGCAAATCCCCAATATAGCGAAACCCCAATATAGCAAATTCAACCGGACCCGCAGCTTCCCAGGGTGAAAGGAATATGATATTGTCACGTGACACTCAAGAGATCGAATCTCGGGAAAGGTGTATTTAGAAAGCAGACGCCGTCGTTACTGCTACAAAAGCAGGTTGATGGAGGCGAAAAGCAAAAACGCCCGTGTGGAAGAGATGTCGACGCACGTTAAAGATCTCCAAGTGGTCAAAATTAATCCAGAGACATCCACTACGGCGCGCCTCATCGTCTGCGTTGTGTCGGGGCATTAAACCCTACAATCAATCAATTAATAAGGTTGATGCTGCTCAGCCTAATGAGTGGAAACTCGGAGTTCATCTCCCTTCTCTTAATTCCGTTGGTCATCGACCAGCATCGTTCCACACGAGGAGATACCCAGAGAGGGAGGGATTGGACACCTGGATAAACTGCTATGCTTCGCTTCACTTTCTAGGGAAGCTCGCCAATTCTGCGACACAACTCTTTGGCCACAGAAGCACCGACCGGGTGCCTGTTATGAAGGAGGAGCAGCAGTAGCTGCACCCCGTGCGTGGTACGGCTTGAGGCGGCTCACGTGGACGAGCTGAGGTGCTGAGTGCCTAGACGATGTCAGAGGCAACAGAGGCACAATTTCATTGGTGACGAGGGCGACGGCCCGCTCAATGCGGTAGGGGCCAGGGAAGGAGGACATAAGCTTTTCATACAGTCCACGTAAGCGGGAAGGAGTCCACAAAAGAAGCACAGCGTCTTTCCACAGGAGCACATACCCAGATAGGGAGAGATTCGACATGTCGATAAGCGGCTATGGTTGTTGTTAGTTTTAAGGGAAGCAGGCCAAATTCTGTGGCAATTTTTTTGCTGGTTGTGGGCAGAGGCGTCAAATAATCAACATCGGTTTTCTTTCAGTTCAAGTTTTCGAGCACTGTATACATTTGTTTTGAACAAACTAAATATGCCCGTATATAAACAGGAAGAGCCCCCGATAATCGCATGAACAGCCCTACGTTGTGTCTGGAGTATTGGAATACCGAGACCACTAGCTAATTGAGGCTTTAGAGTGTGTCACAGTTTCCGTAACACTTCCTTTACGCGAGAATATTTGGCTTGGAAGCCAGTATGAAACCGAAGACAGCGAGCACTGAATTTTACCGCCGTTAAAGTGAGCACTGCCATAAACTGCAATTGTAAATCTTAAGAAGCATTCTATAACAATTGAACTCCCCAAGACTTCAGCGTACTGAAACCTCGCCTTCGCATGCCAGAAGCTGCTAGCGACGCACAGTGGCACGTCAGAGCCGGAAAATTGTGTTGCCTTACTATGGATGATGAATGCGTACTAGTTTTTTTTCAGATTCTTGGTTTTTCTCACCGAAAAGGCGTACGCTACTTATGACTTATTTTACAGCAACAATTTCTGGTTGGCTTCTACATATCGGTCTTGTGGTACCCTTGTTTTGAATGTAACGACAAAATTAAGGAAAACTGGCCTGACTAAAAATGCATCATTCCCTATTAAAAGTCAGCCTAAATGGCTGAAACAGTTTTATTGTTTGGGTTTCGCAAATTGAAGCAGTGTTTCTGCATTCATTAAGGAGAACAGTATATTCAAACGGTCGGGGTACAGATGTCTCCGGAAGTGCAGCACCATATAATTTACATTACTTTAGGGTGGGGAGCGCGGGGTCATGCAAACTTACTGGTTTTTAGAGGATGTTTCGTATAACTTCATCGGGAATGCCAGTTATACAGTGCCAGCCTCAAACCGCAAGGTTTTTCTTATGTTTGGGACGTAATTTGTGTGGGCTTCGCATATGAGCTAAAGCAATTGCAGCTGCCCTTTTGGACCAAAATAAATCCAGATTCTTTCGGAATGCTTGCCATACATGACTCTGAGTGCAGACAGTTCCCCAGCAGCATTGGTCACACATAGGCTCATGGCAATTCTTGCAGCTTAGATGTCTGCCGAGCGATTTGGTGCAATACTTTGCATTGAAATGCATAGTATGTTAATATTAGCAATCCTCGCATTTATGTGAATTGTTAAACTTGTTTGACTTTCGTGCCAACTTACTGTTTGCTCGACTATTGTCATAGATAACCACCCGGAAGAAATTCTTGGAATTACATAACATAACAATGAATGACACATATTAAAAGGTTGACAAGTGTTTCTAAAGCGTCCCTTATCTGGGGGAGAATTATTTTAACATCACTATTTAGTAGGCGGCTCTTTCACCGATATAGAAACCTCTGTATTACTTTCAAGCGGTTACCTACCAGTTCGTCATTTTTAAAAATTTGCCAGCGAAGCTTGTGACATTGTGAAAAATTGAAGACAGCAGCCCAGTCGGGCCTTTTGCAGCCGCACCCGCCACCCTTTGACAAGCTTCCTGGATAGCCCTTCTGAAGCTTGTTCCGCTCGCTAGCCATCGCCAGGAGCTCCCTGTTCGTCCCCGTCGGTACGCTCACCTCTCAACATCATTCGTATTACACGCGGCAGTAGCAGTAAACTCTCATTTGACGGTGCTCTTTCCCTGATACCAGGCTCGCGGTACATGGTTGGTGCTCAATCCGACCCCAAGTTAGCCTGTTTAACAGATATAAGGTTTGCCAAGACTTCCATTGGACGAGGCGTGGTATGGGGCAGAGTGATTGGGAGAGCTCATAGCTAGTTATAGCTGTAATTTTATGCAGAAAATGGGTGGTTCTCAAACAGGAACGCGCTGACAATCTTTCTGTGTTTGCCAAAGTTAGGGGGTCCCCACAACAAAGTATGTTTATGCGTATCATTTGTGACCAATTATCTCCGGCAAACTATTATCCCCACTAAACATATCAAATGCTTCCGATTTGCGCATCTGGTCTTTTCGCACAGTCATTCGTTGTGCACAAAGCCAACTTCCAAATTGCAAATTCAACAAGTCCAAAGATTTGCCAAAATCGGGCCATATGCAGAAGTACAAGCAAGGCATGCCGTAAGTCTTTCTTTTAAAATTACCAAGATTGGCATAACAAGAAGGAGTCCGGAGAAGGTGAGGGAGATGGCTTTCGGGGAGTGCTTGAAGATAATACCGCTAGCGTAAGCATATTTAGAGAACTGTATTTGTAGTTCAACCAAGCCCTCTACACTGCTACTGTTTAATGGCAATACATTTTGTTGTCTTTAAAATGCAAAAATTCGTACCATGGCGCTTCGCTGCTTGTAGGTGAAGTCTGCAGGAAGCTTTAATTTTGCCGCGGCGTCAACTGTTTCGCGCACGGTTAGGTGAAGGAGGAGTTCTTCGCCATTGACGACGTAACTGCTTAGCTTCCGGAAGCTCCTGTCCTTGAGCGGTTGGCCATTTACGAACAGGTCTCCTTGGAAGCTTCTCGATCTGCGAATCGGAAAAAAAAGAGCACAGCGAAACACAGGGAAGGCTTGTGTCACCAACGATAGCCCTCTAAAGCCTTGCAACATACAAGCAGGGGTCGTCACCCTCAGAATAGTGAATGCAAACGCGTTGATTCTTTTTCCCCCACTATAAACCCCTATCGCCAATTAAACATCAAATATGTCGGCGCAAACCTAGGCAGTTTAAAGCCCGGCACCATAATGCAGCTACAGGCATTGTGTTACATGAACAGCTGGATCTCACACTCCACACAGCAGTTATCCAGGCAAGTTACTTTGCAGTTCCCACTGTAACGTTAGAGTGGCACAAATGTATGAAAGTAAATACCACTTCCAGGCTGTTTGCGGGATCTATCAGATGGGGCGTATTTAGATGTCGGCGTTGAATATCCTCGGGAAGAATCGGACAGCCACAAGAAGCCTACATCAGCTCGACACCGGGCACGAGAATCTGCCGGGAACCGCGAGGCAGACCGCCCCGGCTGCCAGGGAACAAGCTCTCCGGACGTCCCCGTTGGGCGGCCGGCTCCCTGCTCGCAATTACCAGAAGCTATAGTCCGTAAGGAGCACTATCGACTGGGAAGAGAAGGTGTCCACCACCACTCACCAGAGAGGACGCGGTCCTGTACATGCAACTCCCAAAGCGAATGATTTCGCGTATGGAACCGTGTTACATACCATACCCTGGTTCCGACGACTTGGTATGCAAATACTGATCCGTTCCTAACACCCTACACCACTTGGTGTGGGAGTGTGTGGACACCTCTGCAGCGCCCGTCGCCCCGGGCCCAAATTAGGAGCAGTGGGAGGCGCAGCTTAACAAGGGGGCCCCCACGGCGGAGGACCCAGGGGGACGGATTGTCGAACTGGCCGAAGGCGGGACGTCCCACGGGGGCCCCAATTGCATCCCAGACAAGAAACGTCAGGGGCCCCCGCCGGACGAAAAAAATTTCGTTTCCCGGGTCATGGTTTATCCACCACGGACCCACCCAAACACTAAGGGTACGGGCCGAGAAGCAAAGGTTTAAATGGAGCCCCCCTTTTTGGGGGGGTTTGTATTTGTGGGTATTTTTTTTCCTGGCCTATTTTTTAGAAAATTTTTGGGGAGAAGCCTATTTGTTAGATTGGCGGAAGGCCATGAAGGTCGTATCGGTCGTACAAAAAAAAAAACGAACAAAGATGTAAACTATATTGTGTGGAGTGTGCACCTACAAACCCCCAGCGATTTCACATACGCGAAAACAAGCACAAGGAATCAGTTTCAACTCGAATTTTTTTAATTTTGTGCCTATTTCGGTTGGATGCTGCATGCATTACCTGTAACGTCGGCTGTTTGTAAAGGAATGGTAATCACTAGCGAAGGGAGAATGTTTTGTTCCAATTCTGACGATAGGAAATTTACATGTGAGGACTATGGAAGCTCAAGGAGGACGCGTGCGGCACAAACGGCAGAATAATATTTTACATATTTCGGTAGAATTTCAAGAACTATAAAGATGGGCATATGGGAGTTCCCGTATATAAAAATATTTATACTCAATATATAAAAAACTTGCACACATAAAAATAGAAATCTGGCGTGCAATATGCACTCTCGATCCTATGCTCTGCCAGTATTAGCAGGCTACGTGCGATTACTTTCAGGTGTTTTAAATTTGCGAGTGTTTTAAAATTTAAGAATTGACTTAAAAAACTATACTTTCGGGGCTGGGTCGTGTGGTTGTTTTTTTATATGGCTTTCAACCTGCATTACCTAAGCTGGAGTGGGTGTTTTTCCCCAGTTTCACTTCGCTTCTTTTTGGGGGCAAGGGACATGGAAGAGGAAAATGGAAGGAATATGAGTGCTATTTGCACTGTAGTCAATAAATGACAAATGTAGGGTAGTCGTTTTAGGGTTTTATATCTTCTTAAAATTAGTAAGTGGGGGGGGGGGGCAGCAAAAATCGGGTGATTTTTTCGAAATGGTAATCCGGGAGAAATCCGCATTTTTTCCCAACCCTTACGAAACTGAGGTTTTTTTTTCGGGTTAAATCTACAGATGTACGGTACTATGTGATACACTCAGTTTCTTTTATTAATGGGTATCTCGAGCTTCTTAACTTAACTTGTTAAAATTGGTGTTGGTTTCAAGCTAGTATTGGGGGGGGGGGGGAGAACGTCATGGATTTCTAACAAATACTAGGGAAAATTTGGCGTTTCTTTGGAAATTAACCGATAATAATGACAGTAAAGAGCGTTGATAACTTCAAGGTACTGAAACACATTTTTTTCTTTTTACAAAAAGCCCGTCATCGATTTTTTTACACCCTTTTTACATACATTATCATCTGCATGCGCAAAATCCTGGGCTCTATCGACCTGTCCAATCATTGAACGTGTCTCAGCTGGGAGAAAGTTCCCCCAACATTACAGCTTCCGTTAGAAAGGCGCCGCAATGTCAGCAATTGCTACCCTGGGGCAGCGAGCGGTAAAGTCATGCCAAGACTCGATGTGTTCGAAAGCTTGGTTTGTGGTACTTGCTTTCAGCAAGTAGTGTTTTTTAACGGCGAGACTTGAGCCGGCAATTTGGCAGATTGCTACTTTGAAAAGGTCCATTTGGGGATACACCGGGTTTAACCCGATTCTCATTCTCCTTACCCGAAAACGAACAACCCGATGTGCATGACAGGACTACGTAGCAAGGACAAAGAAATGCGTGCAAATATTCGACAAGTTCGGATGTCGCGTCGAATATAGCGATATTAGATTCTGGTACTAGCCGAATGGCACAATCAGAAAACTACGACTAAATTATAGAAGAATTGTGAAGTTGATAAACGAAGAGGAATCGCTGTTTAAGTGAAGTGAGATACATAAAATTGTGCCTTGCTAAGAAGGAGAAATGCTTCGCTAGCACACGCAAAATATATCCTTTGAAACACGTTTTACGTGTAATGGGAACAGGATTATCGCACTGTGACCGCGCATGTTCGACCGTCCCGAACGTGCACCGCCGGCCATGATTGAAACGACGGGCTTTCCGCGGTGCTTCGGTGACGTGCGGCAAAACGGCAAGTTACCGGTCCATTTGGGCAGCGATCCTTATCTTTTAGATGCAAAGCATCTCTTAGTCGACCCTCCGTCGTCCGGCGTCCGCAGCTCTCCCCCTACACTATATAAAAAAATAAATAGCGGTGCCCGGTTTCGATCCCACGACTCTCCGGCAGCAACGAGAGAGAGGCGCTCTTCCCACTGCGCTACAAAACCGGGACAGAGCAAGTGCTACGAACGCGCCTTATGTCCTTGACTCATTCAAACTACGTCAAGAAGCTACTGATACAACGAAGGCACGCGAAGCTGAACGTCAACGGAAACGACGAACTGAAAACTTTAGAGGAGGATGTTGAATTTCCCGTGGGAAAGCTGTGGCGGGAAGCGCCACGCGCCTTGCAGCTCAACCAGAGAAGAGGACGGAGAGGGTCAGCAGCGGGGTAGGAGCGTGAGCACGCAATAAAGAAAGGCGAGAACCAGGAGGTGTTCGATCAGGTAACGCTGGCGTCGGTCTCTTCGCTGTCTCTACATTTCTCTACATTTCTCTGACTCTACATGGGGGTTCACACTACGTTCCCATTCGTGCTCCGATAAATGAAACAACATAACGGCAACACAATGAAACCTACACAGAACCCCTATGATGCTTCGCATCCTCCTCATGGTTCCCCACGGGAAGATGGTGTAATTTTTGGTATTGCAGAAATCCTCCCTTGTGCTTGTCTCTTCGCATCGTGATAACGTGGTCGGACTCAAGCTGCGCTGGTCAACACTCCCTAGATGGGAAAGGCCAGGTACCTACTGACGTAGTGCCCCAGTCGCGGTTTCCCAGCAAGTGATAGGCAAAGTTCAGCTTTTTTTAAATATCATCTAATGTTTCTTTTATGTTTATACGGGACGTAAGACAAACGATGAACTTGTCTAGCTTCGCAATTTCTAACACCGAGATAAAGCTTTTTGTCAGGAAGGGGTTGACACTGCGCCACTCGAAAAGCTGGCTGACAGCGCAGGTTTCTTCTCACGAACCGGCGCTTATTTACTTTGAACGTTTGGCATATGCTCTCCACTTATTGTATGTTTATTTTAGGCATGAAACACCCTTCGCAACACCTTTATTAGACTCTTCTGCGTGTCGGTGGGAGAGGGAGGGGGCAAAAGCTTTACAAAAATACAATTCACGGGCTGAGAGTTAAAGGCCCCTAAGAACGTACAAAGCGCCGCTAATACTACCTGTCTATAAAGGCATCCTGACGATGATTTAAACATTAGGCAATTTTTTTAATTCCTGCCGCTGCCCTACACGCCGACTTTCCTGCCTATAGCTGACATGAACGCCTATGAAATAGCCCTTGAAGTAATTGAAAGTGATACTCTTAGATCTCTATGTTTCAAGCGCATGTGTTGTGAGGTACAAAAAATCGTGAGGGACGAAAAATAGCAACGCTAGCCTGGTCGTAGGAGAGATCTGGAAAGGGGCGACGGAGTACAGCACGGGAAAAGGATAGGCCGCAGCCGCACGGGCAACACAGCCTCTTTGAGGGGTAAAAGTACAGACTGGGACAAAGTGGAGGCTCCTG
Organism: Haemaphysalis longicornis; assembly: GCA_013339765.2. Taxonomy (NCBI): domain Eukaryota; kingdom Metazoa; phylum Arthropoda; class Arachnida; order Ixodida; family Ixodidae; genus Haemaphysalis; species Haemaphysalis longicornis. Next base: position 104,318,900 of record CM023452.1, on the reverse strand, counting down.
GTGATTAAGAAAGAGCTGAACTAGTTTCGGAGGGTGCTGCCAAGGTGCTGGTGAAGTTTTTACACGCGCGGCCGCAAAGTTGAAAGAAAAGTCAACAGGAGAAAAACAATACGCCCAGCTAGACTGTCGCCTTCTAATTTTTTTAACGTTCTAAGCACCCCCCTCAATTTTTGAAGGCTCGGCTTGTGAGAATATTAACTCTCATTGCACAAATACTGAAGCACTTATGATAAGATTAAAGTTGCGCCATATAAAATATAGTATTATCAATGCGTGTAAAAGCAGCAGGGTAGCTTCTATATGTTTTGTGCAATGGAAAAATATTGCAAACCCTTCACATGGGCCATTCATTTCTTTACAAGTTGTAAATATGAGTTGTTTTTGGAAAATGCTAAACATTCCCTCAGATTACCAACTGTTCCAAGAAACGATTATTAGTTTCGAAATCAACAGTCAGTGCTCGCAAACAACTTATAATTACAGCTTCTCTGCCACTGCGGGAAAAATCTTGTACCGTACACTTCACGCTCCTCGCATGACTGCCGTATGTTCTGAGCCTCATTATGAATGGCCTTAATGGTTTTAATTTGTCAACCATTTTGTTAAGTAAGGGCTAGCAGAAGAAGACCCTCTCTTTTCTTGTACGACGTACAGTATTGGTTAAACTTTTCTAGGGCGCATCAAATATTTCAGGGCCAAAAGGTATTGCTTAAATTATTTGATGAGTGTAAGGAAGGTTTTTGCTCCAGCTTTATGGCAAAAAACGTTTAAGACTCGCTCGGGAGGCAAGCTTGTACTTTGAAATTTTGCGAACTATTCCATTTTGTCATGACCTAACAAATTTTCCCGACGACTGAACATTGTAGGCGAGAAAGTCGTATTTTGTGCGCGGTGACACGTAGCAGTCACTGCATTTTTATTTTTATTTTTATTTGAATACCCTAAAGGCCCCGAGAGGCATTACATAGGGGGGGATACTATCCATACAATGCATACGTCAACACGCATAAAAAAGACCGCACTGAGAGAACAGACAACTGGGCGAAAGAAACATTCGTAAAAAAAAGGAAGGAAAAAAAAGGAAAAAAAAAAGAAGAAGAACAAGAAGCGACACGGAGTTACCACACAGCGCATCTCATACCCGCAGTACATTCCAATGCCAAGAAGTACACATGGCAGCCGAACATCAACGCCGAACATCAAATTTAAGTACATTCCAGTGGCGGCATCCATTCAGTAACCAGCGTCTCAGCACGCCATCTTGTGTGACTAGTTCAGTTGAGCACTTATTTACCCATGGCTGTCCCAGCTTCCTTGAGCTTGTATGTCACCACGCAAACCTCTCCCTTGTGATCGGGCTCTGACAACTTACTGGAAACCAGAGAGAACGTTCAGAAGCGTCGTCTTGCCAGCTCCAGAAGGTCCAATGATTGCTGTCATCTCCCCAGGCCTTAGATTTCCCGCCACGTTGTGTAGAAGCTGCTTTGTACCTGCGAAGAGAAAGCGCCATGAGTGCTGACAAGCAGAACTTACGTTGTAAAATACCATTCGTTATTTTCGCATTGTAAACATGGTACATCATGGTTAATACAGAGTAAACGCGGACTAGGGGCGTCATTTCGTGACCACCCGCCATGGTGGTGGTGCTGAAGGTGTTTGGCCGCTGAACCTAAGAACGCGGATTCCATTCTCGACCGCGGTGCCTGCTTTTATGATGGACACGAGAAACGAAAACGCCCCTGTGCCGAGATTTCAGCCCACGTTAAAGACCACGAGGTGGCCAATATTAATACGGAGCCCTCCACTAGGGCGGGCCTCATAGTCAATTTGTAGCTGCGGCGCGTTATACTCAACAATCAATGAATCATTCCTTGCCTATTAAAGTAGTTGGCTGTACTTACGAATAGGTTTAACCATGTCCTGTCGAAGTAATTCTTTTAATGTGAGTTTATCAACCTAAAGCAAGCCGTAGCTAAAACGAATAAATCATACATGGGATGGAATAAATATTACCTATTTTGGTCATTACCTTATTCCGTAAAGAAGATCAGGACATAATTCACAAGTTGGAGGAAACTGTGGCGCTACGCCGTTCTTCGCAGCCGTTGCAAAGCTATATACCTGAGTTCTGACTGGTAAGATTGACACAACACATATAGAAGAGTAGTGCCAGTAAAAGAAATTCTTGTGAGAAGCCATGAAGCCAAAATGCAATTTAACTTAATTTAGAAGAACAAGCCTTTAATAACGCATTCAGGCACATTTCATCCATGAAATGCACCTTTGACCACCAAACACAATAATGTTGAAATACCTTTATATTTTGAGCTTCAGTGACATATTGTGCGTGGGGGTGACGTAATGGGGACCAGCACTAAAAAGTGGCTGACGATTACAATACTCCCAAATGCGGAATTTGAGCGCAGCTACTTAGCTGTTTTGACGGGGCTCAAAATGTGCTGGTCAAAAATGTGCGGCAGAGATATATGTACGGTTACAGGCCCCTTCTATTGTTCACATATTACTCCCTCAAAAAACACTCTTTCCCAGTCGTTGATTGTCAAGAAAGAGGCTTGGTGTCAGGAGAAATGGACGGATATATGTTGGACTTGCTGCACAAATGCCTGATTCTCAAAGACGATGTCTACGCAAGTATTTCGCCAAATGGCGAAAGCCCTGAGAGGCGTTCTGACGGACAGGAACGGGGTTTTCGAGTTAGCGCATCTTGGTGGCCAAAGGCCGTAGTGCTTCGGCGACTATGGCTGTCCGACCCGTGGTAGGAAATTCCTCTTTGTCTTGAGATCTGCCGTAAAGTCCCCCACCATTAACACAAACGTACATCTATGGGCGGATAATGCGAGGCGCAGGAAGTGCACTACGTCTTTGATGAGCGTGGGACAGAAGTAGGCAACCACTACCAGCAAGACGATGTCTAACTTTGCGGCACACAGCTCGCCAACTCCATCAAACGTACCAACGACTTCAATTGACATTGCTGGCAGACCGATACGCAAGTAGATATCCTCTCCCGCAGCTCTGTTGCGGCCTCTGCGAGGCGCATAACAACTGCGTCAACGGCGCGCACCTCCGGATTATGGCGTCGGCGGCGCCGAGCCTCTGCTGGGGCCGCTCGTTCAGCTGCAGCGGCAGGCAGCACTTCGTATACGTTTCAGAAGGTGATTGCGCCATCATCGAACGCACGACGGCACGCGTTACTCTGGCGTTTCTCGCAGCGCGTCACCACCGCGAGAATAGAGAAATGTTTCTCTTATGTCGGCGTGGATTCTACAGGTACAGGCGTCTCCTTCTTTTTTCGCAGCTAAATTGCGTAGCTGGGAGCTTGTTGAAGAACGCACCATGTGTGAGACCACTGAGATCATGGCTTTCCTTTCGCCCTTAAAGGGACACTGAAGTGAATTTGTCAAGCTCCCGTTTTTGCTTGCACTGCGTAGACTGGCTCAAATTAGCACACTTTTCATCGTTTATCCGGTTGACAAATCGGTAATTATTTTACAAAGCGCGAAAGAAGAAAAACTACCATGCGCGGGTTTTCGGCGGCCGCACCAACTAAGGCTGTGACGTTGGGAGGAGGGGCGCCGTGATTGGACGATGCCCAAGGTTAGCAATCACACAAGTTTCGGTTTCGGTTTCGGTTCTGTAAAACATAACCAATGGCGGTGTTGGATGGGCATTCTCAATATCTCAGTAATCATCGTACCGCGCTTCTGCCATGTTGTCGGCTGTAAGATGCACAAGATAAGCCTCCCAGGACGGCTTGTAGTCGTAGCACTCACTAGCCGAGACCTACGCAGTGCATGAACGCCCTCCGGGTACCCGCAGACGCCCAAATGTCATGCGCTTTTCCCCCATATTTGGAGCTTGCCTCCCTCATGCCTGTATCGTAAAAAGCGTGTTCGCACCAGGCCAAGGGTCTGTTCATTCTGGCCTGTGCCACTGCCTGCAAGCAGTCGGCGCTTATGGCAACAGCACGCCAACGAGAACTCGCTAGCGCGCCAGTGCCAGCCTGCGCGCGTTTTGTGAACTAGTTCGTGTAGTCATGAACGTTGCGGCCCAAAAAAAGGTGAACTCGATATAGAAAACATCGGCGGAAAACAAAAAAGTTAACTTAAAAAAAAAAGCACGTACCCGCGGGGATTCGAACTCGTGACTTGCAAAACATTTGCGGCGACATACCCGGCGCCCCAGACCACTGAGCCACGGAGCGGGACGCAAAGGCCTTGCTAATATAGGTATATATTGTACAACCGGTTTACACTTTTATTTAGTTTTGGCATTTCAAGCAGCTTAGGTGACTATTTGTTGTACTGCGATCGTGCAGTAAGCGTCGCCCGAGTTTCCACAGTAGCTCACGTCTAGCAATTGCATTTCGTAGACGGAAAAGCGTTCGCAGATGCGTAGTCGTGCTGCTGACCGCTGTGCTTGTTCGCCCAGCGCAAAAAAGTGCTTCCCGCGCCCTAGTTTTACGCTGTACGGTAAAAATATCAGTTGATTTTATTTCCTTAGTACCTATATTGACTTCGCTTACTCTTCTCCCGCCTTCAAGAGGCCTTATATTTTCCTACTGGCGTACCAGTCAGCGAAGCTTCGAGCGCTTGTGTGAAGCGACCTTGACTTGGAGCTAGATACAGTGTACAACAAACCAAGTAAAGAAAGGCACATTCTTCTATTCACAAACGTGTCCTGGCTTCGTTTCAACTAAGCGAACGAATTGCAACCAAGCAATTTTTTTTAACCTCCTTGATTGCGACGACCCGCCGGCGGCCGGCGGACGAAACGCTGGGCCGACTGACTCTGTCGGCCGGGGAGCCGTGCAGTAGCGCAGCCGTGGCGCAGCCAATTGCCAGCTCATCCCCTCCTGACGTCACACGAAAACGCCACAGAAAATGGGCGAGCGTAAAGAGAGGAAGGACCAGCATTTTCGAATTAGTTTTTCTGCTAAATAAAATCGCGTAAACGCGCCTAGAGTGGTCGAAACATGGCCTGGGGACTTTGGACTACAATTTGCGCTAGTAATCCCGCAATGTTTACATATCACTTCAGTGTCCCTTTAATAGCGGCAATAGTTTAACTGGTTATTATTTTTGGTGTTATCGTCCATGGTGTGTGCCTTGTCATGGCCACGACGCCGAGTATTCGAAATACCCAGTTAAGTAATCTTTATATACCAATATGTATTCTGGTATACAGTAGCGGAGGTCACGTGAACGTTTATTTTTCGGTTTGAGAGCAGAAAGAGGCGTTTACTGGCAAACAAAAGCAGTATGTAGCGGGTTGTGGGCCTAAAGAATTAGGCAGTAGGACCTGCTTCCAACCGAATTTTAAAGAATATGCACTTCTTTTCCGCACTCTTTACAACGGGAAAAGCGGTATGAAATGCCGGGGAGCGTTGGTTCGTGGTGAATTCCATTCGGCGGCAACGAGGGCTCTTTCGCGATATGTCCGTTATCGACAGGTCGAAGAGGAACGGCAGGGCTATTATCCAGCCGATACCCTTCCAGGAATGTGGGAGCAGCTGAGGGCAGCTGCCCCGTCGGGAAACATTTGAGAGAGGTGAAGCTTACGTCTCTGCCACGTCACTTTCGGAGCATATCTCTCTGAGCCACCACGCAGCCTGCGCGGCTGTTGGGCAAGTCAGGTTCTTTGTGTTAACGCGGGAATACGGTGCTACGCACGTGATTCGTCTTCCGTGACTCTCTCTGCGGTCGGTGTAGTATGAACGCCCCAGTGCAAGAAACGTCGCACCTGCTCTCCCGCTCGACTGTTGGCCGGTTCGTTACTTGCGCATGAGATCATGAGAATTGCGTAGTAAAAGCGAACAGAATTTACTTTTTGGATATTCAGGAACCGCATTTACCAAACCAAAATTCCTGGAGGTCAAATTGAAAAGATAACCGACAGATTCAATTTAATACAAACAAAGCACTAGCGGTACGCCCAACAGGCTTGACTTGACATTTTTATTTAAAATCAGAACCGTACGCAGTTGTCACCGAACATAACCTGGCATAAGAGGTAGGCCATGTTTAGGCCATTTCTAACTTAACTTTCAAACATCGTTTCTATCTCTAATGTCTACAGCGATAGCCACGGGCTGTTCTCACCGAGGAGTTGCGTAATAGTTATTAGCGTGCGCACTGTATTTTACTATTTATTGACATTTAATCAACGTTAAGAGATATTACATAAAAGAGGGGGGGGGGGGAGTACATGCAATCTCGTACGGAATCATAGCAAAGTAAAAAGAAAGAAGTTACCAGCGCCGTGACAATAAGATGATTATGGAATTGGAATGGGGGCAAATTTTGAAGAACAGTGCAAGTTTCATTAGGTGAAAAAACAAGAACGCAAAAACTCGCCTAAGGCTAAGCCAGCAAGCACAGCTGTACACGCGTTTCCACGCGAAGGATCTATGTGAAGATCACCTGAACTACTCCTATACAGGGGTTGGCGGCGACGAACGAGGTTGCGGATATAGATACCCCGGTTTTTATAACAATACTTGTGATTGGCGTAGTTGCGCGAGACTTCGCTCCCAATAACCGTGCGTCTTGCAGAAGAATCCCTACACCTTCTCCCTGCGGCTTGCTTCAGAGCCAAGCTGGCGATATTATGAAGGAAAAAGTTAACTTGGAGGAGACGCAGAATTTGTTTCAGCCAAAGCCACAACTGTATATCCTGCTTTTGACAATGACGAATGTTCGACCTTCACATTCACATTCAAAACAAAAGCGGTCTTCACTGGAGCTCATAAATACTCGTCTTCGCGTGAAGTGTTTTCTCTAAAGGCCCGCATTATATATAACGTTTAACCAGAAATCGCCTACCTCGATCTGACGGGACGCATTAATCCACCCGATTCCGACTAGAATTATCTAATGGGGCATTATAAATGGTCGTATGAGCTTTGAGTGCAAGCTATAATTAACGACGCGGCCCATTTAATATGACAGGTCTAGTCTTCCATAGATGGTTGCGTAATGCGCTTTTCGAGTATTGCGTTACTGCGCCTGAAGGCAGGAGGCCATTTGAGCTCTTACACCATCCACATGGCGCCCAACGAATCCTAGAGTGTCGCCTTTTCCTGATATGTTGCAACCCGTGTAGGGAGTATTAAAGACGATAGACTTTCTTGGGCTACTTAAACCCACAAATTTTGGTCTGTCTGTATGTCTGTGTGTGACTCGTTTCAGCCTCCCGGCCAAAGTAAAGTAGATATTGCGCAATAGTCGTATATACTAACAGTCAAAGGTAAATGTCTAAGCCCGGTTTGTATGTTCACACTTGTCAACTTTGTTGAACAGGAACAAAACATTACGCAAATATAAACAGGAAATTAGTACTCAAGAGATATTTACAGTGTTCCATTATTAAAAATTCGTGGATGCTTGGTTTTCCGATAGCAAACGATATTCTACATCTACTGCAGAAAACTACCGCCTGCTGTTGCCCGCGCCACTTCCAGACGGCATATGAAAAATCACGCGTCAACAGTAAAGAAAGATGAGATATGATGTCCTCAAAGATCGTGTCAAACAATGAAATTTTTCTTGAAAAAAAAAGCCCGCTGATAGTTTTGCCCGTTACTGTGCGGTGGTCGCTGATGGTAGATCTATCTTCTCTTCCCCATTACCCCATCCTTTTCCTGTCCCAAAGCACCTTTCTACCACTACCTCAACCCATATTTCTAACCCCTCCGCTTCCTTTTCTCTACCTGCGATATATATGTGGTCAGGCTTGGAACCTCTTTCCCTCTTACACTCATTCACTCATCCACACGGGGGGATTGGTACAGGGCTAAATCGGTTGTTCCACTAGTTAATTCCACGTTCTGCTTGGAACGCACGTGGAGCACGGCCACGCGGTTCTATAAACCTTGAAGTCGGCCGCCTCGACTCACGCGTGTTACCGCCGTACTGCAGAGCTGGCATCGAGGACCCGGCCTGTAGCAGTGCAATGCGGTATATTCAAATCGCCTTGAGCAAACCCTTGGTGTGTTTACCTTGGGATGAGCGCGACGGTACAGGAACAGCATGACAGTTGAGCGGGAAAGCAAAAGGGGGCATTTGCTTGCCAAATGTCTATAAAGACTATCGTCTTTTGACGACATTTGCAATGAAAGGAGCCCATACGCGGCCAATTTTTTTTCTTGCGGGATGTTCCTCGCTGTGTGGATATTTTTCATTCGACACACGGTTGCCATGTGGTGTCGTTTACTGATTCTTTCTATGCTCCTCACGCGTTGCAAGCCCCTCATGCCTAGGCGACGCCACTTATAGCCCGCATAGTACCGGCAAGTGGCGAAGTAGTCGCAGTTTACGTGAAGATGTTGATCGCCTAAAGGGGATCACCTAGTTTTTCTTCGTCATCCAAAATAAAGTGACCGGTAATCTACCCGAGTTCGCTTGGCGGCAGAAAACTGTTCGTTTTATTTGGCACAAGCAAACTCGTCACCATTCTCTGAACGTGTTTTGCTTTGTGATAACCCTATTCGCAATTTCTGAGACACGGAAGGGGCTTCACCGTACCCGTAGTTGACTGCCCGGCACACAGCTTTCTTCTTCGGGGCAGCATAGCATGAAAGGAGGACAGCAATCGGCTCGTATTTCGCTGCCCTGGCAGGCTTGAGTGGCATCACCCCCCCGAACGACGTATAGCGATGCCGCTGTTTTATGACCATGGAGGGCAAACGTGCGCTGGCTTCACATTTCCGGAATGTGCGCTCGTACTTTTGACAGCATTTCTTAAAATGGCTTCAATGCCAATTTAGTGTTGTACCTCTACATGTACGCGGTCAACAGCCTTTGGAATAGATAACGGTGTGCTGCAGGATACGCCGGGAAAGTTACGGCGTACAGGCGGCTCTGATGTCTGTCAAAGTATTCCCTCGGGAGTGCCTATGTTGGCGCAATCGTTATGCGTGTACAAGGTATGGCGGCACCACGAAGATCTTCCGGCGCGAACCCTGTACGAGCAAACGCCTTAAATTTGTATACAGGCGATACACCGAGGTGGTGCAAGCTACAGTGGCAGCTGTTGACGATAATGATGAATATCCTCCGATCATATTGCATGCAGATAATGTAAATTGTTCGTTAAAAATGTTTAACCCTAATGCTGATGCTTCACCCTTTTTAATTACGATGTTAGCTACAAATAAGGGACACAAAGCTCCAGAGCGATTATGATAAGCACCTGATACCTTCGTACTTCAAAACACTGCCCTTAGCTGTGGTCATACCTGAGGCGGATTAAGGATGCACACGCGTTATTTTGAGCTTGGCCAACTGCTTACTATGAACAACAGTAAATTTGCCAAGTACAGACACTACTGCTCTGTTCCCGTCTATCACTGTCCGGCTCTCCCCACCAGCCCATCTCCCTGTCTCTTCTGGCCGTTGACGCCCTGAAATTATTCAACTGGTTTGCTTTAGTACACAACATGCGACCTTTGACTAACCCTAACAAGAAGGACGCCATTCCCTGAGAGCTGTCATATTCCAGAATTTGACTTGTGCCACGCAGTCAGCCTAGGAGGAAGGTAGGGGCGCCGCCACTGCTTGCCGCCGTGCGCACTAATTTGTTCTGCCTAACTGCTTCTTTATTATTAAAACCCACGTACGGGATCTGAATTGTGTTAAGGTGACACGCTCCTAGGCTGCGTGATTGGAATAGCGTTGTCGGGGATCTGCCTTCGCTGAAACAGGAGGGAGTTGAAGATCACCTTAAAGCGAAACAGTGTGCCTGTGAGTTACTCAGCGGCACAGATTGTAGGCGGGCCAGCTGGTACATAACTGAGTCAAAAACGGCGCAGCGGGTAGCAAAAGGGAAATGTGTAACAGCTTATTCTTCGCAAAAAAATATGCTGAAGGGCGCTCGGCAGGAAACAATTACCTCTTCAGTAAAGCCAGTTTTACCTTATTTTACCTTAGCGTTGGCACTCAGTTGGCGCTATGATATTCAGTTCATGACATTCACAAAGCCGCTACTGATTTCGTTGACGGTAGTTTTGTTTTTGTGGTGACAATTCGGTGTCCAAATATAGGCGGCCGTAATTTACTTTACATAAGCTGACTGAATAGAATTACGTTTGAGAGATGTTGCATATGTTTTGTTTTATATGGCTTCCGAACGTCGGGAGCAGTGAAATGGGCCTTTTTGTAGATCCATGAATGAGAGTCGCCTTTCAGTGTTGGCGACATAGACATACCGCACCTTGAAAGCGCAATTGTCATACTATTTGCGGAGCGTGATAACGACAGCGCTTCACAACGTAGCAAGCGAATACTTATTCAAGATTCATCAAGAGGTCCGAGTCGCTGAGAAAGACCTTAGTGTGGCTTTTTGGACTGAAAGTGAGTTAGGCAGCTTAAGAAAGCCGCAGAGGGTTAGAAAATCACTCTTTCAACACGTTTACTGACCTTTCCCACTGGGTACCTTGAAGGTGAGATTCTTCCAACTTATGGCTGTTGGCGTCACAGTTCCATCGACGGCACCGAGGCCATCCGCTGTTTCCGCTGGCACAATCCGAGGTTTCATCTCCACAGCCACGTCTGCAAGCCCAAGGAAAACGGCAAAATGTCCATTTGATACTCACCGTCTTATTTGCGACCCTTTATTCTCTCGTATTGGTGACTTTTCATTCCGCGAGACCATTATGCGTTTGTTTGAACCCTCTCGGCCTTGGCGTCCTATATTTAGGACATCAACCAAAAGACTTCTAACGATTCGGGACCAAAACCGAAACAACTAGTTTTCTAGTAAATATTTGCTAAACTGTTCGTCTTTCTATAACTCTAACCATTATGTGTTTTTTGCTAAAGCTGAACGCTAGAAAGAGGGAGGCATTGCAGTGAAGGCCTAGCTGACCTTGCGGTGACCTCAAGGACAGAGGTTCTGGTTTTATGACACGGCTGTAAACCTAAATATATTCGCACTACCAGCATTGTTTTTTCTATATGGGCTCACTGCTTTCTAAAGTTTGGGAAAACAAGCAAAAGAAAGTTTTATTCCGTAAATTTTATTTTTAATTGCCTGATGACCCAAGTAGATGTGATGCTTGAAAATTGCTAATTACTCGCCCCAAAAGCCCATTTTAGTTTAGAGAGAATTTTAGCTTAGAGGGGAAAAAATTCAGGACTGGAATGTTTAACAATTAAGGAAATGTCCTGCAACTACAGCTATCATTCTGCAAGCAAAAGCAGATTCTGCGGGCTTTGATCCAGCACCAGGACGGGAGGAAAGACCGGAAGCTGGAAGGGGAAAAATTGGCCTCGTGTCTGCTCCTTTATTTCCAAATGTCGACAGAAGACGGCAGTCTTTGTCAACATTTGCCACGTAAAAGCCCCATGGTGGGAAAAGCGCTACAATAATGAGGCAAGCAAGTACACGGGACAAAGAACTACTAGCAACTGAAAATGTATTAAGGGAAAAACATACATATATACGTGGAATAAACGTGACCATCACAACATCCAAATTTATAATCTACCATATGATACGATCCCGGTGCACCAACACAAAACATTCTATACATAATCAAACTGCATGCGTGCTGACAAGAACAAAACGCAACACATTTTATCGACCTAGGTTCGAAAAGGCATACTCCGTGTCAGACAGCAAAACCGATGGTTGGTTAACACCGTCATTCCCTTCTTTCTTTATACGTAAGGCTTCTATTATTTCTCTTGTTAGTCGTTTTTTGTGTTCATCAACTACTAACGTGTCATGCAATTTTGGGCGGCACTTGCAGTCCCTGCAATGAACGGCTAAAGGCGAATATGGTGACCATTTTAGCGAGCTCTCATGTTCGCGAAGGCGTACGTTCAGGCAGCGACCGGTCTGTCCTACGTATTTCTTTCCAAACGTTAAGGGAATATTGTACACAACGTTGTTTTGCACTCTACAACCTTCGTGCCGTGTTTATTACCACATCCCTTATTCGTTGTTGCTTTCTTTTCTCCCACCCTTTGTACCGCTGGGCAAATTTTCGCCAACTTGTTTTGCGCCAAAAACACCACGCGCACCCCATATCTTGATGCTATGTTCGTTAAGCGATGAGACGTGCCATGAAGGTACGGAATCACCGCTATCTTCTCGCCCCCGGAGTCTGCTGTTCCCCTGCTCTGATCGGTGCTACCTGGCCTTTTACCCTCTCTGCGATTCCTCTCGCACGCCAGAGGAACACACTCATCTGGAAACCCGGCCGCTCTTAACCGGTATACCGGAGCGGCGACACTTTGTTCCACCAAGTGTTCCCAAGATTTTGTTAACGCAGATCTGATGCAGGAAATGGCGACGCCGTTTTTTACTAGCTTCGAATGGGCCAATTAATAGCTTAACAATTTTTAGTGGTACTAGGGTGGTGCATCCAGCAAGTGCGGGTGGGCAGAAACCTAATCAAGGTATTTAAAAACTGAAGTTCGCGTTACTTGGTCACCTCAAACGTGTACTCAAGGCCGAGCCCTTTTTTTCGTGAAAGTCTTCATGAGATCTCAGAGTGTATGGGTAACCTAGGCGTTCCGGACTTAAACAAGATTGTCGTCAACAAACCTAAACAACTTCAGATTAATGCCGTCCAGTTCATTTTAAAATGTGCTGTCAACTTTGCTCAGAAATATTTCTTTTGCAGTGCGCAGCCAGAAGTGGCGAAGACCGGAGATGCCGAGCGGAACGCGTTCCGCTCCCCGCTAGCAGACGACGCTCGCTTTCCTAGCGCAACTCGCAACCGCAGCGCCGCGGTGGCGAGAGTCGCGGCCGGCCGCCTTCTCTCCACGGCCGCGGCGCGGAGATACGGAACTGAAACTAAAGCGTGGCAAACTGTTCGCATGGCGACGCAGTGAAACATCCCCCTCGCGAGGGGCACGATCAAATGCAGAGCATTTCCGGGGGCGCACGACGTTAAGTAGCTTGCGTTACATTAATGTTGTTGCACTTGTGGCAACTGTTGACGAGAGAGCACTCGTCAGCAGTAAAATTGGCAGCCTCAGCGCACGTTGAGTCCGAGAGAGGGGAGAGAGTGTCCTTGAAAGGTGCCTGGGCGCGCTATCGAATGTTGATCGCGCCGATAGCGAAACGTCTGAGCCGAGCATGTCGAGGCGAGCGATGCGGACAACTACGGACGCCAAGAACGGGTGACATCGTGAGTTAAAGAAATGCTCTGCATTTAAAATATTGTGCAGGACTGAGGCAACACGAGAGCTAATGTAAATGCCTAATTTCTGTACGTACACTTTCCCTTCCCACGCGACCAGCGTCGATCTGAGATACAGGGCAAGCAACTCCAAGAAACCTTCGACAGTAACCCCACAAGTATTACGGAACGCAACTTCGTCGTTATCATTTATGATGCACTCTTTCACCCTTTGTAGCAAAGGTGCATGCGGAATGTAATAATACAGGCCAACAACATCTACACTGAAAGCATCAGAAACCATCACACAATCGGTTCGCAGGTAATCTACAACATCGGTGGAATTGCGAACAAGAAACGGGTCTAAAAGGCGAAGCGAATCTAAATGCTTCTACAGATAACCCGAAACAAGGTGCTGCCATGAACCCTTCTCCGAGGCGATTGTGCGGAACGGGTGCTCGGGCTTATAGGTTTTTACGCCACTCAGGTAGAACGCTTAAGAGCGCCCGGGTTACCATATGAGTGTATTCTGCTGGTGTGCGGCAGGAATCGCCGAGAGGTTAAAGGCCAGGGAGCACCGATCAGAGCAGGGGAACAGCAGACTCCAGGGGCGAGAAGATAGCGGTGATTCCGCACCTTCATGGCACATCTCATCGCTTAACGAAGATAGCATCAAGATATGGGATGCGCGTGGCGTTTTCGGCACAAAACAAGTTGGCGAAAATTTGCCCAGCGGCGCAAAGGGAGGCAGAAAAGAAAGCAACAATGAAGAAGGGGTGTGGTAGGAGACACGGCACGAAGTTTGTACAGTGCAAAAAAACGTTGTGTACAATATTCCCTTAACGTGTGGAAAGACATACGTAGGACAGACCGGTCGCTGCCTGAACGTACGCCTTCGCGAACATCAGAGCTCGCTAAAACGGTCGCCGTATTCGCATTTAGCCGTTCATTGCAGAGACTGCAAGTGCCGCAAAAAATTGCGTGACACGTTAGTTGTTGATAAACAAAAAACGGTTAACAAGAGAAATAATAGAAGCCTTCCGTATAAAGAAAGAATGGGATGACTGTGTCAGCCAACCACCGGTTTTGCTTGCTGACACTGAGTATGCCTTTTTGAACCAGGGGTGATAAAATGTGTTGCGTTTTGTTCTTGTCAACACACGTGCAGTTTGATTATCTGTAGAATATTTTATGTTGGCACGCCGGTATCGTGTCGTATGGTAGATTGTAAATTTGGATGTTATGACGGTGGCGTATATTCCATGTATATATGTGTTTTTTTCCCGTAATAAATTTTCAGTTGCTAGCAGCTCTTTGTCCTCCATGCCAGGGTGTCTCCATGCCAGCGCTGCCGTACGGCAAAGATGCGCGTGAATCGAGGCGCCCTACTTCAACGTTTATACAACCACGTTGCCCTAGTCGACGTGCGTTTCAAGCAGAATTTGGAACCTATCCAGTGGAACCTTTCGTAACTGTTGCCGCTTGATTTCTAAATTGCCGCCAGAAGCTATATGCTGACGCGAGCGATGGCAGGCGGAAGTGTGATTTTTTTTTTTGTGCAGTGGATGCAGTATTTTATTTCGCAAAAATCAAGCATCTATGATTTTTTTATAAAGAAACACTGAAATATCCCTTGTGTATTATTTTTTGTCTTATATTTGCCCAATGTCATGTTCTTGTTCAGCACTGATGAGCAGTATGAACAAATAAACAAAATTTAGATGTTTAGATTTTGCTGTTAGTATATAAGAATGTTCCGCAGACTTCGTTTTCTTTTGGCCGGGCGGCTGAATCGAGTCACAGATAGACCGACAAACAGACATATAGAGAGACCAAAATTTCTTGGTTTTAGTAGCCCAAGAAAGGCTATAGTCTTTAAAAAGGGTCGCTTCCCCCTTTTGTGCCTTTTTGTGTTGGTGGTGTTTTTTGCAATGCTTTCTCGCTCATTGAGCAAAAGTTTAAGCCGAAGAGAACGTCCGGACTGAAAGAGACAAGAATGATGAACAGAAGTGTAAAAGCCATGATAATGGCACAGGAGAAAAAGCTTTGGCCTGTTTGTTGCCCCTGATAATCTGCCTGCAATGCGTCGTTTTAAATGACGTGTGTCTGCAAGGCCAACATAAATGTCCTTAATTAAAGAGGCCATAAAAACAAAATGCAAGTTGGTTTTATTCCAAAGATTTCGTGTTTTATAGTGCCGCAGTGCTTGTCCAGATGCAAACGATGTCTTATTCCCTGAGAAATAAATCAATTTAGGTTAAAATGTTGATTTTCCTTCTAAATCGTGTGTTTTCGTGGTAAGCAATGACAACACAGGCACCGACCGCTTTGCAGCAGATTGCGAATCCTTGTTTAGCATTAGTGAACCTAGATGGCAACACCACAGCACGGCAAGCCGTTTTCTGCCTTTGTTGTCTTTGACCGCATTTAAACCTGGTTTATTTTTGTTCAGGGAGAAAATATTCGTGCCAAGAAACAGAGTGCTCACTCGACAAATATGGTCCCGTAAGACACCGTTGCTTGCGTCAATCGGCCAGTGTAGCCTGAGACAACCCCGAAGCCCCGCAGTCCTGGGAAGCTAAACAAATCATAGTGCGCGCAGTACCAACAGCATCACGCATCGGTACGTCCATGTTTATGTGTGCTTTCACAACTTCCACTGTTTGTCCCACCATTCTTGCTGCTTTAAAAAGAATGTGCCCTTATTTAAGCGCAAAAAGCTCGTTCGGCCATCTTATAAGCTCTGTATAATTTGATTTTGCTTTTGCCGACCTCCGCCAATCGCACACCTGGCTGGTATGATATCATGGGTTCTGTTACGGGAAATGAGCCAGTTGGTCGCATGGCCATTCTCTTTTCTTTTCAAAATACATAGCTTAGTTGAGCGAAGTTTCCGTTAAACATGTGGTTGTTCCCTCTTCGTTAGGAACCGGTATAACAGGAAAGCGAAATTTGTCTTCACAGAAGCAGTTGAATAATTATTGTGCATCGATATGAACTTGCACGTTGCTGTTTATATTTCATCGGTATGGCAGCGTTAGACGCTTCAACGTAGAGTTTTAGTAGAGCGGGAGCAAGCGTTTAGCGCGCGCAAAATATTGCGCTTGCGGTCCGCAAACGTTTTCTACCAACCCCGCTTTTAGTACTGCGCCAGCAATGCTCCGCTAATAGCGTGGTGCTGCTCAGCTTTATCTCAGAATCGTCGCTAGCGCCATATAGGATATCAACAAATAACTGTAATTTCTCAAGCCAACCAGCCCATACAAACGCGACCCAAGGTAAACGGCGTTATCGCGCACAACGGTTGTATTCGGTACGGCTTGGTACAGCGATACAGTGAAGTACAGTCTAGTACGTTGTGCGACCGCAGGTACCTTTCAGCAACGCGAGATCGTGGCTGAAGGTGAAGGGCGCGCACATTTAAAGGGGCACTGACACAAAATTTTGAAGGCGAGATAACTTCGGAGATAGATTGGTGGGAACACATTTACATCATCTGCAAAATATCAGCGGCGAATACAGCGTAGAACATGTTTAAAATCAATTTTAAAGTGTGCAACTCGCAACCGAGCAGCCAGCAGAGGACCATGCGCAATCGACATCCCGAGGATATTGTGTAAATAAACAACATCCAAACACGTCACGAGTTTGTGTTTGCCCCTTCCGAACTGCCGGCGTTTTTCGCCGGCTCACCCCGCTCGCCGCTCCAATCGGAGGGCCGGAGGGCGGAGCGTCTGCTCTCGAGAACGAACGACCCAAATCCTCCCTGTTCTGTGACCCGATCGTTGGCGGCGGAGGCGCCGTGATTTTGTCAGCTCATCGGGCAGCTGGCCGCGACCAAAGCTCTACAGCGATTCCAGGCACTCTGTTTCTATTACTGTTTATTACCATTGGGTGCGAAAACGCGCCGGAGGCACGAAAAGCCCACTGAGCTAGCCGCACGGTCGCTGTGCAGGCGGCGGCCACGGCCGCGAAGTGGCCTAGGCCGGCGCAGGTAGCTCGAGTGATAGCTTGTTACCGCTGCACGAAATTGTCCCCAAGTCCCGACCATGGTGGCTTGCATGAGAAAGGAGTTAATGATGCGATGGCGGGTTGCATTAAATATTGTCATCGGCACCACTTACGAGAGCGGCACTCGACTATCCGCCGCAGTGCTAAGCCGAACACATCTGTAGGCGGACCTGCAGGCAGACCGGCCGGCTGCTCCCAGCGCGCGTCTTGCCACCCACCGTCTCGAGCGTCGCGCGTCGGTCTTTAGCCGCGGTAGCATTTGCACTCGCAGCGCCTGCGTCACATCCACGGTCGCTTTTTAATTAAGCGCCTCACGAGATCAGTACGTGGGGGCATTCGCAGAAACTGCCGTCGATGCGGATTCGACAGTGCTACGGCGGCTCTGCTTTGTGATATCCCTCCGACGGTCACGTGGTCAGCTTTGTTCCCACACCCGCCACGGTGGCTCAGTGGCTAAGGCGTTGCGCTGCTGAGCACGAGGTCGCGGGTTCGATTCCCGGCCGCGGCGGCCGCTTTTCTGATGGAGGCGAAAAGCAAAAACGCCCGTGTGTACGAGCTTTCGGCGCACGTTAAAGATCCCCAGGTGGTCAAAATTAATCCGGAGCCCTCCACTACGGCGCGCCTCATCGCCTGCATTGCGTCGGCGCGTTAAAACCCCACAATCAAATCAATCAGCTTTGTTCACACAAAATCCACAAAATCCATCGTTTCGCGGCACTCGCTGAAACCGAAACTGCGACTGGCCGCATTGAAAATGCCTGTAATTAAACAACCGTCGCACGCTGAAGCAAATGAGGTTTCTACAGGTTATAAGTAGGTCACTAGCTACTTATCGCAACAAAAAAAAACAAGATGCAAAATTTTTGTGTCAGTGCCCCTTTAAGCATTCCGGCCGGCAGCGGCCAGCGAGGGCAGGCCGTCTCGAGCAAACAGGTTTCGCGAGACCAGCGCTAGCCGCGCGCGGCCCGCAACGCCGCAGAGTACCGCCAGAAAACTCTGGAAAATTGCGTGCACTCGCAAAACATAAACCCTCGTTTTGCGGACTGCGCATGCGCACGAGGGCACGCGCAAGGAATAGCGCGCGCTAAACGATAGCTCCCGCTATACTAAAACTCTAGTGACTGGATTGCAAGCGTATGAGCAATGGGTAAATCCGACTGAAACCACAGGCCCTTTAGCCTGCGAATAATACGAACGATGAAACGGAAGCAGACGGCCAACCACTAACGCTGTGTCATTTTTGATGGCGGTGCCTAAGGTCGGCGGCAGCCAATCGCACAAACGAGATTCTGTGACGTCATAGAAAAATCGAGGGAAAGTGAATGGGGAGTCGCCGGTGCTTCGTTTGTTGCCTTATATATATCCTCCATTATGTGATAAAAGTTTGCGATAAAATTGGTGCCATTGTAATCCTGATAAAGCAGTCTTTTTAACGAAGCAGTCTTGTATTTTATCTTCATGGCCCCTTCAAGCTCGAACTTGATCTGTACAGTCGAAACTTGGACACCGAAGAAACTATGCAAAGTGTGTTTTTAACGGATAAACTTGTTGCAAAGCGTGAGTAACAACAAAAATGAAACAACTCTTGACTGTCTCCATTTTGAAGCGAAGCCCCCTATTATATTGATGTTTCGAACAACGAGAACAAACATAATACCGCCGCTCGGAACACCTGAACGATTACCGACAATGTGTAACGATAAGCCTCCGGGGAAAAAATCGATGGGTGTTGTGCTAGTTACTACAGATGCAAGTTATACCGCATCTGAACTTTAGCCGATTGGTAAGATGACGCGGCACCTAAAATCGCTTCTGAAAAACACCGCTACGGAGACATGGCTCACCCAGAGTTTTCTTGACGAGCACCTACTGTTTTAAAAATTACTTCTTGAAACAAACATTTGATCCGAAACGAAAGGTATTGCAGCAGCGCTGAGGAAGTTCCGCAACAAATACACACCTTGAAGACTTCAAATATAAAATTGAAAAATAAAGCTGCTGCAACAGGTAGAAAACTAGCTGTTAAATAAAAATCACGGATGTCACGCTGAACTTAGTAGGCGTTTGTTTTACATCGGTATTAAACTTTTCCAACGGAATAAGTATTTGACTGGCGTGCTTCATCACAGGCAAGGGAACGCGCCAGTGGTCTTGGAATCTGTTCCTTGTTTTTGACGAAACGTTGTTGTATATTTCCGTATGGTATGATTATATGAGGATATTGACGCCGTTGCTGCTTAAAGGAGTCATGCAGACAAAATGCAAGTTTGTTTTATTCGAACGATTTCGCGTTTTATAGCGCCCCCCAGCGGTTGTCCGGAAGCGAACAATGTTTCATTCACTGCGAAATTAATCAATTTAAGTTAAAATTTTGATTCTCCCGCCAAATAGTGTGTTTTAACGACGTTGCAACGCCATAATCAGAACGGATGTTCAAGCTAAACTTGGGGTGAAGCGGAGACTTGTTTACTGTTAGTAAACCTAGGTGGCGCCCCGATACGGCAGCGGGCTGTTTTCCGCCTTTGCTTTGTTTTTGACCGTAGTTGTACGTGGAGTACGTAGATTGTTTCGTTCAGGGAGAAAATTATCGTTTCATGAAACATGGTGCTTGTTCGACAAATAAGGTCCCGTTAGACGTCGTCGCTTACGCCAATCCACCCGTGTCGTCTCAGAGAACCGCAAAAAGCCACAGTGTTGTGCAGCTAAAACAAGCATAGTGCGCAGTATACCAACTGCAGTGCGCATCGGTACTTCTACGTTCACGTGTGCTTTCGTAACTTCCACTGTTTATCCCACCATTCTTACTGGTATGAAAAGAATATGCCCGAATTTTAAGCTCAGAGAGCTCGTTTGGCAAGCTTATGAGCTCTGCCTAATTTGCGTTTGCTTTTACCGGCCTTACCCAATCGAGGAGCTGGCGCCTATGACTTCATAGGTTCTGTTTCGGGAAATGAGCTATTGGGTCGCATGGCCATTCCATCTGTTTTTTTTTGTAATTATATAGATTATTTGAGTGAATTTAACGTTGAGAAGGAAGTAAGTATGATTCTAACGAGAGAACCTTTTGGATGAATCACACTAGTGTTTGTTCTACATCGCCCATTTATAGAATATCAAGTAGAGAGAACTGAGGAATATTGGGAAATAAGAATGGCTTGCCTTTCGGACACTAACGTGAAATCATCGGCATAGATGTCTTATCAGATGACGGATTGTGTGGTCTACTACGTGTAGTTCATTTCTTAAATATTTATAATCACTCACAGCAACTGTTTTTATACAATTGCAAGTAGCTGAAAAAAGCCCCATGGGCCGTTTGCGGCCGCTACGCCACTTCACTGACGTGCCATTTGTGTCCAATTTGTTTTTATGCTATCTCAGAGTTTGAAATTGTACTCTGCACAAATTTCATGACTGATATAAACTTTTCCCTTGGTCGCAAGCACCGGTGGAATGCTTTGCAACTCCGCTAAAATGGGTTCTGTTAACGAACCGGAGCGTCGTCATTGCCGCAGCAAGCCAATTGGTAGGAAGGATGGTGCGACGAAAACGGCATTTACTTTCGGTACATGCTTTTTGCAGTAATTCTATCTATTTACACTTCTGCGTAATCGAGAGGTATGAGCTTTAGAACATAGAAAAAAAAATCGTCCTTAAAGCTTACTCGCCAAATTTAGTACTTACGCATGGAAAGCGGAATTTTCAAACAGCAGATACGTTCAGCTTGTGTTCAGTCGACCAGCGTAAGAAAGGAACTAGTAGAAAATTGTGCGCGCACTCGAAACACCAAGAGGAAATAGCTACCTGTGCGCATACATATTCGGAATTTCAGTGAAACCCCTGCTGCCACGTCTTCAGAATTCTCTTTTATTTTTGTTTGTTTAGGTCTTTCCCTGTCTCTTTTTTTAAAGGGGTTAAGAAGGCCAAACGCAACAGCATAATTCGAAGGAGCAAGCCTTTGGTCACCTACTAATCTCCATACCAGCGCTGAAAGACGTTTTCTAAAGACGATTGTCTTTCTTTGGCTACTTAAACCCAGAAATTTTGGTCTGTCTGTCCGTCTGTCTGTCTGTCTGTCTGTCTGTCTGTCTGTCTGTCTGTCTGTCTGTCTGTCTGTCTGTCTGTCTGTATGTCTGTGACTCGATTCGGCCACCCGGCCAAAATAAAACAAGGCCTGCGCAATAGTCTTATGTAGCCACAGCTAAATCTACCCGTCTAAGTCCGGTGTAATGTTCATGTTAATGTTGCCAACATTGTTGAAGAAGAACAAGACATTACGCAAATATAAGACAACAAATTAATTCAAAAGTGATATTTGCAGTGTTCCTTTATAAAAAATCATACACGCTTGATTTTTGCGAAATTAAATACTTCATCAACTGCAGAAAAAAATCCACTCCGCCGTCGCCTGCTGTCGAACGCGCCACAATAGCTTCTGGCGCCATTTTAAGAAACCAACCGGCAACAGTTACGAAAGGTTCCACTACATAGGTTCCACGTTCTGCTTGGAACGCACGTGGAGTAGGGCGACGTGGTTTTATCAACGTTGAAGTAGAGGGCGACTCGATTCACGCACGTCTCCGCCGTACGGCAGCGTTGGCATCGAAACACCCGGCCTGGAGCAGTGGAACGCGGTAAATTTAAAATGATTTAGCAACGTTTGGCGTCTTTACCTTGGGAGGAGCGCGACGTAAGAGGAACAACATGAGAGGTGAGCGGGAAAACGAAGGGAGGCATTTACTTGGCAAAAGTCAATAAAGAGTATTGTCTTTTGTCGACATTTGCAACGAAAGGAGCAGATACGCGGCCAATTTTTTAACCTGAAAACAATACGAACAATTGAAAAACATTGATATTTTACGCCACACGACGAGAGCGGTGGCGTAAGAGATAAATACACGGCCTGTTCGGTTTAACAGCCCCACAGTGCTTAATTGCGCATATCCCCACAATACGTTTAATTTAATAGCCCATTTCTCATTTATGTTTAATTTACTACGCACCGGCAGCTCAGAGAGAGAGCGCCAGCCGCCGATGCTGCTTGGATGCAATTATTTCTTTTCAAAGCAGTTGAGATAATTTTGTGTGCACGTTAATTCCAGTCAACCATTAAGGGGTGCTCTAGCTAACCGGAGAAGATAGCCCGTACGTAGCTAAAACATCAATTGAGCAGAAGTTCGTTTTTCTAGCCTAAGAGTAATTGGCGAAATTTTGTGATTTCCGGGCCAGTCTCACACGCCATTAATCATACGATGGTGCTCTGTGCTGCGAACAAACAGATTAGCCTTATAGATTTCCATACTCAAAATTACACTTTCGTTTTGTGTTGTGATGGAACTAGTTTGAGGAGGTTGACGGAAGCCATCCGGTACGGCACGTTCATGTCCAACGCTTTATACTGATGCAAAAGTGAGGCCTGCAGACGACTACCTGCACAGTCGCAATGCTCATTTTATTAACGTAGTGTAACGTTCGGCACAGCACACTTGAACCTATCGCTATCGGCTGAATCTTACAAAAATGCCAGTCTTAAATGAAAAAGTGGGGCCTGTCTCAGTGGACCTTTCATCTCTCTCGACATTTAGGCTCGATTGGACCTTCAGACTCAGTGGATCTTTCGTCTCGTTGGACATTCAGGCTAGATTGGACCTTTTGTCTCGTTGGATCTTTCGTCTCGTTGGACATTCAGGCTCGCTGATCACGTGGCAAATTGGACCTTTCGTTTCGTTGGACATTCAGGCCACACGTGGTTTACAGCCATTGCGGTGTACCGTTGAAGAATTGCGAATGATGCGTAGACAGGCGTAACTGCGTAAAGCAGTACGCTGGCCATCAGTTTCGTATTGCGCTGCCTTGAACTGTCTCCAAATTAATCGAGTCTGCTTGACAAGAGAACCAGTATCTTTTCATAGGACCTTTCACGCCCGACTAATCTGCCAACGTAACTGCACGGCCCCACCTATTGTCAATGGTGGACAGGCGGAGCCAAAGACGACGACAGAGGGGCGAGCGAGGGCGGAGGAGGTGGCGCGTCCACGCACAACACAAGCGCAAAAGGGCGACCTCTGCGAATGGTGGAGCACCTTCACCGCAACGAGACGTCACAACCTCTCGTAAGCTTTTCTTTCCTCCACTGTTCCAGGAGAAGCAGTATATACCGTTAAATGCGCGCAGAAAATGCTCGGCTGGTACCCACAAGTAACTCAATCACGCAGTGGCAGGATGGTCAAACACCAGACATCCGTTCCCATACACTGAATCGTGTTTTTCTTTACGTTTCTATGGCGTTTAATCTAAACGTACGGAAGGATATATACTAGAACGGTTTACCAGTCACAGTGCTCATAATCCACAGCAAGATGCGTAGTCCGGTATTGGACGAGCAAGAACAGGGACTTCAGGGACTTGAAAGCAGGGACAGGGGCTTCAAAACTTCACAAATGACTTGGCCACAATGTCAACTTGGGCGGGCTTACACGCGTCTGAAATACGACTTGCGATGTTTGCTTAAAAGAGGGTGCTTTGATTTCCATGCAAACTTTTTTTCCCCTTTTAATCCGGGCACCGATCCCACCCCGTTCTCCTTACCAGCACCTGCGAGAAGCGATGGGAGGCCGCCCTGCGTGACCAAAACCCCCAAGTTCAAGAAGACCTGGCCCGCTTAGCCGACAGCACCGGAGCCCCGCCCAAAAGAGGCCCTGCGGCACGACGGACGACGGAGAAGATGTCGCCGGCCTAGTCGCCCCAGCTGTCGCCAAGTAAAGTTGTTCTGTCTGCTGTTTGTCTTTCTTTTTTCCTGAAAGATGGACAGGTTGTTAAGTATTTGGGGTGCATATAATCGCAAAAAAACGGTATTTACAGGACTTCCCGCTGAAAGTTCTTCATGACTGGCAGGCCGAATCGTTTCGTCCACTGGCTTTCACATCTCTCCCCAAGTGGACCGTGTTACCGCGCGCTTTAACAAACGCCCAAGTCCAATGTTAACGCCCGTGCTTCGAACCCAAAGGAAATGCTTTGCAGCCACAGGGTGTTATTAGCTAAATCCGACAGATGTCGGTTTCATAACGCGAGGCGCTAAGGTTCGATTCTGAGCACGGCAGGCGTTTCCATTTCTATCGAAATAGCTCAACATGGTGTTGTTCCCGGCCGCTGCTAACCTTTCGGGCCTTTGGTTGTGGCCCTGTGGTTCGGTTGCCGGTTTCATGGCGTAATGGTCCCGGGTTAGATACCCGACACCTCCCTAACCACGTTTTTTTTTTAGGCTATTGGTTTTTTGATGCGAGTGACGGATTTGTCTCAGCCAAACCAGCTCTGCTGCTGGAACCTAACTTTGCAACAAAGCATCCCTGTCGGGCGTGACGTGTGCAAGGACATGAGGACTCTCAGCCGCACTTTCGCAGATTCCAAGAAATGTACAAAGAGGGGAAAAAGAAAGGCGTGGTTTCAGGCAGACGACCTAACTTCTGAAATAACACCTAGCGCGGCCAGTGTTCAGAGCGACGGCTTCAGCATAACTTGAACTTTTTAGCGAAAGCACTAGTGTTGGCCTGACCATAGCGAAACCTTAGTCGCAGTGCTCCGTTAGTTAGTGCGATATAACCGATTCCTTAAAGCTTAGCCCAAGGCGTGTGGCTAAATCGTTTGCTTGGCGTCGACATACCGGTTTTCTAACGGGAATGCATGCTGCTCCAGCGCAGTTCACTACAGCCGCTGGTGAGCCATGCACCAATCAATCACTCAACAAGTCAATAAATCAACATTAGTCGGTCTGTATTGCCTGCCTGCCTGCCTGCCTGCCTGCCTGTCTGTCTGTCTGTCTGTCTGTCTGTCTGTCTGTCTGTCTGTCTGTCTGTCTGTCTGTCTGTCTGTCTGTCTGTCTGTCATGAATGTATTACTGGCCCAGCACTGGGAGGGTCGACAAAAGAGTATTATCCTCAATCCTGTATACATACTCTGAGGCTTAGTGATCATTGTCTGTCTGTCTGTTCTGTCTGTCTGTCTGTCTGTCTGTCTGTCTGTCTGTCTGTCTGTCTGTCTGTCTGTCTGTCTGTCTGTCTGTCTGTCATAAATGTATTACAAAGCCAGCACTGAGAGGGTCGGCAAAAGAGTATTATCTCGAATCCTGTATACGTACCTTGAGTCTTAGCGAGTCTTAGCGTGAGCTCGCTTCTCCCGTAACTGCGCTCTTGGCGCAGTCATACTTTCTATGAAACGTTCTTTTTTTGTAGAACGTGGCACAAGGTAATACCCGTGTGTAACGTGTAATTTAGTAACATAGCAGCGGGGTCACGCATAAGGCGTATCAGGAAATAATGACTCTCGACGTCGTTTTCGCAAGTGCCAGAGTAAGGCAGAAGGAGAAAAAGAAAAAAAGCAGGCGGCCTATGTTTTGCAATAACGCTAGCACGTGCGTGTTACATTCAAGGTTGCCTTCATCGACGGTTTTCTGCAGCCTATTTTGTCCGTCTGAAGGACAAGCGATGGAGTGACCGCCGTGGAGTCTTTGGCTCATTGATGCGTTAGTTAGTGGTATGTACCCGGTGGCAATACTGCGTAGGCGACGCCGTGTAGCTAATATCGCGTCCTAGTTGTCGACACATTGCATTGTAAAGGGGAAGAGTGCACGCTGTATTTGCTACAGGGGCTGCTGGGCACAAATGAACTAAGAACAAAACAAATTATGACCGACAGCGCCAGAAGTGCAAAGAATTGCGAGATGAAATCGCCCCCGTAATTTGAATCCTGTACACATGCTCCGAAGCGGAACGAAAAGTTCCTTGCACGCATGACTGCCAGTACCGCCATTGGAGTATTAGACAACGCTTTGTATAGAAAAATCCTTACTGCTTTAGCACGATCTTTCGTGATTACCGCCGCCAAGATGTCTGCCAATGCATTTATTTGTATTATGTTGCAAGAAAATTGTCGTAAGCAATTTTATTCGTGAGCATAGCAGTGCGGTCGTGCGGCCCATGTACGGGAGTATAACAGCTCTCAACAGCATTTTCGCAATTCTCCGAATAGGTCTGAACTATGGAAAGGAATGAAGGCATGTTTTAAGGCAGAAGATCTGCGTTGCGCAACAAGATAGCACGTGCACATTACCAAATGCACTCTTCGCACCGACGGACTCAACGTACTGGCTCTCTCTGCTCAGCGCGTCTGTCTGGCTGTCCCTTCCCCGATTACGCCATCTGGCCAGAAGTCAATAGCATATAATTGTACGCATGCTCCCCCATGCGATCATCTAGGCAGCGGCCTGTCTGCCGATATACGTACCGCCCCAGGGGGACAATGGGGTTTCATAAAGGCTTTTAAAGACGATAGTTTTGTAGCGTGAGCTACACTGGCTGAGGTTGAGCAGTTTCGCGTGGCTCCTGGAGAGCCGCGCTGCGCATGCGCGAGAGCAGTGACATAAGATCTGGGGCCAAAAAGAACCTTTGCACTTACCAAAGCACTTTCTCCCCACCCCTCCACGCGGCCCCCCAGCCGTCTTCGGCTGTCCCCCCCCGTTCCGCACGGGGCCCGGTCAATGTTCATTTGATGCCCCCCATGCAAAAGGGGGGGCCGGGTGTGGAACCGAGGGCTTATGCGGTTTAAAAGCAAAGCCCCGATATTTTGTACCCCGTGGAAGGCCAGCTTAGCTCTGGCGTGGCTTGGGGGCCCGCGCTGCCAGCCCGAAGGACAGTGCCGTACCCAGAAGTTTTTTCGCTGCCAGGCGTTTCTGAATTAAGGGGTAGCGTTTCCCCTAAAACCTCCGTATCCGTTACGGGGCTCCCCTGGTTCACTGATTTCGGGGGGGGGGTGTGGAACCCCCCAAACCCCCCCCTGGGTTACGCGGCCCTGCCCGCTAGATAAATATACATGTGTCACATAATGGTATAGCGTGTGTGTGTCACTGAAGAAGCAGTGAGCATGATAATCAAGCTAATCCAAGACAACCAGGAAAGCTAAGAATAACCAGCTGAACCTTAGCTCACGCTACGTATATCCTGGCATGGCCGAGCTAAGCCACTGCTCAATTTTTCTTGTGCAACTTGAACGGAAAAATTTTGGTCTCTCTGTCTGTATGTATGTCGGTCTGTCTGTCACTCGACGCAGCCATCTGGCAAAACTTGAGAACATGCTGCGCAATAGCCTAATATACTCACAGCCAAATCTGAATGTGTAAGCACGGTTTTACTGTTCATACTGGTCAATATTGTTGAACAAGAAGAAGGCATTACGCAAATATAAGGCAGAGAAAATCGAATACGTGATTGATATTTGCAGTGTTCCTTTGTTAAAAAATTACGAGTGCTTGCTTTTTGCAATACCAAATAAAATACTACAGCAACTTCAGAAACCCGTTGCCTGCTGTTGCCCGTGATACCTGGCGGGATTTAACAAAATCAAACGCCAGCAGCAACTTAAGGTTGCACTAGACATTCCGTGTTCCTCTTGGAAGGCTTGTGGAGTAGGCAACGTGGTTCTACTACACGTTGTAGTCGTGTGCCTGGATTCACGCGCGTCTCCGCCGTACTGCAACGCTGGCATTGAGGCAGCCGACTTGGAGCAGGGGAACGCGATAAATTTAAATTGACTTGAGCAAACATCTAGCGTGTTATTTTGGAAGGAACGAGACGAGATAGGAACAGCATGAGAGGTGAGCGGGAAAGAGAAGGGATGCATTTTGGCCAGGGGCGCCAGTCGACTATCGTCTTGCGTCGACATTTGCAATAAAAGGAGCATATGCGTGGTCAATTTTTCAGCACAGTCAATATAACGTGTCCTATGCTTTCATGGGCATGCGCTTACCTTCCGAGTTTCAGTGTTGACACGCTTGCACAATCGGTTGAGTTTTTTAAATGCAAAGAATACGAGCTGTAAATCCGCCTTACTGTCAATTTTGTTGAGGGCATGGCTAACCTTGACGGTGAGAATGAAACAGAATTAAATATGAAGGAGTGCAGAAAAATTAAAACGCTTACGGTAACCGGAACTAAACCTGGCTCCTCGAGTTATGAAGCCAACGTCTATCCCACTGCGCCCCTCCAGAGGGCCCACATCACACCACGCTACAGTACGCCTAGGGTAGGAATCGCGTTAGCACCATATCAATCATCATAAATAAACAAGGTGCGCTGGCTTCCGGTTTTGTTCTGTTGGAGCTAGACTTGATTTTTAAAAGCCTCTCGTTCAACTACCGTTGTCGATCCGACAGAGCGGTGGTTGATTTTTGACGTCCCATTACGGCTCAGCGCACGTCGGCCATTTCCGTTGCCATCGCTTGATTACGTCTACGCCAACACCTGATTTTGGTGGAATGGAATATTTATTGCCTTCACATCATAAAGTTCATCATCATCATCATCATAATCATCATCATCGACATAATTATCAGGCTGTATACGCCCACTGCAGGGAAAAGGCCTCGCCCACGGATCCCCTATTATCCCGGTACTGGGCTAACTGCGACCTGTTTATCCCCGCAAACTTCTTGATCTCATCTGCCCACCTAACTTTATGCCACCCCCTGACAAGGTTTCCTTCTCTAGGGATCCACTCTGTTACCCTTAATGAGCAACGGTTATCTTGCCTTCCATTACATGGCCTGCCCAAGCATATTTCTTATTGTTAATTTCTAGTATCATGTCCTTAACACGCGTCTGTTCCCTTACACACTCCGCTCCCTCCTGGTCACTGGTTCGAGGATTTAGCATGCTGTAAACAACAGAGGCTGACTGAGAGAAGTGAAGAGGCGTCTAGGCATGGGGAAATATCAGATGTATGCACCTTAAGAGAAGCACGTCAATATAATCACAAATAGGGATAAAATACTTATAGTTGCCGAAGAGTGATACAAAGATCTGAACAGTAGCCGCGACATTTAGGGTAACACCAGACGAGGAATTATTTCAGAGAAGGTAGAAATCACACCAGTAACTACAGAAGAAGCAAAGGAGGCTTTGAAAGAAATGCGAGGGGGAAAGAACCTGGTGAGGGTCAGATAACAGCAGACCTCTTGAAGGATGGCGGGCGAATTGTACTATGAAGTTCAACCTCCCACAAAATAGAACTTTTGAGCTGTATTACAAATCTTTCGCGTCTCATGTGAGTATGGAACCTATAGTTGGACATACCTGGTAGCGTTGTGGAACCCATGGCTGTTGGTGGATTGTTTCACGTGCCCAGATTAGCAACGGCCGGCATCCGTCTCTGTTGACGATGTTCCAGGCGCATCAAGCCCTACCATGCAAATACCTGCGCCACAAGAGGGTTGGACGCAAGATGTCTATAAACAGACGCAAAGTGAAATAAAACATGTCGAGTTTCAGCCAGCAGTAGAACAGCAATTTCGTTTGTGCTGCTTGCCGTTTGGCATGGAGGTGAACAAGTGTGCAGCAGCTAAAGCTTGCAACAGCCTTGCGTTCAGCTGTGTATGCCTTTACTGCCAATACACACGTATCAGATGTACGAGAGCTCGCTAGGCCGGGAAGTGTTTTGTACTGCAGGGACTCTCGTTTTTTGAACACAAATAATTTCAGCTATTACTTTCGTGTATAGGTTCCCGCTATACTACTTCAACCAGAAAATTGTTTTCGCGCAATCATGTGTTTTCTGTCTGCCAGCACCGTGATGACTTCATTCAAAAAGTATTTCGATGTGGAAGCATGACCTCCTAACCTGCACAAGATCCTGCTATCGCCGTAACTGTGGCGACCTTTTTTATACGTATTTTATACGTACTAGTATCCCTAAACGTCACGTTTATACCGCACTGTTAATTTGTTCTGTTTCGCCTGGCCAGGACACTCATTGCGCCTCTAAATGAGCATTTACCCCGTCAGTTACCATCAATACAGGCAAGGTATTGGAAAGGGATCCCTCGATCTTCCTTTGACCTGCCGCGGTGGCTCAGTAGCTAAGGCGTTGCGCTGCTGAGCACGAGGTCACGGGTTCGATTCCTGTCCGCGGCGGCCCGCTTTTCTGATGAAGGCGAAAAGCGAAAGCGCCTGTGCGTTCGAAATTGCGGCGCACGTTAAAGATACCCAGGAGGCCGAAATTAATCCGCAGACCTCCACTACAGCGCGCCTCATCGCCTGCGTTGTGTCGGCACGTTAAACCCTAGAATCAACCAATCAATCGATCGATCTATCTTCCTTCTGGCATACGTGACGTCAGCGTCTGCGGAGATTGGCTGCCCTTCGCACGGGCACATGCACCTATTAATCGCGGCGATAATTTTCTGCTTTTCGGATACATCGGCGCCGTACCAAGCGGCGTCGATGAAAACAAAGGGGATTTCGTAATTTCCAGAACATTCACGCGTGTTTCGAGATCTAAATTTTGCTTGCACTTCTACAAAAACAGGAATGAAAGATCGGCAAGTAGCGTTCTCTGCTTGAAGTAGTGCCGTACATTTTGTTGCCTTCTGCTTCAGTAACCTTATGTTTGGATTACCATTAGACCAAATACATTTAAGGTACACACTTAAAGTTTGCTCTCTGCACCTCCAAGTGTGCAGGAAAACACAAGAGGGCATCGTTAATAGGGATGTAATTGGAAAATTTTGTTAAGGAAAAAAGGCAAACACCAAATGTGTCTGTATTTAAAAAAAGCCTTGGTTGGGGTCGAGAGAGAAAGATTTTTACAGAGAACAGCTTACAGTCCAGTAACTGTCTATTTAAGAATGACGCATCAACAAGTGAAGATCAAGTCAGCTCCCACATCGAATATATTCTCCACGTAGGCGCACATCTCCGCATATGGGGGTGTTTGTGTAACGCCTCCATGTAAAAAACAGCTGCCGTGCCGAGAAATCGATGCTCAGTAATACCGTACCCAGGATATAAGATCCCCTAGCTGTTTCTGAGGGGAAGGAAGTTGCGCCACTTTTTTTTGCTGTTCTCTTATTTCGGGCCCCCAAAAGACCAACCGCCTTATTTGTCTCCTGCAGCGTTTTCTGAGAGGACTGGCTGACCCCTGGTCATGTCGAAATTCGTACTGCAGACCCACTGCTTCAGAGTAAGTGACGGCCTCTCAGAGAGGTAGATATATCGGCTGACTTTTGTAGCACAGGCCGCAGAACGGTGGCCCAGATTAGTTAGGGACGTTTAACGAATGAATTTTTTATTAATGAACAAGCAAGTGCAAGGGCAAGTCTGAAAAATTTCCACGTCACTCCGCCAACAAAGCCGCGTCGCCGTGTCATGGAAACAAGTGTCACAGGGCGAAAATAGACTATATTTCTAAATTTTAAAGATATTATAAATAAAACAACATGTAAATTATAAATAGCGAGGTATGAAAACAAAGAGGCACGTCTTTTTGGCGATATCGGCAAGAAGACCTGTCTCCTGTTGTGCTTCGCGACCTTTCCCACTCCTTAGCCTTTACGCTTGCTCGTAGCTTGAGCAGTTTCCGCCTACGCGCTCCTGCTGCGGATAAGCGGTCGAGCTAGGCATACCTGCGGTCACTGTTTATCAGCGCTGATGCGTACTGTGAAGTGGAGTGTGCGGCTACTATTGGGCAAAGTAGACGACAAAGGAATACGGAGTGTGCTTAACGGCGAAGATATGCCTAAAAAAACTTAACAATGTAAGGAGCGAGATGCTCACGGACACCTCAAGATCCACCACTTGATCTAATGTTATTTTAAGTGCGAATGCACTTCTTAAGCGACCCTGAACCTGCGTCCACCGGCGATGTCCGCATAGCATACCCACGTGGGGGATTGGCCAGGAATCTCCTCGTCTTCCTTGGCAACGGGGGGAGATGGGCGCGCGCTGCCTGGCCGCTGACATGGCACATACCCACGTGGGGGATTGGCCAGGAATCGGGCCTGAGAAGGGCTAATGCACCCGCTTAAAGGAGTACTGACACGAAATTTCAAAGCTGAGATCCGCTCTAGCAATCAAGTACAACGACAACACAAATAGGTGTCTGTGAATAAATGCATCTTTCTTTCTTTGTAGTTGTGTGTGTGTGTGTGTGATCTCTCTTTCGCGAACATTACCGAACCGCGCAAATTCAACTCGTGCATTCGCACTTTCACATTCTTCCCCTCGGGGAAATGCGGGGAATTTTTTTCTTTCTCCCATTGAATCAAGTACTTCAAGATACTGCGAAGTGCAATTCAACCACCGCAGCAATTCGCGCCAAGCATCCATCCCCCGCTGGCTGTAACACCGTGTAGCTGCATTCGTGCTGTAGGTAGTCAATAACAGGCACAAAAGAAACCAGGCACGCGGTTAATTGGGAACGCACGTGCGAGTATTAACTCCCTTCCCTCCCGCTGTGGAGGATTTCACGCTAAACTCCGAAAAGCAGATGCGCTATAATTAGAGGCTACCCATCGACGAACCAAGGATTAGATAAGGTCATTTTTTTTTTACCTTGATGGCTAGGTGTAATAACGTGGAGCAGCCGTACGGGAGGATACGCCGAGCTTTATAGCTTGAACAGAGCGCGTCTATGACACCGGTACGTAGGCCATGTAAACGGCTGGGCAAAGCTGAAAGGAGGTTCAGCATGTGTTCATGGGTAACACGTTGAACCTACCAAGGAGCAACAGGATGACCGGAGTTACCCAGGGAGACATTATATATAACGCGCTCAGTGTATAAGGAACAAAAAAGAAGCTCGCCAACTGTTAAGTTCGCGCACCTCACTTAATTAATTAATACCGCCAGGCAACTAAATATCATTAGTGGGTATAGAGTGTTTACTTTTATGTGTGCTTTCACGCCGACCGAGCTGACTTGGGCGTGAGGGACGTAAGAAGAAACCGCGGAGGCTTCTTTGTTATTCGCCGCGCTTTTGTTCGCACCCGACGAGCGGGCCCGGAGACAATGCATCAAACGCGTCGGTCACCCCATAATAGTTGAAAGCGATGTCAGCTTTCGAAGGAGGATTTCCTTGCGTTCTTTTGGGAAACCGCGGAGGGAGACTGTTGACATTTTAATGACCGCGCTTACTGCCATGAGCATGCCCGAAGCGTACGGCAGCTGGAGGTCAGTCATGGGGTCAAACCTTGAATCAAACATAAGACGAGGGCACCAGACGTTCTGTCTGTGACAGTTGCACTGCTCAAAGTTACTGGGCGAAGTTTGCGTCCGTCAGACGTCTGAACGTGGCGACTAGGGTGCTGGAATGCGTCAATAGGTAGGCGACGAGGCTTTGACGAGGCGACCAGGCGACGACGTCCAAGTATCTAGAAATGAAAGGAATTTTGGCCTCGTGGGGCACAGTTATAAGCGCACACGGTATGGACAATACTTTAAGACGAACCGCCCGACAACCACTGGCCGGCGCTAGGTTTGTTTCAGTTGGTTGATTTTCAAGTGAGTTATATTTGTGTTTTGCGGAATACCTCCGGGATTCTGTATGAGAGTGAGAGAGGTGGGTCACGTGACTATTTTGAACCGACCTAGTATTGTTTGTCCCTGTAACCAATCAGTGGCCTAGTGTGGGCTAATCAAAGAGCCATCCTCACTCTCAAATTGTGACGTCGCCGTTGTGTGAGGACTTTTAGTACTAAAACTGAGGAGTTTTGTGTTTTTTGGGGATGAAAACAGACAGGGTAGCAAGGAAGGAAGAGAAGAGCGCGGCGAGCCCCGCTCGACGCGGGCCTTGCCCGACTTATGGTATGCGATCATGAGCCTTCCAAGTTGTAAATACGTATGGTAAATAAAGTGTACATATTGTACATTTTGAGTTTACTTGGAGTATACCGTCATCAGCAACGTGCATTCGGCCAACGAGCCAGCCAGTCAACGTTTCAGCGATCATCTTATCGGGTCATCGCTTCGAATCATCAACTTCAGCGACCAATACTCCCGAATTTAACTAACAAACAAGCAAACGCATAGTGAAAAACATGTCAGTGATCCCTGTTTCATAGGAACCGGTAAAACACGAATTTGAAATGTGCCTTCACAGGAGCAGTTGAATGTTTATTGTGCATCGATATAAACTTGCACGTCCATATTTATATTTCGTGGGTATGACACCGTTAGCCACATCAGCGTTAGAACACTGGATTGCACGCGTCAGAGGCATTGCCTAAATCATACTGGAAACCACAGGCCGCTCGGAAACGCCCGTGTGAACGAAAACCAAACGAGTTGTCAGCGAACCATTTGGTGAACACACGGTCCTCTGCAGCGAAAGCAGCAGCGGACGGTGTCCCGAGTGCGACATCCGCAAGCCGGCTTCTCCGCAGCTCACGCATAGCGTCCCCCGTTCACGTAGGCGCTGGCATCGAGGCGCCAACTGTCAGTGTTTATTAGAGTCATGATAACTACTTTCTTCGCCTCTCCTAGATGGCAGCACCATCTAAAAGGAAGGCTATAAGGCGCATTTGCCGTCCTATTCACGCGTGGGTTCATAGCGTAGTCGGCAGCGCGCTCGTATCTTCACTTTGCGGCGACAGACCTCATGGCTTCAATCCCAGCGCCGCCGCGTCAATCGAAGATTTTCTGGCGATGTCATTTCCGTGATGGGTATGGCGTCAGTTAAATCTTGGTGGAGCCCGGCATAAAACACTTTCATGTTTAAAAAAGGTGTTACCATTCTGTTGAACTGGAAATGCCATTTCGTTTTTTTATGCGTCAAGTATTTTCTTGGTTTTTAAATTGCGTTTTTCGTTATGGCGTCTGTCACTCAGGCTCTCCGGGTAGAAGCCCACACGTGTCCATATATTTAGCTCTTAACGAGGCGTCTATCTTCACACGAAGAGTGTCAGCCGATTTATATTTTAACGCTTTTTCATTGCAGTGTCCGGTTGTGTGTGTACCGGTGCGCGTGCGCGGGCAAGTGTGCGTACAAGTGTGCGTATGCGGGTAGGGGTAGGAGTGCGGCGCTTCCACCGCATGGGTCTGTATAGCGACGCAACTTTCAATTCAGGCGCCAGTCTTGGTTGGGACGCTCGCGTTGTCACAATAAAATTTATCTCTCTGTGCTGGCGAGTGTCCAGTTGTTTTCTGGTTGGTGTTCGCCCCAAGTTCCTGGTTTTCTCACTGTAGAAAGCTGACTTTTTATTGTTATAACGCAATCTAGCTTCGTGGTAGATCAAACATTTTAGCAGGTGTGCCACATCTGTTGAAAAAGGCAATTTCTTCCTTCCCGACTGATCATCGGTGAGAAAACGTGCCCCTTTATTAGCCAGGAGGTCAGGTGCCTAAACGTTTTCCCCAGAACAAAAAAGATCCACTGACACAAAATTCCACTTCGTCCCGTTTAAATAACTAGCTTTTGATAACACACTCAGCTTCATTCCAGCCACGAAATACAATTTTAATCGAAAAGCCTAATGATTTCTTGCAAAACGTTCAAATTTCACGATACAATGGCGACTCATGAGAAGGGGTGACACAATATATGCCAGCATTAAAGGCGTACATTTCAGTGGGTTAGCACTCAAGTTATACCTTCGTGTCAGCGTACAAGTGGTATTACTAAACGGGACTGAAGGTCCAACTAAAATCGCCGAGTAATGTTTCATAGATAGCGACGGCTTTGGACGGAGGCCGCCAATGTTACAGGCACAGAAGGAACCAGGGAGAAGCCGCAGCTGCACATGTTTTAAAGCAAAGCTTTCCTAACCTCGCCGAGCAATTTCGCCGCCGCGGCAAACTTGACCTTCATTTGACCGCAGCTGCGCCGTATTCTTGGCAAGGCATCACGGGTCGAGCTCCAACCACCGCCGCCATGACCGCTTCCACCGCCGGAGCCGGCTTTGCGCATGCGTTCTCCGCAGCCAGTTTACGCCAAACCACGTGACTTTCCGCGTGCATGCGAGCTTGGCCGTGAATGAGAGCGGGCCCACGCCGCCTTCTCTGAGCGTTGCGCGATAGCTGGAGGCTTACGGCTGTCGTCGCGGATACTGCGCGGCGAGCCGTTCGGCTCGGAAAAAGCCGGAAACGGGACCCCGACAGTAGAAGAGGCAGGCTTTGGAAGATAAGTATACTAATTACAGCTTTTTCAAAAGTTAATCAAGTTAAACAAAGACTTAACTAGGCGACGCCAAGCTTTCGTTTGGATACTTATATATTACATATATTTATTTATATCAAAACACGGCCAATGCCTTGTGGGATTTTTGAGGCAAGGGCATAGGAAAAAACATACAATAAAAACCGTAATATCCAGGGTTAGCTGAGCAAAGACAGCTTTTTCTTTCAGAACTCGATTACTTGTCTGAAGTCTGCGATAAAATTGGTATCATTGTTGTCGGGGAAGAAAAGTCCTTTCAATGAACCGAACATGTATTTTGCCTACATGGCTTCCTTTATCGTGTACGAGTGAAGAATGCGGCAGTCGTACACCGGACAGCTGGCGCTGCGAACCGAAACCGACAGCAGGCTGCGCCTGAACAAAAAGAAACACTCCCAGAATTCCTTCTCGCGTAGGAGAGTTGTGCGGGTTACTTAAAGCCACGTGCTGTTTAAGAGGCGCGTCAAAGTTTAAGTGCATGGAATTACTTAATTGCGTTGTGAATGAGTGGGCTTCGTTAAACGAGAAAACCTTGAACCAAGGGCAATGGAATGACTTCCTTCTTATAATGGATTTTGCAGCTGTGTATATTTCACCGCAAGTAGCAAGCACTGAGGCGAATGTCCACGGGGGTTGTTCAATGTTTTGCCTTCAACGTGAATGAAAGACCTCTTTAGCGATTTCTTTTAGACCGCACAACTACATGATTTTCTCACTTTGAGTTTTCGGTCAGGGGTTACACTCTTTGCATCACAGAACGTTATGTCCCGAAATTGTGCCCGACCCACTTAATTCATCGTAGTGAATGTATGACTACAACAGCTGATTTTTTCCAGAAAAAATGTTCCGTGAACTACACCATATAAAACTATTTCCGGTATTAAGTCCGTTAGTGGCTTTACATGAAGCAGCAATATTGTGAGAAACTTTATATGAGCCGATCAATACACCGCCAGGCAATTTATACAAATCCTCTTTTAACTCTTCATGCTCCTTTAAATCATTATTCTTAGCGTCCAATGAGTTGAGCTTCTTAATTATGTGTTATGCCTTAAACCATGCTTAGCCCTTAATTCATCTGAACAACCTACATGTAAATCCCCTTGTCAACGAATTCAAGTTAATCATTTTCCACCCTGGTACATTTTCCACCGCACGTGAATCCACACTGAGGCGAAAGGCTCCAGGAGGGATTGTAAGTTGCCTTCATGTGAAATGCCTCTTTAGCGATTATTTAACCATCTGTACTAAGATTATTAATGACTAATATTCGGTCAACGGTTAATTTTACTCAAACTTATTCCCGAATGTGCCCCCCCTTAATTCATTCCGGAGGTGTCATTTGTACAACGCCGTTGTCATGCCAGAAAAAATTCCAACTTTTGCATTAAAATTTCACAGGCACTTTTCGCGCCTTATGAAACTTTGCACTTTAAGCCTTTTTAGGGAAAATTGTACGGGGCGAGCCTAACTTTGCAAAAGTCCGACCACAACCACCCAATTTTCTCCAATCCTCCTTAACCCACCCAAATCTATCTCAGGCAGCCCTAATTAATCTGAATCCTCTTAATTCATCGTGTTATGCCTTAAACCATATCTTAGCCCATTGTAATTCATCTTAATCAACCGTTATTTAAGTAAATCCTCCTTGATTCCAAACGAATTCAAGTTAATCCATCATAGTCCACCCTGGTCCATCTTAATTCACCTAAATCCACCTTAATCCCCCTCACTATTCCTTACTATAATTCACTCATCAAGCACCAATTCATCTGAATTCCTCTTAATTCACCATAAAACCGCTAATTATCTGTACTAATAATTATTAGGAATGACTAAATATACATTAATTAACCTAGGTAATTATTACTCATATCTTACACGCGGCTGGCATGCTTTGGTTTGCTCTCGTCGTTTCCGGAGGTTTTCATTTGTGACAGCGCCGTTGTCATGCGAGGTCACTTTCCATTTTCGCATTAGGATTTCACAGGCACTTTTCGCGCCTTCATGAAACCGAAAACTTTTAAGCCTGATTATTTTACGGAATACCTAACTGTACGGAGCGGAGCCTGAAGTTTGCTAAAAGTGCGACCACATTAACACCAGCTTTGTGCCGTTTTGTTTTTAGTATACCTTATAGCAGCTTATTTTGAGAGGCGTAGAGGAGTACTTCAGTGTTGTTCTATGGCAGCGCGTTAAGGTTAGCATGATGCGGGTTGTATGTTCGTGATTGGCCAGAAATCGATATTTTGAAATCACTAGCGAATCGCTTGAAATGTGGTAAAAGTCACAATGCTAAAAAGTTTCGACAAACTTGAATCCTTGTTTATATGTACACGATTCTCTCTCCAAACACATGCGTACACATTATCGTTCTTACGTTACAGGCAGTATACCGCCACACCCCTATGTCGCATTTCATGTGCAATACTTCTGAACCAGCTAGAAAATAGCCGCCTATGCAGTTCCAAACGCTCTGTGCAGTAAAAAGAAAATAAATCATCAGTTTTGCCCCATAAGTGCATTATTTCGGTCCGACATGTCTAGGTGCCCAAACCGAAAATACTGGAGCAAGAAATATAGCGACTAAGAAAAGCACACTTCCAAAAAATGAAAACTTTGCCTGTGTGCCTATTCATTATGAACATCGTAGTGTAGTTTAATATTACACCTCCAAATAATTTTTATATGCGAACAATAGACGATACTTGGTGGGACTGTCAGCATAGGTGAGTCCGTTGCTTATGTGTTTTACAAAAAAGAATTAGAGCCCTTCGACTACTGTAAAACAGGAAGATAGGAGAAGCTGTATTGGTGGATAACCACATTCAGTTAATTCTACGATTAATAAACC
This sequence comes from Haemaphysalis longicornis, assembly GCA_013339765.2. NCBI lineage: Eukaryota > Metazoa > Arthropoda > Arachnida > Ixodida > Ixodidae > Haemaphysalis > Haemaphysalis longicornis. The sequence continues at coordinate 104,279,904 of CM023452.1, read as the reverse complement.
ATACTCCTTCCGTAGATGGACGTGAATTCGCAGCAGGTGGTAATTCTGTAACGTTTACAACTTTACTGCGAACTGTTTAAAACAAGCAACTGAATCTTGGCGTGTGAATCACCTTAGCGGAATATTTTCGTACGATTTTTTTCAAGATAGGGGAATTACATTGAGAGCTTCAGAGCATTTTACGCCCGCTCTGGAACGAGGATGTGCGATTCTTGGTGATCGTGACCTGCTGACTCATGCAATTTTGCTGATTACCTAGCACAAGAGAGCTTCGCTTTAAAAATACAGCTAATGGAGAACGAGTACTTACAGATGAAAAAACTGGAATGGTGGGTCCCCCCACTTCTTCAACACCTCCTGATGGTGTTGTAGATGCGTTGATATCCTCGAAATTAGAATTTTGGAAACTTTATTGCGGGGCCCCTACAATTCGGCTATAAGGCGCGCCGTAGTGGCGGGCTCCCGATTAGTTTTGATCCCCTGGGGATCTCGAACGTGCGCCGAGAGCTCCATACATGCACACCAGTTTTTTGCTTTCACCTCCACCTGAAAAACGGCCACCGTGAACGGGAATCTTCACTGCGTCCGTGTGGTCAGCAGGTCGAACAGTTCGAAGATTCCCGGTGCTTCAAACGAATGCCTGGAACTACCAGGAACTTGGATGCTAGGTGTGAGAACTCCGACTTTATGAAAAAGAACCCGTCCTGAAATCATTCTTGCCCGCTTGCGTTACTGCGTGCCCTCCGCACAGAACATCCACTTAATCTGTTCAACACAATCCTGCCTGCAAATGTCCTTGCACTTCTTGCCTCCCGGTGCAATAGATTTGCCCTTTAGTTATCCTTTTTGAGTCACTTTCTTTTGTTTGTTCTTATCTTCAGACGTTCTTCTTTCAGCTTTGCTTACGTACGGCTCTAAAAACGATTAAAGCCTGCTATCCCTGGTACCTTGTTTACTAAGCTTTCGTTAGTATTGACTATCTTAACAAAGTGAGCGCGCCGACTGACGTGCCGAAGAAGTGGAAGTGCCTTGTAAGCTATACGCCCTTTGTTTCTGAATAAATGATGGAATTTCTTCATTGACAGCGTTGTATTCTACCACTCGTAAGGTGCACTATTGTTCGTATCGCATGGCTGATAGAGAAAACAAACACTTCAGTTTGGGCTTCCAGGGGCGTTTCAGCTGAAAAAATACGATTGTGTTAGAACACAATGAACCAGTTCTGGCTCTTAACAGCCCGAGATTAGAGGAGTCTTTCTGCCATATTATTCATTTAATGCAAGAAAAGGTCGGGGTTTGTTCTAGCGGCAAAGCTATTCAGAGAATTCGCTCTATTAATGTAAGGTTCAGCTATCATTTGTTCCGTCCTCGCGGACTTGGACTGTCGCCCGCGAGGAGTGGCAGAAAGGTTGAAAGCGCGAGGATGGCAACATATCACGTGCGATAGGTGTGGGCAGGCGTAATTGGCGCCTGTATGAACCCCATTTGCGCATCGGGACTAGTCGCAGCTGTTAAATTGTTCTTTTTCCGTGTCACAGTTCATTCCGTGTCACAGGTCTAGGTATTTGTAGGTCTGGGATTGCCGAAGGAAACGTCAAGCGTAAAGATTGATAAGAAGAAAATTCTGTGGACGAGACGCGCACCTGCTATGAAGTAATCTCAGATTCTTATCCGCTTCATTGCGGAGGGATATTAAGGGGTGGCACACAAAAAGTATTACAGGAAAAAAAGAATATAGAAGGAGTGTCTTCTTTCGAAACGCTCTCTGGGCTGACGTGGCTCCAAGACGTCCTCATGTAATCAGTAAATGTTCTTCCTTCTCCCTCTGTCGAAAACCCCATCAAGAGTCAGATAAGGTCTTATATCTGATATTGGAATCAACTTATACGCAGGTAGCAACTTTGCATCACAGTTAATATGCAAATGTCGTATTTTATACAGGATTGTCATAATCTCTGCCTATCGGGACATTCACTTTAATTGAGCGTACGTAGGCGTTTGCAGCTTTCTTTGGCTAGAGTAGGTGTCAATATGTCTATGATGCCACAGTATGGATGTGGCCAAGCGGATAGATAGAATTGAGAAAAAACTTTTGCTGTTCTCCAGCCAGAATACACCTAGGCTTAATTGATCGAAAAAATACACAAACCTTCGTACAGTTCATTCTAAACTTATTCTAACATAATTTCTTTCGGGGTAGTTTTGATAAACAAGAGTCAAAGCCTTTTCCTGCAACCCCACTCTCTCCGTAGACGTTCATGCATCAGCAGCAGAGGGTACTGTTGTTACAGTGAACACATACACCGTGAAATAGTTATGATACGGTAAAAAATCCAGGGCGACCTCCACTAACATAAAACCTGGGGACGGGTGAAGCATGCGTGTATACCTGTATCCTTGGCGCTTTTTCCCAAGTAGATGAATCCGTTGGGGGTAGAGGTATTTGCTTGGAGTGGGAAGCATTCTAGCGCGGGGCGTTGGAAAACGAGTGTTCCGGTGCGTTTTTTTAGTACGCGTTATGTTCTAGCGTGAGCCGTAAACGAGTATCCCGGTGTTTTAAGAGCGACATGAGACGACGACATGAAACTCCGACAGTCCCAGACCCTAAGTTGCTTCGTACATAAAAAAAAAAAAAAATCGGCGGAATTCGGCGGAGTCGTCATTGCGACAAATTTCAGTGTGACTTTTGTTCCGCAAACCTAGAATAGATTGAAAGCTACCGAGCACTCACCAAAACGCTGGCTTTGCTAACGTTTTGGTGTCCGCGGACGGTGTCCGCGGGCGCAGCAATTTTTATAAAGATAGGCATAGACAGCTTCGCCGTAAAAAACAAAAACGCATCCACGAACATCAGGGGAACACCGATACGGCCAATGTGGCTCATTATTGAGGCAACGCACGACGGGCTCATAAGAAGAAAGCGGCCCATGAGTGGAGCGCTGAGCGACCACTGACCGTGTTCGCGGTCTTTTCCCGTTCACTCCGCCTTCAGCGTGGACGAAAGCGACGCTGAGTTCACGCACAACATGAGGGTTGCGCGCACGTACGGCAGCGGGTCGCGGAGTACGGCGGGAGATTTTTCTCTTTCGCCGCTCCAAGGCCACGTGTCCCGCGCTGTATCGAAACGGCGCGCTCGTTCAAACGAGACTCGGCCAACTCTGCCACGTCGTGGCGGCGTCACGGGTTCATCTCTGCGTCGGTGAGGGGGAAAGGGCTAAGTAGCGCACAGCGATTACGCGCGCCTACGGGGGGACGTGGAGCGACTATATAATTCTGAAGTAAAGCTTTAGTGTCCTCACTGTTGCCTTTGTACGCCAATACGCCCTTCAGGAAAGCCAACTTTCTCTGATGAAGATGATGAATCATCGCCGGTAAAGTTAAAGAAAAAGAAAGCTTCCGTGGCCGGTATCGAACCTGCGTCCCTCGCGTTGTGTAGCCGGGGTCTTAAAGATTGCTCAATTTGTTTTTTTCATTGCGATTGCTTCATTTCGACGTGGTAGAAGCGCACGCCAAGCAGCACGTACCGGCTGGCGCCGTACAACCAAAACCAAATGTTAGGCCTACCGAGTGCACAACCGAGAGTTGCTGTGGATATTCAGGAAAAGTGGCGCGCATCTCCACAGAGCCCATACTCTCAGTGTGGGATTCTCTAACCAAATGAACCACCACGAGAAAGCTTCCCGTTAGACGGTTAGGACGGAGGGGTGCGTTATTTTTATTCGAAAAGAGGGCACCTCCCTCTCTCCAAGTGTTTCACATAGCACACACTCACGACATCCATATGCGAGCTAAATACAACAAAGCGAAATAAAACAGGCTGTAAACCGGTTACAAGCTGTACTGCTTACAAGCTGTACGGTGATCCGTCAGCAGATGTTAGGTTGGGAGGTTATGTTTTGGATGTGGAGTTCAGTAGGAGCGGAGGGTTTCGGGACGGATGTCAGCAACGGTTCCATCGCGCCGTTTCGTTTGCAGTGACGGTTTCCTACAAATTTCATCTGCGAGGAAAAAGCCGAAGAAGCGCAAGTTTTGTCTAAATCCTGTCACGATACAGCCGCGCGTCTGGTGTAAGGGGAATACTCAAATGCGCGTGGCAATGGTGTGTGCTCTATGTGTGATAGTGAAGCTCTTGGGCTCTGAACGAAGACACAGCATCCACAGCTCTCGGAGCTGAGGTGTGGTTTAAACACATTTCAACCAAAGTTTCGAAGCCAGATTTAGAAAAATAAAGACTCGTAAGTATCATTTACACTTCACGCTTCCCGTATCAACATGTTAAGTGAGAATTAGTCATTCGGGGTAATTCCCGCTTAATTTTTTTCTCATCTTAAGCTGTTCCCCCTCATAATGCCTGGCTGTCCATTTCAGCATTGCTTATAAACAGTGTAACAATGATGAACAGCACTTTCAGCTGGAAGCCTTCAATCTCTGGCACTCCGGTAACTACTAGAGTTACACTGAGAGTTAATGTCGACTGCTTTAAGAGCGAATTGCGCCTTTTAAATAATTTGTTCTTTGATCAGGCTAATTTATCGACTGCATGCAACGACAGCTTCGTTTTCTGCCCCTAGTCCCATTCAAAGTGGTTCGTATCGCAAGCTTGACAGGCAAACAAACACTTCAGTTTATGCCTCAGGCGGCGTCACAGATAGCAAGATAGGCTTGCGTGAGAACACAATGAGCAAAATCTCTCCAACTGGTCGATATAGGAGTCTCTTTTGTGATAATGATTTACTGGTACAAGAAAAAATTGTACTCTCGCTCCAGATAAGGCTATTGAGCGAATTAGCTTTTTGATAGAGAACTTTGGCGGTGTTGTGTTTTGTGGCCACCGCGAATTTATCTTGTCGCCCCAAAAATGGCACATACGGTAATGGCGCACTGAAGTGAATTTGTCAAGCTCCCGGTTTTTGAGCCCGGACTAGCTCAAATTAGCACACTTTTCATCGTTTATCCCGTTGATAAGTCGGTAATTATTTTATAAAGCGCGAAAGAAGAAAAGGTTCCCTAGTAATGTCCAGTGAGTCCTTGCACCTTGGTCGTTCACCTAGAACACTCATTACTGCTTGACAAACGAAGCGCGTTCATTTAAAACGCAAAAACACCGAGCGAATTCAAAACGCGTCTGCGTCGTTCGGCTCCATAACAGCTTTTTCTTCACGGTCTCCTTCCAGACCAGTCTGTGCATGAATTCTCGGCGCCCAGACGCGTGCCGTTGTTCGGCTGTACACCGTATTCCGAAAAAATGACGTATAACCTGAGACCTTACGTAGGCTGGTTCCTCCTGAACACCAGTTGCCAAATATTCTGCGACCGTTCGCTTGCCGTAATTCGGCATAAGACACTAACTGAAAGAAAAACGTGCTTTCTGGATCCGTACGCGGCCGGTCTTTTTTATAACACCGGTTGCCCTGAAGAAAACCAGTATTCTGCCGCCCAAAGTGTGGTTCACCGTTAAAAGAGCAGATGCGCGGCAGCTGCCCTCCGGCCGGTCTTCTTTCGAACACCAACTGCCACAAGAATACGGATATTCTGTGGCCGGTCACTTGCAGTGCTTCGGCTGAACACCGCTTCCCCAAGAAAAAAGGCGTGTTCGCACCAGGCCAAGGGTCTGTTGATTCTGGCCTGTGCCCACTGCCCGCAAGCAGTCGGTGCTTATGGCAACAACACGCCACGAGAACTGCTAGCGCGTCGGTGTCACTCTGCACGCATTCTGCGAACTCGTTCGTGGAGCAGTAAACGTTACGCCCCAAAAATGGTGAACTCACTTTAGAAAACATCGGCCGTAATCGAAAAAACCAACTTACAAAATTTTAATCAGCCTCATGCGACTTTTTTAAAGCGATTTACGTCTATACGCCCTGCAGGAAAGCCAACTTCCTCTGACGATGATGTTGAATGATCGTGGGTGAAGTGAAAGAAAACAAGAAAGCGTGGAGCTGTCGAAAGCAAGAAGCAGCCGCGTCGGCGGATTGCCTCGAAAGCGCGTCATCCCTATTTCATATTTGCCGCGCTTTCGAGGCGCTTTTCAAAGAAAGTGCTACGAGTTGTGCGCGCCTCCGCCAGATGGCGCCACGGGTCCCGCGACCGAGAGAAGACGCAGTGAAACATCCCCCTCGCGAGGGGCACGATCAAATGCAGAGCATTTCCGGGGGCGCACGACGTTAAGTAGTTTGCGTTACGTTAATGTTGTTGCACTTGTGGCAACTGCTGACGAGAGAGCGCTCGTCAGAAGTAATTTGAATGAGTCAACGATATAAGGCGCGTCGTAGCGCCCCATTCCGTGTCGCCTTTGTGGCGCAGTGGGTAGAGCACCATGTACATGGCGTTCCGCCCGCAGGGTCGAGGGATCGAAACCTGGCGCCGGTAGTATTTTTTTTTTATATAGTAGGGAGGGGTTGCGGTGCGGACTACGGACGTCAACGCGGGTGACATCGTGAGTTACTGAAATGCTCTGCATTTAAAAGCTACCATGCGCGGTCTGCAGGCGGCCGCACCAACTAAGGCTGTCACGACGGAGGAGATGACCTTGATTGACGATGATGTCAACGTTAGCATTGAAACAAGTTTAAATGCGAAATGCATTTATTAGTCGGGGGGGTTGTCTTGCGTCCATCGAGCGGCGTGCGCCTGCATTCCTCCAGCGCGAGCGCAACGTGAGCGCGGCGCCTCGTAGTTCTGCCCTTCGTCGTCGTCGTCGTCGTCATCGTAAATCGAATGCATTTCTCAGTCGGGGGTTTGTCGTGCTCCGTCGGCGTGCGCCCGCAGGTGTTATCTCTCCGCGCTCAATGCCGAACGCATGCGCTTGAAGCGAGCTGTACTAGTTTGCTCGAAGCGGCAAGGACGGCGAGTACTGCGGTGTTAGTCTCGTGTCTAACGTGTATGGGAACTTGATATGCAGCACGCCGTTGCCACGTCTCCCGTTCGAGACACCGTCTCCGTAACAAGGACTTGTACACCCTTGCCTACAACCGGAGACGGAAGTCTTTGTGGTGACCGTGTACCTCGCGCCCAACCTCGCTAGAGACGCCGTTGCCGCGCCGCTGACGCGGCTATGGAAAGTGTGCGCGTAGCGCTTCCAAACACCTCTGACCCCATAGTCTTGGTTGGCGACTTCACGTTGACGTGCGCAAGAAGAGTGGCGAGTGGCTGGTCGAGTACCATGCAGACCAGGAAGTCTATGCATTGTCTCTCTGCCGGCTTCGACACGTGCCCCACTACCATTCACGGGAGTTGCCTTGATCTGGTCTTTATACGCGAAACTGTGACGCGCGTATGCTTCTCAAAGAACCCTTGACCGTGCACTTTAGCGATCACAAGGCAGTGATTGTGGCCGTCAGGTACATGATAACACAAACAAGGTGCTGGTCTTGGTTGGCGACTTCAACGTTGACGGTGCCAATGAGAGTGGCGAGTGGCTGGTCGAGTACATGCAGACCAGGCACCTCTAAGCAATTGTCTCTCTCTCTGCCGGCTTCGACACGTGCCCCACTACCATTCACGGGAGTTGCATTGAATCGGTCTTTACGCGAAACTGTGACGCGCGTATGCTTCTCAAGACCTTTGACCCGTGCACTTTAGCGAGTCACAAGGCAGTGATTGTGGCCGTTAGGTACAACTATAAACAAACAGGTGCTGATGAATAAATGATTACGTTCACACTCTCGTCATTAATTACGACCACATTACTCGCACACACTCATAGGTGCACCCAATGCATTCGCATTTCTGCACGATTCCTTTCGGGAGGTGCGGGGGATTTTTTTATTTGTTTCGGTTCCTGTAAAACAACATGGTTGGCATCGATCGCATCGTTGGATGGGCATTCTCGATACCTCAGAAATCGTCATACCTCACTTCGGTCATGTTGTCGGCTGTAAAATACCTAAGATAAGCCTCCCAAGACGGCTTGGAATCGTAGCAATCACTAGCCGGGGCTTACGCAGTAGATGAACGCCCTCCGCGTACCGCAGACGCTCAAATGCCATGCGCTTTTTCCCCCTACTTGGAGCTTTCCTAACTCATGCCTGTATCGTAAAAAGCGTGTTCGCCCAGGCCAAGAAGCTCTGTTGATTCGGCCTTTGCCCACTTCCCGCAAGCACTCGGTGCTTATAGCAACAACACGCCAACGAGAACTGGCTAGCGCGTCAGTGTCAGCCTGCGCGCGTTCTGTGAACTAGTTCGTGGAGCAGTGAACGTTACGGCCCAAAAATAGTGAACTCAAAATAGAAAACAGTGGCTGAAAACGAAAAAATCAACTTACAAAAAAAGAGTGCACCCTCGAGGATTCGAACTTCCGAATTGAAAAATGACATACCTAGCGATCCAGACCACTCGGCCACGGGCGAACGCTGCCACCTTTGGAAATATAAAGTATATAATGTATAATGAGTTTAAACTTCTATTTAGTTTCAGAATTTCAAGCAGCTTACGTGACTACTTGTTGCAGTAACCGCCCCACAAATTTCCACAATATTTCACGTCTAGCAATTGCATTTCTTAGACGGAAAAGCGTTCGCAAATGTGTGGTCGTGCTACTAACCGCTGTGCTTGTTCTCCCAGCGCAAAAAAGTGCTTCGCGCTCTCTAGTTTTACGCTGTACGGTAAAAGTATCAGTCCATTTTATTTCCTCAGTACCTATATTGATTCACTAACTCTTGTCCCACCTTCAAGTGGACTTAGATTTTCCTACTAGCCTACCATTCAGCAAAGCGTTGCATGTGCGCTTGTGCAGCGCTTGTGTGGAGCGACCTTGACATGGATCTAGATACAGTGTACAAACTAACAAAGTAAAGAGAGGCACATTGTTCTGTTCACAAACGTGTCGTGACTTCGTTTCAACTGGGCGAAGGAAGGAATTGCGACGACCCGTCGGTGGCCGGCGGACTAAACGCTGGGCCGACTGACTCTGCCGGAAGGTCGGCGAGCCGTGCATATATCTCAGTCAAGTCAAGTCATCTCCTCCTGACGTCATACGAAAACGCCGCAGAAAACGGGCGAGGATACAGAGAGGACAACAGCATTTTCGAATTGATTTTTCTACTAAATACATCCGCGTGAATATGCTCATAATGGTCTAAACATGACCTATGCACTGCGGACTACAGTTTGCGCTAGCAATCCCGCAATGTTTACAAATCACTTCAATGTCCCTTTAAAATGGAAATGTTGCCAATATTGCACGCGATACGCTTAGGAGCGTGTGATTGGCTCATTCGGTTACGCCCCACTTGCGCGGTAGACCAATCACAGCTCAGACATGGTTTTGTTCCCTGTCACAGATATGGTTTCGGTAAAGGTAGTATTGCGAAAGGAAGCGTTAAAAAACAAAATTAAAAGAACAACACTGTGGATGCGTGGCCCAAACGCAATAAAATATTCTCTGAAACATAAGCCGTATTTTGTGACTTGATATGTGATTGTATGATATAAGATAGGCCGGGCGCTTGAAACGAGGTAGAGCCAGAATGACAGACAGGCCAAAAATTCCGGGTTTAGGTAGCCCAAGAAAAACAGTCGTCTTTAAATACGCAAATAAGGTTTTGTCGTTACTGACACCTTTATATACAGTATACTGTTCCAAGATTACCCCCCTATAGTAATGTCCTATGACACTGTAGGAACCTGATAAATAAATAAATTAAAAAAAAATAAATAAATAAATAAATAAATAAATAAATAAATAAATAAATAAATTCTGAACCGCATCATGCGCACAAAAAACAGACACATGAATAACCAGGGTCACCATGGGCGCGAACATGCCAACGGGATCAAAAATCCAAGCGGTGACACGAATTGGTGGGTTCCCGACAAAGACAGTTGTTTCCGTCGTTAACCGCCACTCGGCCTTTAACGTGGACGGAAAAACGATCCGCATCTAGTCGCACAATACGCCGATATTGCAACTGGGCGTTCCTCTCCGGCCGATTCGAAGTCATTGACCGGCTCGCGGCGTGTTAGTGTCAAAAGCGTTCTCTGACCCGTGCTGTACACGCGCTGCCAATGTTTAACGAGACTCGGCCGTGCGTCCGCGGTTCGCGGCTGCCTGGGCGAGGAGGTGAAAAACCCGCTGCGAAGCGCACACAGCGACTACGCTGACTGAGGGGTTGTATAAAGGGAAGTGATGCATTTCTCCTCCACCAATGCCTCTCTCAGCACACAGTCGCAATAGCCGGGAGCGAATAAAGTAATACAAACGGAAATCTAACAGCGGCGCGGGAAAAAAAGGATTACCTGCTGCGAGCTGTGATTATAAAGGGCGGGTACTCGCATTGTTTAACCGTTTCAGCTGTGGCGTCCGATAGTTAGGACCTGAACCTAAAGATTTCTACAAGGTTGAGAAAAAACCAAACAAGCTAGTTTTCTCTGTAATAGTTCATCAAGAATGCCTTTATTTTTTGTTGAGCTTGAACGCTAGAAAGAGGAAGGCATTGCAGTGATGGTCAAATTTAAATAAGGGTGACCTTAAGGACCGAAGTCCTAGTTTGATTACATGGCTGTAAATCTAAAAATACTTGCACTACCAGCCTGTTTTTTTTTGTATGTGGGCCCACTGCTTTCCAAAGTTCAGGAAAACAAAAGAAAAAATTGCTGGTGTAAAAGTTAAAATTTGAATTTCTAATTACTTGCATCACAAGCTTAATTCTTCGTTTTCAAGCTTATGAGGTCCATATATTACAGAAAACATATACAAAAAAATTTCTATAGAAAAAAAAATCAGGGCTAAAAGGGTGAAGAGCATGGTATGTGGAGGTTAAGTAGGCGTGGAGGGAGAACAGACTGATGCCAAAAATTATTGCTTTTTGCAATCGGCGTTTTCTTCTAATTTAGCGCGGCCAAAGCAGCGAAGCAGTGAACATTTTTGTTTGAAGTCACTTGGGCAAAGCAGCGCATCTGAAGAAAGCGGAATATCCATAAGCGTGTGTGAACTGCTGGTGGAGAAGGTCTATGAGATTTCTGGGCTCGGAACAGAGGTAACGCCGCCAACAGAAGCACCCCTTTTAGCCTAGGCCAGCATTTCACTCAGTTCAATGGAAATTTAATACCCAGAAACAGCGAAACCAGCATATCAAGAGAGAAAATTAGGTGTCAAGCATTGGAGGTATGATGAAATTGAGAAGCAAAAAAAAATGGCAAGAACAGTTTTATCATAAAGCATAAAAACGCGTAGCACATTTTTATTGTTCTTTATTTTGTTCCCAGAAACTGCCGTACCCCAATCAACCCTCTGAAGCGAAACTTTTGCAGCCAATGTGACGAACCAGAAAAAATACCGCTTGAGTTACGGTTCGCTCTCGGTGAATTCATTTCGTTCCGGTTCAGGTCCGCTTCCACTAAATGACGGGGCGGAACCGGTTCACGAACTCCTTCGAGAGCTAATCCGTTAGCGAACCAGTTCAAACTCGAAATTCTGATTTTTCACAATAACAGTGGTGCATCTTGAAAGACAAGCTTTATGCGAATAGGCCAGACATAAGGAAAAGCAAATAAATTATTGTCGAAACCGAAACGTTGTCCACCGCCTGTGCTGAATTTTCCTATTTCGTAATGTTCGGTAGGTGAGGCTATATCTGTTTTTAAGCAATCTGATCATCAGAAGTTCCCGCAAGGATTTATCTTACGTTTACACGTCTCTGACTCGGTAGAAATAAACGTTGATGCAATCTCCACCAGTCCCGCGCTACAACATTCAATTTGCGTAATGTTTGTATGTCGGCCGTATGTGGGCTCTATCTTGTCAGTTCCTGCGCTTAGAAGTAACTCCGCTGCCGCTATGAGATGTCTATTTGTACTTATTCAATACACTCTGATATACTGTTATAGGTCAACTAGCTTTCACGCTATGGCGTCGCTTCAAAGCCTTGTGCCACATGTTTTGAACGCACGTCAAATTCCACGCTCGTGAGACAGGTTTTCACATTCTTCCGCTGTGGAAGTAAGTGGCAGGCGGAGGTTTAAAAACAAAATTTTATCAAGCATGGTCGAGCTGTACAATTAACTTCCCCGTTTTTAAAGGAAACGTCAGCTCAGCACATTCCGCGCGCTACACGAGCGGGTAGCCTGCACGGCAATTTTTCGATGCTAGTCGCAGACTTTTACACCACGGAATTTTTAGAGCGATTAATATTCGCGCTTATAACGGCGGTTATTTCACTGCTTTAGGGTTTCCAGGGTCTAGGGCCCATACTGTGTTTACAATTCGACTCCATACGGAGGTACTTACGTATGGTGTCACTTGTACACATTTGTTCATCGTAATGAATGCAACCAGCTACAGCTGCTTATAATTGAATAAAAAATAAAACGCATCTTGAATAATGGCCACAATTAAGAAGGTTCTTTTGGAAGGCTTCGTTTCTTAATGAAAGACAACGCACCCAAGGGACAATGTTCGAGGCATTTCTAATAGAAGAATGCGCAGGTTGGAATTTAGCAATAGCGTGACCGCATAAACAGCAGCCTTTGACCGCATTGTTTATATTAGACTTAGACACAGCTTAACTACAACCTAGTCTTTCAAGAGTACAATACTTTTGTTCCAAGGAGGAGAATTGGGTTTTCAGACAAAAAACACCAACAAAATACACCAGCGGTATGGGAGCTCTGGGTTGATTTCCACAATCTGGCGCTCTTTACCGGGCCAGAAATCTTGACGGAAGGGTGTATTTATTTTCTGTCTCCGTCGCATACACCGCCGCGGCAGAGATCTAACCTGCGTCACTGGGATAAACACACAACGCCTTAGTTACTCGGCTACAACGGCGGTTTAATAGCTTGTACAGTGCATTCATCGAGAGCTTTGTTTTCTGCCACTCGTCATGAGCTAACTGCTTAGCATAGCATTAGTGAAAGGCAAAATAAGGCCTCGTATCTGCGGTCTTCGCTGCAGATGTGGCAGTACAATAGCTTTGTGCCGCCGCCGCGACGTAACTGCTCCTCCTCTCTCCCAGCCCACCTTTCACGCTGTTCCCCTCCTGTCTTGGAACTGCGATAACAAACGCAATGAAGCTTGCCCAGTTCGGGACCTCAACTTGTACACTATAACATTTTAATACGATTTCTTTCTATCAGAAAATCTTTTCATTGATTACCAACATGTTTTTTTGTCTAAGGCAAATTGGACGCATGGACACGGTCACTTTTATCACGCGCACTTATTGTTGGGCACCAACTATGCTGCATTGTTCAGTGTTCCGTACATTGTATACCTCAACTGCAGCACTGCGTCCAATATTATCTTCCGATCTACCTTGTCAACGGACAGGACGCATATGTCTTCGGCGAATTTCAAGACAGGACTCAAGAGGGTGACGGGAAGACCGAGCGCTGCTTCATTAGTGTTACAAGATTGAAACAACAGAAAAGCGCATCGCCAAACCATGTCCCACGGCGGCATCCAAAAAAAGGCAAGCTGTGTCACCGACTGAGCAACACGTGACGGGCTCATAAACGGCAAGGGGCCCGCGAGTTTAGTGCTGTCAAATACTGACCGTGTTCGCTGTGGCTTCCCGCTTACTCCGGCTTTAGAGTGGACGAAAGCGGTCGAGCATCCGCGCACACCACAACGGTTGCGCGCACGTGACGGAACGTATCTCCAAAGGAGGCGGTGGCGCGTTCCCTCTCGTCGCTTGGCGTCCTTCGTTGTGCGGCACGTCGTACGAAAGCCGCGAGAATCCCGCGCGCCGCCGCAGGTTCGCGCAGTTGCGTCGGAGAGGAGGGCGAAACGTCGGAACGCACACCCACTATGAGGGAACAAGAGAGAGGCCGACCGAGTGGTTTCTGTTTGAGAAGGAGCGGTAACTTCTCTCTCCCCAAGGTCTCTCCAGGCGTGCTCCAGCAAAACGCAACAAAGCGCAATTTAAGCCGCCCGCGGCGGAGCAGATACCGGTTGCAACATGTGGAGGTTCATCTGGAGGTCAAACACGAGCGGAGTATAAGGAGAGTGATGCAAAACCTTTTGCATCGAAGTGCCGCGCGAAGAAGTGATACCTGTTGCCCCTGTAGTCAAGGTATACTCGAAACGGCTCACTGTTCGACAGGTTTAATTTCAAAGGTAGGGCTTCTGTCAGATAGACTGAAGGGTTTAAGAGCGACACCTAAAAACGTGTGCTTTAATTTTTTTTTTGAAGCCAGCGTTTTGAGGGGAAATTCCTAGCGGATGAAACCCGAATCAGGAAACAATTCTTTCACACAGAGACGCGTGTGACAAAAGCAGAATTCCTGGAATCGTGTGTATTAGTGGTTCGTGGTGAATGCAGTTGAAAGGCGTTCAGGCGGGCCACAGGGTAGCCTCTCTTAGAGTAGGCGGTGTTTAGACACGTTTTACCAAAAATGTAAAACTCCTACTTAAAGAAATAAAAGTAGTTAGGCGGGAAATAAAATTTACGAGCATCTCAACACCTGCCAAAAACTGAGAAAAAATACTCAGTGCAAGTAGGGCCTCTTGTAACGTAGACATAGACTGTGCTGTAGATTACAAGCATTGCTGTGCGGCGGCGGTAACAATGACGTATAGCCCTATGAGTTCTCAGTGTGTTATCTTTGGTACCTGGCTAGATAGAGCTCCGCTGAAAGGGTGGGATCTTCCATCAGTGAAGTTCCCTGACTGGTCGAACAATTATCTGTCCCTTTTATTGCGTTAAACTGTGGATTGCAAGTGCCAAAGTATAATTTTCGGAAGTTGTACGGGTCGAAGCTAAAACTGCGCGAAAAGGTTCACCGTAGATGGTAACCCCGTATTAATTAAGAGCATCCAGTATCTTTAACATGCGCCAAAATTGTAACACAAGGGCGTTCTCATTTTCCTCCATCAGGGTAGCGGCCACTGCGGCCCGGATTTAAAGCCGCGGCGTCCTTGGGTTAAGAAGACCAACCCCTTACCCATTGAGCCACCCTGACAGGTTAACTAGCTTGTAGAGGGCATCCAAGAGAGCGTTGATTTCGGCCACTCGAGGTGCGCAAAATGGTTAGCACAGCACGATTGGCAGAGAAACGCAATGCTTTCGTTTTGGCTTTTGACTGCGTTACACCTGACAAGATACAATTGTGTTAGAACACAATGAAACGTTTCTCGCTAACAGCACCAGATTAGAGGAGAGTGCCTCCTGAAGTATTCTACGGCTAATGCAAGCAAACGCTGGCCCTCCTTTTAACGACGATAACAACAAAAACATTTAAGCAAATTTCGCCTCATGATGGGGAACTTTCCAGGTTTTTTTTCTTTTCTCAGTTCTCAGGAATTCGCATTGTCACACGAAAGAATAGCCGCCGCTTTGAGGGGGAAATTATGCAAAGTTATCGCGGCAAAAGTATCGGAGCGTGTGTGTGGCGTCTATCTGAACACTATTTGCACGGGAAACTATAGTGACAGCTGTTACTTTGTTGCCCTGCCTCCCACAGGTGCAGCATTCCGGCTCATCACTGTCCTATCTGAAGTTAGTACTGTGGAGGTACTCGATGGGTGCAATACAAGGTATTTTTCCACAGCTATTTCGCAAGGTATTTTTGAACGCAAGGTATCTGAGGACGAAAGGCTGCTTTGTGCTGATTTTGAAAGTTACCACGGGGCTTTACTAGGTTCGAGAGCACTTGAAACAACACCAATGCAAAGTATGGGCAGTAAATTTCGACAATAAATAACACAAAAATTGTTAGAGCTCTGCAAAGCCATTTTATCGTTCGTACCCAAGTCGACTTCTTGCTGAACGCGGAATTTCACTATCTTGCAATGATATTACTAGCTTTTTGAGAACTCAGAGTGTTGAGCATGAAAGGTGGCGATGGAAATGGGTTTTGGAAAGCTGGCAGTGGTGAAGAAAAGGCTCAAGTGCGCGAAGACGAAAAGATTGTTTTCCTTCTCCTTCTCTTTCTTTATAAACGCCGTCAACTTTATCAACATGACTGATAACGTTAATTCAAAGTAACGACAAGTGCTAAATTTCGCGCTACAATTTGCATAACATATCGTGGTTACTTATACCATTACATCATAACCTCTGGGAATATCGCTTTCAAATATTTTACTTCGATTTTCGTAGCTATTTTTTGGCTACACTTAACGCCAATATTTTTTTAAGACGCCAGAGTCTAATGTCGTGAAAATTGGATAATTACTGGCCAGGAAACAATTCCCTTTTCGTATTTCCAAGGCTTATGCAGAACTGCAATAAAACCCCTCAACAAATAACGCTAGACAATCACGATGCAGTCTTTGGCGTTTAAGGAGCCATGAAGACAAATCACAATGGGGGTTTATTAGAAAGACTGCTTAGTCCCGAAAACAATGATACCAATGTCATCGCAATCTTCGAACAAATAACGGAGATATTAAAGAAAACGTGTGAAGCAGTCGCGACCCCCTAGCCACTTTCCCGCAACTTTTCTATGACGTCACGGAACCTTGTTTATGCGATTGGCGGCCGCCTAACTGACCTGTGGTGACGACACATGACTGGACGTCTGTAGTGGGGCCTCTAGTTCCACGTGACCGCACCACTTGAATGCTAACGTGCAGTTAACGCTCTGAAAATTATGTTTTATTGTTGGCCCGTAAGACGCCATTCTTGCTCATAGCACGTCAAAGTGGCGCAAAATTTGAAAGTTTTTAAATACTTCTTGCTTTTTTTTGTTTAGAAAACATCTTTTGGGGCTGTAATGGAGCTGAGTGAGATACTGAATCCTAGTTCTTTCAAATTAAACGAAGTTATATTTTCTCTTCATAGCTCCTTGAACGTCCTACTGTGTGCTCTAAGATTGTACTATGATTAACGCATTGAACAAAATCGTTAATTTGATTGATCGTCTCATTAAATACAAACCTTTTGCTTAAAGTGGAATCAGCGTAACAGGCAGGACCACTTTTATTGCGCAAAAGAATGGGGAGCGCCAACAAGGTATCAACGTTAAGCTATATCATGGATCCCATACAATGTATACTCTTGCCAAGCGGTAGAAATTGCGGGCGAACGTATCTTCCGATTCCTTGTAACAAAGCACAAAATTGCGTTTTCGGGAAACTTTGCAGTGACCCGTCAATGCGGCCCGACCGCAGTTCACTAGCGCAACACAATGCCAAGAAAAACGCATCAGCGAACCACGTTCCACGACAACATCGTAATGGCCAATCAGATTTACAAAGGAAACAACACGACAGGGGATTATAATAGCGGCACAGTCTACGAAGGGAGTGATGCCATACGCTGACCCTGATCCTCCACGGTGGCTCAGTGGCTAAGGCGCTGTGTTACTGATCCCACGGACGCGGGTTTGATTTAACAGATGCGGGTTTGATTCCCTGCCGGGGTGGCTGTTTTTCGACGGAGGAGAAAAGCAAAAACGCATGTGTGGCAAGAGTTCGGTGCGCATTACAGGTCCACAGGTGCTCCAAATTAATCCAGAGCCCTCCACTGCGGCGCTCATCAGAGCCCAGACGCGCCTTCAACGCATTTAACTCCAAAACTTTTTTTTCTTGTGACACTGGCCGTGTTCGCCGTTACCGCTCTCTCCGCCTTCAACGTGGTCGAATAGCGACGCAGCGTCCACGCACAAACCGAGACGTTCGCGCACGCCCTGGCGCGCCTCCCTCACCTGAGGGACACTCGCTAGGACTGAGCCTCGTCAGAAATAAAGTTATTCTCTTTCTCTCTCTCTCTCTCTCTCTCTCTCTCTCTGCGTACGGCGCTAGCGTTTTCTCTCACCTCGCTCCCAAGTCCTTTGGTCTGGCGCGGCTTGGTCGGGTCACAATCGTTAGCGACGATTACAATCGTCTGGCGCGCTGTGCACATGTGCGCCGCCGGTTAGCGGCTGCGTGGGGGAGGAGGTTCGCGCGTATAATAAGCCAGCAGCAGTTACGCGGCGCGGCAAGGCTACGCCGAACACGCAGTTTCGCTTTGAGGAGGTGAGGCAACTTTTCCCACCCACAATGTCACCTACCACTCCTTCCCCTCACCGCCAACCCTACAGAGCAACGGGTGACCTTGCTGGCCAGCATTTGCCTCTCGGACCAGCCCCTGCTCACCGGGAGAGTAGTCGATGCTGAGACGGCTCATGGATTTCTGTGAAGAGGGAACGAGTCCTACAAAACATCATAAAGGCTCTCAATAAACATTCTCTCTCTCTCTCTCTCTCTTCTCTCTCTCTCTCTCTCTGTGTCTGTGCGCGTGCGTGCGTGCGTGCGGGCGTGTGTGAGTATGTCGGCTTAGTAATAACTCACTGCCACAACAAGAGTGTGCGACTGAACCGGAACAAAGAAAAATGAAACAACGGCCCGGAAAGAGGGCATACCTGTTGCAAGCAGTTGAGGGCATTGCTGTTGTGGGCCTGTTATTCTCCTGCGGCGTGTTGTGTGATGAATGCAACTTCAGAGGCATAGCTTTGGACGTGGAGGTGAGATCTCCGTCGGGAGTTGAGAGACTGGCGGCAAAAACAGCACCCTTTTTTTCGCTTGCAGTGAGCGTTTTGTGCTAAATTCGTCGCATAGAAAAGCAGGCGAAACTGAAATTTTTCTGTGAAGCAGCCTCGGTACCGCCACTCTGACAAAAGCGGAATACCGTCGCACTTTCGAAAATCCCTTATGATGAATTCGGTTGAATGGGCTCTGAACACAGGAACCGGTGTCTTGCAGGAAGCCTTTAGTAGTCTGCAGACGTGATTGCGAGGCACTTCACCGAAAATAGTAATAATAAAAAAACAGAACTTAGCAAGAGAAAAGTATGCGCGAAAGTTAAATTACGTGCATCAGCCTTCGGAAAGATATGAATAAAAAAGCCCCGCAAGAACACTTCCGTCATAAACCATTAAAAACAACTAGGTCATATTAATGGCCATTTTTGAATAAATCGCAATCGGCCTGTTATTTTAGTTCGAGCGAAAATTTGTGCAAGAATGCCCCTGTGGGTTTTAGTCACGAATGGAAACTTTACAGCGCTATCTTGAAACTTGTCCCGACGGGGTAATGTTATCTGGTTGTCAATAGTTTTAGCGAATCAACTTCCGGCGCATTGATTTAAATTTCAAGGAAAACGTGGTGATCCGTTAGCGATCCTATACCAGAAGGTGACAGGGGTACGGACTTCCTCCCAAAGTACTTAGAAAAAACAAAATAGACGCCATCGCCCAAATATTTCCCGGCTTCTCGTCTAATGCCATCGTTGATTCACCACTGCGAACGGATAAGAAATGTTTCCGCTGCCACGATAGCCGTGAAATGCATCTGATAAACAAAAGACCAATAATTGGCCGCCGTGCTTGCCAACTGCGAGGAGCTGTTTCCCACGACTCTTCGTGGAAAGAACTTTTGTCTCCTCCCAGGAACCGAAGAGCACCAAGCTGCAGTCACTCAACGTGTTTATTTCGCTTTCCCCTCAACCTGATGGCAACTAAACAGTCGGAGACATCTCAATCTTATGTACTTAGTTTAAATGCTGGTATACTAGGTGGGTGACGTTTGACCTATGCAATTTATACAAGCACTCCTTGCTCCTCGTTGCCAATTCCTTCCCTTCGGAGCCAGCATTTTACTGTCTAGGTTTTCCTCTCTTTCTTAAACTACAACTTTTGTTCTGAAAAGCTGCAGCTTGTGCTGAGGATTAACGCGCCTGCATGAAGAAAAATAGACATGTTCCCGAATACCGCCTGTCGGCACCAAGCAAAGACGTTCGAAGTTGCCATTTCTTACATTCTCTCTACGGACGACGGTGCCGTAAATCTGGGTCGCACACGTGAATGGAATTGTCTGTCCAGGTTTCCCAGTGACCTAACAGGGCAAGAACCGTTTGTGCCCTATATGGGATAGGAGTTTAAAGCATACGTTGCCTTTAGCTCCTGCCCCTACTGCAGGAATTTTAACACTGTCTTCTGAAGAATGAAGGATTTTACCATTCTTTACGTTAATTTACTGTTCATTTTAAACGTTTGCAAAGATCCTTTCTATCAACGTAAGTGGTGCCTTCGAGACCGAATCCACGTGCCCGGGATCGTTTCGTTTCGAGCTAAACACCGCTGACAGGACCTAAGCGAAGTTCCAAAAGGGCGTTTCGGTCAAGGTGTGGTGGCTTCGGTGCGCTGCTATTGGCTCTGTGGATACGCATGAAACGTATATAAGCCGTTGGAACAAAAACTGTTTGGGGAATGAATTAAGACTCACAAATAAAGGCGGAGCGGCGCTCCTGGGCGTGCGCCAGTTGGCGAACTTGATCAGTCAGGAAGTTTCCGGTATGTGTAACTGATGTCACGTTTCAGCAATAAAGCTGGCGTTGGCCTTGGCGGCTCAGTCGAACGCCGAGAAACGGCTGTCCCGCGGCTGCCTGGCGCTCCAGCGCACGAGCTACGCTAACGATCATAAACGCACTGAACCACAGGGAAACAGAGAGTTGCAGCTGTGGCTGTGAATACTATGTTCGGAGATGTTTGGCAGCGGCCCCTGAATAATTACGCCCCAGTGACTTCACGCAGCGGCTCAACAGTCATTATTACTGTCAACGGGAAACTCCCAAGAAGCGCTAAGCAGCATTAAATTGAACATTACCGCTTTGGCACTCATAACTCAAAAGAGGAGTTCACGATTTCTCGAAATTATTTATTTTTTAAAGGGACCTTGCAACGGTTTTTTCGACTTTTTTTGTATCCAAAATCCTTTCATAACGTAGCCAACAAGCACACTCAGTACCTATATTAAGGGGTCATAAGTACCTCAGCCAAAAATTACGGCTGTATCTCCATCAGATAACTTGAATACCTGCTCAAGCTAATTTTCGCTCTTTCTCCGCCGGTGTTGCCGGTCTTCGAGCACTCGAATTACGTCATGACTATGCTGCAGCAGCTATTGGCCGACTTTCTTTCTGCTGCAGCAATGAACGCATTTGATAGCCGCTTAAAAAAATGCCACAAAAGCATCCCATAAACAGAAGGTGGATAGTTCTGCTGCGGCGAGCATATCCCGCAGTGCAGCTCCGGGCTTGCGATAACTGACGCTTTCGCAGTGCCTCCATCCTCGAAGGTAAGAGTGAAAGCATTAATCTGCAGTGTTGCAGAGTATATTAATTGTAACCCGTGAGTCATAATCACAAAACGTTACGAACAGTAATGCAAACTATTTAGCCTGTGGACTCCCGAACCTCTGGAGTGATACATCGCTCCAGCATGTGTAGCGGAACGTAGCTACGGAGCTTCGTTCCGCTACGTTCGCTCCGCCCAAGTGTACACTTGGGTACAACGGATTGCAGGTTGTGGCTACCAGGCTACCAAACACCTTTGCTACGAAGGGATAGAGGCGCACCATAATAACAGAGGCTAAAAGCAGGACATGAGTAAAGAACTGCAAGAAAATCAGTCACTTCAATAATTTCATATACAGCTTGAATAAATTAATTGTAAACATTGTCGACGTCGACGTATGGCTGGTAACAAACAAAGCTGGCTAACTACATAGCGCGATTCTATTGTTGACTTGAGCCCAAATGTATGCAGAAAAAACGCGACCCGTGGGTTATCTCCTTGGTGTAAACGTGAAACGAAAACTTCCAAAACACAGCTCGAGTTACTAGTCGACAAGAGGCTTCCAATCTTCAGGCACGTGTGAAGTATGAAGATAAGTGTACTGTCTTCGTTCTTTTCCACTTGACACGTGCCTTTCCACTTGCACTTGTTTGTCAGGGACTGACGGTGGTGTTCATTTCAGAGTTCTGGACGCTCGCCAGTGATTCGCTGTGTTGTTGATGTAGGCTCTGAGGCAACGTGGGTAATGATTATCGCCGAATTGCACTCGGTTGTACGCTGCTTTCATTTTTCACTGCTTTCAGAACTGCGCGCGGTTGCCAACTGGTCTTTTTCTCTGTTTGTTTTCATTCGTATCTCTTTCTGCCACGGATTCTATTCACAAGAGTGTGCACTACAGGTGATATGATATACAGTTCATTATCGCCAGTTTTGCAGGCGTACGCGCAAGTTGTGCTCATTTGGTGCTTTTGTTGGTCTGGGCCTCGACATGATAACCCGGTCTCACTCCACATGCAGTGAGCGTTCTGGTTTTCTAGTTTTCTTCGCTAGTGTAAATGTCAGTTCAGCGCTAAAATTCAACCATTCAGGAATCATGGCACCTAGAGTCTAATCAACTCCATTCAGTAGTGCCGGATTTTGACTCACTAAATAAGAGTTCAAAATTCCGTCACTTTGCACGGAAGTGAGCAACGGCGGCCATTTTGGTGTTTATCAGTGTTGCCGTATTGCCGCGTCTATGGCCTGGGCGCCATCTTTGACCCAGTCGTTCGTAAGCTAAACAACACTGCCGCAGACGCAGCAAAATGTTGTCTTCGAACCTACTTCTTAAGATGATACGCTGCGAAGCACCGTATCTTTCAATATTGTACGGAACGACACCTGAGCAGAAATGACAAGGTAAATCTACCAGAGTTTACCGATTGAAACGCATTAGCAGCAAAACGGCGGCACCCATGAACTGTCGCAGTGTAAACAAATGTCACGTGATACGAACTCGAAAATGACCATGGCGCCGGCACGGAACAATAAAAAATAAGAGTGACGATACTACGAAAGCTAATCTAGTGACACTAGCCATTTGCGACCTAGGCTGCCAAAAGAGGAAATGGCGGGAAACATGAAACAGCAAAGTCCGGAAAATCTTGGAGCCCGCGACCACATACGAAAATTCGACGCTGAAATACGCAATGACACCGAGCGCCTTTTCACTTCACGCCCACACGTCCCTTGTAGATGTTGGTGTTCGAGTTTGATCTTGACTCTTCTTGACGCTGCGCTTCACCTGATAGTGTGTTTGCCTATAATGTTACAATCTTCCACGTTTATCATACTTATCGTTTTGCGCCTTGTTGTACTTGAAAACATCCTACACATGAGATTCTGAGGAGTTTTTGGCATTAAAAGGTCTGCGTTCAGGGTGTCCCGGGACACAGCAGTGGAGTTTGTAGAAAGCATGTGGCCTGTTAGTCTGCGAAAGATGGGGTGAGTTTATTGTTCAGCTGAGAAGCACGGTGAAAATTTTCAGGTACGTGTAAGATAGAGGTAGATATTTGTAGAAACATCTAACAGCTTAGACGTATTATTTTTCTGCCTACTCACTGGTGGCGCTTCGAGAAAAGGCCTCACGATGGGATTTGCCATGAATATTTACTCTTTTTCAAGATTAACTCGGAAACAGAGCACATTTACACGCTTATTCAGGTTGAACCACAGGAAGCCTGCAAAACGTCTCCCTAGAGTCCATGTAAGGCGCTTCCTGGAAAGTCGATTATGATTGACGTATGAGGTAATGCTGCCATTCAAGATATATAAACTCGCGTCGAAACAAAGCACGAAATGATGATTAAAAAACTTCGATTATCCCTGCAACATTTCTTGTCCAATTTTTAGCGGCTACTACACTGCCGTGATCAATAGCAGCTTTTATATGAACTCTGCGAATTTGTCCATGCGGTAAAGTAGGTAAATAAAAAAATTGATGAAATTACGGCTTTCGAAGCTAAAGCTGACTTATCGGTGGTTTGCATTTAGCTCCTAGATAATGGTAACCTAATGAGTGTTAAACAAAACTTTATTGCAAAAATAAAAAAAAAACCATTCCCCGAAAAAATGGACGGAATGTGGTTCGCACTACGCAAATGCCCCACAAATTCGATTTTTTGTGACAGTGTATGACTTGCACTATGTTGCTCAGTGTACTTCGCTCGCGTCGTCTTTACCCAACTCTTTCTTAACGAGCTTTCTTTATGTCCTCGTAAAGGAGAAACACACATATAATGAAACCTCTTCGCCCAACTCAGACGCTCTGGATAAAGTTTCTGATACATTTTTGATGTCACTAATGTCGCTTAACTTTGTGATGTAACAATATCCATTCACCACATTCATTACCAAGCGATACGTATCATTACCACCAGCAATTTTACTGCTGCTGCTTCATTAATGCGGAGCCAGTCAGGTATCTTATCCATTGATCACTTATTTAAGTACAATCTTGCTGTCATGTACTTAAGCTTCTAAACAATCAACCTCCTGTTCAATTCATAGACGTTCATTTTGTACGCAATGTAAACCCCACAAGGTTTGCCTCCCGTAATAAGGTTTTACACCCAGTTATTCATACAAATTGCGGGGAAAAAGTACCCACTTCACCGCTATTCAACATCTGGAACAGCCTGCCTTTTACTCTGAAATCGACAATGCCGTTACTTGTCTTTAAACCAGTACTAAAGGTATTTTTGTTGGCGTGCAATAAGATGTTTTTGCTATTTTTTAACCGATGTATCTGCTCAAACTTCGTTTCTTGGTGTAAATAAAAAAAGACACGGTACACCAAGGTTCTTTGCTGAAAGAAGTGAATGTTTTGTAGTAGTTGTTAACGGGGTAGTAGGTACTGCAAATCCACTTGATAGACTTGAAAGATTGAATTTTTGAAATTGCTAACGTTTGAAGGGCTGCGTTTACTTCCGTAATAATTTGAAAATACCAATTTTGTTCGCTGCGATAACATGCTGCCTCAGTAATGAACTACCGAGGGTCTTGTTTCAGCCTACTGGCTTTGGTACGCTCGTCTGTATATACGTATGTAAAACTTGTTTTTAAATTGAATAAACCTTGGACCTTTTGATACATGCTACCGGCGACCGAGCTCCCTTTAATATGACAAGTAACCCGGCAACGTTAAAAAGAGCTGCCTGGCACTGCCGTCATATCTTAAAAGAGCCCGCTCAACTCCTACCTCAAGACGACAGCCCTATGCAGTGATTGGTGCCCCCACGTGCCGACGCAAGATTATTCCTTCTGGCAATATGACATAGATGTTGCATATAACATTTGGCAAGTTTAATCATCGTTATACATTATAAGGTAGACCCCGATCACTGAATTTCCACCTCCATCTATTGGGAGTTTTCCCATTTTCATATTCGAAGCGCGAGTGGTTTGTTCGAAACAGATGCGTTCTCTTGAGCAAACTCTGCGCTATTTTGGTGTCCGTTTCTTATGTGTACCATTACATCAATCTACAATTATCACGAAGTTTCTGCGCGGAAGCCGGAAGGTGCGCGCTAATAGCCTCATGGAACGAAATCCGTATTTAAACCACCTCCACATTGCCTTTCTGCGCTTATCTCTCAATCGGGTGAATTGATTAATGATTTTATAATTGTTGAAATCACAAACACGAGGGATAGTAGGGCCATTTGGATTCCGGGCCACCAGTTATACCTGAATCTATTTCATTGGCAGAAAAGTGCAAGCAATACCCTGATAGATGGAACAAAATTCTAAAGAGCAAACTATGAAGTCGGTCAAAAGAAATAAGGGTGATTTTAGGACAAGATTTCGGTATAAAGCAGCAACAACACAGTTTATAAGTGGACATCCCGGTGCCGCTTTTCATCCTACAAGGGTTTGAGGCACATGCTGTTTTGTGGGTTAATAAAACTTTTTATGTAGTTACACATAACCAATTGTTGCATATGCTGTATACATATTCGGCACACCTAGCAGCTGTTTTGGTTGTGTTGGAGAATATGTGATTTCGCGTAAGTAACCCATAGTCACAAACGGTATGCCATCATCACTGGCGGATGTTACGCAATGCTTAGGCCCCTGCTTTTTGTTCTTTTGGTAACTAATTTGTCAGTATAAACCGCTGAAATGTTTGCTTGTACGTTGATGGCGGGCGTTGCACTATTGTCAACATTGTAACGGCCATAAATGTGATGAAACAAGATTTGTATCATGTTTGAGGCTGGTGTGAATAATCGCTGGTGATTTTGAACACAGATAAACATATGGGGCCTCTTGAAGGTAGCGCACTTAAACACGGACACTAGTGAAAGAAACGACAAACCACAGCGTGTTTAAGTGCGCTACCTTCAAGATGTCCCATATGCATTACAAACTAGCCCAGTTATCACTTCTTCTACAGATAAACATCTCGTCTTGTTGCGCTCGTCTAGAGTTCTGGCGTTACATTCACTCCTCATGGAGGTTCATGGAGGTTCACTCCTCATCACATTTACTGCGCAACACAGGTGGCATGTTGCCATTGCGAAGCAACAAACGTTCGCCTTTTTTAATCCTGTCCGGCTGACTTGAAGAAAAGGGAGGAAAGGTGTACCCGGAACGGAGAACTTCCTGCTTCGTGTGTCGCTGTTACCGCTCTCCAGCAGAGGTCAAGTGCGCGACTGCATTGAAGTGGGTCATTGGCGCCGGACATGGAGGTTCACTCCACATCACATTTACTGCGCAACACAGGTGGCGTGTTGCCATTGCGAAGCAACAAACGGTGTATTCGAATACTCGTACAGCAACATCCACCTACTTGCCCAGGCGCTGGCCACTGCATTCGCGTAAACAGGTGGGCTGGTTGCAAGGGGGGCCTTCCTGGAATTGCAACCGTTTACACGTACTGGGAAAGAAGCGGGGAGTCCCGGTTGCACGACGCCCTTGGAGCAGCATATATTGCGACGGATATAAAAAACTCGTCTTACTAAAAGCGTCGCGAACAAACAGTCACAAAAAACAACCATAAATAATCAAAGTCCCGCGTCGTTTACTACTCCAATAATAGCCCGCTCGGCAGTCATGCAACGACGATGACTCCCCTTGATACGGCCATCTATGCTCATACGCTACCTACCTACAGAAACAGATGCAGCCTCGTGAAGCCAACATGAACGCCGGGAAACCTTCTCAAAGAAACAAGTGTAAAGCAAAAAAGGATGCTGCGTACGACTCAAATAACAAGCCGTTAGTCAGGCGCGCCCTTGAGACAGCCCCGTTCGAAGAAAGTAGTTTTCATCCTCGAATTAGACGGCACCGCAGCTAAGTGCGCCGGAGGGATCCCATGTATACAAACACGTTCTTTTCTCGGATATCCTTTGATCCCTGTGGCGAAAGCGGAGTGCGGCGCAGCCCCAGTGGAAAGAAAGTGAGCCGAAAAAACCAAACCTTATCACCCCTTTCTAAATGACGCCGAGAGAAGCTCGAAAGTTTTCTCACATCAAAACTGCATCAAAAGTGCGCCCCAACTATTGCTAAAAGTGCGTCCAATCGATCACCAAACCCTTAAAAAACCAAAACGGAAACTAACAGCGAACCCATGCGACGATGTTTCGGAGAGGGAGTTTCGCACACTCAGTAAACGCAACTACGAACGATCTGAATGTATATCAATATGTGGTTTATGAGATGAAGGCATGCCATTCTACTCCTCATTGATGAGTGATGCGAGCATTGTACCGTTCCTTTCCGCGATTTTCAACTAACGTTGTAACACAATGGAATCCCGGTTTCATACACCTGCCGTGTGTTCAGAGATCTTATTCCAACTTTTCGGTCGACTAAGTGGTCCATAAGGAAATTCATGAGGTTTTAAACAGGACGCCATCGGTCCCATTAAGTAAGCTTTTGGTTTAAAAATTGGCGGCTTCTGTTGAAGGTTTATTGCCTGGTGTGCACTAAATCAGTTTGTGGATAACCGTTAGCAGAAACCCGACTTTCCTCTAGATTCGTGGGCTGACGGCACGGAGAAAGAAGTATTTGAGAAGGAGAATCTGGTGGGCTGGGACAGCGCGGGCGGGCGGCGCGTTAATGTCACTGTCTGGCGAGGAAGAAATGCAGCTTGCGGAGCAGCACAACAGATGGGGCGTCAAGCGCGTTGCCACAGTTTACATGTTCTTCTACGGACGCGACCCACAAAAATCGTATTATGATCGAATATATCGTGAAAATTGCGAGATCTCTTTCTGTAAAATAAATAAATAGAAGAGCTGGATATTTTAGCAGCAGTTAATAATAAATACCGCCCTAGTTACAAGCCGTAGAACGCTTGAAACGAAACAATAAAAGGAATACCGGACCAGACGACGTCTCCCGACGCCGCCTTCCCGCCACGAGTGGTTCACTCTCGCCGCTCTCGCCTCCTGCGTGCGGCTTCTCAGATTTGCGCGCTTATGTTGCACAGGCAGGGCGGCGAAGTTAGGACAGTATAAATATTGTCACCAAGCCAAAAACGTCGCAGTTGTCTTCAAGGAAAACAGGTTTATTGGAGCGGACTTGTGCTCCCGTAACAACTCAAAGAATACACATGCGGCGAAGCAGTAGTCAGCAAAGTGACGTGCGCAAACGAGCGTCGGTAATTCGAATGCCGCGGTGTGCTGCTCTTGCGGGATTTTATCTTTCGGCGTGAATGTTTCTGGAACCTTCCGATTTACATCCAAACATTGTAGATCACAGAAGATTATTCTGGGCTAGTGGCGTTAGGGCGAAACAGCCATGCTTATCTGAATGAGATAGCCCGTGCGGCTTAAAAAAATAAATAATGGAAGATGCGCTTCGCTTGGGACACAGACAACAGACTCGGGCATGGCGGGGCAGTAAAAATAATGGAAGATGCGCTTCGCTTGGGACACAGACAACAGACTCGGGCATGGCGGGGCAGTAAAAATAAACAATAAATAAACAAACCCATACATGGTTCGCGGAAATATCAACTAATGGCATAGAAGATAAGAACCATTATTCAGTGGAACTAACCCTTTGCGACACGGCGTGTACAATTGTCCACGTGGCTTTTAGGAGCATTTTTGTTAGTTACGATTGTCGTCATGCCCACTTGAACTGCTCAGCCAGCATTCGCATTTCCCACTCTACGGAGTGGTGCTGCCATGTCGTATATGCCGCGTCTTTACAACCCACCAATGCTTTACCGAAACCAGAGAACAAGATGAACGCCTCCGCGTTTTACGGTGCTTCCAGTAGATGTTGTTGGTATTACTTTTCTGTCTGCTCCAAACGTTTATTAAAGCAAAACTGGAGCTGTTACCTTAATATATAAGGGCTACAGATTCCAATATTGTATATACGTTTTTTATTGTTGCAATGGTTAGAAAACGGTGGTCACGTCTACGATGGCGTGTTTACGATTAGGACACCACCTTATTTATTACCTACTCATGAGATCGAGCTGTTTATGGGTTTTAAGTGAAATTTTCGTTATCAAAAACATACATAGGCAGTTACAAATTTTCCAGATGGCTACATCGTAATGCGTGTCGCACAGGGCTAACCATACCCAGATTCTCAACCACATGTTTTTTTTATATTGCAGGTTTCGTGTTCTAAAAACTCAAAGCCCCTTCGTCCTAGGAAAAATGTTTGAAACGCGATGATTTCTTCCGCCGCAAAGCGATTCCAATGAAAATCCAGTCGCGCGAGGGATTAGTCGGCATCATGTGCACACGGCGGCAGCCGGCTGAGCCATCGCTGAGCCGGCTATGCACTGACTGACCTTGAACCGCCGAGCTTTTTCCCTTTGGCGCCTCGCCACAGAGGGTGCGCCGGTGCCGTAGCCGGCGCCGTGACTTTATCGCGCCGTCGGGAGAAGCCCAGTTTGCGCCTCCTCAAAAATTCTGGCTCCGCTGCTGACGGGTAGGTAAGCAAGTTTTGATGGACGTAAGAAGTTAGAATATTAAAGAAGTTTTAATGGTTTCAAGGAAGCGTTGTCTACGGCTGCTGATTAACAACCCGATTAAGGAGACAAGTGCTGCACTCGAGCCTCGAGGGAAGAAGAACCTTGAAATCGACTCCCCCATGGATAGGCATTACGAATCCTGCCACGCCGCCGAGGGTTTGAGCAAACGGATGGAGGAGGGACTCGAATACGGCCTGCAGGGTCGGCACTATATTACTACGCTAAGTAAAATAATTCCTGCGCATTGTGCACAATTACTTGCTTTTTCAGGTTTCAGCGTACATGAAGGGTGCAGAAGGCGTTCCTTGAGTTCACGAAAGGCGCGGCCTGAAAGTAGATTATGACTGACTGAGAAATAATGCTGGAAATGCTGGAATTCAAAATATACTACCTTTCAGGTAAACAAAATAACCAATCGCTAAAAAATGACTTTTCTGTTATCACCGCAACATTTATTGTAAGAGTTTTAGCGGCTACTACATTGCCGCGTTCAATACCAGCTGCGTTTTGATCGCTGCACTTTTTCCTATGCGGTAAAGTTGGTAAGTCAAAAAGTGATCACATTCCAGCTGTCAACGCTAAACGTGACTTATCGGTGGCCCGTGATTAACTCCTCGATTCATAGTAACCTAATTACTATTCAAAATACCCTAAACGTAAACATAAAAAAAACTAATTTGTCCAAAAGAATTGACGGAATTTTGTTTGCCCTAAGCAAATGTCCCCATAGATTCGATTTTTTGCGACAATGCATAACTCTCACGATGTTGCTGAGTGCACTTCGCTCACATCGTCTCTACTCTTTGTTAACCAGCTTTCGTTATTTTCTGGTAAAAGCAAGAAGACACACATGATGAAGGCCCTTCGCCGTGTACTGAGACGCTATTGCGTGATAGTTGGAAACGTGAAATCGGACACTGCCGCCCCCTTTGGGAATAACTATCGTGCATTGGCAATACCCCTACCATTCTGCGGGAAAGATGCATCCGTCCTTGCATTCACCGTGGTATGGAACATGCAGCGTGCAGCCTGGGTTGACGTATCACGTCATTCCGCACCGCTATCTTCAATTGATCCCAACTTCAAGTTCAAAATAATTCCACCAGGGCTCTCCAAGCGGGTAGAAGCAATTCTACATGGCATGCGGTTGAATGTGCAAATGCACGCACAACTTCCTCTTTAAGATAAAACGAGCTACGTCACCACTCTGTCTACAATGTGATGTCCGAGAAACCCCCCAGCACCTGCTGTGTGAATGTGCTCGATTGAATGCTCAAAGAGTGTCTCTCGTAGTGTCTTTGGGACTGCCGCTTTCCGTGGACATTCAGCTAAAGGACGTTTTAGGACCGTGGCAACGTCCCAAAGGTGGTTTACGGGCAACAAAAGCTCTGATAGAGTACCTGCAACACACAGGTCTAGAGCAGTCTCTGAACAACTCAACGTTTCTGTGAGCATCAAGTTCTTGAACATCATCGTCATCACCTTCATTACGTCATCAACCTCGTAGCAACTTAGGCATTTTAGCCCGGTTAACATCGCCAGACTACATTAAAGATCATTCTCGCTCTGTCTCTCTCTCTCTCTCTCTCTCTCTCTCTCAGGATAAACTTCCTGATACACACTACCAGCGACCAAGGTCACATTGACATGACAAGTAACGCGGAAACGTTAATATGAGCTGTCTGCCGCTGCCGCCATATCTTTGTGGAATCCGCTGAGCCAGGACGTTAAGACGATAGCCCTATGCGGCGATTGGGGCCTCTGCTTGTCGACGCGAGAATAATCCTTCTGGAGAATTTAGATGGATGTTGCATAAGATGTAGCAGGTTTGATCGTCGTTTTTTTTTATCCTTTTCAGGTAGAACCAGTGTCCTGAATATTCACCTCCACTTATCAGGAGTTTCCCCATATTCGATTTTCATGTATGAGCCGTCTTTTTAAAAAACAGCGAGGATCTCTCTAGCGACATCCACGCAGTTTTTAGTGTGCGCCTCCTACCGTCATTGATGCTGTTAAATGTAATCAACTAATACTCTCGGAAGTTGTGAATTGAAAACAAAACTATCGCTTTTGATTGTATAACTTCTGACAGATTGTTCTTTTTCTACAGAGATTTGTTTGTTGCTGCTTCTTCCGAGTTTATTTTTTACGCGTTATGTCGAGCTAATATTACATTTATCGTATTTGCGCTCGCGCATGTGGTGTCCTTTTTATGTGCTAATTCTCGCAGTGTACATCTTCGTTTGCATGTTTATTTCTGCTGCGTTGACCACCCCCTATGTACTACCCTACTGCGTGAGGGCCTTTAGGGGTACTTTGTATGAATAAATAAGTAAAAATAAATATACTATTACATGAACCTACAGTTATCCCAGCGTTGGTGTGCGGAAGCTGAAAGCTTCGCAGTAACAGCTTCAAGAAACGAAAGCATTAGTTCAACCGGCTCCACATTGCTTTTCTGAGCTTACCTGTGAATCAGGCGAATTGATTTCTTATTTTTTATTGTTGAAATCACAAACACGAAGGATAGCAGCGCCATTCGAAGCTCCTGGCCATCAGCTATTTGTGGGTCTATTTCATTGACCTAAAAGTGCAGAGCATACCTTTACAAGATGGAACAATATTTTAGAGAGCTTACAATAGGAGTTGTCGAAAAGAAATACGGGTGATGTTAAGATGAAATTTCCTTATCAAGCAGTAACAAGAGAATTTTTAGGTAAAAATGATGATAGAGCTCTTCTTTCTACAAGGGTTGGGGCTAGACTCTGTTCTTGTAGGTTAAAAAAGTGCTTGATGTAGTGGCACAGAACCAATTGTTCTTTATGTTGTCCACAGTTGGCACACCTAGCCGCTGTTTCGGTTGCTTTGAAGAATATAGGACTGTACGTAAGAAACGAACACTCATACATGGTACGCCATCATCGCCCGCTGATGTCCCGGGTTCAAATCCTGGACCAGGACGAATTTTTCTTCAACTGCGAAGTTTCCGAGAAAGCTGTATAGCTTTCCTTTGTAGCCGTATGGCTGCATTTAGATGGATGTCAAACTTTCCTTTACAGAAACTTACTCCACCTTGGGTATTTCCCCTAAATCTAGTCGATTAATCCTTAGGACCCTGCTTTTTCTTATTTTTGTGAATAGTTCGCGAATACACACCGCTGAAATGTTTGAGTGTACGTGGACGGGGGCGTTGTACTAATGACAAGATTGTAACTTCCCCAAATGTGTTGCAGTAAAATTTGTATCGGCTTTCAGGCTGGTGTGAGTAATCGCAGGTGATATTTGAACACATCTCAACGCCTTCTCGTTTTGTTGCGCAAGTCAAGAGTTTTGAGATTACGTTCGCCGTTTTAAATTCTGTCTCGTTAACGTCAAGAAAACGGATGAAAGGTGTACCCGGAACGGAGAAATTCTTGCTTCGTGTTTCGCGGTTACCCGTCTCCAGAAGAGGGCAAGTGCACGGGTGCATTGAAGTGGGTCATTAATACAGGACATGGAGGTACGCTCTACATTCACTGCACAACACAGGTGCCATGGCGAAGCAACAGACGGGGAATTCGAATCCCCGTACAATAACTTCCAGCTACTGGTCCCACGCGCTGGTCACTGCATTCACGTAACAAGTCGGGTCGGTTGCAAGGAAAGCATCCAAGAATTATTGCGTTTACAAGCAGTGGGAAAAGAAGCGGAGAGTCTCAATTGCACGACGCCTTTATTACAGCACGTATTGCGATAGATATACAATACACGCCGTAGTAAATGCGTCGCCAGTAAACAGTCATGGAGTAACAAGCACATAGAAAAAAAATATCCCGCGTTGTTTACTGCTCTAATAATAGCTCGCTCGCCAGTCATGCAACAACGATGACGCCCTTGACATAGCCGCCTACACTCAGACGCAACTTGCCAACAGAAGCAAAAGCACAACACAGAATTGTGCATGCAACATCGACGTCGGGAAACACTCCCAAAGAAAGAAGTGTAAAGAGAAAAGAATGCCGCGAAGGACACAAACAAGCAGCCAGGAAGGCGTGCCCTTGAGACAGCAGGCTTCGAAGAGACTGATGTGCAACCTCGAATTGCTGGCTCTGCAGCTAAGTGGTCCGAGGTGAACGACTGCAAACAAACACGTTCTTTTCTTTGATATACTTTCATGCAGATGGTGAACGCGGAGTTCCGCGCA
Source organism: Haemaphysalis longicornis (assembly GCA_013339765.2). NCBI lineage: Eukaryota > Metazoa > Arthropoda > Arachnida > Ixodida > Ixodidae > Haemaphysalis > Haemaphysalis longicornis. Next base: position 104,246,239 of record CM023452.1, on the reverse strand, counting down.
GCTTCATTGGAAAAACGTGAGCCTAAAAATCAAACTTGATCTTCCATCTCTAAAGAACGGCGAGAAAAGCGCGTAAGCTGTCGCACTTTAAAGCTGCGTCAAAAGTGCGCCCGAAGGCGTATAGGCGTTTCCTAGTCAGCACAGCCAAGCGACGCATGGCGCATTCTAGGTGCATGTTTGAAGCTATGTCCACGTGCATGTGGTACTCACTTTAATCACTCAGGACCGCTTGTTCTGGTAGTGCAGTAATTCCGCTCCTGCGATGCAAGCATCCTAACCCGGGTTCAAATCCCGTTACCGCTGATCTCACGGCACGGAGACGTGTCTCGAATTTGTGGTTTCAGCCGCTTATAACTGCGCTACAAACAAAATGATGCAACAAGTTTTTCAGCAGTATTAGCGAATCTCTCGAGGAGTCTTTGTTCCCCAATTTTGAAGAAATCGAGACCTGTTTTTTTTACTTTGTTTTTAAAGTTACACATTTTCAGAAAAAAAAAACACAGCAGTCAATCTTTTTTTGCGCAAATTGATATTCTTTCTACACAAAAGATATCCTGCAGACAAGTTTACCAATACCTGCGGCGCTATTCCAGAGGGCGCGACTTTCGCCTACTCCCGAGTTTCCAGCCGCTTATGTTATGAAAGCAGAGATAGTGGAGAATTCGATACAGCTTGAGCAAAACCACCGGAATTGCAGACAGCACTGCTTGCATATTAAGCGGGCTGTGTTGCGGCCGCTTACGTTGATAGTACGGCGTGTGCTATCTTCCGCATGCAGCACCCTCTGAAATCGCTCTCCAATACTCATTCCCGAGCATAAACTAGATAATCCCACTACTACTTTGACATCCCCAGCGTGGCTGTTGGCTACGCCCGGTAAGGGGCGGTCCGCTTTGCTCGGTGTTCTGTTCTTCCACGGAATTATGTTTGAAACGTGGCCCGAGGGAAGTCCCAGTGCAGCTCTCCGCAAGCGCAAACCAAGTAATCAAACGGGTCGACTGTAACGAATGGAACACGCCGTGCTCCCGACCATTATATATGGCTTTTGTTTACGGCGTGCTTGATGATGCACGGCGGGCATCATCAAGCATCTTAAACGAAATAGAAATTTCGAGCCAGTTCCTTTCTCCCGAAAAGTGTTTTGCATTGGTGTTGTGGAGTCCTTTGGCGACAGTCTCCCGTTTGCGATGACTTAGAAACGGCTTTAGCTCCATGACCGTCGAGGGGCAAGTGGTTGCTTGCTCCCCGTGGTGCGCTGTGGTTTTATGCGGCGGGCAGCTTTTACAGAAGCGTTGGTGGCGACCGCACCATCGACCGTCGCCAGTCGACTTTCAGCGGGTGTGTGCGCAATATTATCAGTGTAGACGTGTTTTGCAGACCTTGCCTTTCTTTTAGGTGGTTTGGCGGACAGAGCTTCTGCAGGTTCCTACCGCACGTCTATCCGTCTGCAGCCGGCGCGTGCGCTTCAGTTATCGTCTGCTCGCAAAGGAGTTTCGAACGAAGCGTTGCATGACCGTGCGTTTTGTTTATCATCAGCGCGGCGGACAGTCTCCCTCGAGGGGTTGCGTAGCGCGCATTTCTTGTGAAAACGTTACTCACAGGATAGCTTATACGTATTACATATGCTGTCAAGGAGACAATCGCCGCACCGATAGTCGGTTGAGGTGGTGTGAAGCCTACGTGAAGCAGGGGTGAAGCCTATTGGAAAGCAGGTCCGAGAGTTGAAATAACCTAGCTCGTTGCTCGCGCATGCACATTATGGGGTTCATCTTCTTCCCCTGGCACGTCTTTGGCGCATATCCCCGTGTCTGGATTGGACACAATCCTGCCTTCCCATTCCACATGGCCGATGCTGGTACGGCAAATACCCCGATAGCTTGATGGTTTGTTGCATCTTTTCGTTATCCTCAATACAATACAATTAACAGCGCGTGCCTATTGTGAGAGGCGATCTTAACACCTTCCAACGGGTTCTTTTCAGCGTCACCGTCGTGTGATAGGAAGCAGAGCATGGAAATCGAGTAAAGGGGAGATCTAAGAATTGAAGCAACAGCGTGACGCCAGACGTAGGGTAAGCGGGAGTGGGAAGGGCGCGAAGGAAGAGAGGGTTGTGAGGGGATGGAACTCTACGAAAAAAAAATACCGACTGTGGAGAGCTTCTTCGAACACGAGCGGTGAAGAGGAGGAGGAGGAATAAATGTTTATTCCACGAGCGCTGGTGCTGCTGTTAGGGCACCCGCCCGGTGTAGGGTGTCCCTAGTCCGGGATGCCCTGGCGTTGGCTGGCAGTCCAGGCCCTCTTCACCAGTATACGCTGGGTCCCAGGGTGTGGGCTTTTCAGGCAGGCCACCCACTGCTCGTAAGAGGGAGAAGGGTTGGGGGGTAGGCCTGGGGTTTGTCCGCACTCCCATACTTGGTGGTATAGCGTGCCCGGCAAGGGACAGAACTTGCAGGTGGCCGGGTATATGGTGGGGTAGACCACGTGAAGAAGGGTGCGATGGGGTTAGGAGTTTGTTTATATCCTTCTCAGGCTGGTGGCTTCTTGTCTCGATGAGTGGGGATGTGGAGCCGGGAATATTCTTCTGCCTTGGCGATAGTGGGCCAGAATGTCTCCATATTTGACAAGAGGTTCTGTTTTGGGAGCAGCAGGCGATGTTTGTCCCTCGTAGATAATGGCCCGGTGTACGTGCGCGCGGGCAGCGGCATGGGCCGCCTCATTACCGGCAAGGGATTTGCGTCCTCGCTAGTCGTTGTGTCTAGAGCGATAGCCACTACCTCTGCGCTTTCCGTCTGCGTTGTACGGATGGTGAGGCAGGTCACTTCTTGCCCTGTTGAATTGGTCACGCATACCGCGTGGGCTGGTCGCTGTAGATAAGGAGACGCGTCAGTGTATTTTGTGGTCGGGTTTCGCCTATACTTTATGTCCATGGCCCTAGCTCGTGCGATTCGGCGAGCTTGATTGTAAATTGGGTGCATGTGGCATGGTAGTGGCCTTACCCTGATGTTCTGTCGAATAAGTAGGGGAATCCTACCTAACGTTGTGGTCTTGTATTGGCGGCGTTTATAGTGCAATCTTCTTAGAGTCGCTCATCCTGTTGGCGTTAATTTGGGGCGTTCTATTTGAGAGGTATAGTGGCCTTCCTCTATCTCTTCCCAAGTATTGTGTAATCCAAGTTTAAGCAATTTCTTTGTCGATGTCTTGCAGGGCAATCCTATGGCTGTCTTATAGGCTTGGCGGATAAAGATATTCAATCTTGCCTCGTCATGCTTTTTGAGAGCCAAGTACGGCGCACCGTACGCCATCCGGCTGATGGCGCAAGCAATACTAGTCAGCGGTGAAGAGCAAAACGAAATAAAGCAAATAAACCTGAAAAGTCGTTTTCCTTGTTGCTATTCCTTCCTTCGTAACACCATAGCCCACTTTGGGGATGCTGGCCCGGAATTTGGCCCTTTGAGGAAGCTAACGTGACGGCCCGGCTTCATAAAATTTCGTAACACTTGTGAATTCGAAAAAACCAGTAAACTGTGTAAATAGTTTTGCGTGCAGCCTGAAGCCTGAACGTGATGACACGGGAGTAGGACAGGTGCACACCACCCTCCCAGAACCCCGATTCTAGGGAGGCTGTGGCGTGTTCCAGTCTGCTTGCAAACTAAGACGAATAAATGAAAGAGAAGAATCTGAAGCAAACACGCATCAGCAGAAAAAAGCCGTTTAAAGTAACCCGTGCCAAAAGAAAAAGAAACGAAAGCGAGGAAAACGGAGCAACTACAATGAATTAAAAAAAGTTGCTAATACGTCTCACCAGGGTTTCGCTTTAAAAGCACGTAAGCAGACTGGACCGCGCCGAGAAAAGTTTGTGTAGAAAATCGGAAAGTTTCGATAATGTAATACGAGCACAACTGTTTTGAATGTGGCGCGCTTTCATCACCCGCTTTTTTTTTTGCCAGTCGCCCATAGTCACGTGAATCCTCTGTGTGCCACCAACGGCAGAAACTACTTAATAGGACGAGAAATTCCAAACAAAAAGGTCATATGAACGCATGAAATAAAAAAAATAAAACGGACTTTGTAGTGTAATACAGATTAATAAAGTAAAAGTACACATAAAATGACGTAATATGGATGTGCTGCGTGCCCGCCAGTAGCCCCAGTGCATCCGTGGAGCGAGAGAAAGCACTGAAATATGCGCCACGCCCTAGTGCCGCATACTTGGTGCGCGCTACCCTGGACCCATTACGTCACCTCAATAATCAGCAAATAGCATGAATCGCATTTTTAATGCGAGTCTTGCTATTTGCTGATTCGAGGCCCTTCCAACCCTGCCCCGAAATATTATCATGAGCTTAATACTATCACCACAGCTCCGCCTTGCCCGAGTTTCGCTCAAACTCGAGCCTTCAGGAATAAGCACCTCTGGTCACATTACCTATCACTTGCAATTTGGTCACAATTACAGATACGGTGGTACAGGATTCAAGCTAGGGCGAAAACCTGGCCGTCTGGCAACACGTCGCCTGGGTCCTTGACGGTGATGCAGTCGGGGCCTTCCTTCGTGCAGTGAAGTGCTGGACACTTCTCCGGCTCCGCACGGGGTAAAAAAAAGGAAAAAAGTGTTGCTTTTGCGCATCTGTGATGTCAACGAATGCGCTAGTATATCACTGCGCTGTGCTTTGCGTTTGACTCTATGTCCCTTGTAGCACACTGCTGCGATATGGGACTACTGCACCAAAAGCGCCACATGTGTAGGCCCTACATGGCGGTTTCAAAAGGCGATAGTCCTTATTGGGCTACTTAAAACGGAAACTTTGCTCTGCCTGTCTGTCTGTCGGTCTGTCTGTCTGTCTCGCTGGCTGTACCTTGATTTAACCGCAAAGTGAAAAGTTGGACAAGACTGGAACGAGAACTTAATAAAGGAAAAAACTGTTCTAACCTCCAAATATGGATACAGGCTTTCTTCATAATGGTTCAGAAAAAAAAACATTAGGCATAATTGAGGCAGAACGTCAATACATAAGTGTTTTTCGCAGTGTTCTCTATATTCAAAAACACAAGCCTCTTCATTATGGTGATAGCAAATCGAAATACCCGTTGAAAGAACGATCTGAGCAAAAATAGAATATCGCTCGCCCACGACGCCAGATATCGTGGCGGTATTCAAGAAGTATACAGTCAAAAAAGGCTTCATTAAACAGCGCGTGAGCAGTGGAACGCGGTGGTATTGAATCGATTTCAGCAAACCTCCTTCGTGTTTACCGTGAGAAAAGCGAGACGAGAGCAAGAAGAGCTTGAGAGGTGGATGGACAAAGAGAAGAGAGGCATTTGTGTGGACGAGGGGGCAGAAGACTGTCGACTTCGACGACATGTGCAGCTAAGTGAGCAGACATGCAGCCAATCTTTTCCATTCTGTTCAAACCACGTATAAAAATGTCTAGATTGGTATTTACTTCTCTTTCCTCACCTTCTTTTATTGTAGCATTGGACAAATATCCCAGTTTTGTTCCGCTTCTTGATTTAGAGGACCCCAATTATAACTACATTTTAAAAGCTGCTGAATGCACACCATGTATGACAAATCTTTAGGCAGATACCAATCCGGTGAATAGAATTACATCCAAAGGACATTGGCGTAGCTAAAGTCTGCCACCCAAAGTATGGAAACAATTCTTAGTTCATGCGTACGTGCGTGCATACCAATTCGGTGTGTAAAATTACATCCAAGGTACATTGGCGTAGCTGACATCCTCTGCCACCTAATGTACAGAAACCATTCTTAGTTCGTGCGTACTTGCGTGCATACCAATCCGCTCTATAAAATTACATCCAAGGAACACTGGAGTAGCTAACGTCTGTCACCCAAAGTACAGAAATTATTTTTAGTTCGTGCGTACGTGCGTGCATACCAATCCGGTGCATAAAATTACATCCAAGGTACATTGGCGTAGCTAACGTTTGCCACCAAAAGTACAGAAATCATTCTTAGTTCGTGCGTGCGTGCGTGCGAGTGTGAGTGTGCGTGTGCGTGTGCGTGTTCGTCTGTGCGTGTGCGCGTGCGTGCTTGTGTGCGTGTTTCTGTGCGTACGTGCGTATGTGCGTGCCTGCGTGCGCGCGGCGCGTTGCTGTGGGGCGGCGTGCGTTGCGTGTGCGGTGCGGCGTTTGTTGTGCGGGCGTGTTGTGTTTGTGTGTATGTGTGTTTGTGTGTGTGTGTGTTTGTGTGTGTGTGTGTGTGTGTGTGTGTGTGTGTGTGTGTGTGTGGGGTGTGTGTGTGTGTGTGCGTGCCCCGCGCGCGCGCATATTTCTTGACCTGTCGCTGTCCTTTCGATGTTAAGCCAAGCCACTCTTATTTGAACATACGGGCGCACGCCCAAACGCAAGCGTACGCATGCACAAACAAACACCCGCACACACCAACACACGAACGAAAATAAACAACGAGACAGAAGTTCGAGTTAGGGGCCTCGTTGAATAAACAATGATAGGAAAGCGAATGGAAAGGAATGCTAAGCAAAGCTTAGGGGGAATTGTCTGTAAGTTCCCGAGCGCAGCGTTAGTTTTCTTAAGTAGGCTTTCGGTTTCGGCAAATACGCCTTAAAATTTACTATTTAACCATACGCATGCACACTAGTCTCTCGGAGTAGTAAACCGCCATAGATATTTGGTGCTGAGGTAGGTTTATGTTGGGTAAAGATGGGGAAAGTGATCACGGACATTTCAACAATGTGTTTGCTTACTCCGATCCATCCTGTGCCGTAGGCAGTGTACCAAATTGCTTCGTGAGCTTCAGCTGCAGCACCTACTCTATTCGACCAAATGCACGCTATTGTTTTTAGCGCAACTGTTGCTACTGATGAAACACGGTGAAAAAAATTCGGAAAAATCTGATATACTACTGAGAAAAATCCCTCGCCATCTCCACTAACGTGAAACCTGAGGAGGGGCGAATCATATAGTTCAAAGTGTATTCTTGTCGCCTTGGTGTTTTCGCAACGGATATGAAAACGTTGGGTGGTAAAGTATACAGCTTTGCAGTAAAAGTCTCTTGTAACTGAAGCATGAAGCTCTCTACCGAGAAGCGTAAACTTGGGTCCCGATGTTTTTTAATACGTGTCCCGAAGCACTCCAACACGAGGCTTAAACGAATGTACCGGTGTTGTTTTTTCTAGCGCGCGTTACGTTCTAGTGTGAGGCGTAAACAAGTTTCCCGTTTTTCTGGTACGGTGACGACAAGAGATGACGATTACGATGACGATAGGAGACGCCAACCGCCCAAGGCCCTAAGGAACTTCGCCCCCCCCCCCCCCCAAAAAAAAAAACTTAAAGCCGTTCCGCTCAACGTGAAGGCTGTTGGAAATGCAGAGTGGTGATTATTCCGCCAGGGGGGCTCTGGTGCAGTTATCCGCTCATTGCTACCATACCTCACGTTCTTTCCCTGTCTCAAACTTGTCTCGCTGAATTGAACAGAGGTCTTGTCCAGTGCAATTCAAATGTCCGTCTTCGTAGTGCTTATGCACCCTTTTCCTGCAACAGCACGAGTGGGAGTTCAGTCTTTATGACACGAGAGTGTTTTATTTCCGGGTACACAAAGGTCTGTCCGGCCTTCATATCCGTCACGGAAATGACATCGCCAGAAATAATCCCATAAAGGCGTCTGCGCCGGGATTTGAGCCATGAACTCTCTCGCCGCAACGCGAGATAAACATCGCTCTGCCCACTGTGCTACGAATTCAGGCGGAAGTTTGTCTATGAAAGCGCCTTATATCTTTCTCACCACTTTCTTCATTCAGATGCCGTCTAGGAGATGCTGCCGGCTAGGAGAAGTGAAGCGACGTAGTTCATCATAACACTTATGAGTGCCCACAATTGGCGCCTCGATGCCAGCGACTTCATGGTACGCGGGACGCGGGGGAACTGAGGCACCCCTCTCCACCTACTGCTTTCGGTTTCGGTTTTGGTTCTGTTTCGGTCGCACGGTTTTCAAGGGCCTGCGGTTTTAGTCGGATTTACGCATTATTCAGGCTCGTGCTATCCAGTGTCTAACGTTGATGCCTGTAACGGTGCCATACCGACCTAATATAAATAGCGATGTGAAAGTTCATAGGGATGCACAATAAATGCTCCTTTGCAGGCACATTTCACTTTCGTGTTTTACCGATCACTATGAAAAAGTCTCCCAAAGCAGAATAAGCCAGTCGCGTTCTCGAAGTTTCCCCTGCCGATGCTACGTGTTGGAAGCAAAGAGCTGTGGTATGTTGCTCGGGCTGCTTTCTATTTTTTTTTTCATTTTCTTTAGCGAGAGGGATGACCCCGCCGTGTCGAAATGTTAACTGCGAAGCATGCAGAACCACGGTGGCCCGCGCCCAGTAGTTAAAAGCCAGCTCCGAAAAAGAATAAGCCAGTCGCGTTCTCGAAGTTTCCCCTGCCGATGCTACGTGTTGGAAGCAAAGAGCTGTGGTATGTTGCTCGGCTGCTTTCTATTTTTTTTTTTTCATTTTCTTTAGCGAGAGGGATGACCCGCCGTGTCGAAATGTTAACTGCGAAGCATGCAGAACCGCGGTGGCCTGCGCCAGTAGTTAAAAGCCAGCTCCGAAAACGGAATAAGCCAGTCGCGTTCTCGAAGTTTCCCCTGCCGATGCTACGTGTTGGAAGCGAAGAGCTGTGGTATGTTGCTCGGGCTGCTTTCTATTTTTTTTTTATTTTCTTTAGCGAGAGGGATGACCCCGCCGTGTCGAAATGTTAACTGCGAAGTATGCAGAACCCGGTGGCCTGCGCCCAGTAGTTAAAGCCAGCTCCGAAAACGAATAAGCCAGTCGGTTCTCGAAGTTTCCCCTGCCGATGCTACGTGTGGAAGCAAGAGCTGTGGTATGTTCTACGCAATTCTTGAATTGCGAAACTCGGAAAACTAGCGGCAATTCTGGAATTGCACAGGGCTGGGTGCGGCCTGATCCCGGCGAACCATTGCCGCAACGCACTCCCTCACCAGAGCAGATTGGCCACCCTGGTGTGTAACGGCCACAACCTCCCATGAATACGCCAATTAACCTCGGCCCTCAGTCCACAGCGGCTGCGAAGCAACTGACCACGGCGGCGGTCAGACCTGTGACTTAGCAGAGGGGCTAATAATCCTGGACCCGGACAGGCCGCCACTGGAATCTGAACCTGGCAACGTTTACCCGCGCGAACCTTATCTTTGCGAAGCAAGTCTTCGAGCTGTTGTTCTAGGAATTAGAGGGCATAAATGGATTTAATAGGGCTTAGCGAGGGTTAGGAGGACGGGTGAAGCCTTTACGGTGCTTGAAAAAGGGACACGTCATATGTTACCGTGGTCTAGAGGACAGAAGAGAACTGGGAGTGGGATTTCTATTCAATAAAAGCATAGCTGGCAACAAGACGAATACTATAGCATTAACGAAAGGGCCGCAGGTCTTGTATTAGGCTCAATAATGAGGTACAAGCTCAAGGTGGTGGCGGGCTACGCGCCCACATCCAGCCACGACGACCAAGTAGTGGAACGCTTCTATGAAGATGTGGAATCGGCAATGGCTAAACTAAAAACACAGTATACCGTAGTTATGGGGACTTCAATGCTAAAGTAGGCAAGAATCAGGCTGGAGACAAGGCAGTTGGGAACTATGGTCTGGGCCGGAAAAATAGCAGGGGGGACCTACTAGTGAGTTTGCAGAACGGAATAACCTACGCATAATGAATACCTTCTTCTGTAAACGGGAGAGTCGGAAGTGGACCTGGAGGAGCCCGAATGGGGAGCACAAAAATGAAAGAGACTTCATATTATGGATTACCCTGGCGTTGTGCAGGATGTGGAAGTGCTCGGAAGGGTAAGGTGTAGTGACCACCATATGGTAAGATCTCGAGTTAGGCTAGATTTTTGAGGATGGGACCGCAACAAGCTAGTATGAAAGAAGCCAATAAATGAGCTAACAGTAAGACAAAAAGTAGAAGAATTCAGGATCGCGCTGCAGAACGGATATTCCGCCCTTAAAATGAAAGCCGAGCTTACGACACAGGAAGCCAGCGACACCTTACACGCATTTATCACGGAGTCTGCAGTAGAAGTCGGGGGGGCACTATGGCTAGACAGGATACTGGTAAACTTTCACATGAGCCGAAAGATCTAATCAGGAAACGGCAAACCATGAAAATCTCTACCGCAGCTGACAGAATAGAACTAGCCGAGGTCTCGAAGTTAATCAATAAGCGGAAGACAGCTGACATACGGAAGTATAATATGGAGAGGATCGAATACGGTATAAGAAACGGAGGTAGCCTGAAAGCAGTGAAGAGACGTCTTGACGTGGGGAAAAATCAGCTGTATGCACTTAAGGATAAGCAAGGCAATGTCATCACAAATAGGGATAAAATAGTCACAGTGGCCGAGGAGTTCTATAGAGATCTGTACAGTAGCCGGGACATACAGGATAATGCCGAACGAGACAGTAGTTCAGAGGAGATAGACATCCCACCAGTAACGACCGAAGAAGTAAGGAAGGCCTTGAAAGAAATGAAAGGGGGCAAAGCACCTGGTGAGGATCAGATAACAGCAGACCTCTTCAAGGATGGCGGAGAAATTGTACTTGAAAAACTGGCAAACCTGTATACGCAATGCCTAATGACCGCAATGGTACCGGAATCTTGGAAGAACGCGAACATCATCCTAATCCATAAGAAAGGCGACATGATGGACTTGAAAAATTACAGGCCGATCAGCTTACTGTCAGTCGTCTACAAGGTATTTACCAAGGTAATCGCTAACCGAATTTCTGCAACCTTAGATTTCAGTCAACCTAAAGAACAAGCAGGGTTCCGTAAAGGTTACTCAACGATGGACCATATTCACACGATCAATCAGGTGATAGATAATTGCGCTGAGTATAATGAACCCCTATATTTACCCTTCATAGATTATGAGAAAGCATTTGACTCGGTCGAAACCCTAGCAGTCATTCAGGCATTACGGAACCAGGGGGTAGATGAGCAATACGTAAGAATGCGTAAGAATGAAAAGAAATTTATAGCAAGCAAAAACAAAATAATCGAGATATAAGGAAAACATGTGAAGCAACGAAGACTCCCCTGCCATTTCTGGCCATTTCTCTAAGACATCACAGAACCTTGTTTCTGCGATTAGCCATTTCAAGGTTCATGACTGGACCAATGTAGCAGGGCATGCGGTTCCATTCGATTACAGAAGTTGAATGCTATTACGTGCAGCGTTAACACATCGATATCTACGTTTTTATTGCTGGCAGTTATTACGTCGCTTGTGCCCATACTAGCGCAAAATTTGAAAGCTTTTAAATATTTCTTGTACTTTTGTGTCAGTTGAGAAAACGTCTTTCGTGGCTAGAATGGAGCTAATGGGGTCTATAGCCAGTTTTGTTTTTCAAAATGAACAAATTGGTAATGTTACCTTCATTGCTCCCTCAAAACACGACACAATATTTTACAATCGATAGCTGAGGAAACCCCGTAGCTATAAAAAGAAAGGAAAGGACTGTCCGCCAAGCTGAGATTAATTGCCAAGTGAGTATACAAAATGAATTTCTTTCTTTTCCACGAATATGTCGGGATGACGTAATAGTGGAGTTGAATGCAAAGGTCAAAGCCATTGAAAAAAAAAAACTTCACCCTTTAAGCTTGGTATTCTGGTGTTATGGTTATGGTCTTGATAAATATGCTTCTGAAGGTCTACTTAAAGCCACCTACAGGTTACTTCCTGCCAGACGGTGACGACTGTGAGAACCAAAGACAGCCTCATGTCGATTGGTTCGGTGCGGCTGTCTGCTACGTCGGAATCCGTTCTTTCCGGTTTTCCCCACATTGCCTTCTTATGCACGATCACTCAGAGTTAGTTATTCTGCCCTGCCACTTTTTTGCTCTTCAGGCTGCGCTGCTGCGCATTCGCAGCTGCTTGAAATATTTTGAACCTCTTTAGGCGCAGGTGGCGTTTTACTCTGGCTCTCCGCTTAAGAACAACTTATATATGTGTTCGAGTCCGTAGTGATTCCCTTAGTCGTGATAAAATCTGCATTGCGTGACGCTTCATTTCATTATCACGGAGAGAATGAAAAGTTTGACGAGGTTAACTGACGGATGGGTGTTCGTGACGCATGCTGAGACTAACGCATATTGACTTCATGACTTCCCTAGTCACTCACACTGAGGCACTTTTAAGAAGAGAGGCGTTGGAAGGCCAGTAACCTAAATAAATGTTGGCCGTATGTTCACCTACATATAAATTTGAGTTGTCCTATACAGTGTCTCACCGGCACTCACCTACGGGGAAGAAACTTAGAGGCTCACTAAGAGGGTCCAACTTAAATTGAGGACGACTCAGCGAGCAATAGAACGGAACATGATAGGTGCAACATAAAGGGACAATAAGAAAGCAGAGTGGATCAGGGAACAAACGCGTGTTAAGGACATATTAGTAGAAATTAAGAAGAAGAAATGGACGTGGGCAGGGCATGTAATGCCAAGGCAAGATAACCGCTGGTCACTAAGGGTAACAGAGTGGACCTATAGAGAAGGGAAACGTGGCAGGAGGTGGCCGAATGTTAGATGGGCAGATGAGCTAAAGAGGTTTGCGGGGATAAATCGGTCGCAGTTAGCACAGGACCGTAATAATTGAACATTAATGGAAGAGGCCTTTGTTCTGCAGTGAGCATAGATAGGCTAGTGGTGGGTATGATCATGTTGATGATACAGTAAAAAATAAAGCAGATAGCCTACGTCGAAATTTGGTAAGATCTTTTTCCAACTGGGTAAGTGGCCCCCTATTCCAGCTTTGTAACCCCCAAGCGTTATCAACTCTCGCATGCAGAACCTGCTCAATACACCATAAATACCACCCCGAGGCACTGGGAGAGTGCGCTCATCAGATCATCACCGAAGTAACAGCAAGCCCTGCTATCTATAGCTCTGGAAGCAGCGCTGACAAGTGGCCTCCGGGAACAGAACAAGCAGGTGACAATCCTGATCTGCTTTCTACATTTTGCTGAATATTTTTTTTAGTATTGCAAGCACTACTGGCGTAGTTGGACAATTTCCTAGTACCGTTGTGTCCGTAGCCCTATTTAAACTTCTCCACAGACCTGAATTGCCCTCGTATTGTCTTCTAAACGCTATGTCAAAAAACGTGACGTGCATCATCGTGTAGGGGGCCCGCTCGAACATAAATGAGGCACGACAGCGCTGTGGACATTTTTTTGTCTTCACGTATCACCTTAATGGGGAAAGCTTTTCAGGAGCGACGAAACGAGCCCATTGTGGCCGTTATTTCTTTTTCATGTGGTTTAAAAAACGCATGACCAAGTTGGCGATGGAGCTACGCCTTTTTGCCGCGCGTGGGGCCGTGGAAGAGGCGGAAGGTCCTATTGCGCATAGTCGTTTAGGTCTCCTCGCCGGATCGCTGTGGTCTGAAATGGCAGCGACGACACAGCAGACAATTGGCATCTCCAAGGAAAATCAAAGCGTAGATAGAATCACAGAATATACTTTATTAACGCGAACCTTTTATTCCCCTTCACTGATGTTGTATGTAGTCGTCCACTAAGAACGCACTGCAGGAACGGCACAGCATCTCTTGATGATGCTGATCGTGGTTGACGTGAGGAAAATTTGAAACGCTTGCCGTGGTCGCAATCGGACGTGGGTTCCCTCGCGTTATGAAGCAGACGTCTCTCTGACTGCGCCATTAAACACGGTGAAACCGTTGGATTGGGAGAGAGGTGAATGGACGGGCAAGATTAGACAGAAAATGCACTTTTCCGTCTAAGGATGATGATGGGTGAACGCCAGGGAAAGCCGTTGAAAGCCCGTATCAGTAAAGCCATTGAGAGCACAACCGCAGTGCAGAAAATCGTCCCTATATGAAATACCTTAGGTGTATCGTAAGGTGGTGTGTTGTGGGTCCTTTCGTTTCTGGGTTGGTTCGTTTGGCTTCGACTTGATTTTGAAAGCTTCGCTTCCCCCAATATTGTCATTTTGAAACAGCGGAAATGGGTGTTTCCGGTAGGAAACGGTAGTACAAAGTTAAATGACGGGGGATGTTAGGAGCCGCCTTCCTCATGGCGGGTTCAGGTGGCCTCTTTGATGACGTTACATCCGTGCTCGTTCTAGGTTCGTTGAACGGGATTGTGGCCGTAAGGCACTGTTTATATTTATGCGTTCCTAATTTTTTGGCGTCTGAAAAGTCCCGCGCGCCGTGTGTTTGTTCCTGCGGGGGACTGGGGGGACGGGCACAGTCTAGGGGCTGTGTGTCTTCGTTGGTACTGATGTTTTAGAGATGACTCACAGATGCAAGCCGGGTGTTGGTCCGTACTTGTCAAAGGATTCCTTCTGAGTGAACCGAGAATAAAATGATTGCAGAAGCAATGGTCCCCCTTGTGAGGTTAGGGTGAATATGTATATCCTTGTAGTATGTGCACAAACAGTGCTAAGCGAGAGCACATTTGTGGGGGGAATTGAAGTCCTGTTTCACATTTACTAAAGCCACGGCTTCGAAAAGAGTACAGAGATGGCAAGGGGTTTATGAGGAGAATTCGCTGGACGTAAGTTTGACACGGAACGATCATTGCGATTTAAAGCGGTACTGAATCACCCGATCCCATGACCCTGTGCGGACCCCGCCGCAAGCTTTTACCGTGATCCACTCTGGCGAGTTTGGTAAATCGTATCGGCATGCACGGAGTTAATGGTTATCAAAAGAGAGAATGTGCATGCGCTCTACGGGTTTTCCCTCAAGGGCCATCGATAGAGCTGTGAATGTAGCGCAGCTGTAGCTTGGCTATGCACGTTGACAAATAAGCCCAGTTGAGCCCACGCCATTGATCAACATTCGTTTTTAAGCATTGATGTACTATTATGCCCGCGTAGGGTGGGTCTATTCCAGCGCTCTCTACCCGGTTGGTTGGATAGAGCCTCTAGAATTGCGCTAAATTATGGATGGTATATGGCAGCAGCCTTTGTTGTGGGCGCAATTAATGTTTACCCTGAAATTACGACGCAGGTTGTCCCAACCGAAGCAAAGACCCTACACAGCGTGGGGCTTTGAGTAGGTGTGGAGCGTCGGTGGAGTAAACTAAAAAGAAAGATTCTAGTCCACAGTGTAGCGTCGTCATCGCATTTGGCTTATAACAAGTCCGAACAATATACATCCTCCTTGCGTCGGCAGTAACGCTGTTCACAGACGTACGCGCATAATTCGCTCGTACGACGAAAAGATGACTGATGCTTGGCAGTCTGACTTACCGCTGCTAGCAGTCTGGTGTTACGTTGTAAACCTTTGCGATGAAAAACCAGCGGCGAAGACTTGATCACGAAAGCCTTCGCTTTGCGTTGGTCAGTAACACGTGAGGAGTGCCTTCTCAGCAGCTGTAGGAGGCCTCGGCGGGACGGCAGAGGAGAAACAATCGTTTTGCTCAAGCTGGAGGCATGCCTAGTTTGACCAGTTATTTTAGCAGGCATAACACCAGAGGGGGAAAAAAGGCGGCGTATATGCCTGCCAAGCGCCAAACTAATCAAGAGCTTTATTAAGAAAAGGATGACAGTATGGCCTGCAAGGAAAATGGGTAACGGAGGAGGGGGCGAGTTACATGCGACGGTCAATGCATGGGGATCGAGCAAACTCCCACAGCGGGAGCAGCAAACCGCCCCACTCCTCCGCCTACTGCGCCTTTTCTTTCTCTTTCTTCTGGCTAATATTTGTCTCCTTTCGAGCGAGATCCTGCTCCAACTACTCTTCGCACCCCTGCTCCTTCGTTTCCATGCTACCTTTTTTCTTCCCGCCTCGAACTCCCACCCTCCCCCGCCAAATACCAATCCTCATCCCTATTTCTGCCTTTTCTTTTCCCGTCGTCATTCTTCCCAATTTCTTTACTCTTTCCGCTCCACCCATGTTCGTTTTACACGTTCATCCTCCCCTGTCTCTCCCCACACCTCCTCTCTCTCCCAACCTCCGCCGATGTGTAGACCCTCCAACGGGTCAATAGTGAATTTTTGTATGAGCGAATTGATGCGCACTTTCCAGGATTTAAAAGTGTTGCAGAAAAATGACGAACCGAAAAACGGAAAGAAGCACTCTGTGCTACAAACACACTAAAATATACACTAGCGCACAATGCTTCTTCCTGAGTTTTGTCCCTTGCTTTTGTGCCGCACTCTTAAGTCATTAAAGGTTACTCGAAATTTGAAAGTCACGCATTACTAATCGGGCACCCGCCCGTGAGTCTGGTTATTCACCGGTGATTTATGGGAGGTTAACGATTGGGCCTCCAGAAGTGAGTAGACCCTCCGTAACATTTCTGGGTGAATTGTATGACAGACAGACAGACAGACAGACAGACAGACAGACAGACAGACAGACAGACAGACAGACAGACAGACAGACAGACAGACAGTAAAAGTTCCTTATTTATTGGGTTCCAGAAATACTAGTGTCTTTTTAAGAAAAAGACCGAGCATGCTGCGCGCGCGCTGAGTGCCCCACGCCAGTGACTGTGATCAGTGACTGCATCTAAACATTTGGAAGTTTGTAAAGCGAGGGCCTTTTCCCTGTGTGCTTTGTACTTTTCCTTAATCTATTACTGCCTTCCAGAAATGCCTCGATGCATTCATATGCTCGCGTGCTTCTAGTCAGCATACGTACTGAATTATTCAAAAAATGCTACCCATCCTTCATTGGAGCTATTTTCACGCAAGTGAGTAAATAGATGTTTCCCATTCTGCAACCTATAAAATCTGAGATCTTTTCTAGATTTTTCGCTGTATTTCTATGTCCGGAAACTTCAGTGCATCAGATGGTAGTACGCAGTGTCAGGCTTTCACGTATCCCGCAATCGGTGCGCTCTGCCCCCCCGCCCCCCCCCCCCGCCCCCCTATCATTTTTTGTTGGTGGAATACCGTAGAAAGAGAAACTAATCAGAGGAAGCAGAGCAGAGTTTTCTGCAATTCTTTCATGAACACGGACCGATACTTTCTTGTCCAAACATCTGTTCTACCAACTTCATTGAGAGTGCCCATCTTTGCCGAACCGGATCAGTCGCGTAAGTGAACATTCCGTGTGGCCGCGATATAGGTAGAAACGTCAGGTTTAAGGACAGAGGGGGGGGGGGGAGGAAGGAAAGCACGTGACAGCCGTAAAAGATAGTGTCAATCAAATCCCACTTGCTGTGTACAATCTTTTTGTCCCACTTCCCCCTTAACACTGCACGCTGTAATTTTTTCCTATTCATACAAATTCACGGACGCTTGCCCTCACGTGCAAGACTTGAACTAGGTGATTACTGACGGACACAAAGTTCAGTTTTAAAATTGTTGTGGTGGCCTGGTTGACGTAGGCGGGATGGCATTTCAATGACATTATGTTCAGCAAGGACAGAGTTAGCTCGTTGTTTTGGTCCACGTTTTTGTACACCACTGTGCAAGCGCCACTTGTCGTCTCTAGCGCATGCTTTCCACGCCGATCCTCTCGAAGCGCGGCCTCTCCCTCGGCCGTGGGAACTATCCGCGTCCGGGCTATGTGGAATCAATAATCGCCTGCAGCAGCTTCGACATTTAATAGCGGCTTTTCTATGGTACCGAGCGCATGCGCACGACACGACGACGAATGAACGAGGGACGCACGCTGTCACGCGTCTTTCTTGGTCCAAGCAAGTGTTGCCACGATACAGCGAAAGCTGGATTTTTTTGTAGCCGGTGTTGGCCAACCTCCCTAAGTGGGTATGGTAGGCTTCACGTACGAGCGCTCGAGGCACGCGTGCACAAGCACTTGGGCCTTTTATTGGCATTTTTAACTACGGGCACGATGCACTAACGCTTTCCTCAACGGCTTCGTTGTTACTACGCATCATGTAAGATGAGAGGGGGCGGGGGGGGGGTAGACAGCGCCGCTGGTAAGTCGTCCATGAGCGACAAATGTGTTTTAGGGATGCAGGCACTTGGAGAGATTCTGGACATCCGCTTTTTTCGGGCCAGAGCTCATCCCACCTCCGAAACACTATGATCAAAAACTATCAGCGCCTCTCCCTCTCGCATGTGTATCTTTGATTACATTCGGGCGGGTGGCAACACGCTGTCTGCCGCGGCCGGCCCCGATTCATGTTGCCAGCCAATTGTGGCGCGAGGAGGTGCTGGTGCTTTGTCGCTCAGTCGCACGCAGCGTCAGACGTGGCGGGGCAGGTATCCCCGCCATAGTTATGTTCTTATGCGCCAAAATGTGTACAATCTTGAAAAGAATGCCGAGGAAGCGAAATTTTGCTCTGAGATACGTACAAACCGCCCACTTTTGGCGTGATGCAGACCGTTAATTACGCGTGTTTGTGTATAGGGCGCACCGCGCAACACAATTGAACTAAAGGGTATCAAACCATTCTTATTTTGAAAAACCAGCCGTAGGAAGTTTGGCTCAAGAGAACAACTTAAATCATTAAAAGAAAAACGCGGGTTTTGGCAAAGGTTAAAATGGCTGGAGCTCGAGCCGAAGCCGTTACCGTCTAAACCCACGCCTCGACCCCAAGGCCACGCATGCTTATTAGCGCTATTGCTTTAGCTGTTGCTCAAAACAACAGAAACACTATTTCAAGCGAACCAGGAGATGGAGACAGTGTGAAGAAGAAAAGCTGACTTTGTACCTACGTGAGAACAAAATGTCCCATCAAGCGAATAGCTAGAATAATAGAAACGCATGGATGGGATGACCGCTCAACTTCAACCGATAGTTCTGAAAATTTTATCATTAGCTTTTTTTTCCAAAATTTCGAAACGCGCACAGATAACGGGAAAAAGCCTAGATTTTGAGAAAGTTGTTAAGCAGTTGTAATACATCCTTACCCTCGCCATGTCGTATATCAATATGCTACACTGCACATTTAACACTCCTAAGTTACAATGAAATTTCAACGAACGCCCATACCGTTTCTCTTGGGTGGGCACATTGTTCAATGTCTGGATTCATTGAGAACCCATCTGCATGCTGTGAATAATTATTGTTTTTGGTTGGCTGTGCCATCTTCGTACTGCTGGGAATGTGTTTCGTGCGGTAAGCCCAGATGGGCGACATTTTTAATCTTAACGGGCTGCGGATAAAATGAAAGAAGGCCAAAGTAGAAGTTGATTCCCTTTGCGACTTCACTGGCTCCATTAGAGCTTGAAGACTGTGTAAGCATCCTAGGACTCAAGCAACCCTCCTGAGGACTTCTAAGCCGTTAAGTCCACTGTGTAAAATGTGTTGTCATGTTTCTTTACCGTATTAGATAAATACATCAGGGTCACGGAAGAAGAGGCAGTGATGTTATCTTTGCGTAAAGTGTTGTGGAAGCACAGATTGGCTCGGAAAGGTAGAGGAACTGGCTGTATCACATATCTGGAAACACACCTACAGGAGTCTCCACAAAGCGGTTCTTTGACTAAGTGTCAATGACGTGATCCCTCGAGAGCACTTTGGTAGAAAAAAGCCGAAATGTCAGCGCCCCCCCCCCCTCCTTAATTGGTTCGTCAGCGTGACTCGATATAAAATTGCATGGAAGTTTTGCCTATTAAGTTATGTTAAAGTACAGTCAGAAAAGGGCGCACATTTGGTGGCTTAATAGGGTGTTGTTTTCACAAACGCTGCCGCGATGAATATATTGACCGTGTAAAACACCGAAATTACAATCCAGGGCTACAGAATGCCTAGGGTGACTGGCTTAATCATGGTCACCATTTCAGCATCATTTCAAGCTGATAAAGGGAAGAAAGGCACAGTTAGATCCTTCACTACAAGGATTTCAGTGCGCTGGGATGGAAGCATGTTTTACATCAATTCGGTCAATTAGAAGGCTCTACCCCGCGACGAAGATATGCTGTATGTTGAGTACTTATCCGTAATTAGCGGGAAGGCTAAAAGTTTCGTGGACTCCACAGCACACCAATAAGCATAATCAAGCCACTGAGTGCTTTGCAACGTCCAGGCTTGTTGGCATGGTTACGTTTATCCATGCACACCACTATCTAATAGCCAAATGATCTTTAGATATGCGTAATGTAGCAGTCCAAGAAAAATCGGAATTCTGTAGCAGTAAAATGTACATCTTAAATGCTCCAATCCTGCCGGACAAGTTTCTTTGAAAAATACAATAATTAATCACAATATTGTTGTAACACTGGCGTGTGAAACCCAGATCCAAGCTCGCCACAATGAGATCATAATTACGCCGTCTGGTCCCGCAATCGCTGTGGCTGCGATATATGTATAAAGAATCTCAGATTTAATAGAAGGTAGATGCTCTTAAAGCTGAATATTTATCATTAAAAATTTTCTAGGGCAGTGTTGAGAGCAAGTATAAAAAAGCACCATCACCCCACACACTTCAACAGAATGCACGCTTTACTCGCAGTCTAAGGGCCAAGTATGTGGCAGCGTTTAGGAGCACGACAAAGACAAGTAGAGCGACAGCACAAAGTTCGACTGCGATCACGTTGAGACCGAGAAAATGTATGAACTCCATGGGGTCTGTGAACAGGCAGGGTCCGTTGGACTCTTCTTCGTCGTTGCATGGCATCTCAGGTCTTCCGTACCCGTAGAGAGTCATCATGCAGCCCTCGTAGGCATAGCGCACAAACGACAGGTAGGACACCCAGTGCAGGTAGCTAGGCATTGCTCGTAGAGTGACGACGAAGCCGCTAAACAGTAACATTGGTATAGCTACTGCCGGTGCAAGGAACACAGCAACCTGGAGGAAAGAGGTGCAAGAAAAGAAAAATATGCCTTTATTTTGGTGTTGTACTGAGTGAGGGGAGTATATATGTGAACAAGTCGTAGTATAATAAAAGGAAATGAAAAAAAAAACCAAAGGGCTCAATGTTGCGTCGATCTCATTTCCATTAAACAATATTCGGACAAATAAATTTAGACCATTGCGAAGCTTCACGGCATTTCTTAGACTGTTCACAGGGCACCGTTACACTCTAAAAGAAATGCCCAGGTCGGCTTCCCTGCAACTCTCCACACTGACAAACCAGCTTGAGAAATTGTGAAAATTGGGCGAATGACGAAACCCTGCATATGATGCGACTAAAAAAATACACTTCGCCTACTCTGCAGACTACTGTTTTACACAGATCGCACGGTGGCTCTCGGGAGCCACCAAATTTGCTCAGTTCGTCAAGCAGATGTATAGGTTTAGAGCATTGCGGAGGAGCCATCCTGCGGCTAGCTCTTACAGTGCAGGTCAACTATATTTACCGTAATGATTTGTGCATTTCTCGGCCATAAAGCTGTGTCAACAGTTTTCGTCTGGCTGTACATATTGCTACATGAAGCGGAAGCCGAATCAGTTTCTGGTTTAACAGCGTTATTCCAATATATACTGCTATAGCGTACCATTTTTCCGCTAAACGGTAAGGAGGCAGATATTCCTTAATGCGATAACATTAATTCGAATGCGTTAGGACGTTACGAAGCCTTTTCTCTCAAGTTAGCATTTGTCAACTTCATACCTGAACACTTGTGAAGGCACCGATGAGCGTTCCAAGGGAGTGTGCGACGAGGGTCAGGAGGACGGACAGAAGTAAAAACATGGACAAGCGGTTCGTCTCTGGAGGCTGCGATGTCATCCAGTATACAATAGCCACAAAGATGACAGGGTAGGCCACCTTTGAAAATCAAGGGATCATAAAAAAGTGGGTAGTATAAGAATGGGTAGTATTTTTTATAGAAGATGAAATTCGCGCTTAATTGCTGTTCCGTCTTCGTAGTTTGCCAATAAAGCAGTCATAAAAATACCCATTAAGTTTTTTGTTCTACAACAGCAAGGGCTAGTCGCTTTACGAAAACAATAAGACAAACTAAAACTAAGCGCATCACTCTCAAATGAGGATCAAAGAAGTCACGAAAGGAACTGCCTATAACTTGTGATAATTTTTTTCCTCCAGTAGAGCCGTGTTACAAATTGTCACAGTGAGTAAAAACGCCAGCAATAGCAAGGGCTTTTGACGTCTGATCAAGTCATGAGGACCCTGTTCGAATCAAATCCACTGACAGATGCCAAAAATAAAGCATTCTCCGTTCAGTAGGGCTGTCTTTTTCACATATGTATATAATGGTTTCTCACGCCGGGCGTAGGAAAATTAAAATGTGTATCAAAGGTGGGGGTAACTAGATCTAGGGCTGAACATGGCCAGGTTGCTTTCAGCATAGTCAAGGTGGCGACGCGTGCCACTAAGGCTGAAGAATGAGTTTTTATCGAGACCACAAAACGCGGTTTCGATAAAACGTAATCAAAATTGTTGTACAAATACGCCCCTGTTGTCAAACATCAATAACATAAGAAAAAAACGTTGCTTGTGAGCACCATACACCCTAGTAGTACGTCATAGAAATTACGAACGGAGTACGTTTTTGCTCAGAGATACACTAAGGTTTTCCATTTTATATCAACAACCAATACGACATTTAAATTTTACATGAACAATTACAAAACAAAAGTTCTTAGCCGGACTTCCTTTCCCGAAATTCAGTGATTACAATGCTTACGTCAGAAGTCATGAAAACGTTTACCTGAAAAGGAAGTTCGACGACGCTTTTTGACAGGTAGTAGGCCTTTAACGTGTACCAAGAGTTGTTCCTCTCTCGTGTAAACACGGCCGCTTCCAATGGGTCTGCAGTTGGACATGAGCACATGTAATGAGTTAAAAAAAAGGCGTACAACATTTAGCACTCACTCTTGGTTACGTTGGATGTGCCAGCGTGGATATTATTGGCGGAAACACCCAACAAAATGTTTCTGCTAATATCCTGGCTTCTACTGAGCACCTCAAAATTAAAAAAAGAGCTGTAGCACAGCAGAAGCTCGTAAAAACATCCTTATTGAGTGAGCTCACACATACTTGAAACCCTATCTTTCATGTTTTCTCTACTGTAACAGTGAGGGCAATGCTAAACATGCCCCAACTTAATTAGGAGTTACAAGGGGCTCATTCCTCACGAAGTTCACTTCGGACAGAACTCTACCACGCACCCCGGTTGCACCGATTTCCTGTTATTGAGTTTGCTTTCATCCGGGCTGGAATGAACTTGCTTATCACCACAGTTAAGCAGCTGCCACGTCTTGACGAGAGAAGTCAGTAGATAATCAAATTGACCCATTTTTTCCTTCTCTGTGTCCAAGGCATCTTATGGCGCTTAGGGATGCTTTGACAAAAATGTCTTTTCTTTGATGGTTTCACCAAAATTATTTCACCAACTTGTGTTAGTTTCCTTGACATTATGTTGAACAATTATTCTGACATATTTTGCCCCTCTTGGGAGAGAAGGCAAGAAATGTGCAGAGATTACCTCGCAATTGGTAAAACTTCATTATTAACGGGTCGCTATGAGTGGAGACCTTCGTAATGTATCTTACTATAGGTAAAATGCTGACACACAATGGCTGCTGAAGCTAAACGCGTCGTTCAAATTTTTCGTGATCGGAACGGGAGGGTTAGTCTATACACTGCTGACATCCTTCTATCACAGCAGGAATTGGCTTGGCGATTGCAATTTAGCTCAAGGCACTGGAACGTCTGTGGTGAAGCGTTCAGTGTATACGAAATTTTGAGAATTACGAATTCTTAATAAGCAGTATAATACACCAAGGCGTAACTAAGGCGGGTTATTTTTCGAAAAACAAAACAATTAAATTTCACAAAATAGAAACGTTCGACGCCGTTTTCGTGTGTCTGTCTTAAAGTGCGAAATACGGCACGTTATGGTTTCCTGATGTTTTCCGTATACTCCGTACATACGGAATTCATGCAGACCATGATTTGACCTTTCTGGCGGTCGTACCAGGGAAATGACTGTGCAAAAACGCTTTGACGCAATTCCGTACTCTACTACTCTGCGTTGCGGCCACATATCCTTGTTTTTATTCCGGTACAGGTATAAATTTGGTATCACCTAATTCCGTACATACCAAACGTTTTCAGGGATTGTGGTATGCAAAAATTTCCTCCGAAAGTTTTTTTCGTTATTACGGCGCGGTGATGCACTGCCCGTAGTTATCCCTAAACTTAAAAACGTGTAAGCTTATAATTTATAAAAGATTACCCGTTTATGAATTTGACAAATATAAAGGTCAAACATACGAGGCGATGAACATTTTTTTAACTGCTGGTTAGGTGTGTGATACGATATATATTTTGGGCCTTGCGCCTTTCTGTCAACACATACTTTCACGCCCAAAGAATGATAATAGCGATTTGCATAAGGGCATAGAGTGTACCATGACCAGAGTAGAGATAAGTAGCTGGCATTTTTTAATAGAAGTGAATACGGTGATGCTGTTAGCCTAGTTTTATTTTGTTTCATTCTTAAATATGCTTGCAAGATACATAAAGCAGTATTTCATATAATGAAACAACAAATATTTGGGTGCAAAAGTTACAAATTTTATTGCTGTGAGCATGAGAAAATATAAAGGAGGGATTGGTGCACCGAGAGTATACATTGCAAAATGGTGAGCACAAAAGACCGTAGTCCGTAAACTCGGAAAATCGACCTTTCTGGATACGACACTAAAGCCTAAAGTGAATTCAGGAACAAATAATATACTGCTATTTGTAGCAGGAAATGCTGTTTTAGCTGAATTTGATACCTGCGGCATTATTGATTGAAAAGTGCGAAAACTGATATAACCATACACAAGCAATGGTAACCATGATTTTTCTATTTTAAATGTGAGCACACCGTCGTGAACTATCGCGTATTCCGTTAATTTTCAAAATAACTGTTAAAATGTTATCAGCGTTGAGACGGTACTACATGAACTGAAAAGTAATATCCCACTTTCATGGTAATTTGTATTTTATTTTGCAAGGTGGCTTTCTTTTAATTATTTGGCTTAGCATAAATACATGCTACATGACGTCCCTCGTTACTACGTTAGCAAGTAAATACAGGCCTTTATTGGCCTATGGAGCTGCCTTAGAATCTTTCTGTTGGCCCCGTTACCACGCACCAATCATTCTCGAGCCACTTTTCTCGAGTCGTCTTTGCACCGATAGAGTGCGAAAGTTTCCTACTGTCACAAAAGCATGTTGTGTAAGCACCCATAGAGAGAACAGCTGGTTTTTATTAGGTCGCGAAACGTTCACGTCAATGCAGGACTCACCGTAAAAAATAAACGGTCACGGAACGCGAACTTGACGTGAAACTTTGCAGTCAATGAGTCAAGATTTCAGAGCAATGGTTTAAGTGATGGCAATGGTTTTAGCTGATGACAAAATAAACTTCGTTGAATAAAAACGCGTCTTTTACACGGTACTAATAATATCAACTTTATCACCAACATTAAAGAGATAATTGAGAACTTAAAGAAAACCGATGAAGCAGTAGCGACTCCCCTCCGCCCAAACTTCCTGGCGAAATGTGTATATCACGACACCTTGTTCGTGCCATTGGCTGCCGCTGACCTGAGCCACCGCCAAGAAACAAGACAGAGCGATTTTACTGGGGCCTCTGCTTCTCAGCGTTGATGATTGGGTGAGT
Organism: Haemaphysalis longicornis; assembly: GCA_013339765.2. NCBI lineage: Eukaryota > Metazoa > Arthropoda > Arachnida > Ixodida > Ixodidae > Haemaphysalis > Haemaphysalis longicornis. Next base: position 104,220,720 of record CM023452.1, on the reverse strand, counting down.
TGATCTTGCATATTTTGAATGGGGAGGGCGGAATACGAAACAGAAGGGCGAGAGGGAGAGGGAAACAGTTCCATTTGATCGTATCACTTTGATACTAACGTGCAGTAAACACACAGATAACTTTGTTTTAGTTCCCGCTCCATTATATCACTCCTGCCCACATTGCGTATTGGAAGCGAGAATTTTTAAAGTTTTTGATAATTGTTTTTATACGTTGAAAAAGACCTCTTTCAGGATTGGAATGGAGCTGAGTGTGTTACCGAAGGCTAGTTATTTCAAATTAAACGAAGCAGTTTTTGTCTTCATAGCCTTTTAAAAGCATACAGTGTGGATTGGTAGCACCTTCGATATGTTTTTGCTGCACTCACAGTTAAGGACGACGGGCATCATGCCGGTGAATGTGAGGAAGATGGCGGAAAAGAAGACTAGGGTGGCGTTGTTGAACATGTTCTCAGCCTTTCCGCCAATGTCATAGTAGAGGAGGCCCATACACACGGCGACAAGTATGTGCGTGGCTAGCCGGAGGTGGAACACCAGCTGAAATGACGAAGAAGTTTCGGTTCACCCGGAGTGCTTCATTGTTAGCTGTATTTCACAAACAGCGTGCACTTTCAATTGAAACTGCAATTTCGTCGTTGTGTTCTGAGTGGGTCTGTTGAGTAATACTGATCGTTGTGTTCAAAGCGGGTCAGTTGAGTTTTAGTCTTTCTTCAACATTTATTTGCGAAGCACGAAAGGCGCATAGCAGGGGGATACAGGTTCAAAAAAGAAATTAGCGTTCACGGCGGAATATATTTGCGAAATCCAAACGCCGCATGCCAGCGGGGATACCGGTTCAAAGAAATGCATTGACGGAGGACACTTGCACATTTTAGAGGCAATTGCACTCCTGTATTGGTTTAACCACAGAAGAATTGGCAAAGATGCCAGTCCTGAAATGGAATTTTCTTAGTTTAAAATAATTATCAATTCAATCGGAAGCATAGCATGATGCGTGCAAGTAAATAACCTAATTCCAGCTTTATTGTTATAAATAAATATACGGGTTTTAATTGCAGTTTTTTATGACGCAATTAACACAGCTTTCAACTACACTGTTTTCATAGCTTACAGCTCTCGCGTCATCGGTACCATCTCCAGACTAACCTTGCCTCCCCGTTCTTCAGTGTTTTCTATCTCGTTACCGAGAATTACCTGCACAGGATCCAAAACAGCCCAGGAGTATCCTAAAACTGCTCGAATGCACGTAATATACACATGTAGTTTGAGACGCTGTATGAAATTTAACGCAGTTGCAACTGTCGTGACCATTGCGATACAATATAAGGACTACAACCTTTATTTTTGTTTTCTTCGTTAGCCAGATGCTTTTACAAGACATACAGGTAATACTTGGTTAATAAAGCACGTAGAATTTTCAGTGACACCGTTTTCTAGGTGTAATAACAAAGACAAAGATGTTAGATTGAGGGCGAATGTATGCTGCACACCTGCGAATACTTATTAGAATTTGATTCTGAGCCGAATTGAAGTGTACAGGTGAGGGAGTTTGCTGATAAAGTCAAGAAAAAAGCACTGGATAGTATCATGCGCCGATATTCGCCCGAAACACTTCTTTTCAATCAGTCAGGTTCCCAATCTCGCAACTACTGAACTGTTGCTGTTCATTTTCATGTCAATAAGTTTAGATTGCCTACATCAAATGATAGAGTGCACCGTATATAAAAATTACGCAGTGAAGAATAGACATATTTACTGTTTGCCTTTTCTAAATATATGAAATTATTTTAGCGAATAGAAAATACACAGCAAGAACAAAGAGGCCGATAAATGAATAGCTTTTTTTGGGGATTGTACGATCGCATTAAGAGTATGGCTTTGAGTAAATGTCACTTGAAGCGTATATAACACCGACCCTTTATAGAGGTTATGAAAATTGGCATATGACATGGCACAAAAGCATTCCCCTTGATTTGCCCTCCCACTTTCTGCAAGTCTGCGATTGGCTTTCAAACACTCGCTATTCGGCTGATATCTGGCAGCAATCCTTGTCACTGAATGAAAAAATCTAGGTAACCATTAATTCATGATGGAGTAATAGTTTTAGCAAGACTACTTAGTGGGAAACATAAAAAAGCAAGAAGAAAATATAATAAGGAACAATAGGGAACAATAAACCAAACAAATACTGGACGATACCTGAAAATTTGGTGAAGTGATTTTCGAGGTATTGCGGCCCGGAAAAACAAGCCCATTACAGATGTTGACACGAAAAGTGGTTGCAAGATTTGAGCAGTCAAGAGTGACACTCCGCAATCGGTTCACTGAATATGCGGTAAAAGTTTTGTGTTAGTTTGTATTCAGCTTTAGATGTAGGATGACTTGATATCTCCCACAGGGCAGCGCGAGAGGGTTCTGGAAACAGTTTCCGCAAACCGACCTCAACACACCTTGTGTGAATGGTACTTGTTACACCAAAATGTCTTAAAATGACTCTACAATTGCGCAATGGTTTTGTATTACGGAATTCAAAAATCATCCCCAATTTAATTTTGTTATTCTGCGGGAGGAAACCAGCAAAGTAAGAACCAATTAAATGAATATGCGGCATGTGCAGCTGAAATAAAGGCTAAATTGGCAGAACTGGGCCTAAAGAAATGCTACTAATTGTGCCATGCCGAAAAATATTTCTATTCTCACCGGATTTCTGATGAGAGAGACGATGCAGCGCTTGATGAGAACTTTTGTTTGGACACAAAACGGAGCAGTATTTACTAGCCGGTGGTCCTCCTAAGACAAATAAAAATATATTTTAATTAATCTTGTCTGAAAAATAGTGAGGGCATGCAATCTGCAGACAAACTTTAGCTGTGAGCAAGGCAGCAAGCAAAAAAATCGCGAGGGGAACATTGTAGCACAGAGCCCATTGTCGCACATAGCCCGAAGATTACACCTGTTCGTCGGCATTTTCTGACGTGCGTATCTTCTACGTATGTACGTGTGGGTACGTGCCTCTGCAGTTTCGTTTATTAGTAACATGTGAGCAGCTGATTTTATCTATCAAGCCCATAATCCACATGGGCATGTGTGATTTCGTGGTATGCGGAAGGAGCTAAGAAACATCAGCAACGTGTTTGCTTTGAGGCATTGCTCTTTGAAATGATACCAAACCGACGTCACACGATGAATTTTAAGGTAGGTTAGGTACTGCACCATATACCTAATTGCTATATTAAAGATTGCTTCAGGCATTCCATCAATGAATGCAGGAAGAATGCAGGGCTCGGTATTTAGTGAAATACCTGAAAAAGAAGAACCTGGCTTTTTTGCATACAAACCAGGATCCACTGGCATAGTATCCGGTCAGTTTTGCCGTTTAATTTTTACATTTTGATATTACCTACGGCAATACACGATCAGGTTGTAACTCATAATTACAAAAACGTTTTTAAACCTTAGTATAGTCTTCTACGCTATTATTTTAGTTTGCTGTGACAATAAATTTGCAATTGCTAGCGAGGTTTTACCTTTTTTAGCAAGGGTGCTATTACTGCCACTGGTTCGTTGAGATCTCCACCTCCATTTGAAAGTGACTTTGGTGCAGGATTATACGGTACGAGTTCGCCTTGAAGCTGCGTACACCTCGCCAGATATTCCTTGACATCGCCGTGGTCCCCGGAAGCGACTTCAATTACTGTGGGTTAAGAAAAAGAGGGAAAATTTGAAACTGCAACATAACATCAGCCGGGGAGCCAACTAGCCACCGAAAAAAGTTGTCTATGAGGGCTTTATTATCACGTCCTAATCGGTAGTTACTGCCTTTTCCATTTTTGACATTGTCTTCTACGTCAAATAGTATGCCAACGGGTAGGATATTGACAGTTTACATTTAAGTCAACATTTTCGAGTGAGGGCGGTTGCAACATAACGCTATAACTGCTTCGTTTTGAAAATCTGAATTCAAGGGTGTGGTAAACCTCATATCTCCTAGTTTTAGCCTGTCCGTAACAGTGACGACCTCAAACAGAGATGCTTAGAAAACCTCTGAAACTTTGAAGCTCCAACGCTTTGCCATTAATTCAATAAGATTTGACAAGGGGTATGCTTCATACGGAAAGCGTACGTTGTTTTGTGCAAATGTTTGCGAAAACTTCACTTCATAACACGCCAAAGGAAAGCATACCAACAAGTGGGTATTGACTGCCCCAAAATTACATCCACCAGTGCCATATTGATTTTGTGTTCATTCAAAAAGCGACTTGGCGCTGAGAAATCATACGAAACCTGTTCAGCATTGCCGTGTACGTTGTAGGAAATCTGACTCGACTGATGGTCTTGCTTTCCTGAAGGTACCATGGGTGCAGTTAATTTGAAGCTGCTACGTTGTAGCTTTACTAGAACATTGTTGGGCTAAGCACTTTTACATTATTGATACGCAATGTTTTCAGGAGTAGCAAGGATCATAAAACGATAGGTCGGGCTTATTTAGGCCTACACAGAATTAGCAGTAAACACAAGGGCAGCTGCTCAAATTAAAGGCGTAGTAAGTTATCTGAATAAAGCAAGAGCATAATTCAGAAGGAAACAAAAGAATTGAAGTTGCGTACCAAAATCCGCGGGATTGTAGAACGGTGGACAGTGCAAGTTGTTCGCTGTTAGATATATGAGGAGATCGCGAACACTGCCATGATAAATGCAGTAACCATCAGCAAGGACGTAAAGCTGTGGCAAAAACAAAAAAATATTTGTGAGGATATGTGCCATAGCCTTCCAGAATGACAGCTTAAATCCACCACACAGACAACACGTATCTTGTTTTACACGAAAACTCTTCGTTTGAAGACCTATTGAACTCCATTCCGGCTCAAGACGCTGTTTTTCCGAAAAGTATAATGGGCCTAGTGAGAAAAATTGTTGCTTGTGATATGTGTTTATTAGTCTTAGTTACACTCTATGCCTTCAACTTTTTCATTGCCGGAGTGAGAGATGGGGTATTTTCTACTACATCACGTCAACTCAATGGCATGAATGGTGTCAGGGGCGTCTTAACACACCTTAGTGACGGCGATGCTTCAAGTGCTCGAACATTGGGATCAAGCAGAACGAGAAACACTACTTCAAAATTATATTTTTATTCTTAGCGGGCTTTTTGGCAAGCACCAATCTCATAAACCCGTCTCTGTGACTCGTTCGAGAAAATCTGACAAATTTCTGGTCAAATTACTGGTCATTGGCGACTCTTTGTGTGGTAACACTATTACGTAATTTAACTGCGCGATATTTGCTTTAAAATGAGCACAACTCATTTTAATGCTCCTATTTTTGTAATGACACGAATATCTGTCCTGGTTCGTAATTACTTATGTTCATAGCGATGGCCGTTTACGGAAAGAAGCAATATCAAATCTATATTTCAAAAAGTAGGAAGAATATGCCGGCGGGCTCCTTTCGGTGGGGTTAGTGGTCTGCAGGTCGGGTGAAATCAATGCCGGGACCATGGATGGCCACCCCATGCAGTCGCTATTATTCCCCCACTGTATAGATTCAAAAGGCGTAACTGTGCAAGTAATATTTAAAAACTGCCAGTTTTGCGACTTGCAACCTTAAAATACAACGATTTAAAGCGGCACAAGCAAAAGATAGAAAGTTGAACTATTCATGAACCTTGTTAGTCTACTTCGAACTAGTGCACGAGGTCGCGGGTTCGATTGCCGGCCGCGGCGGCCGCTTTTCTGATGGAGGCGAAAAGCAAAAACGCCCGTGTGTACGAGATTTCGGCGCACGATAAAGATCCCCAGGTGGTCAAAATTAATCCGGAGCCCTCCACTACGGCGCGCCTCATCGCCTGCGTTGCGTCGGCGCGTTAAACCCTACAATCAATCAATTAATTACTTCGAACTAGTCTGACAAGAAGCCTGCGTGGGAAGCTGTTGGCTCGTTTCGAATGCGGTCTCATAAACTGGATTTAAATTCCACCCAGGAAATTTCTTTCTACTGAGTACATAAATTTTTTCTGGGTGGGGCAATATAAATAATCGATGTCGGGTAACTCGGTTATTTAGCCAACAGGTATTTGTCAACTGATGCATTTCACTTATCCTGGCACCATCGCCTGTGCCATTAGAGGTCGGTGAAGGGTATGGTTTTTGTCTTTTGTTTATTTGATCAGTTTTTACTGTTATTGAAATCTCAAAATAAAGTCACTACCGCACGTGCACAAATGTCGTTGCTGGGCCTACACCGAATGAGGATATGGAGAAACTTTTCTTGCCCCTCAAGCCATATGGCTCTGAGGGAAATATGTCTGTGCACACAAAATACACATAGACACTCCTGAATTTACCTTTGAACTTCCCCTTAAGAAAATACGCCATTTTCAACAACCAGTGTAAATAGATTGAGAATTATTCACAAAGGGCTCATATTATATTCAGATGATTTCCTTGGTTCCTTCTTTATTTCTCTCTGTGTAGCGAGCCGTTACTTCGTTTTGTGAAACTTCATCACTTGTAATTTTTACTTTTGAGAAAACTTTCTTGTTGCAAGTGTGACAGTAACCGTACACGTGAATGAGGAGGAAATGTGAGTTATGTAAATACTGTAAAGAAGGAAATAAATTGCGACCTCATTATTACCCGGTCAAAAAGCTGGAAAATCCTTGAACTCGGTTGGTGAATGCAGCAGGCTACAGTATGACCTCTCAGTGCAAACTGCTTTAGTGTCAAGATGCACTGCAATGAATTTGAACTGTCCAGTCCACTGCAGAAAAAGTTTGAAAAAAAAGCACTGACGATGACTCGGCCAAACACTGATTAGGACAGCATGACATCAAGTAAAAATGACAAACCATGTTCCGATGAAGCCAGCACTAATGCAAAGCTTTCATTTATGTAAACCTTTTCTAAGCCAGAAAGTGTTGGAAGCTTGCCTACTCCCCCATTTTTAAAGGTGGTGTGTTTTCCTGGTCAGAATTATTGCTTTACCTTCGCTTCTTTAGCTCTTACTCCATGTTTTTCTGAAGATTTTAGGAAGATTGAGGAAGATTTAGGATCTAGGAGGAGTCATCTACTTTACAATAATGAGATGAGACTACAGCTGGGATTGGCTGTGGCATTGTCTGTGCGAAAGGGACTATCCTGTTTGGCAGGAAAACTTCTTTTCGGCCTATAAATATTACACAATTACACAAGTAGGGTTCCACTTCAACTAATATACACGTAGTTGGGAACCCAGGATACACTTGTTTCGCGCAATGGGTACTCCTGTTAAGCTTTCGTGTACAGCAGTGGCGCAGTGCAAAAAAGTGACCCTGCACCACCCTAAGCAAGAAGGATGCTGTGTGGTGAAGCCTTATAGTTTAATATTTGTTCTGCAGAGCCATCGTTACTGCGTTATTATTACAAACTTTTATTGGTTTGAAAACTTCAAATATTTTGATTGAATAAACTTCGCGCATAATTAAAAAGCAAACACTACTATTGAACCATTCAATGTTTATATACTCTCACACATTTAGGATTTAGGCATTAATCTAACTTGCATAGGAAACGGCCAACACCATTACCCATGCCAATAATAACGCAGACACATCTCTCAAGACCTAATTGGGTCATATTATGAGTTGTGTCCCCAAAAAGTGAACCCAGAAACTTGTTAATATTAACATTGCCGGCAAACGAGTACAGGAAGTTTGACGTTACTTGGCATGTCGCCAGACTATTAACGTTAAAGTTATCAAATGACACCCTTACGGGCGATTGGCGAAGGCTGTTTCTCATATCAACGGAGAAAGTAACGAATAGCCGCAAAGTACATTGCTCGTTTCGTGACAATATCAGCTCAGAAACACTATCCCCAGAAGCAGAAAATTAGTGGCCTTGAATTCACTGACATTACTCAGCGAGAATGAATACTCACACATTTTCGCAGAAATACAAAAAGCTTAGGTGATCCCGTTGTTTTTTGTATCAGCTGAACACAAACTGTTGCGGGAGTATGACAGCGCTGCGGTTCATTTAAAATGTATACTGTATTTAATATAACCTGCTTTTGCTGCAATGACAAGGTATCGCTGTATATGGTAATATCTTTAAAAGAGAAACACCAATACAACTGGGTGGAAATACTTCATATGAAACTATATTTACACTGAAAAGCTGGCTGTCTTTTAACAGACAATGTGGGTTCCTTTTATTTCAACAGGGACTATCTCACAAGCATCGCGCCACTGCCACGATTCACGTTTTCGGCATACTAGGCCAATCTCGGCCCTACAGCAAGAAAAAGCTATGGCATTTCCAAGCAAGTTATGTTTTGGTAGCTGTTAAAGCTTTGCAACAAGTATATGTTTATTACACAGAAAACGTTGTCACACATTCACCATTCAACAAATCTGAATACATTCACGCACCATTCAAGCACTGAATGCGTATGTCAAAGTAGTCCAGTGTTTTTGATGTCTTAAATGAACTATCACTTAATATTTTCTTGTGCCTTGGTGGGCTGCAACAACAGCTGAAGACGTTCCGACCAGATTTGAATATTACTTATTTCCCGTTTTTGCAATAGCATGAAATTGGCCCCGCCGTATTAAACCAATGGTTCAGTTTGGCATAGCTTGAAGAGCGTCCGCACTGAACCACGATGATAACGTCATCATGCCAGAAATACTGCTTGTCAAAGCATAACGCCACTCCAATTCCTCAAGTGGTTGGAACCAAAGGGAAGCACACTATAGGCAATCCAAGCGTGAAAACGTAGCAGAAAAGGTTTGCATAAACTTGCCCCCAAGGAATGGTTGTGCAAAGAATGTAAATATTTTCTCAATTAAGGCTGTAGTCGGCTACAAGTACAGAAAAACAGAAGTATCCTCGGCTCATTATCAATGCAAACGGCTATTCCTCCATACGGTGCAGAGAGTCTGTTGCTGTGAGTATTTTGGGCAACAAAATAAAAGCAGGGGCAAAAAGAAAACTAAAAGAGAATGTGCTTACGAGTGCAGATTTTTTAAATGAATCCTAGTGAAGGAAGCACGTGATCTCACGCAATACTTAAGACCAATTTTCTTTTAAAGGCTGCACATGTTCATATCACGGGTTTGCCGCTTTGGTGAAATAATACACCACATGTTCTGTTGCCATTCTTAGCCTGTGTTCAACTATAGAAGGAGACCTATTATGTATGGGAGTATGACATCCCTACTTAAACATTTGGCCATATTTCCGTTATTTCTATTTGGACTGTACGTGCCATCCTAAATTACAGCAAAGCAATGTCAGCTTTACCTGGTAGGTTCATCCAGGAAGATCACAGGCGGGCTGTTGACCAGTTCCTGGGCAAGCATGACCCGCTTTCGCTGTCCTGTCGACAGGGTCTTTGCGTAACGGCTCTCGCAACTGTCCAGCCCCCACATCCTGAGAATTCTCGTCACCTGCATGAGCCGGGGGGGTGTTTGTGGAAGGGCATGCCATTGCCATTATCAAGTGTACATTCTCTGTTGCCCAATGTCACAAGCTACGAAAAAAGAGGCTGAATGCCTGTATGCTAACCATCCCATAGGAACTTTGATCATGCACTTAAGTATTAAGAGTTCAGGTTGACAGTATGTAAAGAATAAAATAACTATTCAGCGAAGCTGTATAAGTGTACTCTTCCAGTTCTCGCACCCGTGTGGAATGGAAAGATGGCGTGGAACGAAAACTGGGGTGTTTGTGTTCAGCGAATAAAAACGTTTATATGAAAATTTACAAAAAAGGTCTTAGGGCCTCCATATTTCGATATGTCTTATAGATTGTTTACAGCGAGCAGTTGGGCTGACTTTTAGTAGGTGACGCTAGCGCAGCGCTCACAATGACTGGCCTTAAGCACCGGAAGGTTTCGGTTTCCACCGCAGTCTGCCATTGTGCTCTCTGATGTGCGCAGTTAAACATGCGGAAGCCACTGGGGAAACGTTCGCCGTAGTCAGATGTACTAACTGCGACCGGGACTTCAAGGTGTAGGACGTATTGGTATAGAATTCTCACTGGCAGCAACTTCATAAAGACTGTCAGGGTGTACGGCTTTTCGCAGTCCACCGCTTTCCGCACGGCCAGAGCAACAAAAACATTCGGTTGCGCTGGATCGCCCCAACGGAAGAATTTTGTTCAAGGAGCATCGGAAAGGCTGAATTTTGCGGGCGCAAAGGAGGGCTATCGGCAGACGTAGTGTAGGGCGAACGAATCAGTCATCTGCTGCTTGTTCTAAAGCTTGGCTACTATTGTGTCTACGCCTTGCGTGCGTGTCGTCGCGACGAAACCAATAAGCCTGGCAGTGTAAACCATCGGAGGTGTGGCTCATGCATTTTTTTCTATTGTTTGCTAGCACATATTAGCTTTGCCATGGAACAGAATACCGAACCTCCCGTTGAATACCTAACCTCGCGGAGTAGAATACCCAACCAAACCAAACGCCGTTGATCGCACCGACAGCGTCTCAGGAGCGCCGCAGTTCGGTGCCGCCGCTAACCCATCCTGCCTACTCGTCACGAGCGCGGAAACATGGCTCCAGTAAGCATTGCATGTGTTTCGTCACACTGCACGCCTGTATTATGCAAGTTAGCGCAATCATGGAGCTATGGTGTAGCGGCAGTTGTCATGTGCTGGAGACTGTAGTTACGGCGTTATTTAAAACTCTCTTAATAATCCGTGTGGGAACGAATCCATACACGCTCATTAGAAAAAAGTAAGGCAACCAGCGGCTTAAAGACGGTTCAGTTACATCCGGGGTCGGCAACGTTTTGAGGTGGATGGCCCAGTTGCATTAAGCCGATATGGCAAGGGCCAGACAGCAAATGGGGGGAACGGAAGGGGGGTGGGCGGAAGCCGTGTTGCGGCAAGCCACAGTGTCGTTTCTGGCTTGCGTCACGCTGCTGCCGCTGAAGCTGTGACTTTCCGCTACAAGGCTTTAGAGTACATCCAAGGTTGCCATAGCACTGCTTTTACGGGATAATATTTTACTTGGAAGCCGGGAGAAAAACACAGACTAACAGCACTGTAGGTTACAGCCCTCAATGTCAGCATTGAAATAAAGCGTCATGCGTGAACACACTAGAACCACTACGAAGGTAAATATTTGCTTCCACATTCCGGCAGCTGCTGGCATAAATAGGGGGCGTGAAAGCAGGAAATGTTTTTGTTGCTGGAATTGGATGACGCTACGAATGATTCTTCAGGTTCCGGCTTCCTCTCACCCAAAAGGTGTACATTAACCACGACATCTTTTGCAGCAACAGCTGCTGATTAGTTTATTCATATCGGTCTCGTGGTATCCTAAATTTCAATGTGAAGGCAAAGTTCGGAAAACAAGACGGCCGAAAAATGCATCCTTCACTATTGAAAGGACTACTTCATGACTGAAACCGTTTTCATTGTTTGGGTTTGGCAGAGTAAAAACAGTGTTTTGTGGACCATTAGTACATACAAAGGTTGGGGAGCAGATGTCCCAAGCAAATAGAGCACCACATAAATTACATTAATTAAAGGTGGGGACAGTGGGGTAAAACAGTCACTGGTTTCTAAAGTATTTGATTATCATTTTGTCAGTGATCCCAGCTATGCTGTGCAAGCTTCCAATCACAAGCTTTTTCACGTTTGGGATATAACGTGCGGGGGCTTCGCATACATGTGAAACAATTCTGGCTGCTAGCTTAGCTAAAGTAAAAGTATATTGTTGTAAATGCTTGCCAATATATGGCTCTGAATGCAGACACGTCCCCTGCAGCATTGACCCCATATAGCCTCATTGCATTTCGTACAGCTCAGATAGGTGCCGTGGGATTTCCTGTAATGCTTTGAGCTGAAATGCACAGTATCTGATTATTAGCAATATTCGCATTTGCATTCAGTGTTGAACTTCTTTGACTTTCCCATCTCGTAACTGTTTGCTCGGCTATTGTCATAGATAAGAATCCCCCAAAATTCTTCTTGATACCTTACAGACGAATAAAACGTATTATAAAGCTGAACAGTGTCCGCAGGCGTTCCTGTGTTTGCGTAGAATTATTTCAACCTCACTAATTCGTAGGTGATTGTTGAAAAAACCCTTCACTGATAAAGAAACTGCTGCATTACCATCACAGCGTTTGCGTTCAAGTTTGTCATTCCTCAAGAAATTGCTGGGGATGCTTAGTACTTTTTAAGGGTGTGAAGGCAAGCCTATTCGTGCCTTTTGGGGCTGGACTCACCACACTGTGACAAGCTTCTTGGGCAGCAACCTCCGAAGCTCGTTCCACTCGCTACCCATCGCCAGTAGCTCTCGGTTAGTCCCCGTAGGTACCTTTACCACAAGGCCACTCGTATTACACGTGCAGTAGCAGTAAATCCTCATTTGGCGGTGCTGCTTCCCTGATACCAGGCTTTCTCTGCCTGGCTTGCGCTCACTCCAACCACAAATTAATTTAATTAACAGCGGAGCTTTTCTTGGCCAAACCTTTCATGGACCGGGGCGGGGTAATGCGGGCGCAGCACTGTGGAGAGGACGTAGCCAGGCGAGTGGGGGGGGGGGGAGGAGAAAGCGCCAAGCACAGGAGCAGCATAGTGGGTAGAGGGGAGCGGACGCCAAGAGCAGATCGCGGGGCAGAAGCACGGGTGAGAGCAAGCGTCCAGCGCAGGTGGGCCGAGTTAAGGATAGGAGAGGAGTCGACTAAGAGATATCACATGTCCAACGGAGTGGTTTCTTATACAGAGGCTCCCTTAAGCTTCCCCATCTTCCTAGCCCCTGTAAATAAGCTGTAGTTGGTCTTCCAGTGCATGGATGGTCAGCAAGATCTCTTATCTCTCCCCTCTATGCTGACGGAGCCAGCAGGAATTGGGGGGACTTGAGTTTAGTGCATTCTCCGATGATGTGTTTTAGAGTTTCTTGTTTTGAGCATAGCTGCATTTTTTGCGTATCTAATTGGGAACATGCGAACGAGGAGTAGGGGGTATGGAAAGGAGCGTGCCTGTGTCGGTCGACTTTAACTCAGTGAAGACAAGCTAATTTTTTTTCACCCCCGATTTGACTTTCTCCACGTCACAATGCAATTGCTTGAGCATAGACATTTGATGATCTCGCTTTAAATAGCTACCACGTTGATGTCACGGGATGCGCACTAGAATGAAACGAGAAGAGTGAAGTTGCGATCGTGAATGCCCACACCTTTGAACAGTCTAATCCCTGAACTACATATATATTTTAAATTTCCAAATGCTAGCAGATGTTGATAATGTACATATCAGAGTAAAAGTAAGAAGTCAGTAGCGCAGAATTGTGTTATAGGTGTAATTTAATATATAAAATAGTGGTTCTCAAACAAGAGTGTGCTGAGGATCTTTCTGTGTTTGCAAACGTTAGGCGGTCCCCACAACAAAGTATGTTCGTGTATGTTCGTGCGTATCATTTGCACAGCAATTTTTTCCGGCAACTAGTATCCCCCTTACACATCATCCTCTAGTATTCCCCGTAGTAGTATCCCCCTTACAAATCCCCCTTCCGGCAACTACTATCCTCTTACACAATGCCTGAAATTTGTGCATCTGGGCTTTATGCACAGATCATGTGATGTGCACCAACCCAACTTACAAAATTTTAAGTTGGGACAAGTCGCAAAATTTTCCAAAATGCGGGCTATGCGGAAAAGTACACGCACAGCGTGCCATAAGTCTTTTTTATTATTACCAAGAATTGGCATAACAAGAAAAGTCGGGGGAAGAAGAGGGGAGATGGCTTTCTGGGGGAAGGGGGGGGGGCTTAGACATAATACCAGTTGTGTCAGCACATATTTAATACCATCAGGCAGAGATAATTCGAAGGAGAGGAATGGGGTGGAGTGCATTTGGAAGGCATTATCAGATAATAAAAAGGCAGCCTACCATCCTCCCTGAAGAAGAAAGTGTATCTCAGCTGCATCTTAACGGTACTCGCCTACGGGGCCGAAACTTGTAGGTTCACTAAGAGGGTTCAGCTTACATATAGGACTACTAAGCGAGCAATGGAATGGAAGATGATAGGTGTAACATTAAGGGACAAGAAGAGAGCTTAGTGGATCAGGGAATAAACGCGTGGTAAGGACATATTAGTAGAAATTAAGAAGAAATGGACGTGGGCAGGGCATGTAATGCGAAGGCAAGATAACCGCTGGTCATTAACGGTAACAGAGTGGATCCCTAGAGAAGGCAAGCGTGGCAGAGGGCGGCAGAAAGTTAGATGGGCAGATGAGATCAGGAAGTTTCGGGGATAGATTGGTCGCCGTTAGCACAACACCGGGGTAATTGGAGATTAATGGGAGAGGCCTTTGCCCTGCAGTGGGCGTAGATAGGCTGGTGATGATGATAATAATGATGACGACAATATTTAATTCAATCAAGCCCCCACGCGCTGCTACTGTATAATAGCAAATATTTTTTGTTTTCTTTGAAATGCAAAAAATTGTACCATTGCGCTTCGCTGCTTGTAGGTGAAGTCTGCAGGAAGCTTTAATTTTGCCGCGGCGTCAACTGTTTCGCGCACGGTTAGGTGAGGGAGGAGGTCTTCGCCATTGACGACATAACTGCTCAGCTTCCGGAAGCTTCCGTCCTTCAGCGGTTGGCCATTTACGAACAGGTCTCCTTGGAAGCTTCTTTTTCTGCGAAGCGGAAGAAAAGAGCACAGCAAAACACAAGGAAGGTTTGCGTCACCACCGATAGCCCTACAAATTCTTGTAACCGGTACAAGCAGTGGCCTCACCCTCAAAACAGTGCAGGCAAATCCGTTGATCATTTTCCCCCTACTATAAACCCCTCTCGCCAATGAAATATCAAATATATATGCGCAAACCTATGTAGTTTAAAGTGCGGGGCACCATAATGTCGCTACAGACATTGTGGCACATGAACAGCTGGATCTTACACTTCGCACAAAAGTTACCCAGGAATTTTACTTTGCAGTTCCAATGTTAACGTTAGAGAGGCATAAATGTAGAGAGGTAAATATGACTGCCAGGTTGTTTGCGGAATCTGTCAGAAGAGGGATGTTAAGTTGCTGGCGTTGAATGTGCTCGGGAAGATCGAGCAGCCACAAGAAGTCTACATCATCTGGACACCGGGACACCAGTATCTGGCGGGGAACGCAGCGGTAGACGCCGTAGCCCGAGAGCACGCTCTCCGGACGTCCCCGTCGGGCGACCGCGCGCTGATAGCAATTACAAGAAGGTATAGTCGTACGACTTGGAATGCGAATACTGTTCCGTTCCGAACACCCTATACTACTTGGTGTGGAAGTGTGTGGACACCGGCGTAGCGCCCGTCGTCCAGACGAGTAAGGAGCAGTGGGAGGCGCCGCTTACAAACCCCGACCCTGACGACCAACTCCCGCTTGTCGAAATGGCGAGGCGACGGCCCCGGCCCCATTGCATCCCAGACTAGAGACGTCACCCACCCAGGATGAAATGATTTGTTTGCTCCGTTCATGAAGTTGATTACCACCACTACAACTCTCAGGATAGGGCGAGTAGCAAGTTCATGGCGCTTCTTGGGCTTTGGATTGTGTATTACTTCTTATTTGTAGATTGGCAAAAGCCATGATGGTCACATGGATCGTACTTCTAAAGAAACCCAAGAAAGATGGAAACCATATCGTGGGGAGTGTGCACCCACAGGCCTCAGCGAATTTCACATACGGCTACAACAAGCTCAACGAATCAGTATCAATTATTGTTTATATCATTTTGTACCTATGTCGGCTGTATGCTGTATGCATTACGTGCAACGTCAGGTACTTGTAAAGGAATGGTAATAACTAGCGAAGGAAATAATGTTTTGTTCCAATTTCTTCTGATAGGCAATTTAGAGCGAGAGAGAAAACCTTATTCTCTAAACAGCCCTAGCCCGGGCCGTAGCGCCACAGTATCTTCATTAGAAGATGGCTGGCCCGTATAACTCCCAGATGTCCGCACTAACACGAAGGCAGTGGGCCGCCAGAAGTTCTTGCGTCCATTTGACATCTACGCGAGGTCCCGGGTTCATCCAGTCCTCCAAGGAAGCGATGCGGGAACGCAGGTGTGGTAGTACGTCTGGCGGATGGCACTGCCAGTAAAGGTGTCGTACTGATGGGTAGGAAGGGCAGTTGGGGGGGTTGGGGGGGGGCCAAGTTGGTGAAACGAGAGAGGATTGCCATGCATGATATGGATACGGGATGGGGCGATAAGAGAGGAGGTTTGTGCTTTCCGGACCACTAATGCGGCTTCACGGGAGAGGGTGAGGTGGGGGACCGAGAAACACTTCCTGCTTCCGCGTAGCGCGCAGAGATGCCGCCGGCGTGCCTGATATGAAATAGTTTGAGTGCCTGGGTGGTACACATGTGGCCACAACATGGACGTACCCGGGGAGAGTACTCTGGTAAGCTCGTTTGCTCGTGCCGTCCAAGTTGGTGTGGCCAGGGAGCCATACCAGGGTTATCTTGTGGGGAGGATAGGCACGATGGGCGCAGTTGAGGGTGTCAGAGGTATGAGGGTGTGTGGTGTATCGAGAAATATTTTGTAGCGCCTCCTGCGAGTCACTAAACACGAAAATTGGGGTGGCAGGGGGCTCGACTTTCAAAGCGTATTCGACGGCGGGGCTATGGAGAATTCTTTTGGGGTTGTACAAGTTGGGGCGTTTTTGAAGAGGACAATGGTGTCTATAGATCGGGTAGGGCTATGGAGGGCGATAGCACCATCTCTAGAAGTGGAGTGAAAACTGGCGTCCGTGAAGTAGATTGCTGCACCATTCTTTTTAGGCCAATAATGCGCCTGTTCAATGCTTTTGTGCGTTGTTGCCTGCGGACCAAGTTGTGAGCAAGGTGCATGTGGCGAGGAATACGCTCAATTACTAAGTTTGGGAAGAAGGACCAAGGAGGAGGTCAGGGAGGGATTGGGGGAAGATTGTCTGTTTGGTAGTTTGAGAGGGTGAGAATTGTTCGACCTGAAGCCGAGAGCTTTATGCGCTCGAGCGGGGCCTGAAGGTGAGATGCGATTCGTTTCTCTAAGGTATTCTCTAGGGATTCCTAGGGATAAGACGCTTTGTGTGGCGGCATAATGAGGTATCCCCAGTGCCAAACGGTACGGCGCACAGAGGGCTCCTTCGAGGCGGTTTGTCTGGGCGAGTGAAAGGCGGAGGTAGGGCACAGTGTACAGGACGCGAGATGTCGAGAAAAAGTCCACAATGCGGAGGTGAGGCTCTTTGAGGCCTTGTGGGGGGTTAGAAACGCGCTTGCGGAGATGAGAGACCTGAGAGATCTGGGAGTGGAGTATTTGTAGTTGAGGAACAGCAGATCAATTGCGTGTAAGGGTGAGGCCCAAAATTTTTGGTGGATCCACTTGTGGCATGGAGGCTGCGCCAATCAGCAGCTGTATGAAAGAGCGATCCGGGTGAGGGCCTCGTCGCTTAGGCACCACTAAAATGCCAGATTTAGATGCTGATATGTTAAATCCGATGGGAGATGCATGGTCGAGGATGGTGTCGCATGCCAATTGTAAGGCTTCCTCGATATGTGCCGGACTACCGGAGTTCACTCAAAGGGTAATGTCATCCGCGTATATGGAATGGTTGAGGCCGGGGATCCTGGCTAGAAGCGGGGCAGTGATGACAGGGAAATATTAATAAAAATGGGGGAGAGTATGGAGCCCTGAGGGGTCCCTGATGTGAGATAAAAAGGGGTAGCCTGTGAACCGGGACTCGAATAAGCGGCAGTGTGGTTCGAGAGGAAATCTCGAATGTAATTGTACATGCAGCGGCCGCACCCCGTTGATGCCAATGCGTCGAGAATGATGGAATGAGCAACGCGATCGAAGACCTTTTCTAAGTCTAGGGCTAGAATAGCCCGCAGTTGGGCTGAGCTCGAAATTGTGTACACATCCTTTTTTGAGGCGGAGTTTTGTGTCTTGGGTGGAGAGGTGGGCTCTAAAGCCAGTCTAAGTGACAGGCAACGGAGCGTGATGTGTGAGATGCCACTCAAGACGAGTGAGGGCCATACGCTCGAGTAGGTTCCAAACACACGAGGTAAGCGAAATGGGCCGTAAGTTGGTGGTCGTATGGGGCTTACCAGGTTTAGGAAGAACAATTTTTGAATGTTTTTAAGCTTCTGGAATTCGGCGAGTTTCCCATATGCTATTGAAAAGGCGGAGAAGATCTTGAATACCCTCATGTGGGAAGTTTCGGAGGAGCTTATATTGCATACCATCCTCACCCGGTGTAATATCTCGTCGTAGACGGTCCAGAGCATTGAGTAATTCAGTCAACATAAAGGGAGTATCTAGAGGAGATGGTGAAAATGTGTGAATTGGAAGAGTGGGCGGTATAGTTATCCAGACTGGCAGGAAGTGGAGGAGTCGCAGATCATTAGCGAGTTCTGTACGAGAAGCCCCCGGTGTTGAGCGGGATACGAGAGATGGGTTGAGAAGGGAAGGAGGGGTTAATAAGGACACGGAGGAGGCGCCAAGCACGTTTTAGGTGTGCATTCGTGGGTTAAGGTCATCGCATAGAGCCCACCAGTTGGAGCGAACAAGTTCATTAGCATGCGTTTGGGCCTCTGGGTGAAGGTATTTATACGGAGGCGTAGTTTCCGATTGTGTTTCTAGGTGGCGCCAACGCCTAAGAAGAGAACGACTGGGCATTCCATAGGCAACCTCCGTGTTCGGTTAGGTAATGCTTTTAGTGTGCCGCTGACAAAGATCCTGTATCTGATGAAGGCAAGAATCTGGGTCCGCGGGGTCTAAAGGGGGAAGAGAGGCCTGCCTGACTGCATGTCAATCTGTAATTTTGTAGGGTTTATGCGCTCGGCGGCGTAGACGAGTGGATGATAACGTGATTTCCATGATGCATGGTCACTGCCAAGGAACTCATGCATGTGTGACCATGTTGGATAGCCTGGGCCTATGTAGAAAGCTAAGTCACGAGTTGTCGTCTCGGGCAGCACTGTGGCCAGTGCCTGTGGGAACATCAGGATCTGTGAGGAGGGAGTACGATATGCACTGTACTATTTCCCTAGAGAATGGCCACCAACCCCGATTCGAGCACAACCCCAAAGGGCGTGGAGGCAATTGAAGTGCCCCAAGACTAGATGTGGTGGTGTCCGACGAGGGCTTGTAGGGGAACAGTGAATCTAGGGGCGGAACACTCTTGCCTGGGTGGTGGTACACATTAACGAGTTGCATGGGTGCGATAAGTGTAGTAAATGAGACGACTACCCCGTGGGCCATAAAAACTGGGGAGGATGGGAGGGAGTCGACAAGCGGAGTAAATGGAAGGTGAGAGGCTATGAGAGTGATAAGGGAGAGTGAGCTAGGATTCATGGAGTTTCCTGCGTGATAGGCCGTATAGCCCGAGATTCACGGCAGGCAGAAAGCTTCTTGTAAGAGAATTACATCCGGGGGAGTACGGCGAGTTTGAGTAAATGTTCTAAGAGAAGAGAGTTTCCGTTTGAGACCTCGAGTGTTCCATTGCCACACTGAGATAACAAAGGATTGAAAGGGAGAGATGATGCTTGCCCATTATTCGAATTCGTCGGAGCTGATGTCGACATCCTCAGTTTCGGCGGTGGGGCTGTGCAGATGAGCGGGGCGTTTTCCAGCGCTGCCGGAGTCGGCGTCCAAGTTAGGGGGCTGTAGGTCGAGGCTGGAGCTAGATGAGGCACGGGTCGTTTTCTAGTCTTGCGACATTGAGCGTCTTAAACTCGTTGCAGGTGCTCTCCTAGGGCATTAACAGCCTGGATGAGCTCCACTAGCAATGGAAATAAATCAGCCACCTTATCGGGGGTTTTCGCAGGGACAGTGATGCGGCAAGTGGTAGTGGACTGGGGTGCTGCCAGGGCTGCGCGGTAGACGGGTGGTTCAGTGATCGGGAATGTCAAAAGTTTGGTCGGTGCTTCTTGATTGGAGGCGGGAGGAGTTTACTTCCTCACATTGCTGTGTTGGGACATCGCTTGCGTCCCTCGCTGACCTGGCGGCGGGAGCTTCGGCCATTGGACATGACCATTGTGTTTGGGAGGGGGTGGTGGTGGCTGAGCTAGGTTTTTCGTTCCTTTGGGTAAGGAGCGTTGACGTACTTTGGAGCGCGATCGGGATCGGTGGCCTGAAGTGTGCTTTGTTCGGAGGGCCTGGATGCGTTTCTTGGCTTGTTGGGCCATGAAATCGTCGGCTTGCTGGCGGGTGAGGCAATCGGTGGAGGTGCTGGCGTGAGATCCATTACAGAGGGAGCCCTTCGGTACGCAGTCATGTGTCGTCGTTGGGGTCAAGTTGGTGATGTCCAAGGAGCACACAGGACAGGGGCGGGTGGTGTGTGGCAAGGGGCAAACGTCCTCCCGGTGGCCTAGTGTGTGGCAGCGGGTATATAACCGTGCCTTTGGCAGGTGCGGGTGACATCGGTTGTGGCCGCTGCGCTAAATGATGTAGCGGGGCACCGAAGTAACTTCAAAGGGGATGAGAGCCGACTTGGTAGCGCCAATAATGTGAGCGGCCATTATGCCGACAGGCGTGGTTTGGACACGTTCTCGCATCAGCGATTCCGCAGGGGTATTTTGTGCAACACCATGAATGACACCGCGGCACGAATTTTCTGGAGAAGCCTCGTAAGGCCGAAGGTGGAGAACCGTATCGTTGAGTGCCAAGCTGGTGAGCTTCAGTAGCTTTGCTGCTGCAGATTCCCGAAGGATTCATACGCTGATGAGGCTTCTGGCGGGGAGCAGCTCCACCACGGTGCGCGATATCTCACTTGCTGTCAGTTGTCCAAAAGAGGTAATGAGTTCGGCGATGGCATAAGTGTCACATTTGGATAGATTTATCCCTGCGGGATGGAGGATTATCGTGTTTAGGTTCAGGCGTGGACGTCGGGAGCGGTGGATCTCTATCCATTGGTGTTCACCGTCGTCTTCAGGATGTGCACTCATGATGGCACGTTATGAGGGCAAGCAGTTTCTACTGCAGCATCTAGGTGGTTCCGAACGTGGCGGCCAACGCGGAAGCCGCCATTAGGCCTAGCTCCAGAGCGGAGGAGCTAGAACCATAAGATCGCTTCCGAGTTGCGTGAAGGCTTGACGCGGATGGAAAGTCGTGCCTGGCGACTTCCTGTGCAGGATGACTATCTTGGGCGACCTTCCAGAGGTCAGGAACGCTGTGCCAGGCGAAAATTCTGAAGCTTGAAGTGACCGCGCCTTCACTCTTCGACGTAAAGCGAAAGTCGACAAAGCACCCGCATGTTTCTTCTTCTTGTTCTCAATTTAAATGCAGGGAAAAGCATCCGCATGTTTCTTCTTCTTCTTCGCAATTTAAATGCAGGACTACGGAAGCTCTAAGCAGGGTTTTTGTGACACAAATGGCATATGTCTTGTGACATATTTCGTGTCCTTGAAAGAATTAGAAAGGTGGGCATATGGGATCTAGCGTATATAAAAATGTATACGCTCGCGGATATAAAAACTTGTATAAATAAAAATACAAACCTGCCGTGAAATGTTTACTTTCGATCCTATGCTCTGCCAGTAGTAGTAGGCTACAGGTGATTACTTCCATGTGTTTTAAATTTGCAAGTGTTTTAAAATTTAAGAATTGACTCTTAAATACTATACATTGGGGTGTTTGACCATGTGGTTGTTTTTTATTTGGCTTTTGACCTGTATTACCTGAGCTGGAAAGGGTGTTGTTCCCCAGTTTCACTTCGCTTTGTTTTGGGGGGAAAAGAGGGGGGTAACATGGAAGAAGAAAATGGAAGAATCGGGAGTGCTGTTTGTACTCAAGTCAAGAAATTGCTGTATATGTAGGCTTGTTCGTTTTCGGGTTTTATATCCCTTTAAATTAAGGGGGGGGGGGGGCAAAAACGGTGCTTTTTTGGAAATGTATAATCCGGGAGAAATTGCGTTATTTTTTTCAAATCCTTCAGAAATTCGGGTTTTTTCGGGTTAAATCTACTGATGCACTGTACTATGTAATACACTAAGTTTTTTTTATCAGTAGGTATGACGAACTTCTTAACTCTAACGCGTTAAAATTGGTGTTGGTTTCAAGCTAGTATTTGAGAGGGGGGAGAACATCGCGGCTTTAGCAAATACTGGGAAAAGTTTGGCGTTTCCTTAGAAATGAACCGGTAATAAAGACAGGAAAGAGCATTGATAACTTCAAGGTACTCAAACAAATTTTTTTTGCAAAAAAAACGGTCATCGATTGATTTGACATCCTACTTTACATACATTATCATCTGCAATGCGCAACATGCTGGCCTCTATTCGAGAACTGTCCGATCATTGAATGTGTCTCAGCTTGGAGAGAGTTCTCTCGGCATTGCAGCTTCCGTTTGCAAGGCGCCGCAATGTCAGCGTTTGCCAGCCTGGGGCAGCGAGCGGTAGAGTCATGCCAATACTCGATGTGTTCGAAAGTTTGGTTTGTGGGGATGCTTCCAGCAAGAACTGGTTGATAACGTCGAGACCTAAACCCACAATTGGGTAGATGGGTACTTTGAAAAGGTCCGTTCAGGGAAAAATTGGGTTTATCTCGATTTTACTGAAGCATGTTCTGGTTGTGAATGTATATGACAGGACTACGTAGTAAGGGCAAAGAAAATACGTGCAATTATTCTACAAATTCGGATGTCGCGTCGAATATAGCGATATTATATTCTGGTCCTAGTCGAACAGCACAATTAAAAACCTACAAATAAATTTTAGAACAATTGTGAAGTTACTTTATTCTTGCTCCATAAAAGTGAGTTGCGGATAGAGTATGCATTTTTTCCCTCTTTTTTAGTCTATTTCGATAATACGATTTTCGGATAATACGTTTTGTTTTCCGGTTCCGTGAAAAACGTATCAACAAAATTTCACTTTATAGTTCACTTTATAAGTTAACTTTATAAGCAGTTATAGTAGGAAGAAAGTTGCGCAATATAAAATATAATATCACCAATGCATCTATCAGGGTAGATTCTGTATGTTGTTATTCAATGGAGAAATATTGTAAACCCTTCATATGTACCGTTTATTGCTTTACAAGTTGTAAATATCAGATTTGGTAATTGCTAAGTATTCGCTTAGATATACAACTGCTCGAAGAAACGATCAATAGCTTCGGATCAACAATCACTGCTCGCCAACAACAATTACAGCCTCTCTGCCACTGCCAGAAAAACATTGTACCGTACACTTCACGCTCCTCGCCTGCCTACCGTCGATTCTGAGCCTCATTATGAATGGTTTTAATGGTTTCAATTTGGTGACCACTTGAACCATTTTGTTCGGCAAGGGCTAGAATAAAAAGACGCTTCTGACTTCGTGTACGACTTACAGTCTTGTTCAACCCTTTCTAGACCACATCAAATGTTTCAGGGCTACAAGGTATTCCCCAAATATTTGATGAAATTAAGAAAAAATTGGGCCCATCTCCCCACGAGGGGGACTCGAGTAAATGCGTCGCGCAGGGGGTGGGTGTATTGCGTTAACGTTAGTGTTTGGGGGGTGGTGGTGGGCTGGTAGTGAATCTGTTAACTATTATTGCTTATTACTAATAATTATTATTATTTCTTTCATATATTAATTATTACTTTCGTGATTTTGCGACTCGAGTCCCCCTCGTGGAGAGATGAGCCCAATTTTTCTTTTTTTTGTTACGCAAGAAGTGAAGGCAAGGAGTAGGTTGTTGTAAGTCGTTATTTATTTATTTGTTGCTGTTTCGTTGTATTGGACGCTGAGAACGACGGCTTCGTGGTCGCTAAAGTGTACTGTTAAGGGGTCTTTAAGCAGTGGTCGTGCGTTGCAGCAACTGGTGAAGACGAGATCGATGCAACTGCTGCCGTGTATCACCAGCTTCTTGACGTAGTTTGAATGAGTCAAGGATATAAGGCGCGTTCGTACCCTTTGATTCTGTGTCGCTTTTGTGGCGCAGTGGGAAGAGCACCGTGTACCTCGCGTTCCGCCCACAGGTCGTGGGATCGAAACCAGGCGCCGATAACTATTTTTTTATATATGGTGTAGGGGAGGGGTGCGGACCTGTTGTTGAGAGTGAGGAGGTAGCGTGATGCGGGAGAGGAGGAGTGGGGGAGAGGGCGCACCTGAGCGCTGAGCTGTTGCGGACGGACGGCGGACGCTACATGTGAGTTAAAGAAATGCAGCTTTCTGGCATAAAACGTTTCAGGACTCTCTCGGGAGGTAAGCTTGTACAGGTGCCCAAAAGGTAAACGGAGCACGGATCGGGGATTTTGATGGGATTTTTCTACCATGTGCCTGTCCAGCAACCTCGAACTGACTTTTCAAGAAGGTTATTGTAGAAGAAATTCGGACCGCACATATTTTATATATGCTGGTAGCCGCATAAAATGGAAATGTTCTAACTTCACGACGCCGTGCTCCGTTTACTTTTTGGGGCACCTGTATTTTGTATTTGTGTGGCTGTGCCATTTGGCATGGCCTAAAAAATTTTCCCGACGACTGTACATGCTAAGCGAGAAAGAGTCGTATTGCCTGCACTGCGGCGGGTCACAGTCACTGCATTTCTGTACCATCCAGTGGCGGCATTCATTGAGTAACCATGGTCTCAGCACGCCATCTTTTGTGACTTCTTGAAGTGAGCACTTATTTGATCATAACTGCCGCAGCTTCCTTGAGCAATCCGAGAACCGCTTTCTGGAGTGCTGTATCGATGATTGCTTACCCCTGCACCTTTGATTTAACCAAACAAACTTCTCGATTTTGAACGGGCTCTTGCAACTTACTGGAAACCGCAGAGAACGTTTAGAAGCGTCGTCTTGCCAGCTCCAGAAGGTCCGATTATTGCCGTCATCTCACCAGGCCTTAGATTTCCCGCTACGTTGTGGAGAAGCTGCTTTGTACCTGCGGAGAGAAAGCGCCATGACTGCTGAAAAGCAAAACTTACGTTGTCAAATGCTATTCGTTGTTTTCACATTGTAAACATGGTACATCATGGTTTATGGAGAGTCAACGCGGACCAGGGGTGTCATCTCGTGACCACCCGCCATGGTTGTGGTGCTGAGGAGGTTGTGCCGCGGAGCCCAAGAACGCGGGTTCCATTCTGGACCGCGGTGCCTGCATTTATTGTGGACGCGATAAACGAAAATGCCACTTTGTCAAGATTTCGGCGCATGTTAAAGACCCCCAGGTGGCCAACATTAATACGGAGCCCTCCACTACGGCGCGCCCCGTAGCCCAGGTGAAGCTGCGGTGCGTTAAACTCGAGTATCAATTATTCATTCCATACCTATTAAAGTCGTTGGCTCTAATTACTCATAGGTTTAACCATATCCTGTCGATGTTCTTCCTCTAATGTGAGGTTATCAAAATCAAGCAAGCCGTAGCTGAAACTAATAAATCATGCATGGGATTGAATAAATCCTACCTATGCTGGATCATTACCTCATTCTATTCCGTAAAGAGGATTAGTAAATAGCCCATGAATTGAAGGAAATTGTGCCGCAAAGTCGTTCTTCGCAGCCGTTGCCAAGCTGTACATATACCTGAGTACTTACTTGTAAGATTGTCGGCAACACACATTGAAGAGTAGACCCCGTGGCACAAGTAAAAGAAATTCTTAGGAGGAGTCACGGAGCCAAAATACAACTTCGTTTAATTTGGAAGAACTAACCTTTCGTAATGTATTCAGGGACATTTCACCCACGAAATGCACCAAACGGAAGAAATGTTCACCACCAAACGGAAGAAATGTTCAAAAAGGTTCACATTTTGAGCTACCATGACGTATCGTCTCCGGAAGTGACGTATTGTGGCCCAGCACTAAAAAGTGGCTGACGATTGCATTACTCTTAATGCAGAATTTGAGAGCAGCTGCGTAGCTGTTTCGACTACGCAAAAAATGTGGCAAAGAACTTATATGTACTGTTACAGACCCCTTTTATTCTTCGCATTATATTCCTTCTTCAAAAAACACCCTTTTCCCAGTTCTTGATTGTCATGAAAGAGGCCTTGTGGCTGCAGAAATGGGCAGATATGTGTTTGACTTGCTGCACAAATGCCTGACTCTCAAAGACGATGTATATGCAAGTATTTCGCCAAATGTAGAAAGCCCTGAGAGGCACTACGGAGAGGAATCGGGTTTACGGGTTAGCACAGCTTCGTGGCCAAAGACCGTAGGTTTCGGTGACTACGGCTGTCCGACCCGTCGTAGGAGATTCCTCTTTGTCTTGAGATCAGCCTTGCAGTCCCCCACCACTAACATCGGTGTACATTTATGAGCGAATAATGCGAGGTGCAGGAAGTGCACTACGTCTTTGGTGAGCACTATAGGCAGAGAGGTAGGCAATCCTAACCAGCAAGCCTTGTCTAACTTCGCGCCCCACACCTCGCCAATATCATCAAACGTACCAACGATTTTTATTGACATTGCTGGCAGACCCATACGCAAGTAGATAGCCTTTCCCGCAGCTCTGTTGCGGCCTCTGCGAGGCGCATAACTACTGTTTCAACAGCGGACACCTGTGTATTATTGCTTCGGCGTTGCCGAGCCTCTGCTTGGGCGGCTTGTTTAGCTGCAGCGGCCCACGTAGCATTTCCTACGTCTCAGGAAGTGTTTGCGTCATCATCAAATGCACGACGTCGCGCGCTACACTGGCGTATATCGCAGTGCGTCACCACCCCCGAACATAGAGAATTTTTCTTGTATGTCGGCGGGGATTCTCTAGGTACAACCGTCATCTTCTTTTAAAGCAAAGGTTTACTGCTATCGTGTAGCGGGTTTGCGGAGGATGCGGAAGTTAACCTTTTGAAAGGAGACACACCACTGGCGACACACCCCTCGCAGCATATACCGTAATTCTCAGGGGCCGCAGCCGGCGCTATGCACATGGCCCCGTTTTAAGTCGTTTTGCGAGTTAGCGGCTGCTAAGCTGATCAGCCGCTGACCAAAAAACGGCCGCCTGCCACGCATTCGCCGCTGGGTCGTCTCGGGATTTGTGACTTATCTTTCACCTGCGTTCGCCGTGAAACAGGAATGCCGCGTTCGCCGGGAATAAAAGCGAGGCTGGGCCTCCTTCTGTGAGCGTTGCACGGGTACCGAACTACCTTGAGCCGTGGTTGACAAAACAGCTACATCAAAGGTTAACCACGCGAAACCAGGACTCAACCACACTAAGCAAACTCTTTCTTTGCATATCCAAGGTTAGCTCAGCTAAGCCACAACATTTTTTTTCGCACCTAAATTGCATAGCTGGGAGCTTGTTAAAGGAACGCACCATGGCAGAAATAACTAAACCATGCCTTTCGCTTTGCCATCAATAGACGTGATATCAATAGAGGAATATTTTAACTGGTTCTTATTCTGGTGTTGTCGTCCATTCTGTGTGCTTTCTCTTGACCACGACGCCGAGTATTCGAAATACCCAATGAAGTAATGTTTATATACCAGTATGTATTCTGGAATACAATAGCGGAGGTCACGCGAACGTTTGTATATTCGGTTTAGGGCAGAAACAGGCTTTTACTGACAAACAAAAGCAGTATGTAGGGGAGTGTGGGCCTAAAGAATTAGGCAGTAGGACCTGCTTGCAACCGAATTTTAAAGGTTATGCACTTCTTTTGCGCACTCTTTACAACGGGAAAAGCGGGATAAATGCCGGAAGCGTTGGTTCATGGCAAAATTCCATTCGGCGGCAATGAGGGCTCTTTCGCGATATGTCCGTTATTTACAGGTCGAAGAGGAACGGCAGGGCTATTATCCAGCCGATACACTTCCAGGAATGTGGGAGCAGCTGAAGGCCGCGAGGGCAGGTGCCCAGTCGGGAAACATTTGAGCGAGGTGAAGCTTACGTCTCTGCGACGTCACTTTCGGAGCATATCTCGCTGAGCCACCACGCAGCCTGCGTGGCGTGTGGCACGTCAGGTTGTTTGTGTTAACGCGGGAATACGGCGCTACGCACGTGGTTCGTCTTCCGTGACTCATTTCTGCTGTCGGTGTCGTATGAACGCCCCAGTGCAAGAAACGTCGCACCTGCTCTCCCGCTCGGCTCTTGGCCGAGCGGCCGAGCGGCTTTCGTATGAGATCATGAGAATTGTATGGTGAAAACGAACAGAATTTCTTCTTCAATTCAAACATTCCTGAAGTCAAATTGAAAAGATAACCCGACAGATCCATTTTAAATACACAACAAAGCACTGCGGGTATATCCAAAACACTTCACTTGTTGGTTAAATTAAAAAGAGAAACTGTTCCGCAGTTGTCCCGAACAATAACCTGCAGACCAGGCCAGGCCAAGTTTAGGGTCAAATGCTAACGACACCTTTTTACCCTTGTTTTCATCTCATGTCTAGAGCGATAGCCACATGCTGTTCTCACCGAGGGAAGCTCCGTCATAGTTATTCGCATGCCTCATTCGGATATTTGATAATCTTTATTGCATTTATTCGACGTTTAAGGCCACGAAGATATTACATAATGAAGGGAGGGGAGGGGAGTACATAGGAGCTGGTACCCGATTTCACAACAAAGTAATAATAATGAACGTTTCCCAGGCGCGGTGTGAGAGTAAGGTGTTATGGACCTTGCATCATGGGTATGTTCACGGCAAATTTTGAAGAACAATGGAAGTTTCACTAGGTGAAAATTACAAGTGCACAAAAACTCGCATAAGGGCTAAGCGAGCAAGCACAGCTGTACCTGCGTTTTGATGGGAAGGATCTATGTGAGGACCACCTCAATTACCCCGACCCAGGGTTGGCGGCTTCGAACGAGGATGTGGATTTTTTAACAATAGTTGGGATTGGCCTAGTTGAAAGAACCTTGGCTCCCACTGACCCCGCGTCTTCAAAACGAACCCCTAGAATTTCCCGCTGCGGGTTGCTTCAAAGCCAAGCTGGCGATACTATGAAGGAAACACTTATCTATGGGAGGAGACGCAGAATGTGTTGCAGCCACAGCCGCAAGTGCGACAGTTTAAACTGAAAATCCTCCTTTTGACAATGACAAATGCTCGACCTTCACATTCACATACTAAATCTAATAGTTCTTCACTCGAGCTCACAAATATTCGTCTTCGCGTGAAGTGTGTTCTTTAAAGGCCCGCATTTTAATATAACCTTTGACATGAACTCGCCTACCTCGGTCTGACGGGGCGCGTTAATCCGCCCGATCACGACTAGAATCTTCGAATGGGGCATTATAAATTGTCGTACGAGCTTTGAGTGCAAGCAAGCTATTAATAATGATGCACCCCGCTTAATCCCCTAGGTCTAGCCTTCCATAGATGGTTGCGTAATGCGGTTTTTGCATATTGCGTTACTGCGCCTAAAGGCAGGAGGCCGTTTGACCTCTTACGCCATGCAAATCGCGCTCAACGAATCCTAGAATCCACGTTGCTTGTCGCCTTTTTTGGATATATTCCAACCCGTGTAGGAAGCATTTCTTGCGTGATGTTCCTCTCTGCGTGAGTAGTTTGAATTCGACACATGGCTACCGTGCGCTGTCGCTCACTGATTCTTTCTATGCTCCTAACGCGTTATAACCCCCCTAACCTTGGCGAAGCTAAGTTTAGCACGCATAGTAGCGGGCAACGGCAAAGCAGTCGCAGTGTACGTGACCATTTGACTCGCTTAAAGCCGATCTTTTTTTACTTCATTTAAAATAAAGTGATAGCTAATTTATCAGCGTTCGTGTAGCGGCAGAAATCTGCTCGTTTTAATCGGCAAATGCCAATGTCGCCATCTCTGAACGCCTAGGCAAAACAGCGCAAAAAAAAAAACACAAAGACAGAGAGAGATACATGACTTGGTCTGCGCTGAACTATAGACTGGTTTTATTCAACTGGTCAAACTGGGAGTTCGCAAAACTGCGAGTTTGACCATCTCCAAATGTAAAAATGCGCACTGTAAAAAACTATGTAAAAAATGCGCGGGAGGGGAAAGATGCAGATGGCTTCCTGGCAAGCCATTGTTTGATTTGTAAGGACTGTTTACCAGAATTACAACGCACTTCTATCATTAGAAAGTGCAAATCACGGCTCTCACGTGAAAGTGTAGAATCTGAACGGAGTTTAACGCTTCGTGAGTCACGCGTCTGCATGGCCTCTATCACCTTGTCCGAGAAAGAACTAAACCTTCTACGTATGCGCAGATAAACATCAGGTTCGACGGCTCTATATATTGTCTCTCTTTCAAAATAAAACCAGTTGATAGTTCAGCGCAGTTCTCTTCGAGTGTCTTTCTCTGTCATTGTCTTTTTTTGCGCTGTTTTACCTAGATTATGTACCAGCACGCCCTATTTTACAAGTCAATTCATGAACGTGTTTTGCTTTTGATAACCTTTCTCATAATATCCGACAGACGGAAGGGGCTTGCTTCACCGTGCCCGTACTTGACCGCCCGGCACACAGCTTCCTTCTTCAGGGCAGCGTAGCATGAAAGCATGGCAGCAATCAGCTCCTATTTCGCTTCCCTTGCACGCTTGAGTGGCATGACCCCCGCGAACGACGTATACGGATGCCGCTGTTTTATGACCATGGAGGGCAAAAGTGCGCTGGTTTGACCTTCCGGAATTCGCGGACGTACCTTTGACAGCATTTCACAAGAGGGCTCCGATGCCTATTTAGTGTTGTACCTCTACATTTACGTTGTCAACTGCCTTTGGAATAGATACCTGTTTGCTGCCGGACACGCCGGGACAGTCGCCAAATAGGTGGCTCAAATGCCTGCCAAAGAACTCTCGCGGACGTGTTTATGTTGCCGCAATAGCTATGCGTGTATAAGGTATAACGGCACCACGAAAACGTTCCGGCGTGAACCCTGTACGTGCAAATGCCTTAAATGTGTATACAGGCGATAACACCGAGGTGATGCGACCTACAGCTGGCAGCTGTTGATGATAACGATGAATATCTGCCGATGATATTGCATGCAGATTATGTTAAATGGTCGTTAAAGTCGCATAACCCTGATCGTCATACTCCGCCGTTTTTAATTACAATATAAGCTGTAAATAAGGACAAAATATCCAGGGCAATTTGGATAAGCACTTGAAACCTTCGTACTTTGAAACACTGCTCTTATCCGTAACCATACTTGGCTGATTAAAGATGCCCACGCGTTGTAATGAACTTTGACTGCTGTTTACTATAAATAAGAGCAAATTTTCCAAGTGTTGACGTCATTGGTCTATGCTCGTCTATCACTGCCCGGATCTCCCCACCAGCTCATCTCCCTGTCTCGTCTGAGCGTTGACGCCACCCAATTACTCTTTGGTTGCCTTTTAGCACACAACATGCGACCTTTGGCTAACAATAATGAGAATGACGCCATTTCATCACAGCTGTTATATTCCAGCCCTCGACTCTTAATCCAGACAATCAGCTTAGGAAGCAGGCAGTGGCGCCCCAAACAGTTGTGGCCATGCGCACGATTTTATTCTACCTAACTGTTTCTATCTTTAAAAATCGAAATTGTGTTACGTGACGTCTCGTACGCTACGTGCTCGGAATTTCGTGGCCGCGAATCTGCTGCGTGCGCTAAAACCGAAGGGAGTTGAATATTACCCTAAAGCGAAACGGTACATGTGTGTGTGAGTTACTGAGCGGGTAGCGAAAGAGAAAGGTGTAATAGCTTATTGTTCGCAACAGAATATGCTTAATTGTGCTAGGATGTAAACAATTAACTCTTCAGTAAGGCCAGCTGTAGAGAAGAATTGCGTTGGAGGACATGTTCAGTTCATTGTATTCACGAAGCCGCCACTAAATGCGTTGATGGTAGTTTTGCTTTTGTGGTGACAATTTGGTGTCCTAAGATACGCGATCGTAATTTATTTTACTGGAATTCAATGAATAGGATCACGTTTGAGAGATGTTGCATATTGCCCGTTGTAATATGGCTCCCTAACGCCGGGAGAAGTAAAATAGGCCTTTTTGTAGAACCATGAATGAGAGCCGTCTTCCAGTGTTGGAGACATGGAGACACCGCAGCTTACAAGCGCAAGTATGATAATATTTGCAGAGCATGATGATGACAGCGCTTCGCAACGTACTAAGCAAACATTTATAAATGACTCGAAAGGTGGAACGAATCTTTTGAGAAAGCCCTCAGTGGGGCTTTTTGGGATGAAATAGGGCGTGCGAAGTGAGTTTTGAAGCTTAAGAAAAATCATAGGCAGTTAGGAAATCATGCCTTCAATACGTTTACTGACCTTTCCCACTGGGTACCTTGAAGGTGAGATTCTTCCAACTTATCGCGGTTGGCGTCACAGTTCCATCGGTGGCGCCGAGGCCATCCGTGTTTTCCGCTGGCACAATCCGAGGCTTCATCTCCACAGCCACGTCTGCAAGCCCAGAAAAAACGGCGAAACGTTCACTTGACACTCTCCAGCGTATTGGCGAGCCTTGTTTCTCTCGTATTGCTGACTTTTGACTCACCGAGACCATTATGTGTTTGCTTTCACCTTTCATATAAAAAGTTTCAAATTTGGCGCTACGGTGACGTTTATACGACGTGGAGTTACGTATGAACGTTGGCCAGCGCTAGAGCCTGGTCCATTATCAGTCCGGAATCGTCCGCGGACTGCCCGAAACCAAGACTGGCGCTCGATATTCCCATATCTACCTATTGGACTTCCGGACCGAATGTAGTCCTCGGACTTCCGGCGGAGAATCCCATACTGATAACTCGAGCTGGCCAATAGTTATCAGTGTGTTAACTGCTTGTTAGCCTGCAAATGATATGAACGATCAAACGTAAGCAGACGCCACACCACAAATGCTTTGTGATATGTGCTGGCAGTGGCATAAGTGGGCGGCCGCCAATCACACAAACAAGATTCTGTGACGTCATAGAGAAAATCGCGGGAGAGTGCGTGGTGAGTCGCCACTGCTTCGTATTTCCCCTTATATATGTACTCCACTATGCGCTCGGAGTTTGCGATAAAGATTGGTATCATTTTAATCGGGATGAAGCAGTCTTTTTAATGAATCAAAATTTTATTTAGTCTTCATGGCCCCTCTAAGGTCAAACTATATCTGTACAGCCGAAACTTTGACAACAGGGAAACTATGAAAACTTTTTTTTAACGGATATACTTGAGTACCAAAAAAATAAAACGACTCTTGATTGTCTCCCTTTGAAGCGGTGGTCCCGATCATATTGATGCTTGAAACAACGAGAACAAACATGATGCCACTGCTGGGAACACCTCAAGGATTACCGACAATATGTAACGATAAATCTCCGAGGAAAAAAAATCGATGAGTGTCGTGCTATTTACTGCAGATGCAAGTTATATCGCATCCGAACTTTCGCCGTTTGGTAAGATGACGCGGCACCTAATATCACTGCTGAAAAACCCCGCTAAGGACACATCGCTTGCCTTGTGTTTTCTTGGTGAGCACCTACTCTTCTAAAAATTACATTTTGAAACAAAGATTTGATTGGAAAGGAAAGGTATTGCAGCAGCGCTGCGGCAGTTTCCAAACAAATACGACTTTGAAGACCTCACAAAGAAACTAAAAAAATGAAGCTGCTACAACTGGTAGGAAACTAGCCGTTAAATAAAATACCGGATATCAAGATGAACTTGGTAGGCATTTGTTTTACATCAGCATTAAACTTTGCGAACGGAATGAGCATTTGATGGACGTGCTTGATCAGAGGTAAGGGAACGCCCGAGTGGTTCCGGAATCGGTTAATTGTTATCAACAACGATCAACGCAAACATTGTTCTAGATTTCCGTATGGTATGATCAGATGAGAAGATTGACGCCATTGCTGCTTGAGGAATATCTCGTAGAGAACATTGACAAAAATCGTGAAATTAGAATCGGTTTCCTTTCGGACACTAACGTGAAATCATCGACATAGATGCCTTATCTGGAGACGCATTGTGTGGTTTACTACAGGTATTTCATTTTTTGAATGTTTATTATCCCTCACAGCCACAGTTTTTATACAATCGCAAGTAGAAGAGAAAAACACCACGCGCTGTTTGCAGCCGCTGCGCCACTTCAATAACGTGCCATTGGTGATGTGGTTTTTGTGCTATCTCAGTTTCATGACTGATATGAACTTTTCCTTTGGTCGCACGCAGATTGCATCCGTGGAACGCTTTGCCACTCCGCTAAAATGGGTTCTGTTAACTAACCGGAGCGTCGTCATTGCCGCAGTAAGCCAATTGGTAGGGAGGATGGTGCGACGAAAACGGTATTTCCGGAGGCACTTTTCTTCATAAATGTTTGCCGTGATTAACCACGGTTAAACCAAGCTTGTCCAATTACAGCTAGGTTCTGGTGAAGCCGCTCCCACACAGCCGCTTTTGCGGCAGCAACTACCGCAGCTGCAATGGCACCGCTGGCAAAAAAGAGACGCTGCTCTGCTTCGTTGGCACGAGCGCGAAGGGAACGGGGAGTGCGCAGTAGACGCGCAGAGTGTAGAGTGATGCCGAAACTTGTCGGGCGAAAGCTCGTTCTCCACGCCGAGAGCACGCACACTACCGATGGCCCACGCCCCTAGTCTTTCCCCGTACACCTGGTCCCCACACCCCCTGGAACCACCCAGCGATTAGACGCTATCTCTCCGCAAACCCGCGAGGCGCTGGCTTGACCTTGGTGGAGTCTCTTCTCCCCGATTCAGCCTTCATTGAGTTTCCCTCACCCAGAGAGGGGTTTATTGGATGGGTCTGTCGCCCTTTTTTTTCTTTCGTAAAGCACCACACACACACACACACACACACACACAAGGTCATATTTAAGGCACGAAGCGTTTTCTGCGGAGCATTCCAGCTTTCACTCTACACTATAGATCAGTCGGCCACAGAAAAAACCCTAAATTTATTGCCAATTGCGGTGTAACCTTGAATATTTGCGAATGATACGTAGACAGGGGTAACCGCCTGAAGCAGTACTCAGGCCATCAGTTTTGTATTGCGCTCCCTTGAACTACGTCCAAATTAATCAAATCTTTTTGATAAGAGGACCAGTATCTTTTCAGAGGGCCTTTCACGACCCACTAATCTGCCAACGTAACACCGCGGCCCCGCCGGCACGCAATGGTTGGTAGACAGAGCCGAAACAGACGACAGTGCGGCGAGCGACGGCGGAGGATGTGGGGCGTGCGCGCACAATACAAGCACAAAATGGCGACCTCCGCAAATGGCGGAGCGGCTTAACCGCAACGAGACGTTACAACCTCTCGTAAGCTATTCTTTTTGTCATGGTTCCAGGCGAAGTAGTAGATGTCGTTAAGTGCGCACAGGAAATGCTAGACTGGTACCCGCAAGGAACTCAATCACACAGTCGTAGGATGGCCGACAACAGGACATCCGTTCCCATACACTGAATCCTATTTTTCTTTACGTTTTTATGGCGCTTAATCTAAACGTACGGAAGGATATATACCAGAAAGGTTTACCAGTCCCAGTGCACATAATCCACAGGAAGACGCGTAATCCGGTATTCGGCGAGCAAGAACAGGAACTTTAGGTACTTCAAAACAGGGACAGGGGCTTGAAAACTTCATAATGACTTGGCCACAATGTCAACCTGGGCCCACTTCACGCATCTGAAATACGCCTGTCGATGATTGCTTAACAAGGGGGTGCATAGATTTGCTTGCAAACATTTTTCCCTTTTCGTCTGCCGAAAGTGCGGTAGGGTGCTTAGAATCGGGGGTGCTTAGAATCGCAAAAATTACGCCCACCTCCTCTCGCGGGAACCCTGGTGTGATGCGACGCTGAGGGTGGTTCAAGCCCAGCGGAGAGCAACCGTCGACCGAAAGGCCGCCGGTGAGCGGCACACCGGTTATATGCGCAGCGCGCCCGAAGGAGAGGAGACCGCGGAGAGAGAGAGTGTCGCGGCTTATGACGCAACACAATCCAACACAATCCACTTTAATCCAATCCAATCCTAATCCAATCCAAGCCAAGTCAAGTCAAGTCAAGCCAAGCCAATCGAATCCAATCCAATGCCCCTCGTGAGAGCGTGTTCGCTATCGGAGAGGAGAGGGGGAGAGTGGCTGCGGACAACAACAACGGACGCACGCAGGACGGACAGGGCCGCCGACAAGAGATGCTCTCAGCGTCGCATCTAAAATACGGTATCTGCAGCATAGAGTTTCTTACATTATAACTAGAGGGGAAACTGGCGCTGCGATCGTACGCCTCAATGGGCGTGATGGGTAATTGTGATTCGGATTGGCGCTGATGGCTCGTGGAACTTACTATGGATTGCAGGCGGTTTCGTTTCCGTTTTGGATTTGCATGAACGCATTTGCTTACACGGGGTGTTGGGAGGAGTGATCAAAAATACGTTTCTCCTTGAACTGCATGCCTCGCGTGCACTGATGCCGCCCTGAGTGGAATGTTTTACAACCGGAGTTGCGAATTGGGTGGGTTATCAATGCATTGCCGCACAGCGAGCATGAAAATAGAAATGACGGCGCTCTGTGCGGCGAAGTTGTCTGCTAATTAGGAGTTGCGGCGCTGCTCATTCGGTAGAGCAATGTATTGTCAAAGCTGACGACGGTTGCGAATCGCTTGGAACAGCCACACCTTTCGTGCGAACGCCGGCTCCTACGGCGTAGACCAGCAGCACGGGCGGCTGATAGGAACGCAGCTTGATGGATGTCCCTAATTCACGCAAGAATAACTTCTCCAAAGGTAATCGGTTTCTTTTTTCTTATGAGCACAAAAATTATCTTACTATTACAAACCACCAGCGCCGAAACTTTTACAAAAAGTTTTTAAAGAAGTCCGCGTCCTGCTGTAGTTGGCGGAAAATGGTAAACCTGCTCCACAAACTCTCTCGACTCCGCGTCTGCTTTTTATTTAAACGCGCCGTTTTGTTTCGCACAAAGCCGGTTTTTGTCACTAAATTTCTTGTTCGTTATGTAATTTGTAAATGAAGAACCGGGCAATAACAATTTTTTTATCGAAAAACAAAATTTGCGCAGCCAGAGGCCCGTTTCGATCCCACGCAATCCGGTTCCAAAACTACCCATCATTCCCATTGAAGCGTAAGCGCCGCTGCCATGTTCACGTTGACACTAGCGCCAGTTTCCCCTCTAGTTATTTGTATGAAACTCTATGATCTGCAGAACTTGCCACTGAAAGTTCTCCATGACTGCCCGGATAGTTTCATCCGCAGGCTTTCACATCTCTCCCGAAGTAGACCGCGTGAGCGCGCTCTAGAACAAGCGGCCAACTACAATGCGAACGCCCGCGCTACGAACACAAAGGAAATTCTGTGCGACCACAGCATGATGATGATAGGTCCATCCGATTGACGTCGGTTTCATAACGCGGGGCACCCAGGCTGGATTCTGACCACGGCAAGCGTTTCCTTTTCTTTCGAAATAGCTCGACAGGGTGTTGTTCCCCGCCACTGCTTACCCCGTACCCCTCGGGCCTAGGGGTGGCCCTGCGGTTCGATTGACGGTTTCATGGCGTAATGGTCCCGGGTTAGATTCCCGGGACCTATTCAACCGCGTTTTTTTTCCTTGAGGCTTCTAGGTTTTTTGATGCGACGAACAGATTTGCCTCAGCCTGACCAGCTCCGCTGTTGGGAACTAACTTGGTAACAAAGTAGCTTTATCATGCGTGACGCGTGCAAGGACGTGACAACTGCCAGCCGCATTTTCGCAGATTCCTACAAATGCACTGAGTGGAAAACAAAGAACGCGTTGTTTGAAGCAGATGACCTAACTTTTGCGATAACACCCAGTGCGTGCACTACCCAGAGCGACGGCTTCAGCAAAACTTGACATTTTCCGCCGAAGGACTGTTGATGGCGTGACCATAGTGGAATATTAGTCCCAGTGCTGCGTTAGTTAGTGCGATACAGGCGAGCCCGCTTATAACGAACACAACGGGAAACCGAAATCACTAGTTATATCCGCTTTTCGCTAGATCTGGACAGAAAATCTATGTATACCAATGGTAACGGGAAACGAAGATTTGTTCGTTATAGCCGCTATATCGTTAAAACCGGGTTCGCTATAAGTGGGCTGTACTGTATAACCGATTCCTTACAGCTTAGCCCAAGGCGTGTGGCTACATCATTTCTTTGACGTCGACATACTGGTTTTCTAACAGGAATGTATGCTGCTCCAGTGCACTTCACTACAGCCGCTGGTGAGGCATGCACCAATCAATCAATCAATCAATCAATCAATCAATCAATCAATCAATCAATCAATCAATCATCAATCAATCAATCAATCAATCAATCCCCTTATGTCTGTTTGTCTGTCTGTCCCTCTGTGTGCCTGTCTGTCTGTTTTACTACCCTCAATGTATTACAGAGCCAGCACTAGGAGTGTCGACAAAATAGTATTATCCTAAATCCTGTATACATACTCTGACTCTTAT
Source organism: Haemaphysalis longicornis (assembly GCA_013339765.2). Lineage (NCBI taxonomy): Eukaryota > Metazoa > Arthropoda > Arachnida > Ixodida > Ixodidae > Haemaphysalis > Haemaphysalis longicornis. Next base: position 104,182,412 of record CM023452.1, on the reverse strand, counting down.
GGATCTGTCTGTCTGTCTGTCTGTCTGTCTGTCTGTCTGTCTGTCTGTCTGTATGTATGTATGTCTGTCTGTCATCAATATATTACAGAGCCAGCACTGAGAGGGTCGACAAAGGGTATTATCCTTAATCCTGTATGCGTAATCTGAGTCTTAGCGAAATGTTACACCCATGAACATAGTAGACCGCACCCCCATCCACAACGCGCTGGAGAGCGCTTTATATGCAAGAATGTAAGTTCGCTTCTCCCGTCACTGCACGCTTGGCGCAGTCATGCTTCCTATGAAACGTTTTTTTTTTGTACAACGTTGCAAGATAATAACGTGTGTAACGAGTAATTTGGCAACATAGCAGCGGGGTCACGCGTAAGACGTGTGAGGAATTAAAGACTCTCGTCGCCATTTTCGCAAGTGCCACAGTAAGCAGAAGTGCGAAAAAGAAACGAAAAAAGGCGGCCTATGTTTTGCAATAACGCTAGCACGTGCGTGTTACATTGAAGGTTGCTTTCATAGCGATGGTTTTCTGCAGCCTATTTTGTCTGTTTGGTGGACAAGGGATGGAGTGACCGCAGTGGAAAATATGGCTCACTGATGCGTTAGTTAGGGGCGCGTTCCCGGTCGCATCACTGCCTAGGCTACGGCGTGTAGCTAGCACCGCGTCCTGGACGTCGACACATCGCCTTCGTAAAGAGGAAGAGTTCACGCTGGATTTGCTACAGGCGCTGCTGGGCACAAATAAACCAGCAACAAAACAAATTATAATAGACAGAGCCAGAAATGCGAGGGATGGCGAGATGAAATCCGCGCCCGTAATTTGAATCCTCACACGTGCTCCGAAGCATACAAAGTGTTCCCTTCGATGCACGGTAGCCAGTACCGCCAATCGACAGCGCTTTGTATAGAAAAATGCTTACTGCTTTAGCACGATATTCCGTGATTGGCGCCGCCAAAATGTCTGCAGATTCATTTATTTGTATTTGGTTACAAGGACGTTGTCATAAATAATTTTCCTCGTGAGCATAGCAGTGAGGTCATGCGTTCGTGCTGCACATGTGCCGGAGTATACAACGGCTCTCATCCGCAGTTACGCAATTCTCTGCATAGGTAGTAAATGGAAAGGAAAGAAGGCCGCGGTTTAAGGCAGACGATTTAAGGCAGCGCCGTGTTTGTGTTTTCCCTTCTCTGTCTTCGTTATGGATGCGTTGTTTTCACAATGAACATTCACCAACTTGCCCAGTTCGCCTCACTCGTAGACGGTCTACACTTTGCAACAAGATAGCCGTGCATATTACTCTATGTTCTCTCCGCAGCGACGGACTCAGCGTACCGTTCTGTCTGCTCGCGCTGTCTGTCGTCTGTCTGTCTGTCTGTCTGCTCGTCTGTCTGTCTGTCTGTCTGTCTGTCTGTCTGTCTGTCTGTCCTTCCGTCCGTCCGTCCGTCGTCGTCGGCCCCCGATACAGCCACCTGGCCAGAAGTTAATACAATAGAATAGAATTGAACGCATGCTCCCTCAGGCGGTCATTAGGGCAGCGGCCTGTCTGCCCGGATGCGTCAGTCATAGGGAGACAATAGGATTTTATAAACCATTTTTCAGCACAGTGAACTTAGCGTGTCCTATATTTTACAGGCCTGCGCTCACCTTCGGAGTTTCAGTGTTGACACGCTGGCACAACTGGCCCAGTTTTTTAGGTGCAGAGAATACGAGCCGTGCACCCGCCTTACTGGCAATCTTCTTGAGGGCACGGCTAACACCGTGGATTAAAGTTGAGAATGAAAGAGAATTAAAAATGAAGAAGTGAATAAAAAATAAAACCCTTACGGTCGTCGGTATTGAACCTGGGTTCCTCGCGTTATGAAGCCGACGTCTATCCCACTGCGCCACACCAGAGGACCCACATCACACCACGCTACAGTACGCCTAGGGTAGGAATCGCGTTAGCACCATATCAATCATCATAAATAAACAGGCTGCGCTCGCTTCCGGGTACGTTCTTTTGGTGCTGAACTTGATCTCGAAAAGGTTCAACGTCTCCCTATCGTTGTCGTTGCGACAGAAAGGTGGTTTATTTTTGACGTCTCATTATGGCTCGGCTCATTTTCGAGGCCATCTCTGGATTACGCCTCGGCCGACACCAAATCTTCGCGGAATGGGACGTTTATTGCTTTCACATCATACATTTATCATCATCATCATCATCACCATCGTCATCATCATCAGCCTGTCTACGCGTACTGCAGGAAAAAGGCCTCTCCCATAGATCTCCAATTATCCCGGTCCTGGGCTAACAGCGAGCTATTTATCCCCGCAAACTTCTTGATCTCATCTGCCCACCTATGTTTCTGCTACCCTCTGCCACGCTTGCCATCTACACTAAAAGCTCATTAATTCGACACCCGTTAATTCGGAAATTCGGATAATTCGGACGGCTCTATTGGTCCCGGCCAAAGCGCATGTTAGTTTATGGGACCAAACCTTCGTTAATTCGTCAGAATTCGGCCCCGCACCGCTTAATTCGGACAAATGCTGGTCTCCTGACCGATGAAGAAATTATTAATGATGTCACGGGCCCCCAGGAAGACCACGATTCTGACGAGGAGTCATGCGAGGAGGTGCAGCCGCGACCTCATCGCACCTCACGAGAAGTCTCGGAGGCGCTTTTCATATTGGAGGACGTTTGCCTGAGCAGTTCCAACAGTTTGCGTGCTGTTGGCCACTTGGAAGAGTTAAGAAAAATTGTAATGTCAGCCGGAATCTGCGCGAAAAAGCAGACGACTATTACAAAATACTTCAGCAAATAAAGGTATGCTTCTCCAACGTGATTTTAATGTTGTTTTTCCTGTTCATTCATTAATTCGGCATTCGAGGGATCCACTCTGTACCCTTAATGAGCAACGGTTATCTACCTTCCATTACATGCCCTGCCCACGCCCATTTCTTCTTGATTTCTGCTAACATATCCTTAACACGCATCTCTTCCCTAACACACTCCGCTCCCATCTTGTCCCTTGTTCTAGGATTTAGCGCGCTGTAAACAACAGAGGCTGCCCGAAAGAAGTGAAGAGGCGTCGAGGCATGGGGAAATATTCGATGTGCGGAAGTAAAGACAAGCATGTCGATGCCATCACAAATAGGGATAAAATAGTTATAGTAGCCGAAAAGTTATATATAGATCTGCACAATAGCCGCGAGATTTAGGATAATACCGAACGAGGAATTATTTCAGAGGATGTAGAAATCACACCAGTAACTACAGAAGAACCAAAAGAGGCTTTGAAAGAATTGCGAGGGGGAAAGAACCTAGTGAGGATCAGATAACAGCAGACCTCTTGAAGGATAGCGGGCAAATTGTACTATGGAAATTCAACCTCCCACAAAATAGAACTTTTGAACTGCATTACAAATCCTGCGCGTCAAATGTGAGCACAGCACCCATATCTGTACATACCTGGCAGCTTCGTGGAATCCATGGCTTTTGGTGGATTAGTTTCAGGTGCCCGGATTCGCAGCGGCCAGCATCCGTCTCTGCTGAAAATGGTCCAGGCGCATCAAGCCGTACCATGCAAATACCTGCGCCACAGAAGGGTTGGAGGCTGAATGTCTATAAACGGATGCAAAGCGAACTAAAATATGTCGAGTTGCAGCCAGCAGTAGAGCAGTAATAACTTTTGTGATGCTTGCCATTTGGCAAGGAGCCGAACGGGAGTGCGGCAGCTAAAGCTTGCAACAGCCTTGCGTTCAGCTGTGGAAATTTGCTTCCAATACACACGTATCAGATGTACGAGAGCTCGCTAAGCTATGGAAGTATTCTGTGACTAGATGGACCCCTCTAGTTTCTTGAACAGCAACTGAATTTCAGCTGTCTAACTTTCGTGTAATTGGTCCCGCTACTACTACTTCCACAGAGAAAAGTTATAGAGGGACGCTATTATATGTTTCTGTGTGGTGCTAGCAGCCGCTGGTAATTGATTTACAATGATATTTACATGCTACAGCTGGACCTGCAAAATCTGCACAAGATCCTGCTATCGATGGCGACTTTTCATTTAATACGTATTCTATACGTATTAATATCTCTTAACGTAAAGTTTATACCCCGCTGTTCGATTGTTGTGTTAGGCGCGGTCAGGACACGTGTTACCAAACGCTTCGCTGTAACAGACAGGTCCCAGTATGACATGTGTGGGATGTCCTTGCAGCGTGCTATCCTATTGACGCTGCTCGTTCTGGGCTCTATTGCTTCGGAGGTAGAGTCTCGTACCACTGCCTTGCTCTTCTGGGCCCTCCTTGCCACTCACAGGCGTGGATTCGAGCCTCCCCTGTCCGGCCTTTGGCCTTTTTAGTGCGATTTTTTTTCGAAACTCAATTCCTGTTTTATTACGGAAGAACTCCATTCTGCGCGTTATTTTTGTTATAAGTGGTGATTTAGTATGTTTTAAGTATGTTTAAGTACGGGGCACTGCCCATGACCACGTTTATTTAACATTCTCAATCGCCAGAAGACACATGTCACGCAGGGCGCTGTGCAGCGAAGAGTTTCGAAATACGCGGTCAGGACACATATACACCACCGATTATCACTGCTATGAGGAACACCTGTGCGTGGGCTCGTATGGTAGTTGTTGTGTTGATGGTGTTCTATATAGAATGGGTGAAGAATCAGCGGCATACACTCCTCCTTGATCAAGTGCTCTTTGCTGAAGATTTCGGATGACTTGGCGGTAATTATTTATAATAAAAACTACAGGTTTAGTTACACTTTTTACAGTTTACCAAATATGTATTTGCACGTGGCGGAGGTGAAAGTCGCGTCGTTATTCTGTCAACGATGTTACAACAAGTCAGGGATTGCACACACTCGGTTCTCTGTCAGCCGTCCTCCGCGGCGTCTTTTAGGAGAGGCTAAATAGGCGTTCAACTAGTGCGGAACTTCCCCTTGGTTGGACATCGCCTACCTATACCGACAATGGACCAATGACATTATGGAAAATTAGGTGGGGAATCCCACAACAGGCAGGCTGCGTTCCCCCAAACAAACCAGCCGGCATGCAGGGTTACCATGACGGCTTATCATAGACACACAAACATTGCTTTAAAAAAACAAGTGTCTTTGGTAAAGTGGAACACCTAAAGAGGGTAGGCCAACATTAGGCGGTGACGGACGTTTTTTGCGCGCCGCCTTTCACTCATCTCGCCTCCAAAGGCGCAGGCAGAGGGCCAATTACCTTCAAAACAGGAAAGGGGGGCAAAGAAACATTTCCCCAGACATAAAGTATTGCGGAGGGAGCCACCGATCTTACCGTGCGAAAGCATGACGTCAGAGTCTGCGGAGATTTGCAGTTCTTCACACGGGCTCACGCACGTGTTCCTAGGGGCGATAATTTCCTGCTCCTCTGATACGTCGTCACCAGGTCAGGCGGCGATTTCGTAGCAAAGGTGATTTCGTAGTGCCCAGCACATTGCCGCATGTTTCCAGCTCTACGTTTTCCTGGCACTTTTCGAAAAAAAAAAAAAAAACGAATAGAACCTCGGGCAGTGGCGCAGCCAGCTTATGAAAGTCCTCAACGTTGTGTTGCCTTTGGCTTCAGTTTAGTTATTTTCCGATTAACGTTTCATCCATTACATTTTACGTACACACAGAAATTTTACCGGCTGTGCCTCCAAGTGTGCAGGAAAACACGAGTGCAACGTTAATCAGGATGTAACTGGAAATTTTTTCTGAGGGATAAATGCATACACTAGATTTGCCGGCGAGACTCAAGAGAGAGGAGGAGGAGGAGCAGAGAATAAACGTCCTTATGAAACAGTTCGCATTGGGAAAGAGTCCTTATTCCATGACCCCTTGAGACCGTCCGGCTTCGTGGGCTCTCTTCACCAGCCAAAGCCGGTCGTCAGGGTCCGAGGTGGACAGTGCTCTCTCCCAGTGCTCAGGGGAGGGGAAGGGCAGGGGGTGCAGGGGGTGCAAGCGTGCCCGGAGCCTGACAGAAGCGGCATTGCGAGGAGTAAAGGGTGGGGGCCAGAATGTGTGCTCTATTGGGGGGGGAGAGAGAGAGAGAGAGAGAGAGAGAGAGAGAGAGAGAGAGAGAGAGAGAGAGAGAGGAGAGAGAGAGAGATTATTAGGGAGACGGGATTACGGCCCAGTAACGATCTGCCTAAAAAGACACTTTAACCATTGTGGTTCAAGTTAGCTCCCACCATGAATGAGCTTTTCACAGTGCACGCGTTGGAAAACTCTCATGGATTTGTCGGCAGAGTATTACTCAAGGGCCACCGAATTAGGTGTTTCCACGGCTTGGAAAATTCGTAGATGGCCCACTCTCTTGTTGTCCCAACATTTACCTATCGGGGCACCTCCACATCATGCGTTCCAAAATATTTGAGGTGTTATGACTGGTTTTGTCGCAGAAATACACGAAGATGCTGCAAAGTGCAATTCAAGCACCAGTGCAACTCCCGCCACGCTTCTATTACCCATAGCCTGTAAGACCGCGAAGCTGTGTTCTACTACAGCCAGTCAATAGCAGGAAGGAAAGCAACCAGGCACGCTGTTAATTGGGAATGCACGCGCGGGTACTGCCCCCCCCCCTCTTCCCCGCTGTGGAGGCTTGCAGATGCGCTATACTTAGAAGGTACCCAGCGGATGAACCAAGGGTTAGGTGAGGTCGTTTGTTCTTTTTACCTTAATGGCTCGATGTAACCACGCTGGACATCCTGATGGGAAGATACGCTGAGCTTTATAGCTTCAACAGCGTGCGTCTATACCACCGGTACGTATGATCTGTAAACTACTAGGCAAAGGATAAAGAAGCTTCAGCAAGTGTTCATGGGTAACACGTTGAGCATACCAAGAAGCAAAGGGGTGAACGGGGGAAAGACATTACGTAACGCGCACAGGAAAAGGAAACAAACAGAAACAAGCAAAAGACAATTGAACACACAAGGGAAACAAATAACGGATGACCATTCTGTTAAACCGGAAATGTCATTTCGTCTGTTTAGCACTCGTCATGTGCAATATTGTTCGTATCGCATGGCTGACATGAAAAATAAGCAGTTTGTGCTTCAAGGGGGGTTTCCGCTGAAAAGATACGATTGTGTTAGAACACAATGAACCACGTCTAGCTGGTAGCAGTCCGAGATAAAAGGCGTCTTCCTGCCATCATAATAACCTAATGCAAGAAAAGGTCGGCGTTTGTTCTAGCGGCATACCTATGCAACGAGTTTCGCTTATTAATCTAAAACCTTTCAGATATCTTTTGTTTTGTCATCGCAGACTTGGACTGTCGCCCGCAAAGGAGTGGCAGAAAGGTTGAAAGCGCAAGGATGACAATATATCACGTGCGATAGCCCTGGGAAGGCCTGAATGACGCCTGTCTGAACGACATTTGCGCCTGATACTAGTCACAGCTGTGAAATTGTTCTGTTTCCGTGTCACAGATTGATTTGATTGATTTATTGATTGATTGTAGGGATTGATTGATTGTAGGGTTTAACGCGCCGACGCAACGCAGGCGATGAGGCGCGCGTAGTGGAAGGCTCGGATTAATTGACCACCTGGATCTTAAACGTGCGCCGCAATCTCGTACACCGGCGTTTTGATTTTCGCCTCCATCAGAAGCGGCCGCCGCGCCGGAACGAACCCGCGCCTCGTGCTCAGCAGCGCAACGCCTTAGCCATCCGTGTCACAGATGTGGTCTTTGCAGGCCTGGAGTCGCCGAAGGAAACGTCAAGCGTGAAGATTGATAAGAAGAAAAATTTGGGCACGCCACGCACATCTGCTATGAAGTAATCTCATATTCTTATCTCGTACTTTGCGCAGTGATATTAAGAGGTAACAAAGAAAAAGTGTTACAGAAAAAAAAGACAATATAAGGGGTGTTTTTTTTCCACGAGCTCTCTGGACTGACGTGGCTCCAAGACTTCCTCATGCGGTCAGTAAATGTTCTTCCTTCTTCTGTCGAAACGCCATCAAGAGGCAGATCACTTCTTAAATCGATTATTGGAATCAAGTTATCCGCAGGTAGAAAATTTAGACCACACTGAATACTCAAAACGTCGTATTTATTCATACAGCACTGTCATAATCTCTACCAACCGGAACATCCACTCTAATTCAACTTACATGGACGTTTGTAGCTCTCCGTGGCTAGAGTGAGTGCAAATATGTCTAGGATGCCAACATGTGATGTTGCCAAGTAGATAGCCGTAATTCAGAAACATTTTAACGGTTTTCCAGCCAGAGTAGACCTAGGCGTAAATGATCGAATAAAGGCGCATACCTGCTTACAAATATTGCTAAATTTAAACTCACACAATTTTTGTTTCGGGATAGGTCTGACAAAACAAGAATTAAAGCCGTTTCATGCAACGACACTCTCTCCCTAGACGACCATGCATTTGCAGCAGAGGGTATTCTGGTTACGTTTACACAGACGCCGGGAAATATTTTATGACACCGGAAAAAATCTCGGGTCATCTCCCCTAACGCAAAACCTGGGGACGGGTGAAGCATGCTGTATATACGTGTATTCTTGGCGCTCTTGCCTACGGAAATGAAACCGATGGTAGGTAGAGGTATACAGCTTTGCTTGAAGCACGAAGGGCTCCAGCGCGAAGCGTTGGAAAACGACTGTCCCGGTTCGGTCTTTTTGCACTCGTTACGCTCTAGCTCGAGCCGTAAACGAAAGTCCCGGTGTTTTAGGAACGACATGAGACGCCGGCAGTCCGAGCCACTTCGAGGCTTCGCCCCTAAAAAAACTTGGCGGAATGAGAGAGTCGTCGTTGCGGCAAATTTAGGTATGACTTTTTTTCCGAAAACCTATGACGGATTGAAAGCTACCGAGCACTCGCTAAACGTTGCCTTCACCGCAAGATGCAAAATTCTTTGTCGTGGCAACTGTGTGCGTGAAGGCCAAAATTTTCACAAAAATACCTATACACAGCTTTGTTGTAAAAAAACCAAATCTCTCTTGGTTTGGGGGCTAAGATTTTGTAAGAATTTAAAATCTCGGGCCATCTCCAATCACGTGATACCTGCGGAGGGGCGAAGCATTCGGTGTGTAAGTGTATTTTTGGCGCCTTGGTGTTTTTGCCGACGGAGATGAAACCGTTGCGGGGTAGAGGTATACATCTTTGCTGTAAAAGTCCCTTGTCTCTGAAGCGTGAAGCTCTTTGGCGTGATTAGTAAACGAGTGTCCCGGTGTTTTCTTAGCGTGCGTATCGGAGCGTTCAAGCGCGACGCGTACCGGTGTTTTCTACTACGTGTTACAAAGCGTTCTGGTGCGAAGCGTAAACAAGCGCCCCGGTGTTTTTAGTACGCGGTACGTTCTAGCGCGAGGCGTAAACGAGTGGTCCGGTGTTTTATTAACCAGACTACATGACATGACAGTTACGACGACGACATCACACGCCAACAGCCCCAGCCCCCACTTAGCTTCGCCACTAAAAAACACATCCCCAAATCACATCGCAGAGGAACACCGATACGGCTAATGTGGCTCACCATCGAAGCAACACATCACGGGCTCATAACAAGGAAGCGGCCTATGAATGCATGGAGCGGTGCGCGACCACTGACCGTGTTCGCCGTCGTTTCCCGTTCCCTCCGCCTTCAGCGTGGACGAAAGCGACGCGGAGTTCCCGCACAACAGGACATGGCACGCACGTAGGGCAACGGGTCTCGGAGTACGGCAGCAGCTTTTTCTCTTTCGCCGCTCCAAGGCCGCTGTACATACGGCGTGCCCGTTTAAACGACACTCGGCCACGGCGTGGCGGCGTCGCCGCTTCATCGCTTCGTGGGTGAGGGGGAAAAGGCGAAGGGGTGACCAGCGATTACGTGCCTACAGGGGGACGTGAAGCGAGTATATAATTTTGAAGCGAAGCTTCAGCGTCCGTTGTACGCTAATACGTCTTACAGGAAAGCCAACTTTCTCTGACGACGATGAATGATCGCCGGTGAGGTGAAAAAAAAAAAAAAAAACGCTTCCCGTGGACGGTATCGAACCAGAATCCCTCGCGTAATAAAGCGGGCGTCTGAAAGATTGCTCTATTTCTTTTTTTTCTTTAGTTGGATTGCTCCATTTCGACATTGCAGAAGCGCAGGTTAAGCAGCAGGTACCGATTTGCGCTGTACACCCCAAACCCAAACGTTAGGCCTGCAGAGTGCACACTCGAGAGTTGCTGTGGCTAATCTGGAAAAGATGTGGGTACCCCCCGAGAGCATATGCTCACAGTGTGGTATTCGCCAACCAAGTAATCCACCACAAGAAAGCTTCGCGTTCAACCGTCGTCGTGTTAGACGGAAATGTGCATGATTTCTATTCGACAAGAGAACATCTGCCGCTCTCCCAGTGTCTAACGTAGCACACACTCGCGACATCCTTGAGCGAGCAAAACACTACAAAGCGAAATAAAACAAGCTGTGCAAGCGGTTCCAAGCTGTGCTGCGTACAAGCGGTGCGGGGATCCGTCAGCTCATGTTAGGTTGGGAGGTTAAGCTTTCGATGTGAAGTTCAGTAGGCGCGGAGGGTTTAGGGACGGATGGCAGAAACGCTTCTTTCGTGCCGTTTGCAGTGATGCTTTCCTACAAATTCCAACTCCGACAGAAACCAAAGAAGCGCAAATTTTCTCTAACTCCTGTCACGATACAGCCGCGCGTCGGATGTAGGCGGAACACACCAACGCGTGTGGTAATTGGTCTGTGCTGAATGATGGTGAAACTTGTACGTTTGCTTTGAACGGAAGAAACAACACCCACAGGGAGTCTCACGAAGCTTAGCCGCGGTTTCAGTTGTGGGGATCCTGACGCCATAGCCATTGCGCGATCACTGGGTTTGTGCCATCACGCGGCGCTTTTCCCCTCTCTCCTCCGAAATTCCGGCTCGTCTTGGCGCCTCTGTATAGAGCCGAGCCGTCTCTCAAACTCTTGCGTGAGGTGAAGCCTGCAGAGGGACGTTGCGGAAATAAAATACTGTCACGCAGCGGGCGCTCCGCCCTGGTAGCGGAGCTAACCTCACCTCATTGGTCCGTTTGAACGAGGCCCGAACCCGACTCTCGCTGGGAGGCGAACGCGCGCCCTGCGCGGGGGTCCGTTCGGAGAGACGCTTCCAGGACGCCGAAGGCATTGGCCGAAGGTATGTGACGCTTTCTTTACCAGCCGGCGGCAACTCTGTTGCGCCGGCGAAAGCCCACCAGCCCTTCCGGCTGCGGCCCGTGCCCAAGGCTGCTCCTGTTGTCCCTACGCTTGCATATAGTAAGGCCGTACCTACCACTCGACGAACACGCCGTGCAGTACGCGCCTGTGAGCGAATGGGCCCCGTCTCCCTCGCTGCTGCGAGCCGATCCGGCCAGCACGGCGATGCGCGCGCGCACAACGAGCGCGCACCCCGGAATTTGCCCTGACAGAAGAGCCCACTGGCTCTGCGCCGACGAAACGTGCGCACTTGCGCGTGGCGCCCCCTCGCCCCTTTCACCTAACGGGAAGTACGTACCTGTGCTGTAAATGGTGTAATTGGGACTGTAAAATATGTGTCTAGAACGTTAGTATAAAATAAACGTCTTCCCTCCGTACCCTGGGCATATTCCTTTGTCGCCCCTTTCTCCACCTGCCCAACAGAGGCGGTGTTGATTTGGGTGACGGCGTTTCAGTATCGTGAGCGTGCTCAAATAGCTCGAATCCGCGGTGGTTCCTCGCAGTGTGCATGAATGCCTGCCTTGTGCAAAGCTAGCGTTATGCATATTGTGAGGTAGAGAGACCACACAGTACATTTCTACGAACATTTAGAAGCCATATTTAGAACAACGAAGGTTTCTACTCGTAAATATTCTTCACAATTCATGCCTCCCGTAGAGACCCACTTAGTGAGATATTATGGTATGGGGTGATTCTCGCTTATTTTTTTCTTATCTTAAGCTGTTCTCCCTCACAACGCCTGGCTGTCAATTTCCGCATTGCTGATCAACAGTGTAACAATGATGAACAGCACTTTCAGCTGGAAGCCTTCAATCTCTGGCACTCCGCTAACTACTAGAGTTACACTGAGAGTTAATGTCGGCTGCTTTAACAGGGAATCGCGCCTTTGAAATCATTTCGTGTTTGGGTCGGGCTAATTTATCGACTGCATGCAGCGACAGCTTCGTTTTCTGCCACTAGTCCCATTCAAGGTGGTTCGTATCACAAGCTTGACAGGCAAACAAACACTTCAGTTTATGCCTCAGGCGGCGTCACAGATAGCAAGATAGGCTTGCGTGGGAACACAATGAGCAAAATCTCCCCAACAGTTAGAAATTACAGGGGTCTCCTCTGTGATAATGATTTACTGATACAAGCAAAAATTGAACTGTCGCTCCAGATTAAAAACACCTATTCAGCGAAATCGATTTATTGATAGAGAACATAGGAGCTACTTTGTTTTCTGGCCACCACGAACTTATATTGTCGCCCAAAAAACGGCAAATACCTTTAAAGGGAAATGTTGTCAATATCACACGCGATACATTTGGGAGCATGTGACTGGCACATTTACCTATGCCCCACTTGCACGGTGGGCCGGTCACAGCTCAGATATTGTTTTGTTCCCTGTCACCGATGTGGTGTCGCAAAGGTAGTACTGCCAAAGGAAACGTTAAAGAACAAAATTAAAAGGACAAAACCGTGGATGCGTGACCCAACCCCAATGAAACATTCGCTAAAACATAAGTCGTATTCGGTGACTTGATTTCTGATGGTATGGTATGTGATAGGCCGGGCGGCTCAATCGAAGGGCAGGCAGAATGACAGACAGGTCAAAATGGCGGGGTTTTGGTAGCCCAAGAAAAACTATCGTCTTTAAATACGCAAATAAGTGTTCAGTCGTTACTGGCACCTTCAGGTACACTATACTGTTCGAAAATTAACCCCCTACCGTAATGACCTATGAGCGCTTTAGGAACCTGTAATAAATAAATAAATAAATAAATAAATAAATAAATAAATAAATAAATAAATAAATAAATAAATCTCGGAACCGCAGCGCAGAACAACATCCAAATGAATAACCGGGGTCACCATGCGCGTGACATGCCACAGGATCATCAATTCGAAGCAGGTCTACGAACGAAGTGGTTCCCGACAGAGGCCGTGTTTGCCGTCGTTACTCGCTCACTCGGCCTTTCACGTGGACGAAAGCAACGCAGCATCTGCGCACAACACGCCGGAGTATGGAGCTGGCGGTTTCCTCTCTCGTCGCTTCGAAAGTCCTTTGACCCGGCGCTCGCGTGGTCGCACAGAAAGCCTCTGAACGCGCTGTACACGCGCTGCCCTGGTTTAACGAGACTAGGCCCTGCGCCGCCGGTTCGCGGATGTCTGGGCGAGGAAGAAAACACGCTGCGAAGCGCCACAGCGACTACGCGGACTGAGGGGTTTTCATTACAGGAAGTGAGCCCCATTTCCCCTCCACCAATTCCTATCTCCGAACAGAGTCACAATAGCTGTGTGCGCACCAAGTAATACCAATAGAAATCAAACAGCGACACGGAAATAAGGATACCTGCTACAAGCTGTAGTCGTTAATAAGCGGTGGGCTCTCGTATGATTTTATCCTTTAGGAACTGGCGTCCTCAATTTAGGACGTGAACCCCAAAAGCCTTTTAGCAATTTGAGAACAAAACCAGAACAGCTAGTTCTCTGAGAAATAGTTCTTCAATGGTTGCCTTCATTTGTTTGCCTGAGCTTAAAAGCTAGAAAGAGGAAGGAATTGCACGTGATGGTTCAAGTTGAGCGTAAGGGTGACCCCAAAGACCCTGAAGTCTTATTTTCATTACATGGCTAGTGAATCTAAAAATACTTTCACTAACCAGCCTTATTTTTTCGATGTGGGCTCAGTGCTTTCCAAAGTTCAGGAAAACAAGGAAAAAAGGTTGCTGCATTAAAATTTAATTTTTAATTTTAATTACTTGCATCACAATCTTAATTCTTCATTTGCAGGCTTATGAGGTCCATTTATTACAAAAAACATAGTGACAAACATTTTTCTTTAGAAAAAAACCAGGGCTGAAAGGGTTAAGAGCATGGTATTGGAGGTTATGTAGGCGTGGAGGGTGAACAGACCGATGCCAAAAATCTTTGCTTTTCTTGCGTCGAGCGTTTTCTTCTAAGTATGCTCGGCCAAAGCAGCGAAACGGTGAACATTTTTGTTTGAACGCCCTTTGGTGTAGCAGCGCGCCTAAAGAAAGCTGAATATCCGTGAACAAGTGTGAACTCCTTGTAAAGAAGGTCGATGAAATTTCTGGGCTCGGAATAGAGGAAACGCCGCCAACAGAAGCGCCCCTCGTAGCCTAGGCCCGCATTTCACTCGGTTCCACGCAAATGTAAAACCCGGAAACAGCGAAACCAACGTATCAGGGGAGAAAATTAAGTGTAAAGCATTAGAGGTGTGATGAAATTGAGAAGCAAAAAAAAAAACACGGGAAGAAAACTTTTGTCATAAAGTATAAAAACCACATAGCACATACGTATTGATGTTTATTTTCTCCCCAGAAACTGCCGTACCCCAATCAACCCTCTGAAGCGAAACTTTTGCAGTCAGTGTTACGAACCAGAAAAAATACCGATTGAGTTACGGTTCGGTCTCGGTGAATTCATTTCGTTCCGGTTCAGGTCCACTTCCAGAAAAGGAAGGGGCGGAACCGGTTCACGAACTCCTTCGAAGGCTATCCCGTTAGCGAACCAGTTGAAATTAAAAATTATGCTTTTTCACAGTAACAGTGGTGCATCTTCAAAGAAAAGCTTGATATGAATGGGCCAGACATAAGGAAAAACAAATAAAATAATGGCAAAACCGAAACATTGCCCGCCGCCAGTGCTGAATTATCCTATTTCGTAATGTTCGTTAGGTGAGGCAATGTCTGCTTTTAAGCAACCTTATCATCACAAGTTCCCACAAGGATGTACCTTACGTTTCCATGTCCCTGACTCTGTTAAAAAAACATTTAGGCACTCTCCACCAGTTCCGTGCTTCAACATTCAATTAGCGTAATATTTGTATGTCGGCTGTATCCGGGCTCTATCCTGTCATTTTCTGCGTTTAGAAGAAAATTTTGTGGCTGCTGTAAGAGGTATACTTGTACGATTTAATACACTCTGATCTACTGACATAGGTAAGCTGCCTTTCACACTTTGGTGTCGCTTTAGAGCCTCGTGCCGCCTCTTTTTAACGCACGTCAAATTCCACGTTCGTGAGATAGGTTTTCACATTTTTCCGCTGTCGAAATGAGTGGCAGGTGGGGGTTTAAAAACAAAATCTTATCAAGGATGGTCGAGCTATACAATGAAATCCCCTGTTTTTAATGGAAAGGTTAACTCGGCACATTCCAGACACGACACGAGCAGGCATTTGAGCGGGAAGCCTGCACTGCAATTTTTCTATTTCAGTCGCAGAATTTGCCCAAAGGCATTTCTAAAGTGATTTTTCAGCGAGCTTCTAACGTCTCTTATATTCCATCTACTTTCGGTTTTCCAGTGCCTAGGGCAAATACTGTGTTTATAATTCTACATTACATGGAGGTGCTTACGTCTACTGTCACTTTTACACATTTTTTCATCGTAGTGAATGCTAGCAGCTACAGCTGCTGATAACTGACTGAAAATTAAAATGCACCTTGAATAATGGCCACAATTATTAGTGTTCTATTAACAGGCTTTGTTTCATTAATAAAGCCAACACATCCAAGGGTCTTTGTTTTGAGCCATTTCTAATAGAAGAATGCGCAGGTCCGAATTTACCGATAGCGTGGCCGCATAAACAGTGGCCTTCGACCGCTTTGTTTATAATATACTTAGACGCAGCTTAACTTCACCTAGTCTTTCAAGAGTAATATACTTTTGTTCTATGACGGATAGTCGGTCCTCGGAACAAAATACACCAACAAAATACACCAGCGCTCTGAGGTCTTCGGATTCATGCCCACAATCAGTGTGTCCAGAAATTTTTACGGACGGACGTTTTCCTTTTCTGTCTTCGTCGTATACGCCTCTGCGGCTGTGATCTAACCTGCGTTGCTGGGCTAAACAGCGCAACGCCTCAGTGACTGAGCTACTACGGCGGGTTAACAGATTGTAGATTGGGTTCACTTAGAGCTTTGTTTTCTGCCACTCGTCCTGAGCGAACTGGTTAATACAGCATAATTCAAAGGCAAACTAAGGCCAAGTATCTGCTGACTTCGCTGCATATGTCGAAATACAATAGCCTTCTGCCGCCGCTGGGACGTACCTGCTTCTCCTCTCTCCCAGCCCATCTTTCACCTCCCGAGGTGAGCCGCACCGAGCGGATTTTGGCTTAGCTTCGACCGCCTTATCACCTCTGGAGAACAAGAATGAAGCCGCCGTTTCGACGAAGTCGTCGATAAAGCTAAGGGCCGGCTTTAGAAGAAGAAGAAACGAACCGGACATATTCGTGCCGCACCTTTGCCCACACACATGAGATGCGCCTTCGCGGCTACGTACCATGCCGCAATGACCACGGCCGACCTTCGCCACGTGAGTCCGATCCCCATCTCTATGTACGACTGTGGCACTAGACCATCGAGGCCTTATACAAAAGGTGGCGGATCGTCGGGGAGAAACTGACAGATGTGATCGGCAAGGTTGAAGACTTTCTTCGCGTGGAGCCAGCACCCATACGTGAGTTGACTCACCTACTCGAAACTCTGACTGAACAAAACAATTTGTTGACCGAAGTTAACCGAGAAGTAGAAAATACCGTGGACATTGAGAAGCTTGAATCGGAGATGTCTGGTGCATTTGATTTTGAGGCCACGGTAATATCGGCAATAGTTAAACTGGAAATGAAAATAACCGAGACCATAACTAACCGGCAAGATCTCATTATGTCCATCAATTCCCGAATAACGTCAGAGATCAGGCACCGAAGAAGAAATACGAAAACAGAAAACTAAAATAATAATACTCTGGTAATCTAAAAACAAGAAGACCAGTGCAAACGAGAACTGAAATCTGAATGTGTACCATCTGCAAAGGACAAGAATCTTGATTTATGTGTCGCAAATAACTTGTGCAGTCCGATGGACAATAACTGCCCAAAGAAGTAGGACTGATTCTGGGTACAGCGAGACCGGCACTGACAGAAACCACAGTTGACGACTCCGACCGCCGTGAACTGACATCAGAAACAACTAATATGTTGGCGTGTCTTCTTGAAACCACATTTATTACCGGCACCGAAAACTGGCATGAAGTAGGAAGAAGCGTATTTCCGTTTTGTCCATTTATATTACCGGTTCCCTGGTGCAGTGAATCACGTTAAACCTCTCAAATGTCGCGAGAAAAGCGCAAAAGGAGCTGCCATCCCCGATGAAAATAAAATGAAGACTGGTTAATCGTGCAACACGACTCATTCAAGACCCCAGTGGCACCAGCGGATTCGGGTTCTAAGGATGAATATAAAACACCGATTTTTCAACAGCGCAAGGACAGCCGAGAGATTACAGCGAGAAGAATACAAAGGGAGGCAGTGCCTTTGAATTAAAAAAAGTCTGCAGAACTGAACAAAGAACAACGAAAGCAAACTTCTGCGAAGAACAAAAAGTCCCGTTGGCGAACAAAGCGTTTTGCATAGACAAGCACTAGTGAATTCGTCGGATCGAAGACTCTCGTCTACGCGAAAGGTTCAGCGGGTGCTCACCCAGGCAACAGTTCTACGCTTCGTCGTCGTAAGAAGCACAGTTAGCATCGGTGGAAGCAGAAGCGGCGATGCCCGACACTGCTTGCTTCTACGGACATGAATGACGTTTGCGTGCCACCTGGACTGCTTCCCTTGCATGTTTTTACACACATAGATAAACTTATAGACATCTTCGCGCGGGGAGGATGTTGGAAAATATGACGCCTCGCTTTTCTCGTGCCCATCATATGAATCATCAGTGGTATGTTTGATTAAAGCACGCTTCAGAACGGGTCACGGCGGCTCGTCCCTTTGGCCACAGCTGTTCCCCTTCTGTCTCGGTACCTCCATCACAAACGCAATGGAAGCTTGCCGAGTTTTTGCCTTCGGGACCTCAATTTGTACAGTCTAACATTTTAATATGGCTTACTTCTGTTAGAAAATATTTTGACTGATTGATAAATTGATGGATTCATTGGTTATGACATGTTTTTTTTTTGTCTAAGACAAATTAGCGGCATCGACAAGGTCACTTTTATCGCGCGCACTTATAGTTGGGCACGAACTATGATGCATTGTTTAGTGTATCGTACAATGTACATCCAAGAGAAGATGTTTACGGACCACGAACGCACAAGCAATTTTGAGTTATGTGTGAGCCACGCGGCAGCCCCGAGTACTATGTGCGGAATGTTTCATTAGTTCAGTACTTATACGACATCTCGCATGTATTCGACCGCTTGTCGGGCTGCTATAGGAAGAGAAATAAACTAAAATTGAAATTTTCCTGGTCCGTAAACTTTTGATCGTGACTGTACACTCCAACGTAACTCTTCGCGCAAAATTGTCTTCCGATCTACCTTGTCAACGGACAGGACGCATATGCCTTCGGCGAATTTCAAGACAGGATTCAAGAAGTGACGGGAAGGCCGACCGCCGTTCATTAGTGTTACAAGATTGAAACAACAGAAAAGCGCATCGCCAAACCATGTCACACAGCGGCATTCAAACAGCCAATCTTGGTCACCTATGGAGCTACACGTGACGGGCTCATAAAAGGTAAGGGGCCCCCGAATGTAGTGCTGCCCAATACTGACCGTGTTGGCCGTGGCGTCCCGCTTACTCCGGGTTCAGAGTGGACGAAAGCGGCGTAGCATCCGTGAACACCACAACAGGTCGCGCGCACGTGACGGAACGTATCTCCGAGGGCGGCGGTGGCACGTTCCTTCTCGTCGCTTCGCGTCCTTCCGTGTGCGGCACGTCGTACAAAAGCCGCGAGAATCCGCCGCGCCGCCGCAGATTCGCGAGGTTGCGTAGGAGAGGAGGGCAAAACGTCGGAACGCACACCCAGTATGAGGGAACAAGAGAGAGGCGGACCGAGTTGTTTCTTTTAGAAAAGGAGCGGCAACTTCTCCCCCAAGGTCTGTCCAGGCGTGCTCAAACAAAACGCAACAAAGCGAAATTTAAAGCCGCCCACGCTGGAAGAGATACCGATTGCAACATATGGAGGTGCATCTGGAGGTCAGATACAAGCGGAGTACAAAGAGAGTGATTCAACACCGTTCTGCTTTGAAGTGCCGCTTGAAAAAGAGATACCTGTTGTCCCCTGTGGTCGGGGTATACTTGAAACGGCTGACTGTTTGACAGCTTTAGTCTGAAAGGTAGAGCTTACGTCAGATAGACTGAACGGTTTCAGAGTGACAGCCAAAAACGTGTCTTTTGACGCGAGCGTTTGGCCTGAAATTCCTAGCGGAGGAACCCGAATGAGTAAACAATTCCCTCATCAGGTGACTTGGTGTACAGTGGCGCGTGTGATAAAAGCGGAATACGTAGACTCGCGTGTGTTAGTGGTTCGTGGTGAATGCCGTTGAAAGTCATCAACGACATCCACAGGATAGCCTCTCGTAGAGTAGGCGGTGTTTAGACACGTTTTACCAAGAATTTAAAACTCCAAGTTAAAGAAATGATAGTAGTTAAGCGGGAAATATAATTTACGAGCATCTCAACGCCGCGATAAATTGAGAAAAAAAAATACTCAATGCAAGTACGCCTCTTCTAACGTTGACGTTGACTTTTCTGTAGATAACAAGCATTGCTTAGCAGCGGCGGTAACAAGTATCGACGTACTGCCCTTTGAGTTCAAAGAGTGTTTGTTATCTTTGGCACTTGGCTTGATAGAGTTCCGTTGAAAGTGTGGGCTCTTATATAAGTGAGGTTGCCCGACTGGTCGAACAATCATCTGTCCCTTTAATTGCGTTAAACTGTGGATTGGAAGTGTCAGAATATAATTTTTGGGTTTTGTACGGGTCGAAGCTAAACCTGTGGGAAAAAGAGCCTTGTAGAGGGCATCCCCGTATTAATGAAGACCATCCCATGTCTTTGACCTGCGGCAAAATTGTGACACAAGGGCGTTTCATTTTCCTCCATCAGCGTAGCAGCCTCCGCGGCGTCCTTGGGTTACGAGGTACAACGCCTTATCCATTGCAGGTTAAATAGTATATTGCATCCCGTGAGAGCGTTGTTTTGGGCCACTCAAGGCGTGCAAAGTGGTTAGTACAGTATGATTGAAAGACAAACGCAATGCTTTCGTTTTGGCTTCAGACTGCGTTACGCTTGACCAGATACGATTGTGTGAGAAAGACCTTTCTCGGTAACAGCCCGAGATTAGAGAAGTGTCCCTGAAGTAATCTACGGCTAACGCAAGCAAAGGCTGGCCCTCCTTGCAACAACAACAACAACAAAACTAAGCGAAATTCGCGTAATGATGGGGAAATTTACAGGTTTTTTCTTCTCAGTTTTCAGGGATTTGCATTGGCACCCGAAAGAATAGCCGCTACTTTCATGTGGAAATGATGAAAACTTATCACGAAAGAAGTCACGGAGCGTGTTTCTGGCGTATATGTGAACACTATGTGCACGGGAAACTATAGTGACAGCTGTTACCTTGTTGCCCTGTGTCACACAGGTGCAGCATTCCGGCTCATCGCAGTTCAATTTGAAGTGGTTGCTATGGAGAAAGTCGGTGTAACGCATGGTATTTTTGACTGCAAGGTATTTTGAGGACTAAAGGTTGCTTTTGTGCTGATTTTCAAAAGTTAGCACGGGGCTCTACTAGGTTATGAAGCCATGGAAACCATACCAATGCAAAGTGCGGGCAGTGCATTTTGACATTAAATTCTACAAAAACTGTTTAGAGCTCTTCAAAGCCTTTTTAGCCTTCGTATCCAAGTCGACTTCTTGCTCAATGCGGAATGTCACCATGCTGCAATGACTTTATCGTCTTTCTCAGAACTTTCTTCGGGAAAGCTGGGTATGGAAATGAAACCACCTCCATTGGGCGCAAACACTGTTGAGCGGCAACTAAATATTGACGTTAACCTATAGCATCCAGCCCATACAATGTATCCTCTAGCGAAAAGCTGCAAAGTGCGGGCGAATGTATCTTCCGATTTCTTGTAACAAAAACAAAATTGTGTTTTTGGCATATTTTAGAGTAACACGTTACTGCGACCCAACCGCAGTTCCCTTGCTCAACACAATACAAAAAAAAACCGCATCAGCGGAACAACATCGTAAGGTCTAATCGGGTTTAAAGAGGAAACAACACGACCCGGGATTGTAACAGTGACGCAGCCTACGAAGGGAGCGATGACAGGCGCTGCCCGTGACTCTCTGCGGTGGCTGAGTGGCTAAGGCTTTGGGCTGCTCAGTCCGAGTACGCGGGTTTGACTCGCGGCAGGGGCGCCTGCTTTTCAACGGAGGCGAAAGGCGAAAACGCCCGCGTGCCGACATTTCGGGACAAATTACAAATCCCCAGGTGGTCAATATTAATCCGGAGCTCTCAAATGCGGCACTCGTCATAGCCCAGGCCCAGCTTCGGCGCGTTGAATTCCAAAACTTTTTTTTTCTAGAGGCACTGACCCTGTTCGCCGTTCACCGCTCACTCCGCCTTCAGCGTGGTCGAAAAGCGACGCAGCGGCCGCGCACAACCCGACGACGTTTGCGCACGCACTGCGTACGATTCTAGCGTTTCCTCTCTCGTTGCTCTCAAGTCCTTTGGCCTCGCGCTGCGTGGTCGGGTCACAATCGTTAGTGACGCTAACAATCGTCTGGCGCGCTGTACACACGTGCGCTGTTAGTGCGCCGCCAGTTCGCGGCTGTGTGGGGGAGGAGGGCTGCGCGTATAATAAGTCCGCAGCAGTTACGCGCCGCTGCATGGCTACGCCGACAGGTAGTTTCGCTTTGAGGAGGTGAGGCAACTTTTCTTTCCCACGATGTCCCCTACCAATCCTTCTCCTCACCGCCAACCCTCCAGAGCCGCGAGTGAACCTGCTGGCCGGCATCTGCCTCTCGGACCAGCCCCTGCTCAGCGCGAGAGTAGTCGATGTTAAGACGGCGCATGGATTCCTGTGGAGAGGCGCTTGGGGCCAACACATCCATCATGCCATCACATCCAACGAGCAGAAACATCCAATTTGGCCATCACCCAACGTGCCATCACATCCAACGGCCATCACATCCAACGAGCAGAAACATCCAATTTTGGCCACTGCATCCAACGTGCCATCACATCCAACGTGCCGCTACATCCAACGCGCCACCACATCCAACGTGTCATCACATCCAACGTGCCATCACATCCAAAGCTGTGTCATTACATCCAATTTCGGCCAGTACATCCACTGCACCACACCTCCAACGTTTCATTACTTAGTGCATAATGCCTGGTGCGTAATGTCCACAAATATATACTCAGAATGAACACGTTTTTTGTGTGTTTATATTTGTGTTTATGCTAATAAAATCAGTTGTGAGCACCTCCAACGTTCATTACTTAGTGCGTAATGCTGTTGCTTAATCCTCAATATCTTCAGAATACACGTTTTTTAGGTTTTATTGTGTTTATGCTATTAAATTAGTTTGATTAGCGCCGTCGTGTGTGTTTTCTCTTCTGCTCCCGTTTCAGCGCTACTTGCGAGGCATCAACACCAACTAGCACTGTCATTCCCTACTGCTTTACTGCACTCCGAGATTTTGACTCGTTCCCCTCATTTACTCGTTTGACTCGTTCCCGGCCGCATAACGTCACGTACAGGCCGAACCGCCACTACAAATAAGTCGATGGCCTAAACCGTTCGTCTTGACGCACGCGGAACGTCCTGAAAGGCCGCAGGCTGACAGGACCCTCCGATACGCAAACGGCAAGAGAACACACACACCCGTGAACTTGATCAATCCATCAATCAATCAAGTTCACCCACGACATATCTCAAGATACTATCAACTTTTTGGATGTAACCCTTCAGCTACATGGCAACTCTCTCGCGACCACCGTCTACAAAAAACCCACGGATCGCCAGCAGTACCTGCATTTTGACAGCCACCACCCATGACATTGCAAAGTTGGAATACCATACTCGCAGGCATACAGATACCGCCGAATCTGTTCTGATGTCCAAGAATTTGACAGAAACTCGCAAAATCTAAAGAACATCCTTCTGAATCAAAATTACCCAGAAAATATAATTGATGACGCAATCAACCGGGCCCGCCAACAGACCGCCGCCAGTCAGCATTGTCAAAAGCCAATTCACAAAAAAGCAAACACCCCAGACCAACCTGGTATTACATACGGTGCGAAAATGCCACGAGTAAACAACATACTCAGCAGGCATTTCAATTCAAAAAATCAAAATCAAAAAATGAAACATGATCAGACAAAGTGAGCACCTGTCAGCTATCTTCCCCGAACCACCCCGTGTAGTGTATCGTAAAGACAAGAACTTAAGAGATATGCTTGTTAAGGCTAAAATTGGGGTCACGAAACAACACTCAGGCTGCCGCCCATGCGGGAAAACGCGCTGCAAAATCTGTCCCCTCATCACCCCAACCGACACGACAAAATCTAACTTTTCCAAATTTTCCTTCCGAATAAAAGAAAGCCTCGACTGTGATTCCAGTAACGTCGTATACAGACTGCACTGCGAAATGTGTGGCAAGGACTATATTGGCCAGACCGAGAATGCATTCCGGCTCAGATTCAACAACCACAAATCCCACGTCACCTCACAGCCGGATCTACCATTTTCCAAACATATGCGTCTGCCGGACCATTCCATTGAGCATATCAGAATTCTCTCCTGCAGTCCGGCTTCCGCTCTTCCCTCGAACGCGAGCAGAGGGAGTCCTACTTTATACATAAATTCCAGGCATTCACCCATGGCATCAATGAGGACCCGGGCCGCCTCTCATTCTTGCGGCAAAAAGCTGCGCCTTAGACGGAAATATCGGGGCCTTGCGGGCGATGGAGGGGGTGAGCGCGAACCGGGATCGTGCATACAACTTAAAAAAAGAAAGCAAGAAGGAAAAAAAAGGAAACCCTGCTTTAGGGACTAAGTCAAGCAAAACAAACGTGTAGAACGCCCCCCTCCCCCCCTTTCCCTTTTCCGCCCGTTCGGCAACCACCACCCGTCTCGTCAGTGACCTTGAACAGCTGTGAGCGCGCCCGCGTGCCCGCCGACGCACAGGATTATGACCGCCGCACCGCTGACAGACAAACGGCCGAAGAATGCGCCGCAAACGAAACCAAATCCTAGTGTTACTTGTTCCGCGTTACATTATTTTTTTTAATTATTCCGCTTTATTTATTATTTATTTAATTAATATTATTCTTTATTAATTATTTTTTATAAATATTCATTAGAAAATAAGAAGAAAAACACGCGCCCAGAGTGGGGACCGAGCCCACGCCTTTCGATTAGATCTCGAATGCCTTACCAATTCGGCTATCTGGGCGACTGTGTTCTCCTTCACTGGCGTGGGTTCGGTCCCCACTCTGGGCGCGTGTTTTTCTTTCTTTCTTTCTCACGTAATAATTAAAAAAATAATGTAACGTCACTAACGGTAAAAAATAGTCTAACCATTCCCCTATGCCTTTTTTGGCGTTGTAGACTGCCGGCATTTCTTTCTGTATGCCTTTCCCATGTTCCGACCACGTAAGAGCGTTGTTAGTGTTGTGGTTGCCAAAGAAGCCTTGCCGATTAAAAAATTACCTTTAATACGATGGGTATACCTAAGTTTTTTAACGAACGGGATCGATAGACCGAAAAAATTAAAAATGCTGTCTTGAGGCTGCCGCTCTTGAGGAGGCCCAGGCGTTTTGTTACAGACCTTTCCTCTTCAGATGGGTGAGCAACTACATCCAACGTGCCATTACATCCAACGTGCCACTACATCCAACGAGCCACCACATCCAACGAGCAGCTACATCCAAAAGCATGTCAATACATCCATCGTGCCATCACATCCAACGAGCCAACACATCCAACGTTGGATGTGATGGCACGTTGGATGTACTGGCTCGTTGGATGTATTGACTCGTAACCCTCTGGGTACCACTCTTATAGAACATCATCAATGCTCTCAATAAACATTTTCTTTATCTCTCTCTCTTTCTCTCGGTGTGTGAGAGAGTGTGCCGGCTTAGTAATAGCTCAATGCCAGAACAACAGGGTGCGACTCAACCGGAACAAAGGCAAATGAAACAACGGCCCGGAAAGAAGACATACCTGTTGCAAGGTGTTGTTGGCATAGCTGTTGTTGGCCTGTTATTTCTTCTGGGGCGTGCTGTGTGATTAGTTTAACTTCAGAGGTGTAGAGGGACGTGGATGTGAGACAGCCGTTGTGGGTTGCGAGACTGACGGCAGAAATAGTACCCCCCCCCCCTTTCCCCCTTTTTTTTTGCTTGGAGTGAGCTTTTCTTGCTACGTTCGTCGCAGAGAAAAACAGGAAGAACTGAAATTTTTGTTTGAAGTGGCCTTGGTACCGTTACTCTGACAAAAGCGGAATACCGTGGCACTTTTGTAAATCGGTTATGATGAATTCGGATGAATCGGCTGTGAACACAGGAACCGCTGTCCGCAGGAAGCCTTTAGTAGCCTACAGACGTGATTGTTGGACACTTCACCGAAAATTAAAAAAAAAAAAACAGGAATTAGCAAGGGAAAAGTAAGCGCGAAAATTAAATTACAAGCATCAGCCGTCGGAAAGTTATGAACAAAATGGCCCCGCAAGAACACTTCCGTCATAAACTGTTAAAAGCAACTAGGTCATATTAAGGGCAATTTTTGAAGAAATCGCTAAGGTACTGCTATTTTACTACGAAGCGAAAATTAGCAGCAAGAATGCCCCTGTCGCTTTTAGTCACGAATGCAAAATTTACAGCGCTATCTTGCAACTTGTCCTGACGGGGTAGTGTTATCTGGTTGTAATAGTTTTAACGAATCAAATTCCGTAGCGTTGATTTAGATTTCAAGGAAAACGTGGGGATCCGTTAGAGATCCTATACCAAAAGGTCACAGGGTTACGGACTCCTTCCCAAAGTACTTCTAAAAAATAAAATAGACGCCAGCGCCCAAATATTTCCCGGATTCACCACTGTCAACGGGTCAGAAATCCTTCCGCTTTTACGATAGCAGGGAAACCCATCTGATAAACAAAAGCCCAATTATTGTGTCGCGGTGCTTGCTAACTGCGAAGAGCCGTTTCCCAAGGCACCTCGTGAAAACCACTTTTGTCTCCACCCAGGAACCGAAGAGCGCCTAGCCTCGGTCACCCAAGGAGTTTATTTCAACTCCCCCTCATCCTCATGCCAATTACTCACTCGGAGACATCTCAATCTTATGTACTCAGTTTCAATGCAGGTACGAGGTGGGCAACGCATGACCCGTGCAATTTATACCCCACCCCTTGCTCCTCGTCGCCAGTTCCTTCACTTCGGAACTAGCGTTTCGCTGTCTCGTTTTTTCTCGTTCTTGGGCAACTACTTTTGTTCCGAAAAGCTGCAGCTTGTACTTAGGATAAACGCGCCTTGATGAAGAAAAATTGACATGTTCCCGAATACCGCTTGTCGGCACTAGGCAAAGACGTCCGCAGTGCCCATTTATGAAGCTCTGTCTACGGACGACGGTGCTGTACGTCCGCGTCTCACACGAGAATGGAACTGTCCGCCCAGGCTCCCTAATTACCTATCAGCATCAGAACCGCTTGTGTCCTAATGGGTTAAGAGTGAAAGGCATGCAACGCCCGTACCTCCTGCCACTACAACATGCATTGGAACACTGCCTGCTTAAAAATGAAACACTTATACTTTACGTTACTTTACTGTCCATTTTAAACGTTTGCAAAGATCCTTTCTATGAACGTAAGTGGCCCCTTCGAGACTGAATCTTGTAGCATGTGCCCGGGATCGTTTCGTTTCGAGCTAAACACCGCTGACAGGACCTAAGCGAAGTTCAGAAAGGGCGTTTCGGTGAAGGTGTGGTGGCCTCGGTGCGCTGCTATTGGCTCTGTGGGTATACGCTCGAAACGTATAGAAGCCGTTGGAACAAAAACCGCGGGGAATGAAGGTTCATAAATAAATGCGGAGCGGCGCTGCTGGGCGTGCGCCAGGTGGCGACCTTGGTTAGTCAGGCAGTTTCCGGTGCGTGTAACTCATGTCACGTTTCAGCATTAAAGCCGACGTTGGCCTTGGCGGTTTCTTTGGACGTCGAGAAAATGTGGTGCCGCCGCTGCCTGGTGCTCCACAGCCCGAGCTAAGCTCACGATCATAAACGCGCTGAACCAAGTGGAAAGCGGAGAGTTGCAGCTGTGGCTGTGAATTCCGGGTTCGGCGATGTTCGGCAGTGGCCCGTTGTATAATCTTACGCTCCACTGATTTCCCTCAGCGGCTCAACAGTTCCCATTGCGCTCAGTGGAAAACTCGAAGGAGCGCTATGCCGCATTCCAACATTAATGCTTTCGCACTCGTAACTCAAAAGAGAACTTCAGGGGTCCTCGTAATTTTTTCTATTTATTAACGATACCTTGCCACAGTTTTTTAGACTTTCGTTTCTATCCTAAATGCTTTCATAAAGTAGTCAACAAGCACACTCAGCACCTATATTTAAAGGTCCCAAGTACCTAAGCCAGATATTACTGCTTTATATCCACCCGATAACTTGAAAACCCGCACAAAATAATTTTCTCTCTTCCTCCGCCGGTGTTGGTGGTCTTCGAGTGCTCGAATTACGTCATTACAATGCTGCAGCGCCTATTGGCTGACTTTCTTTCTTTTGCAGCAATGAACGCATTTGATGGCCGCTTAAAAAAAATGCCATAAAAGCATCCCAGAAACGGAAGGCGGATAGTTGTGCTGCGGCGAGCAAATCCCGCAGTGCGGCTCCAGGGCTGGTGATAATTGTTGCTTCCGCAGCTGCTTCTATCCGCGAAGGCAACAGTTGAACGCACTTATCGGCATTGTTCCAGAGTATCTAATTGTAACCCATGAGTCCTAATCACAAAATGTTACGCGACAGTAATGAAAACTATTTATCTTCCGGAATCCCGAACCTCTGGAGTTCTACATCGCTCCAGCACGAAGCATGTTACAGCGGGACGAAGGTACACTTGGGCACAACGGATTGGAGGTGGTGGCTGCCAAACACCTTTGCTATGAAAGAGGGTGGGGTGAGGGTCACCATACTAACAGGGGCTAAAAGCACAACCGGAGTCCAGAAACTGTAAGAAATAAATCATTTCAGGAGTTTCATACAAAGCTTGATTACATTAATTGTGAACAGAGTCGACGCGACGTATGGCTCGTAAGGAACCAATCTGGCTAACTACATAGCGCAATCGTGTTGTGAGTTGAGCAATCTGTATACAGCAAAAACGCGACACGTAGTCTAGCTCCTTGGTGTAAACTCGAAACGAAAACTTCCAAAAAGAACGCATAGACGCACTAGATAACAAGCTGCTTCAAATCTTCCGGCATGGTGAGGTACGGAGATAAGTGTACTGTCTTAGTTCTTTTCCACTTTGCACGTGCCCTTCCACTTGTACTTGGTTATCAGGCGCTGACGGTGGTGTTCATTTCAGAGTTCTGGAAGGTCGCCAGTGATTCGCTGTGTTGTTTATGTGGGCTTAGGATCAACACGCAGACCAATTATCGCAGAATTGCACTCGGTTGTACGCTGTTTTAATTTTCTTTGTTTTCAGAAGGGCACATGGTTCCCGAGTGGTCTTTTTATCTGTTTATGTTCATGCTTACCTTTTGTCGCCGCAGATTCTATGCAGAACGCTGTGCACTACAGTAGATATGATAACCCAGCTCATTATTTCCAGTTATGCAGGCGTAGGTGCAGGTTCCGCTTATTTTGTGCTTTTGTTCCTTCTGTGCCTCGAAATAGGTAACCCGTTTTTGCTCCACATGCAGATATCGTTCTGTTTTTCTAGTTTTCTTCGCCAGTGTAAATGTCAGTTCAGCACTAAAATTCAGTCATTCAAGAATCAAAGGTGGTTCTACAGATTTATCAAGGCACCTAGAGTCTAATCAACTCCATTCCGCTGTGCCGCATCTTTAGTCACAAAGTAAAATTTCAGAATACAGTCACTGAGGCACGGAAGTGAGCAACGGCGGCCATTTTGGTGTTTATCAGTGATGCCGGATGGCCGCGTTCGGCCCCCTCGGCGCTACCTTTGACCGAGTCGTTCGTAAGCTTTGCAACGTTGCCTCAGCAAAACGCAGTCTTCGGACCTACTTCTGCAGCTGAAATGCTGCAAAACGCCGTATCTTGGAATATTGTTCAGAACGACGCCAGAACCGGGATGACAAGATACGTTTACCAGAGTTTACCGACTAAAACTCATAAACGACAAAACGGCGGCGCCCATGAACCGTCGCAGTGCAAACAAATGTCACGTGATACGAACTGGAGAATGTCATGGGGCCCGCACGGAACATAAGAAAAAACAGTGCTGATAGTACGAAACCTAATCTAGTGACACTAGCCGCATCTATTTGTGACCTAGGCTTCCAAAAGAGGAATAGGCGGGAAACGCGAAACTGCAATGTCCGGAAAATCTTGGAGCCCGTGCCCACGCACTAAAATTCGACGCTCAAATACGCAATGGCACCGAGCGCCTGTTCACTTCACGCCCACACCTCCCTTGCAGGTTGGGCGTTCGAGTTTCATCTTAACTTGCCTTGACGCTGTGGTCCATCTGATGGTGTGTTTCCTATAATGTTACAATCTTCCACGTTTATCATACTTATAGTTTTGCTGCTTGTTGTGCTTGAAAACACCCTACACGAGAGGGTTCTGATGAATTTTCGGCCTTGAATATCCGTGTTCACAGTGTCGCGGTAGCTCAGCCGTGGCGTTAGTAGAAAGCATATGGCCTGGTCAGTCAGGGAAAGATTGGGTGAGGTTTTTGTTCCGCTGAGAAGCACTGTGCAAGTTTACGGGTTCGGGTAAGTATTTATACCTTCTTGCTGTACAGGATAGAGGTAGATTTTTGCAGAAATATCTGACATCGCAGACGTATTATGTTTCCGCCTACTCGTTGGTGGCCCTCCTAGAAACGGTCTCGTGATGGGAGGTGTCGATAATATTTATTCTTTTAACACGAAAATGTTCTATTCCCGCATACACGAAGATTTCAGTGACGTCATATCCCTTATGGAAATGACGCCAGTACAACGAAGATAGCTGCGTGTAAAGGGTGCGCCCCTGCACACGGGTCTTCTTGCGAGGAAGCAACCTTAAGTACTAAAGAGTACGTATACTTAGGGTTCTTCGTTTCCGGTTTTTATATTTTAACACGAAAAGGTTGTACGCCGGTATACACCAAGATTTCACTGACGTCATATCCGTTACTGAAATGACGCCACTACACCTTTGCCGAAGCGACCCGCCATCAGGACATCGCTCATCGAGCACGCCCACAAAATAGTCGCCGACCCGCAAAATGATGCTCAGCTACAGATTCCGGTGCAAGTTTCACTTTCGTGCTTTACTGATTCCTATGATAGGTGAACGAACCACCGTTTCTTTGAAGATTAACACGAACGCATAGACATATTTATTTGCTTATTCACAATTCGGCTTACTGGAAGCCTACAAAACCTGTCCCTCGAGACAATGTAAGGCGCTGCCTTGAAAGTAGTTCGTGATTGACGTATAAAATAATGCTGCCATTCAAAATATATAACTTCGCGTCTAAACAAAACACTAAATGGTTTAAAAGCTTTTGGATTATCCACCGCAACATTTCTTGTCACGTTTTAGTGGCTACTACACTGCCATTATCAATAGCAGACCTCTGTGCATTTGTCCCGCGCTAAAGTTGGTAAATCAAAAAATTGATCAAATAACAGTTCTAAAAGCCAGAGGTGACCTATCGGTGGCTCGCGTTTAAATCCTCGATTCATAGGAACCTAATGATTTTTAAACAAAACTTAAACGTAAAAATAACAACCATTTTTCCGAAAGAATTGATGAAATGTGGTTCGCACAAAACAAATCCTCCCCCAGATATGACTTTTTGCGACAGTGCATCAGCCTCACGATGTTGCAGAATTTACGTCACTCGCGTCTTATTTATCCTACTCTTTGTTAACGTTCTTTCTTTATTTCTTCGTAAAAGGAGGAACCCACATATAGTGAAACCTCTTCGCCTTACTCAGACGCTCTGGATAAACTGTCTGATACATTACTGATGTCATTGATGCCACTTAACTTTGTCACTTAAAATCGATTTACCACTTTCACAACCAAGCGATACGTATCATTCCCATGAGCCATTTTAGTGCTGAGGTTTCATTACTGCGGAATCAGTTAGGTATCTTATCCATTGATCACTTATTTAGGTACAATCTTGCAATCATGTTATTTAAATTCGAAACAATCAACGTGTTTTTCACTTCATAGACGTTCATTCTGTACGCAATATCAACCCCACAAGGTTTGTTTCCCGTAATAATTTTGTACTTCTGATTATTCATAAAAATTATGGGGGAAAAGTACCCACTTCACAGCTTTTCAACTCCGAAACAGCTTGCCTCTTACTCTGAAATCATCAATGTCGTTACTTGAATTTAAAACAGCACTAAAAAAACTTCTTTAAGGGTGCAATTAGATGTTTTTTTCGCACTGATGTATCGGCTTAAACCTTGTTCCTAGGTGTAAATAAAAAAAAATGACACGGTACAATATTCTTTGCTGAAAAAAGAGAATGTTTTGTAGTAGTTAACGTGGTAGTAGGTATTGAAAATCCACTTGAAAGACTTGTCAAATTGAATTGTTGAAACTGCTAATGTTTGAAGTGTTACATTTATTTTCGTTATTATTTGAGAATATAAATTTTGTTCTCTGCGATTGCATGTTACCTTAGTAATTAAATACCGAGGGTCCCATTTCAGCCTTATGGCTTTGGTACCCTCTTCTGTATAGACACATGTAAAATTTCTATTTCAATTGAATAAACCTTTGAAACTTTGATACACGCTATCTGGCAACCGAGCTCCCTTTAATATGACAAGTAACGCGGGAAAGCTAATATGAGCTGCCTGGCACTGCCGGCACATCTTAGTAGAAACCGCCGAAGGCGAAAGCCCTATGCGCGATCGGTGCCGACACGTGTCGACGCGAGATTATTCCTTCGGGATATATGAGATAGATGTTGCATATAACATTTCACAGGTTTCATCGTCGTTATTCCTTAAAAGGTAGAGCCCGATCACTGAATTTCCACCTCCACTTATCAGGAGTCTTCCCATTTTGGAATTTGAATGGCGAGCGGTTTCTTAATAACAGCCGCCTTCTCTTGAGGAAACTCTCCGCTATTTTTCGTGTGCCCCTCTTATGTGTACCATTACCTCAATCTACAATTATCACAGAGTCTCTGCGCGGAAGCCGGAAGATTACTGCGCTTATCTGTCAATCGGTCGAATTGATTTCCTATTTTTTATCGCTATAATGAAAAACACGAGCGATAGTAGAACCATTTGAATCCAGGGCCATCAGCTATTCTAGGGTCTATTTTATTGACAGAAAAGGGCAGGCAATACCCTAAAAGATGGAACGAAATTAGAAATAGCTTATTATTAGAGTCCTTGAAAAGAAATAGTGGCGATTTTGTGGTAAAATTTCTCCATAAAGCACTAACAACACAATTTAGAAGTAGAAATGCTGATAAAGTAGAAATGCTGATAAAGCTTTTCTTTCTCCAAGGGTTGGAGCTACACGCTGTTCTTGTAGGTTAGAGAACCTTTTGATGTAGCTGCACACAACCAATTGTTGCATATATGCTGTCTATATATTCGGCATACCTAGCCCCTGTTTTGGTTGGTTTGAAGGATATCTTATTTCGCGTAAGTAACCCATGGTCATAAATGGTACGCCATCCTCGCTGGCTGACGTTACGTAATGCTTTGGCCCCTGCTTTATCGCTTTTTTGTAAATAATTTGTGAATATAAACTGCTGAAATGTTTGAGTCTACGTTGACGGTGGGCGTTGCACTATTGTCAAGATTGTAACTGCCCCATATGTGTTGAAACAAGATTTGTATCAGGTTTCAGCCTGGTGTGAGTAAGTGCAGGTGATCTTTGAACACAGCTAGAGGCCTTCT
Organism: Haemaphysalis longicornis; assembly: GCA_013339765.2. NCBI lineage: Eukaryota > Metazoa > Arthropoda > Arachnida > Ixodida > Ixodidae > Haemaphysalis > Haemaphysalis longicornis. Next base: position 104,149,309 of record CM023452.1, on the reverse strand, counting down.
CGTCCAGTTACGCTCGTGTAGATCTCTGGCGTTGCCTTCGCACTTTTTAGTCCTGTCCCATTGACGTCAAGAAACAGGATGAAAGCTGTGCCCGGAACGGAGAACTTCTTCCTTCACGTGTTGCTGTTCACGCTCTGTCGCCGAAGGCAACTACGCGGCGGCATTGAAGTGGGTCATCGGCACCGGACATAGAGATTGCACGACACCCTGGTAACAGCGTCTATTGCGATGAATATAAAAAAACGCTTCTTAATAAAGGCGTCGCCAGCAAACAGTCACAAAGATACATCCACAAAGAAAGAAACTCCCGCGTCGTTTACTACTCCAATAATAGCCCGCTCGGCAGTCATGCAATGACGATGACGCCCTTGACACAGCCGTCTACGTTTAGAAACAATGTGGCTACAGGAACAAAAACACACTCGCTCCGCGAACATTAGCGCCGGAAAACACTCTCAAATAAATAAGTGGGCGGAAAAAAGTATGCTGCGTATGACTCAAATAACAAGCCGCTAGACAGGCGTGCCCTTGAGACAGCCCCCGTCGCCGAGACTAATGTGCATCCTCGACATAGACTCCGCAGGTGAGTGGGCCGTAGTGAACCCCTGTAAACAAACACGTTCCTTTCCCAGGTATCCTTTCATGCAGAAGGCGAAGAAGGCGAAGGCGGACTGCTGCGCAGCCTCATTGGAAAAAAAAGTGAGCCGAAAAAGAAACAAACTTCATCGCCCCTTTCTAAAGAATGCCGAGAACAGCTGGAAACCTTTCTCACATTAACACTGCATCAAAAGTGTACCCCAAGCATCGTTAAAGTGCGTCGAATCGATCGCCAAACCTTCAAAGACCCAAAACGGAAACTAAGAAAGAACAAATGCCACGATGTTTCGCGCACTCAGCAAACCCATCTACGAACAATGTGAATGCATATCAATATGGGGATGATGAGATCAAGGCATACTGCTGTACTCCTTACTCTTGATTGAAGCGTGTATTGTACTCTCACTTTTTTGCTATTTTCAAGTAACCATTTTGACAGAATGGAAGTCGGGTTTCATGCACGTTCCTTGTGTTCACAGATGTTATTCGAAATTTCCGGTCGACAAACTGGTCTATGGGGAAATGCATTATGTTTAGACAGGACTCCACCGGTTACGCAAAGTAAGCTTTAGGTTTAAAAATTGGCTGGTTCTGTTGCAGGTTTATTGCCTGGTGTGGAGTACACGCGTTCTGTGGCTAACTGTTAGGAGAAACCCGTCTTTTCTCTGGAATCTTGTGCGGACGGGTCGGTAAGCACGTTCTGATAGACGTAAGAATTTAAAACATGCTGTCAAGGATTTTAATGGTTTTTTCCAAAGAGAAGATCGGCTACGGCAGCTAATTAACCATTGGATTAAGGAGACTAGTGCTGCACTCGGGCCTCCAGTCGTGGAGAACCTTGAAATCGATTCCCCCAAGCATAAGCATCGCGGAATCCTCCACTCTACCGTGTGGAGGGAGAAAATGGAGTGCAGGGGGGACTCAGAATACGACAGTAGGGATCGCATTACTTAGTACGCAAAAAAATATTTCCTACGGATTTTGCATATTTATTATCTTATTCATGTTTCAGATTACAGGAAGGCTGCAGAATGCGTTACATTAATGCACGTAAGGAGGTCCCTGGAAAGTAGATTATGATTGACATATGAAATAATGGTGGAATTCAAAATATATAACTTCGCAGCGAAACAAAATACGTAATCGGTAACAAAAACCTTTCTATTATCACCCCAATTTTTCTTGTCACATTTTCAGCCGCTACTACACTGCCGTAGTCAATACAGAGGCGTTTTGACCTATGTGCTTTGAGCTCACATTAACATGACAAGTAACACGGAGATGTTAATATGAGCTGCCTGGCACTGGATGCCGGCATGCCTTAGAAAAGTTCCCCGAACTCCGACCTAAAAGACGACAGCGATGGGCGGCGCCCCCCCCCCCTCTCCCCAACTCCGTGTCGACGCCAGATTATTCCTTCTGGAGATATGAGATATACGTTGCATAATATTTGGCAAGTGTGATTGTCGTTTATCTTTTAAGGTAGAACGCGATCACTCAATTTTCCCCTCCACTTATCAGGAGTTTTCCCATTTTCATGTTCATGTGTGAGCGGTTTTTCAAAAAACAGCGGCGTTCTCTTAAGCAAAAGCTACGCTATTTTTAGTGTGCGCCGATTACGTGTGCCATTATATTACCCTACAATTTTCCCACTGTTGATGCGCAGAAGCCGAAAGCTTCGCACTTAGCGCCTCAAGGAACGAAACCGTAATTTCAACCGCCTCCATATTGCCTTTGTGAGCTTCTATCAATGAGGTGAAATGATCTCTTAATTTTTTATGTTAAAATCATAAATACGAGGGACTTTGGGGCCATTTGGAGCAGGGGTCATCCGCTATTACTGCGTCAATTTCATGGACAAAGAGTACATTCGATTCCCTAAAAGATGGAACAAAAACATAACATAGAATGCTCACAAATGGAGTCGTTGAAAAGAAGTAGGGGCGATTTTAAGGTACAATTTCAACATAAGGCAGTAACAACATAATAAATCAGTGGAAATTCCGATACAGCTTCTCTTTCCACAAAGGTTGGGGCTAGACGCTGTTCTTGTAGGTTAAAAAAGCGTTTGATGTAGCTGCATACAACCCACTGTTGCATATGTTGCCCACATTTGGCCCACCTAGCTACTGTCTGGATTGGGTTGAAAAATATCTGATTTACCGCTAGTAGTGCATAGTTACAAAGGGTGCGCCATCATCTCCGCCTGATGTTCCGCAACCCTTATGCCCCTGCTTTTTCTGATTTTCGTAAATATATCGTGAATAGAAACGGCTGAAAGGTTTCATTGCACATTGATTGCGGGCATTATACTATTGTCAATATTGTAACGGCCCCAATTGTGTTGCAATAAGATTTGTTCCAGGTTTCAGGCTGGTATGAGTAATCGTACGTGAATTTGAACACAGCTAAACGTGTTGTGCTGGTTTTCCTCTCGTCTTGTTGCACTCGTCTAGAGTTGGGGCGTTTCCTTCCGCACATTTCTCCTCTCCAGTTGAAGGGACCAAAAACGAAAGAAGGGCGCACCCAGAGCAGAGAACGTCTTGCTTCGTGCTTCGCTATTCGCGCTTTCCAGCAGATGGCAAGAGCGCGGTTGCACTAAAATGGGTCATTGGCCCCGGACATGGAGGTTCGCACTTTTGGTCACTGCGCCACACAGGTGGCGTGTTGCCATTGCACAGCCACAAACGCAGTATTCCAATCCTCATACAATAACTTCCAGCTACTGGCACCAAGTGCTGGCCACTGCATTCGCGTAACAAGTCCAGTCGGTTGGGAGAGGGCCATGCTGGAATTACGGCCGTTTACACGTACTGGGAAAGAAGCGGGATGGCCAGGTTGCAGGACGCCCTTGGAACAGCGTCGATTGCGATGGATATAAAAAAACTTTGTTGACTAAAAAGCGTCGCCAGCTAACATTCACGAAGAAACAAGCACATAAAAAAAGGGTGCCGCGTAATTAACTACTCTAATAATAGCCCGCTCGGCAGTCATGTAACGACAATGACGGCCTTGATACACCCAAGTACATGCAGACAGAGTTTGCCTACAGAAACACAGACTCGTTCCGCCAATAACGACTCCGGGAAACACTTACAAAGAAACAAGTGTAAAGAAAAACAAGGCTGCGTATGACACAAACAACAAGCCGCTAGGAAGGCGTGTGCTTGAGACAGCGCCCATCGAAGAGACTAATTAACATTCTTGACTTGACGGCTCTGCAGGTAAGTGGGCCGAGGTGAACCCCGGTAAACAAGCACGTTCTTTCCTCGGATATCCCTTTATGCAAATGGCGAACGCGGAGTGCTGCGTAGCCTTATTGAAAAACAAAGTGAGCAAAAAAAAAATCCTTTCCTTGCTTCCCAAACAACCCTGAGCCCGTTAGCTTAATCATATCAACACTGCGTCAAAAGGGCGTCAAAACCTTCGCCAAAAGAGCATCGACCGAGCTATCGTCAAACCATAGATCCAAAACGGAAACGAAGAACGAAACCATGCGACGATTTTTTGCGCACTCATGTAAACGCATCTAAAATGCGCATCGATAGTAGGTTTATGAAATGACGGAAAGGTTTTCGCTCGTATTGCACCGTTCCTTTTCCGCGATTCTCAAGTAAGCGTTTTTACATAATCGAAACCCGCTTTTATAGGAGTGCCGTGTGCTCACAGATCTTATCAGAGCTTTTTGGTCGAACAACCAGGCTATTGGGAAAGGCCCTAGCTACACGGTGGAAGTAACCGCACGAATGTTGTGATTACTAAATATTCACCGTGGTTATCGCAAACTGCGGTTTTGGCTGTTTCCCGCGAAATTCCATGTGTGTCGACGGCGGTCACTTTGTTGTGAGCGTAACAAAAATAAATTAACAAACTTTTAACGTCGCAATAAAAACAAAAAAAGAAGCAGTGTAGGCAAAACGAAATATCGTTAGGACATTTGCTTCAGACCCAAACGCGATGCACTCGCGCGGGGCAAGGGAGGGGCTTCCCGCACGCAACCGGCGTGGTTTTCTCGGGTCGGCTCGGTGTTTGGAACTCTAGGCTTAGCATCGCGGTGGTTATTTGACCGCCGCTATCTCTACAACTGTGAATTACAATACATATCACGATACATAGCAGATGACAGGTGCGCCGGTGTGTTCGCAGGCACCGGCCGACTCCAGCGGATCGTTCCCGAGTGCTGAAAGCTTTTCATGATTGCCTGCTTTATCCATTTTTTTGGCGTACGATGCACGAAATTCGCAAATGTAGCACGGTTTTTGTCGTAGTTGATCGGGTGGATCGGGAATCAAGCCACTGTCTGTGGGCGGTCGTGCGACTGCGAGAGCGATGCCAAGAACGCAAGCGCCTCTTGGGGCCAGCTTTGGGGCACCCACTATTTGAGGGCCTTCGTCTCCTCGGAACGCCAGGTGACTCATTTTTCGCCTCCGCTGATGCGCTGTCGCTTGCGTCCGAACTGACTTGTGCGATTTTGAACACCGCAGCTGCGGCAACTGCGGGCAGCGTGACCGAAATGAGGTGGCGAAGCTCAGTTTGCGGTAACCACGGTTAGTGGGGTAACCGTAGTTACGTCTGTCGTGTAAAGTAGCAAACTGCTGTTTTGTTTAACCGCGGTTTTCTTAACTGTGGGTAACTGAGACCATGTGACTAGGGTATAAGTAATCTTTCGGTTTAAATATTGGCGGCTTTTGTTGCAGGTCTATAGCGTGGTTTGCAGTAAAGGAGTTTTGTGGCTAACCGTTAGAAGAAACCCGACTTTTATTTCCAATCATGTGCTGTCGGGTGTGTAAGCCAGTTCTGATAGAGGTAAGAAGTTAAAACATTTGAGGGTTTTTAAATGGTTTTGCAGGGAACAGGTTGGCTACGGGAACTGACTAACAACGCGAATAAGAAGACTAGCTGCACTCGACCCTCCAGTCGAGGAGAACCCTGAAATCGTTCCCCATGCATAAGCATTACGGAATCACCCCCTGCGCCGAGTGCAGGGAGCAAATGGAGTGGAGGAGAGGCTCAGAATACGGCCGTAGAAGTCGTATCACTTACTTCGCGAAGCAAATGAATCGTACGCATTGTGAATATTTATTCGCTTCTACAGGTTTCAGCTTACACAGAGGCTACAGAATATGTTTCTTGCGTCCATGTAAGGCGCTGCCGGGAAAGTAGTTTATGATTGACGTGTGAAGTATTGCTGGCATTCAAAATGCGTTACTTAGCAGCGAAACAAAACACCAGATGGTTAGAAAAATGACTTTTCTATTATCCCCCGCAACATTTATTGACAGCTTTTTTGGCGGCCACTACACTGCCGCGTTCAATACCAGCTTTGTTTTGACACCTGCTCTTTTTCTCATGCGGTGAAGTTGCTAAATCGAAAAAGTGATCAAATTGCAGCTCTCAAAGCCAGAGGTAACCTATCAGTGGCCCGCTTATAACCATTCGATGCAAAGTAACCAAATTAGTATTAAAAAATACCCGAAACGTAAACGTAAACACATCATTTGTCCAAAAGAATTGATGGAATTTCGCATGCCCTAGGCGAAGGTACCTACAGATTCGATTTTTTGCGACAAAGCATGAGCCTCACGATGTTGCTGAGTGCACTTCGCTCGCGTTGTCTCTACCATACTCTTTGTTATCCGGTTTTCTTTGTTTCATGATGAAAGAAGGAATAGGCACAGTGTCAAGGCTCTTCACCCGATACTCACACGCTCTGGATAAACTTCTTGAAATGCAGAACCAGTAACCGAGCTCCCAGTAACATGAAAAGTAGCGCTAAATCGTTTATATAAGCTGCCTGGCGCTGCCGCCATATCTTAGTGGAGTTGGTGGAGCTCCGACGTCAAGACGACGCCCGAATGCGGCGATTTGGCCTTTGCGTGTCGACCCGAGAACATTCCTTTTGGAGAATTGAGATAGATGTTGCAGAAGATTTGGTAGCTTTGATCGTCGTGTTCCCATTCCCAGTCGTGTTCCTGACGTTCTCTTGAGCAACATCCACAGTATTTTTAGAGTGCGGCCCTTGTGTGTACCATTACATTGACCTATAATTATCCCAGTGTTGATGCGCGACAGCTGGGCGCTTCGCAGTAACAGCTTTAAGAAACGAAAACATTATTCTAACCGCCTCCACATTGCTTTTCTGAGCTTAACTGTCAATAAGGTGAATTGATTTCTCTTTTTTTTATAGTTAAAATCACAAACATGAAGGCCATCTGGATCCGGTGAAAACAGCTGTTCCTGGATCTAGAAATCATTGACAGAAAGGTGCAGGGAATACCGTAAAAGATGGAACAAAATTATAGATTGCTTACGATGGGAGTTGTTGAAAAGACGTACGGGTGCGTTTAGGACAAAATTTCAGTATAATGCAGTAACAACAGAATTTATAGGTGGAAAATCCGATACTACTTTTCTTTCTATAAGGGTTGGGGCTAGACGCTGTTCTTTGAGGTTAAAAAAGCGTTTAATGTAGTTGCACACAACTGAATGTTGCGTATGTTGTCCGCGTTTGGCATACCTAGCCGCTGTTTTGGTTGGGTTGAAGGATATCTGATTTCGCGTAAGTAACCCATGGTCATAAATGGTACGTCATTATCGCCTGCTGATGTTCCGCAATCCTTAGGACCCGGCTTTTTCTGATTTTCGTAAATATATCGCGAATAGAAACGGCTGAAATATTTGAGTATACGTTGACGGGCGGGCGTTGCACTATTGTCAAGATTGTAACTGGCCCAAATGTGTTGCAATAAGACTTGTATCAGGTTTCAGGCTGGTGTGAGTAAACGCAGGTAATCTTTTAATACAGCAAAACAATTTCTCGTATTGTTTCGCTCATCTAGAGTTCTGGCGTTACGTTCGCCCTTTTTATTCCAGTCCCGTTGTCGTGAGGAGAATTGACGAAAGGTGTGCCAGGGACGGAGAACTTCTTTATTTATGTGTGGGTGTTCCAGCATTCCCGCAGAGGGCACGTACCCGGCGGCATTGAAGTGAGTCATTGGCACCCGACATGGAGGTTCGCTCTACGTTCCCTGCAAAACATAGGCGGGGAGTTGCGATGGCGAAACAATGGAGTTTTTTTAATCATCATACAATAACTTGCAGCTACTGGCTCCACGTGTTGGCCACTGCATTCGCGTACAGGTGGGGTAGTGTGCAAGATGGCCGTACTAGAATTACCGGCGTTCACACGCGGTGTACAGAAGCGGAGAATCTTAATTGCACGACGCCCTTGGAACAGCGTCAATTCCAATTGATATGAAAAAATCCGGCTTACTAAAAGCGTTGCCAGCTAACATTTACGAAGAAACAAGCACACGGGAAAAATGTCTATGTCGTTTACTACTCTAATAGTAACCCGCTCGGCAGTCATGCGACGACGATGACGGCCTTGACACAGCCTTCTACTCCCAGACGCTATTGCCCTACAGAAACGAAACAGCCTCGTGCAGCCAACATGGACACCGGGAAACACTCTCAAAGAAAAAAGTGTAAAGGAAACAGGATGCTTCGTACCACTCGAATAACAAGCCGGTAGTCAGGCGCGCCCTTGAGACAGCTCCCTTCGAAGAAAGTAATTTGCATCCTCGACTTGGCCGGCTCCGCAGGTAAGTTCGCCGGGGTGAACCCTTGTAAACAAACGCGTTCCTTTTCGGGATATCCGTTCATGCAGACTCACCGGAACAAGTGAGCAGTAAAAAGCTTCATTATCCACTCCTAAAGAACGCCGAGAAAAGCGCAAAACGTTTCTCACATGAAAGCTGTGTAATACGTGCGCCAGAACTTTCGCTAAAAGTGCGTCCTATAGATCACCAAATGTTCAAAGACGAAAAGGGAAATGAAGAACGAACCCCTGTGACGATATTTCGCGCACTCAGTAAACACATCTACGAATGATCGAAATCTATATCGATGCGTGGTCCATGAGATTAAGGCATACAATTGTGCTTCTTCGGGATCGATGTTTGTATTGTATTAGAAGGAACCGGCCCTTTTCGCGATTTTCAACTAAAACTTTGGAAACAATGAAAGCCCGGTTGCATGCGCGTTCCGAGTGTTCATGAAACGTATGAGACCTTTTCGGTCGACCAGCCGGTCTACGGGTAACTACACTAGTTTTTAGACAGGACACCATTGGTACACTTCATAGGCTTTCGGTTTGAAATTGGCGGCGCTTTTGTTGCACGTTTGTTGCATGCTTTGCAGTGAAGCAGTTTTGTTGGCTAACCGTTATCATAAATTTATTTTGAAGGTGAAAGCGCTCACACAACAGGGACAAAAGTAGAAAACAGAAACGACACAGAAACGACAGAAACTAGCGTTCCTTCGCACTTTTTAGTCCTGTCCAGTTGACGTGAAGAAACAGGATGAAAGCTGTGCCCGGAACGGAGAACTTCTTCCTTCACGTGTTGCTGTTCACGCTCCGTCGCCGAGGGCAACTACGCGGTGGCATTGAAGTGGGTCATCGGCACCCGCCATGGAGATTGCACAATGTCCTGGGAACAGCGTCTATTGCGATGGATATAAAAACTCATCTTATTAAAGGCGTTGCCAGCAAACAGTCACGAAGATACATCCACAATGAAAGAAGCTCCCGCGTCGTTTACTACTCCAATAATATCCCGCTCGGTCGTCATGCAACGATGATGACGCCCTTGACACAGCCGTCCACGCTCAGAAACAATGTGCCTACAGGAACACAAACAGGCTCATGCAGCCAACATCCATGCCGGAAAACACCCTCAAAGAAACAAGTGCAAAGAAAAAAATGCTGTGTACGATTCAAATAATAAAACGCTAGTCAGGCGTGCCCTTGAGAGAGCCCCTTCGGAGAGGCTTATTTGCATCCTCCACTTAGACGGCTCCGCAGGCAAGTCGGACGACAAGAACCCGTGTACACAAACACGTTCTCTTTACGGATATCCTTTCATGCAGATGGTGAACGCCGAGTACTGCGCAGCCTCAATGAAAAAAAAGTGAGCCGAAGAAAACAAGCTTCATCGTCCCTTTCTAAGAACGTCTAGAACAGCTCGAAAACTTTGTCCGATCAACACTACATCAAAAGTGCAACCCCAAGCATCGCTAAAAGTTCGTCGAATCGACCGCCAAACCTTCAAAGACACAAAACAAAAACTAAGAATGAACCCATGCCAAGATGTTTCACGCACTCAGTAAACGCATCTACGAACAATGTTAATGCATATGGATATGTGGTTTGTGAGATGAAGGCATACTATTGTACTCCTTATTCATGATTAATGCGTGTATTGTACTCTTCCTTTTTTTGAGATTTTGAAGTACCCATTTTGACTGAATGGAAGTCGGGTTTAATGGACGTGCCGTGTGTTCACAGATCTTACTGGAAATTTCCGCTCGACCAACTGGTCTATGGGGAAATGCGTAAGGTTTTAGACAGGACTCCATCGGTTACACTAAGTAAGCTTTTGGTTTGAAAATTGGCGGGTTCTGTTGCAGGTTTATTGCCTGGTGGGCAGGAAAGCAGTTCTGTAGCTAACTGTTCGCAGAAACCCGTCTTTTCTCTGGAACCTTGTACTCACGGGTCGGTAAGCACGTTCTGATAGGCGTAAGAATTTAAAACAGTCAAGGATTTTAATGGTTTTGCTTGAGCATATCGGCTGCTGCAGCTAATTAACAATTCGATTAAGGAGACTAGTGCTGCAATCGAGCCTCCAGTGAAGGATAACCTTGAAGTCGACTCCCCCTTGCGTATGCATTACGAAATCCTCCCCTGAGCTGGGTGGATTGCGTAAACGGAGTGGAGGACGAACTCTGAAGATGGCCGTAGGGGCCGTACTAGTTATTACGCCAAGTAAAATAATTCCTAGGCATTGTGCGCATTTGCTTGGTTATTCAGCGTACACGACGAGTGCAAAATCTATTCCTTCAGCTGTGAACGACACCCACAACAATTCCACATGCGACTGCACTTTAACCCACACGTCTGGCTTTTAAAAGATTGAAGCCAATGATTCTGCCAGCCATTCCCTGGGATTCGCGGGGACGCCTTCCCGAAAGCATCAGCGTCGGCCACGGCCGGGCTCGAGCGGCGGACGCCGCCGCTGGAGCCAGGCCGCGTGTCGGGAGAAAGAAAACGGAGGGGAGCGTGTTTCGAACGGTGGGACAGCGAAACCTAGCCACTGTGAAGTGACAGCTGGGGGCTACACCACCGCGCAACACAATCGCAGACACCGAAACAATCCGGCCTGTGATCTCAGTGACTCCCACTTATACAGATTTAATCTACATAGTTTCGTAAGTTTAGGAATTTTGACAGAGCTAACGGAACATTTATAATCGTTATTTTTTAGAACAGGTTGCTCAAATCGTCGGTTGTAATACCTGTTATAACACAACCGAATTGGTATTCCCAAATTTAGAAAACGCAGTCCAAATTGTAACAAGGAGTGCGCAAAAGGTTGCGTTTCTCAAGCGGACAAATGTCTGTAAGTGGTCTCTACATTTTGTCTTCCGGCCCTGCAAACCAATCCTTAAAATATCTTTGCCGTACTACTCCTTAATACCGGGGTTTGGGGAGTGGGTTATCCAGGAGGAACTGTCCAACAAGTTAATCCATGAGTGCGAAGTAAGCACGCAATGATCGCGAAGCTACTCCAAAACAGGCCCGACGCCGCTGCTAAATCAGACAACAAAGCCGACGGAAGGGTACCGCCGACGTGCCCGCCGGGGTTACCACGAAAATAGCTGGGTAATAGCGCCCTTTCGCTGCGCCATCTACACTGTGTTCCGTGATTGAAAAGCTCCCTCCGCGTCCCCCGCCCCGTTGGGGGTTTCTTGTCCGGCGCGCCACGAAAGAACCGTTGGCTGGTAGAGGTAGAAAGCTTTGCTTTAAAACGTAAATATAAATATAAACGTAAACATAAAAACCATATTTGTCCAAAAAATTGACGGAATTTTGTTTGCCCTAAGTAAACGACCTCAGAGATTCAATTTTTTGCGACAATGCATGAGAATCGCGATGTTGCTGTGTGCACTTTGCAACGCGTCGTCTTTACCCTTCTCTTCGTTGACCAGCTTTCGTTATTTTTTGGTAAAAGAAGACACACATTGTGAAGGCCTCTGGCCCTATACTGAGACGCACTGGATAAACTTCCTCATACACACTACCAGCGACCGAGTTCACATTAACCAGACAAGTAAAGCGGAAACGTTAAAATGGGCTCCCTGACACTGTCTGCCGCCATATCTATTAATAGCATTCGCCGAACTCCGACGTTAAAAGGACAGCCCTATGCGGGGATTGGGGCCTCGGCGTGTTGACGTGCGAATATTCGCTCTGGAGAATTGAGATAGATGTTGCATAAGATATGGAATGATTGATCGTCGTTATCCTTTTTCAGGTAGACCCAATTTCTTCAATTTTCACCTCCACTTATAAGAGTTTCCCCATATTCGATTTCAAAATAAGATTCGTTTTTTTAAACAGCGCCATTCTCTTGAGCAACATCCAGGCTGTTTTTAGAATGCGGCCCTGGTGTGTACAATTACATTAACCGACAATAATCTAAGTGGTGCTGTGCGGAAACTCAACACTTCGCACTAACAGCTTCAAGAAACCAGAGCATTATTTCATCCGCCTCCACTTTGCTTTTCTTAGCTTACCTGTCAGTCAATGAGGGGAATTGATTTCTCATTTTTTATTGTAGAATTCACAAACACGTACGATAGTAGGGCCATTCGCAGCCGGGGCCATCAGCTATTCTTGGGTCTATTTAATTGGTAGAAAAGTGCCCGCAATACCATAAAAATGAAACAAAATACGGAGTGCTTAGAAGAGGAGTCCTTGAAAAGAAATACGGGTGATGTCAGTATAAAATTTCAGAATGAAGCAGTAACAAGCGACTGTATAGGTGTAAAAGCTGATACAGCTTTTCTTTTACGAGGGTTGGGGCTGACGCTGTTCTTGTAGGTTAAAAAAAGCGTTTGATGTAGTTACACCGAACCAATTGTTGCATATGCTTTCTATGTATTCGGCATACCTAGCAGCTGTTTTGTTTTAGTTGAATAATATTTTACAGCACGTAAGTAAGGGATATTCATAAATAGCACGCTATCATCGCCCGATGCTGTTCCGCAATCTGTAGGCCCCAGCTATTTCTTATTTTTGTTAGTAGTTTGCGAATACACACCGCCGAAATGTTTGAGTGTACGTTGACGGCGGGCGTTGCAGTATAGTCACGATTGTAACTGCCCCAAATATGGTGCAATAAGATTTGTATCAGCATTCAGGCTGGGGTGAGTAATCGCTGGTGATCTTTCAACACAGATAAACGTCTTCTCGTCTTGTTGCACTTGTATGGAGCTCTGGCGTTCGCTTCCGCCTTGTTAATCCTCCCCAGTTGACGTGACCAAAAAACGGAAGAATGGTGTACCCAGAACGGAGAACGTCTTGCTTCGTCTGTCGCTATTCCCGCTCTCCAACAAAGGGCAAGTGCACGCCTACATTGAAGTGGGTCATTGACACCAAAAATAAAGGTTCTCTTCCCGTTTACTGCGCAACACAGGTGGCGTATTGCATTGCGAAGCAGCAGACGGAGTATTAGAATTCCGGGACAAGACGTTCCAGCTGCTTTAACCTCGCGCTGGCCACTGCATTGGTGTAACAAGTCGGGTTGGTTGTAAAGGGACCATCATAGAATTACGGCCCTTTACACGTACTGGGAAACAAGCGGAGAGTTCCAGTTGCACAGCGCCCTTGGAACAGCGTGGATTGCGATGGATATAACAAAACCCGGATGACCAAATGCGTCGCCAGCGAGACATTCACGTAAAAACATGCACACAGAACTAGCCCGTAGAGATACACTAATTTAGCGAATTTCACCGGCACCGTAAACGGCCGTGCTTTTCCACTTGTGATGGCGGTGCAAGTTAGGTGCTAAGCCTTCTTGTCGGCGTGCAGCTGTGCATCTCCCCCCCTATCTTTGGTGTCGGTTCGTCAGTGATGAGTTCTATTACCAGAAAACAATTTTTTTGTAACATGTTAGCAGTTTTAAACACCCTCTTTCTCTTTAGCGGAGAGAAACAAGAACATCGGCGCCCGGTAGAGTATCCCAGCTAGCACCCTATGGGTGATTTGAGTGCACAAAAGAGCACCAAGTTCACAAAAATAGGCTTTTTGAAGATAAGTTTGGTCCTTGAAGGGCAGCAAAGGACCGAAAAGCGCAAAAAGGCAAAAGTGATGCTTTAGTGGCGTTTGCAAATACGGGTGATTGACTTTTCTTATTTGGAATTCCATGTGTTATCGAAGCTCACGGAAAGCAGCAGGCGCAAATCAGGCATTTTTTTGCTACGAAATAAATCATTGAAGTGTGAGTTCGTAGAGGTCACTGATGCCTAGCAATTTGGTTTCGTTTCTGCTGCATTCAGGCGAGCCTTAATTCAAAACCTGCCCGCAACGAGAACCTGAAAGCAAAGGAACATTGGAAATATTGTCGACTTCGTTATATCCTATGTTTAACTGTAATCTAATACATATTAAACATAAATTACACGTAAACATAAAAACATCATTACTTCAAAAGGGTTGACGGATTTATGTTCGCACTAAGCGAATGTCCCCACAGAATCGATTTTTTGCGACAGAGCATGACTAGCACTATGTTGCTGAGCTTACTACGCTCGCATCGTCTTTTTCCTACTCTTTATTAACCAGCTTTCTTAAATTTCCGGTAAAAGAACGGAGACACATATAATGAAGGCCCTTCGCCGTATTCAGACACTCAAGGCAAACTTTGTGATACGCGCTACCAGGGACCGGGCTCACATTAACATGACAAGTAACGCAGAGAAGTTAACATGTGCTGCGAGCTGGCTGCCCATTATCGTAGAGTTCGCCGAACTCCAACCTAAAGACGACAGCCTTAAAAACACCCACCTGTCGTCGAGGCGAGATTATTCCTTCTGGATGTGGATGTATGAGATAGATGTTGCAGAAGATTTGGCAGGTTTGATCATTGTTATCCCTTACAAGGTACACCCTAATCTCTAAATTTTCAACTCAACTTATCAGATGTTTTTTTTTTTTCATTTTCAATTTTCAAGTGTGAGCGGTTCTTAAAAACAGCAACTTTCCCTTGAGCAAAATTAACGCTCTTTTTAGTGCGCGCCGCTAATGTGTATCATTATATTTTCCTACAATTATGCCAGTGTTACTGTGCGGAAGCTGGAAGCTTCGCACTAATAGTTTCAAGGAAAGAAATCATTTCAGCCTCCTCAACAATACCTTTCTGAGCTTATCTGTAAATCCATGAAATGATTTGTAAAGTTTTCATTCTTGAAATCATAAACACGAGGGATAGTCTGGCCATTTCGAGCGGGGGTCATGAGCTATAACCGGGAATACGCCACGAGCAAAAAGTGCAGGCAATTCCCTACAAGATGGAACAAAAGTATAGAGTGCTGACAAATAGAGTTGTAAAATGAAATACGGGGGATTTTAGGATCGCATTTTATAAAGCAGTAACAATACAATTTATAGGTGGAAATGCCGATTCAAATTTTCTTTATGAAAGTATTGGGGCTAAAGGCTGTTCTTGTAGGTTTGAAAAGCTTTTGATGTAGTTGCAGATAAGCAATTGTTGCACGTGTTGTCTATATTCGGCATAACAACCCGGTGTTTTGGTTTGGTTGAAGAATATCTGATTTCCCGTAAGTAGCGCATAGTCATAAATGATACGGCATAATCTCCCGCTGATGTGCCGCAATCCTCAAGGCCCTGCTTTTTATTACTTTTGTAAATAGTTTGCTAATACAAACCGCTGAAGTGATTGAGTGTACGTGGACCGGTGGCGTTGTACTGCTATTGTCATGGGTGTAACTGCCACAAACGGGTTGCAATAAAAGCTGTATGAGGTTTCAAGATGGTGCGACCAATCGCAGGTGGATTTGAACACAGCTAAACGTCTTGTTCTTGTTGTCTTTTCGTCTTGATGCGCTCGTCTAGAGTTCGGGTGTTACCTTCGTCCTCTTTAATCCCCTCCATTTGACTACAACAAAAACGGAAGAAAGGTGCTTCCGGAACGGAGGACCTCTTGCTTCATTACGAAAAAGAAAGCTGCGTATAAAACGAAGACGCAAGAGGTCTAGAAACACAGGGCGCAGACCAGCAACTGATTTTTGGTTTTAGGAAAAAAAACACATCATAAAAAAAAACTGCGATCTACGCATGTGCGATAACATAGGGCACAGAACGAAGATAAACCACTAAAAAGCACCAAAGCCACAGCCAAAAAACTCAGCACAACATGGGGGAGGGGAGAGGGGGGGGCAAGGAACTTGACACTAGGCTTCGTAATCGCTTCATACATAAAAAAAAAAAATAAAAGTGGTCCGGGCAGTCCAAGGACACTAAATATCACCTCCAAGTGTCCTGTCAAGATACGCGATATCGGTGCTTAGTAGAGACACCGGCG
Source organism: Haemaphysalis longicornis (assembly GCA_013339765.2). Taxonomy (NCBI): domain Eukaryota; kingdom Metazoa; phylum Arthropoda; class Arachnida; order Ixodida; family Ixodidae; genus Haemaphysalis; species Haemaphysalis longicornis. Next base: position 104,133,263 of record CM023452.1, on the reverse strand, counting down.
GTGAACTGACGCAACCCTCGCCTTTTTTCAGGATAATGTGCGCTTCAAAAATCTCCCTCGTGCACGCACCAATGTAACGCCTCATTCGCATGATTCGTAGCGTGGCGCACAGCCTTCGCAGTCATTACAGTGTGTGGCCAGGTTGCTGCCGGTGAAAGTGCGGAGGCTGTTAGTGTGTTTCCTCAGTCGATCATTAATTCATTGGCCCGTTTGATCAATGTAAGAACGCCCACAGGACAAGGGGATTTCATAGATGGCGCATGCCTGGCAGTTAAGAAGCGCTTCTCGTGTCTTTTCCGGCACCCCGCATGTCTAATTTCGTCGGAGTTTACACTCTTGCACAACTTGTGTAGCTTGTTAAGTGCTGAAAAAACAACACGAACCCCCGCCCTTTCACTAGGTTTCTTGATCCTGTGCCCAACATTTTGTACGTAAGGTAACACGGCCATCTTGTCAGCCTTGCCCCATTCGCACGTCTTCTTGGTGCATAACTGGACAAGAAGCTTCTTGCCAACTGCCAAGAGAAGGTCGCGAGGAAACCCTGCTTCTTTCAGCCGCTCAACCTGTGAACGGAAGCTCGCCTCAGCTTGGTGTGGGTACAAGCGCAGCAACGCATTCCCTAGAGCTGATGTAGTGGTTCCCCTTTTATACCAGCTTTGTGTGTGCTGACGTGAACGGAAGCCGTCCTTTTTTGGATCGAGCGGAATACATTCAACACTCATGGTCACTGTCACCTTGAGCTCCATTTCCAGAAACCGCATCAAGCCTCAAATCGGTGCTTCTATAGTTAACAAAAACACGTTAAGGGCGCAACGAAAGAGTTCACACATTTCGTCAACTTGATGTGTAGTGCCCCCTGAATTGAGCTGATACAGCACTAGGAAGTCGTCAACGAAACGGAAAATCTTTGCGATGTTAGTGCGGAGTGACGGAATGAACTGACGAAGTTTTCTGTCGAAACGTGCGAGCAAGGGTTCACTGAGTATTGGGGCAAGACGACAACGACCCTATGCATATGCCGTCTTTCTCGATGTATTAGAATGAGTCATTGTAGGGTTTCACGCGAAGACGCAACGCAGGTGATGAGAAGCGCTCTAGTGTAGGGCTCCGGATTAATTTTTACCCGCTTGGGATCTTTAACATGCGCCGAAATCGCGTACACACGGACGTTGTTTCTTTTCACTTCCATCAGAAAAGCAACCACCGCGGCCGGGAATTGAACCCATGTCTTCATGCTCAGCAGCACAAAGCCTTAGCTGCTGAGCCACCGGGGCGAGTCTGGATGTATAAGGCGTACTTGTAGACGATAATTGTGGAACGCAGGTGTAACGTGAGGGCATCTATGCAATTAGTGGTGGTTATCCCGCAGGCATTCTGAAAACGAATTTCACCATGCGTATCGATGGCTTTCCTCACTGCGTCGCATAACAGGTCCTGTGGCAGAGAAAAATATAAGTCCTTCATGTCCACCGAGAACGTATACCTAGGCTACCCAAGGGCTCCTCAGAGACATATTCGGACACCATGTGCGGGCCCCTCACAAGAAATGGGTCGTCAGCCCCTAATTGCGAGAGGATTTCTGAAGTTAGCACCTGAGTAGTCGTTGCCAAGTTCCCCGCTCAGTGACGATGCCTCTGAACGGGCAGTACAGCTTAAGGGGTTTCGCAGGAAAGAAAATTTGTAGGGTCAGGCCATCGCTTTTCTTGAGAGAAGTCAAATGCAAAATGAGTTCCTAGTATGCGCCCTGTGTGTCTAGTCGTCTTTTCTTGTGTCCTCGTTTTATGCACCGTTTTCCTTTTCTTATTGTACCAACTAGCCCAATTTTTTATTCTTCTTGGCTCGTGTGTCGCTGTTCCTGCTCTCAAGGAAACGGGAAGTGCGCGGCTTTATTGAAGTGGGTCATTTGCACCGGAAATGGTGGTTCTCTCTACGTTTACTGCGCAATAGAGGTGGCTTGTTGCCATACCGGAGAAACAAACCGAGTATTCGAATTCCCGTACAATAACTTCCAGCTACAGCCCCCACGTGCTGGCCACTGCATTCCCGTACTGGTCAGGTCGGTTGCAAGGGGCGCCATTACAGAATTACTCCAGAATTACGACGCCCTTGTAACAGCGTCTATTGCGATGGATATAAAAAAACCCGCCATATTAAAGCGTCGCTAGCCAACAGTCACGACGAAACAAGCACAAAAGAAATGTCGACGTCGTTTATTACTCTAATAATAACCCGTTCGGCAGTCATGCAACGACGATGACGCCCTTGACACTGCCGTCTACGCTCCGAAGAAATGTGCCCACAGAAACGCTCACACACTCGCGCCGCGAACATTGGCGCCGGAAAACACTCTCAAAATAATAAGTGTGAGGAAAAAAGGATGCTGCGTACGACTCAAATAACAAGCCGCTAGACAGGCGTGCCCTTGAGACAGCCCCCGTCGCCGAGACTAATGTGCATCCTTGACATAGACTCCGCAGGTGAGTGGGCCGCAGTGAACCGCTGTAAACAAACACGTTCCTTTCCCAGGTATCCTTTCATGCAGATGGCGAACGCGGAGTGCTGCGCAGCTTTATCGAAGAAAAGTGGTCCGTATAAAACTTTACCATCCCTTACTAAACAGCGCTTAGAGAAGCGAGAAAGCTTTCTTAGATCAAACGTCCGTCAAAACTACGTCAAAACCTTCACCAAAGGTGAGTTCAATCTATCGTTAAACCTTCAAACTCACAAAATGCAAACAAAGGGCTAACCCATCGGACGACCTCTCGCGCACTCAGTACAAGCATTTACGAACGATCTAAGTGTATATCGATACGTGGTTTATGAGATAAAGGCATACTATTGAGCTCCTTTTTCATGATCGCTGCCTGAATTGTCTCCTCTAGAATCGTTCCTTTTTCGCAATTTTCAAGTGACCGCTTTGACACAATCAAAGCCCGGTTTCACGCACGCGCCATTTGTCCAGATATGTTATCATAGCTTTTCGTTCTACCAAACTGGTATAATGTGAAATGCCTTAGTTTTTAGACAGGACGCCACCGGTCTCACTAAGAAAGCTTTTGCTCTAGAAATTCGCGACAGTTTTGTAGGTAGCGGAGAGCAGAAAGTCGACAGAAAGCTATGGCAAGCAATTGGAGGTGTTTAACAGTGGGCTCAAGCAGCACAGGAAAGGAGCGGTTGGAAGTCATTGTGAGATACCTTCGCCCTTCACTGGACCTGAGTGGGCTGCTGCTGCTGATGATGGCATCCGGCGTTGGAAACCAATAAATAGTGAGCGGGAAATAACGCTTGCCACAGGAAAATCTAAACTGCATTTTAAATGGTTCGCCACATGTACCCGCCGCGGTGGCTCAGTGGCTAAGGCGTCGCGCTGCTGAGCACGAGGTCGCGGGTTCGATTCCCGGCCGCGGCGACCACTTTCCTGATGGAGGCGAAAAGCAAAAACGCGCGTGTGTGCGAGATTTCGCCCCACGTTAAAGATTAATCCGGAGTCGAAATTAATCCGGAGACGTCCACTACGGCGCACCTCATCGCCTGCGTTGCGTCGGCGCGTTAAACCCCCACAATCAATCAATCGGCACGTGTGCAACCAAAATGTTTTTCCAGAACAAGAGACTCGGAAAAAGCTCTTTCCTTTTTTTTCAAGAGGATAGCTTTCGGCTCATTTTTTTTAAACAGTTGCAGAGCACACACTGGTCAGCCAGATCTCTCACCATTGTGTGTGCTTGGAAAATTTATTTTTATGGTTTCTGCCCTTAGTGATTATCCTTGTATTTCCAAGCAAATGGGAACATTTGCACGTCTTGCTTTGATGGGCTTTGATGATGATGACCCCTTTTGGGATAGGTGGTTGGGTTGTGAGGTTCTGATGCCTACTGTCATATGTACTGGCCAATCTATAAGAGAGCGTTCTTTGGGCCTATAGTTAACTAGTTAACCGTATCGCGTGGTTCCATAAACGTTGAGCCTAACGACATGGTCAGAAACGCGAAAGTTGACCACGTTAAATCTTTTTAGCTCGCAGCAGCTGTGAAGCATAAACGCTTTCACTCCTTCCTTGGCGTCTGGAAGCGCTGCGAAAGCTATAGTTATCGCAAGCCCAGAGCAACACCGCACAAGTAGCTCGACGCAGCATTAATTTACGCTTATCGTTTCTGCTTTGCTTTTGGGGTTTTCTTTAAAAGTTATTATAGAATGCAGCGATTATTGCTGCAATTGACGGAAATTGGTGAGAAATCGGCCGAAAAACGGCACAATGACGAAAAACGGTGACGCGTGACGGTGACGTGACGGGGTGAACAACGGCTGTGGGAATGAGGGCTTACCCGTTCGAAGCCCCGTACCTCTGTCCGCAGCCAATGGGGAATTTTATTTTAACATTCCTGGTCACACACGCGCAGTGAATAGGAATTTCAATAACAGGTTTCTGGCTACATTCAGCCAACAAAATGTTTGGGGGCATTATGTTCCCTGCAGACAGTGGTCCCCCAGTGCGCGCTGTTCTTTTAGTAAGATGGTATACTCTCCTCAGGAAAGAGCGACATAAGACGCCGCTTTTGACGTTGCACCGTATCTGGCCAGCACGACACGAATAGCTTATAACGCAAATGAGATGCCGCTCAAGATTTTTTCAGTCTTCAATTTATGAAGCTGTCCGAAAACTTAGTTTTGCTGCATCTTGAACGAGAAGTTTATCTCCATTCGACGTCATTAGGGCATGCATTACAGTGTGTACAGCGGACTACGTGGGGGAAACAGTTAATTATGACACAAAGATATATATATATATATATATAATATATTATCTATATATATATATATATATAAACGATTAGGCTAGTGAAGGTTAAATAGTAAAAAGGGGCGCAAATAAAAAACTAAACAAGTTTACTGCGAAAAAACTAGCTCAATGGTAGACCACCGCACGCGTTATGCGGAGGTTGTGGGTTCGATTCCCGCTTCCGGAAAAAACGGCGCATTTTTTCTCGACTTGAAATTTTCTATTATTGATTCCTGCAAAAAAGGCAATCATACCTCATTCGGCACTATAAAACACTGTTAAAACGACAAACAGCACTGGAAATAAGGACTGCAACTTTGATATGTGTCCTTACGGAATCCCTCGTCCCGTACGTCTCCGTTCTACAAAATGCATTACGAGGGTTCTGGCTTCAGCAGTCTGAAATGCCTTTAGCTATCCCCGACTTCCGACCACGTCTTACGTGCGGCCGCTGGGAAAAGACGTTCTACGTCTTCCCGCGGTGGTCGAGGGGCGGCGCTAGTTGACCGGGCTCTGAGCAGTCGTAAATACAAAACCCCGCGGTATAGTCGAGAGAGGAGTCGCCGCGGAACTAGCTCAATGGTATAGCACCGCACGCGTTATGCGGAGGTTGTGGGTTCGATTCCCGCTTCCGGAAAAAACGGCGCATTTTTTCTCGACTTGAATTTTCTATTATTTATTCCTGCATAAAAAAAGGCAATAATACCTCATTCGGCCCTACAAAACACTGTTAAAACGCCAAACAGCACTGGCAATAAGGACTGCAACTTTGATATGTGTCCTTACGGAATCCCTCGTCCCGTACGTCTCTGTTCTACAAAATGCATTACGAGGGTTCTGGCTTCAGCAGTCTGAAATGCCTTTGGCTATCCCGACTTCCGACCACGTCTTACGTGCGGCCGCGTGGAAAAGACGTTCTACGTCTTCCCGCGGTGGTCGAGGGGCGGCGCTAGTTGACCGGGCTCTGAGCAGTCGTAAATACAAAACCCCGCGGTATAGTCGAGAGGGGAGTCGCCGCGGAACTAGCTCAATGGTAGAGCACCGCACGCGTTATGCGGAGGTTGTGGGTTCGATTCCCGCTTCCGGAAAAAACGGCGCATTTTTTTCTCGACTTGAATTTTTCTATTATTTATTCCTGCATAAAAAAAAAGGCAATAATACCTCATTCGGCCCTACAAAACACTGTTAAAACGCCAAACAGCACTGGCAATAAGGACTGCAACTTTGATATGTGTCCTTACGGAATCCCTCGTCCCGTACGTCTCTGTTCTACAAAATGCATTACGAGGGTTCTGGCTTCAGCAGTCTGAAATGCCTTTGGCTATCCCCGACTTCCGACCACGTCTTACGTGCGGCCGCTGGGAAAAGACGTTCTACGTCTTCCCGCGGTGGTCGAGGGGCGGCGCTAGTTGACCGGGCTCTGAGCAGTCGTAAATACAAAACCCCGCGGTATAGTCGAGAGGGGAGTCGCCGCGGAACTAGCTCAATGGTAGAGCACCGCACGCGTTATGCGGAGGTTGTGGGTTCGATTCCCGCTTCCGGAAAAAACGGCGCATTTTTTCTCGACTTGAATTTTCTATTATTTATTCCTGCATAAAAAAAGGCAATAATACCTCATTCGGCCCTATATATATATAATATATATATATATATATATATATATATATATATATATATTATATATATATATATATATATATATATATATATATATATATATATATATGTATATATGTATATATGTATATATTGTAGGACGCAGCCCCTACGTGCACCGACGTTATAGTGATTACGGTGCAGTGCGCGCGCGTCGAATGCTGATAGTGACGTCAGTGCGCCATGTGCCCGTGCATGTGTGTGCGACGAACAGTGAGCTGCAACAGACACGTGCAGAGAGCGTAAAACCAGGAATACGCGCACAACGAACCCAGTGGCTAAAAGCGCCGCTCACAAGAGCAGTGGGGGGAGTTGGACGACGGAGCCCGGCCGCGGTGATCGCCGGGATGGAAGCGGAACGAAGGCGTGAGCTACAACCACGACCCTTGGCCATGCGGGACTAAGCAGCGCATCTGCTGAGCGTGGACGGTGCGGCTTAGGACAATGGACTCGGAAATATTTGTGAGTGTTGGGGGAGCCGTCTTAATTTTCGCACAGTGGAGGCAGCAGGCTTTCTTAAGTCGTGATGCTCCCATGACCATTCTATTCTATGCGGATGTATTTCCCACATGTACTTCTGTTGCTAGGAATCAACCGGTTATTTCTGTTCCTTGTGTGTCGGCGTCACTTCGTCGGGCGGGGACAAGCTCGCGAACCCTTGGAAGGAGGGTCGTACAATATATATATATATATATATATATTTAAATATTTATAGATGTATATATATATATATAGAAATGAGGGTTTGCAGTCAAGCAAACCTCGAAAGCCAAGGGGAAGATGTGGTAGGTCATTCAAACAGATAAAGAATTTGGAAAGAATGTGGAGAAAAAATACCCGCCAGGTGGGCATTTTTTCTCCACTTTCCAAATTTTTTATCTGTTTGAATGACCTCCCTTTGCTTTCCGAGGTTTTGCTGACTGCCAACCCTTATTTCTGCCTTATTTCAATGAGCCTCTCATTTCCTATTCTCATTCGCTACACACAAACGTCAGTAAACTCATTTCTATTTTCTACGTCTTTCTCGTGTGTCTCTCTCTCTACTAACCTTATACATACATATATATATTAAATTAGAGTCACCACGAAAAACATAACAATATTTAATGCGATGTTTCGGCTGGAAACCAGCCTTTTTCAAGTGAAGAACATAGGTCGAATACAGGGTATATGTAGGCTCGCAAGGAGCGTTGTGAGCACGTGGGCACATTATTTCAAAAGTGTACAAGAAGGAAATACACTCCGCTCCTTTGGAGTAAGATGCCAGTACCCCTTCCTTATTTGTTTACTTTCTAATATTGCTGTGCGTGGGTGGGCGGTGGCTGACGGAAACACGCTTCCTAAGTGCCTCGCTTTTGCTTTTCGCCGCGTTGTATATTGAGATGTATTACCTGCGCGCCCAGTCGTGCAGTACGGTTTTTTTTCCCACATGTTTCTTGCTGTATTTCCTTCTTGTACACTTTTGAAATAATGTGCCCACGTGCTCACAGCGCTCCTTGCGAGCCTCCATATACCCGTATTCGACCTATGTTCTTCACTTGAAAAAGGCTGGTTACCAGCCGAACGTCGTATTAATTATGTTTATGTTTTTTCGTGGTGACTCTAATTAATATACTATTCAGCTGCCAAGCCCATGCACTGTTCTATATATATATATATATATATATATATATATATATATATATATATATATCCTTATACAACTATCTCTTTTGCGCACTTAGACGCGACCTCATTTGCGTCACACATGGACTTGTTTGCAGATTTGCCCCACAGGCTTTATTTGAAGCAGCAGGTAGTACTGTTCTTCTCACTCAAATAGCCTGTCGCGGAGATTACATGAAAGACTGCATGACGTGCATGATTAAAGGACAACACGGGATTACTGTGTCCCTGACATGAAAGTTCATTTCGGTGGGACGCTTCGGTGGGTGCGTTCTAATATGGACAGCGAAAGTGGCCGCACCGACAAATTTTTTAGATGAAACTGTAATATTCTGTAGTACACTGTATCCTTAACATGGAAGTCACATTATTTTAGCGAGAAACACCATAGTTGATTTAATAAATAAATTATTAGAACGCAATGGGTTCTTCCAGATTGCACTGTGTGGGAAATTTGGGGACCCGTAAAACAGAAAGGAAATATTTTAAAATCTTTTTATATTCAGGACAAACATTTGCGCATTTTGCTGCTGGATATAAAAAAGTTGAGTTCGTCTTATTTATATGTTTTGAGAAAATATTTCTTATAATAGCGCAAGAAATGTCGTTCGAAAGTGCACCTTCTAGAAAAGTTTTCTTACACATGGGCGTGCAGGCCAAACTTTCTAGTTTTTTAGTGCGACTCCCTTAGTGAACATTTCTTAAAATGGACGACTTTTCGATGTTATTTAAAAAAAATCACTGTTTCCATTTTTGCGATATTAATTCAAAATAGCACTCATTTGCTGACTGTTCTAGAAAGCTAAAAATGCATTGCATATTTTTTTAACTTGGAAAAATGAGGTCACTTCCAACACAGTTTTTAATGTCCGATCGACAGTTTAGTAGCAGTTCGCAGTGAAAAAAGACCAATAGGTATGTGCTGGGGGGTTCGGCGGCTAAGACGTTACGCTGCTGATCCTAAGGTCGCCGATAGAACTCCTGGGCGTGGCGGCCGCTTTTCTAATGGAGGTGAAAAGCAGAAACGCCAGTGGGCTGGAGATTTAGGCTTGCGTTAAAGACCCCACAGGTGGTCAAAACTAATCTGGATAACTCCACTACGGTGCTCCCGATTGCCTGTAAAGCGTCGGCGCGTTAAACCCTCACAATCAATCAATCAATCAATCAATCAATCAATCAATCAAAATAATTATGACGCCGTTTTACAGATTTTATAAAATGAAGTGACTGATTTTAAAAAATAAACTCATCAGAGTACCCATTGCTCAACCTGTTAGTAGCGGAAGGCGTTAAAGTAATTGAAGTTTTTCAGCTTGTGTCTTCTACCAGAGTAGGGTTGCCATTTTAACAATATTTCGTTATTGCCTGGCCTTAGTTGTGTCAGCAACTCATATTTTAAGTTTTTGACACTGCCTAATGGCACTTTATGCGTACGTTACTCCATTAACAAGGAAGTAACCACGCTGCTGATGTTGTTTTACATGCCATCGTCACTGTCAAGGGGGTGCATTTCTTTTGTACCTGGTACATGCGAAGCTCGAACTGCACAAAACTAACTGTCCACCCTTCAGGCTCCCGGGAATTGTAAAGTGATGTGCTTCTTCAAAATTTCCTTTGCAATTCTATGACGGATTGATTGATTGTAGGGTTAACGCGCCGACGCAACGCAGGCGATGAGGCGCGCCGTAGTGGAGGGCTCCGGATTAATTTTGACCACCTGGGGATCTCTAATGTGCGCCGAAATCTTGTACACGCGGGCGTTTTTGCTTTTCGCCTCCATCAGAAAAGCGGCCGCCGCGACGGAAAGCGCACCCGCGTCCTCGTTCTGAGAAGCGCAACACCTTAGCCACTGAGCCACCGCGGCGGGTAATTCTTAGAAGGACAAACTTTTATCCCACTGCAACATCTGCTTATCTTTACTTTGGATGCTTCAAGGTTAAGGGATTGGTGCACCTTTCTGCTTCTCAGGACCGTCAAAGTGTCGACAAGCACTGGTCAGAACCTTCGCTGGTGCTGCACGCGAAAATTGTCTGCTGGAGGTAAACGATTGCAATGACAGCAGAGGCAAATAACTGTGTTTAAAGAGGCCATGCAGACAAAATACAAGTTTGTTTTATTCCAGAGATTTCGTGTATTATAGTGCCCCCCATTTGTGCGGAAGGAAATCATTCTTTATTCACAGAGAAATTAATCAAGTTAGGTTAAAATATTAATTTTCCCGCAAATACGTATGTTTTCACGACGTCTGAATTGACATCACAAGAACGCTCTCCTGCCGATTGCAGAGCCTCGCTTACCGTTAGTCAACTTAGGTGGCGCCGCCATACTTCGAAGGGGCGTTTTCTGCCTTTGCTTTGTTTTTGACCGTATTTGTAACTGGCTTGTTTCTGTTAAGGTAGACAATAACCGTTTCGTGAAACGGGGTGTTCGCGCGACAAATATGGTCGCGTAAGTCACCGTCCCTTGCGCCAATCGGCCAGTGTCGCCTGAGACGACCCCAAAACGCCGCAGCGCTGTGTAGCTAAAGCAAGCATAGTGCGCACAGTACCAACAGCGGGCATCGATACTCCTGTGTTTACGTGTACTATCATAACTTCTGCTGTTTACCCCACTATTTCTACAGCTATATAAAGAATGTGCCTTTAATTTAAGCGCGAATAGCTCGTTCAGCAGGCTTGTAAGCCCTGTCTAATTTGGGTTTGCTTTTCGCGGCCTCAGCCAATCGCAGAGCTGCCGCATATGACATCTTAGGTTCTGTGACAGGAAATGAGCTAGTGGGTCGCCTGGCCATTCCCTTTTTTCCCTAATTATATAGCTTATTTGAGCGAAGTTTACGTTAAAAGTGGCGTCAGTATCATTCTAATGAGGCACTCTTTCGAATGAATTTGTGGCGTCACAATCATCATCTGCTGTGCCTGGCCAGCGTCATCAATTCCACGGGACGAGAGATCGAACCACAACTGTGCAGCTACGCGGTAGCTCGTCTTGGCCGCTCCCACTTCTGGCTGGGCCTACGCTCCCCAAATAAATGTAGGAAAGCCGCATCAACCCCACCGTCCTAGTCCGCTCCCTACATGTGGTGACCTGACGTACCCTACATATGGTGACCCGGGAGTTCCGCGCCTGTTACCCGGCCAGCGGCACACCGACAAGGAGACGTGGGGGCACCAGCCAATAGCGGCGTTCGAGCCACGCTACATCAGAGGCTGGTTCTTTGAGCTCGAGGCTGCCCTCTGGCTCAACCGCGTCGGAATACAGCCTATGAAGCACTCCATCCTCTGGAAGACACTTCCGCTACAGCTCCGCCGCGTCCTCGCCCTGCCACCGTCCAGCGCCACCCCCTACGATGACATTCGTACTGCCGTGCTCGCGCACTACGGCTTCAGCGGGAACCGTTGTCGACCCGCACCAGAAGAGGTACACGCACGCTCTGCGGACGCTCCGCAGCCACCCATTGTGCCCTCTGCGCCATCGCCTTCGTCCGCGGCCTCTAGTATACCCCCCCTAGAGAACATCTCCAGCGCGGCAGCCACACATACAACGACAAGGCGCACAGCCGACGTCATCACAGACGCCAACCTGCCGCAGCCATCCTCCTCCCTTTTTACCACCCCATGCGAGGGCTATGGTGAGCGGATTTGCTCCGTAACCGTGCAATCCTTCCTAGCCACGGCACCCGCACCTCCAGTTTTGCACGTTGACTCCACAACGACGTTGACACAATGTCCTGCTCCACTGCAGTCGCAGCATGATTTGCAGGAGACGCGCATTGTGTCCCAAAGCCAGACTACGAACTCGCGAATTCTCGATGGCGTGACACCACAAACCGTATGAACAACAATATTGCCTCTCAGTCACCCGAGGAATACGCACCTACGTACCACCAGTGTGCAGTCTCCAGCCCCGCGAGAGCCATCACAGCCCGACATGCCTGCATCAAACGTACACCTTCAGGACCCCCCGATGTACATAGCACTTGAGCGTATTTCTGCCGTTCGGTGCCGACGCCGCCATCGACGCCGCATCCATCCGTTACAAAGACTCGGCTCGTCTCTGGTACAACAGCGAGGCACACCAACGAGCCGTCAGTGCGTTCCTGCCAAGCTACAATGTCGTGCACGCTGGCTACGACTACCGCTATGTGCCATGCTAGTCGTCGTACCGCCGAATAGGTGTCTCGCTGCAGCCATAGTCATGGGCATTGTACCGCGGTTGCACTTCGAACTTGAGCTACGATGCTGCATTCGACACCGTGCTCAAAACGTCGAGGACATAAAATTGCTCGTACCTTCAGCCGGACGCCAGTACGCAAGCGTTACAAGAGAGATCTACAAAAACGCCAGTTTTGCAAGCATCGCCACCCTACTCAGGGGAAGAACAAGCTGAAAAACCTCACATATAAATTAATGCCTTCCGCAACAATCAAATTTACAATGGGTAAATAAGACTTCTATGGTAAGTTTTAGTTATTCCAGTTGCTTTATATTTCTAAAATCTGTAAATACAGCCTCAATTGCTTGTCCTTTTTCACTGCGAACTTCTACTCCAATGTTGATGGGACATAAAAAGTTACTTGTATGAGAACTCATTTTCACAAATTAAACAAAAATAACGCAATACATTTTCAGCTTTTCAGAATACTCAGTTATTCAGTGCCATTTTGTGTAAATATCGCGGAAGGTGATACACATTGTTTTTTTTAAATGGCGTGGAAAGTTGGTTCATTTTTGCACTTTACGAAGTAGTGATATGAAAAAAAATTTATTTCTAGCGCGATGAGCAGGGTACGAAGTTTTCAGGAGCCTCTAGTAAATAAGTCTAAAAAACTAGACAGTTTAGCCTTGATGGCTATGTGTAAAATGTTTTTTTAGAGGTTACACTTTCAAGCGACATTGCGCTGGTTACTAAGTTTGAGAAATATTTTCTTAAAAAATATTAGGATGACGAATTGAATTTTTTTAAAAGCAACGTTTGCAAATATTAGGCCAAGAAAATTAGGAAGATCTAGAGAAAATTGTTATTTGTTTAGCGGGGCCCCAACATTGGCACACCAAGCAATGTAGAAAGTTGCCCTGCCGGATCGCGTTCTAAATATTTTTTTAGTTAACCAACAATGGCGTTTCTCGCTAAATTGATGCCAATTCCATGGTTAGGATACTATGCGCTACACAAAAAGCTACTTTTCAAACCAAAAATGGTCAGGGCACCACTTTCGGCTGTCCTTATCTGAATACACCCCAATGGTGTTTCTGGAACACTGTAGCTAGAACTGTCTGTTCGCGTCTTTGTGATCTACCCTACCGGTCACTACTTTTTCTCTAATTGGCGAAATGATTAATCCGACAGTGTCCGGCCATTTCGGTATTAAATATTTCCGTGCAAGGACACTGTCATGAATGTTTCAGACGTTTCGTTAACAAATATTTATATTTTTACCAGGCTATCTGGGTTTGCCCTTTGAGACCGGTTCCCTGATTGAAGACGCTCGTCTCCTCTCTCTAAGAGATAGTGCTGCCATCTCTCGTTGTGTGGCCTGTTCAGCTCAACAAAGCTTTATTTCCAGGTGTTCAGTAAGACACTATAGTAACCCATACCATACCGCGCCGTTCCAAAAGACCAGGGCCTAAACTACATACGGAAGAGTTGACGTAGAGGGCGTAGCATTCAAGGGAAGCGAATTCGTCACGCTTCAGTTAAAGGCTTGGGCTGGCGGGGTTTTATCTTATTATGTGACGGGAAAACTTTGGGAGGAAGACAAGTAGTCTCTTCTTTAAAGATATGACGCCATGGCGCAAATTCATGTTATTAGCGGCATGGGTACTCTGTGAACCCTTTTCAGAGATGGAGAATCGTTTTAACCGCACTCCTATGTTGTTGTTTTTGTTTTTGCTTTATAGAGTTAATGACTGTTAGTGTTAAACCTCTGTGCTTGTAGTAACTATTTCTGAGAATTTACGTGTTGTAGTCTTGCAGGCTTCCCGCAGATCCAAGTGCGAGATGAAGAACCGCATGGCAGCAGGGCAATTGTGACGTCCCGCCCACGCTACGTCACAACAGTGTGAAGTCGCAACCCTCTTGTCCAGTTCTTGTAGACTATTTTTGTAGCCCAGAAGTTATTGGGTACTCTTAATAAAAACATAGTCAGGCTTCGTTATGGCCTTGCGTCTTAAATCGCCTTGAGTACACGGGAGCCTAGCAGTGTTGACATGCATGAACCTTGCCGCCAGAGGCAGCAGTTTGGAGAGCGTTTGCCTATATATAGTTGGTATTTCCCAATTATTATAATGGACATAGGCGGCACTAGCGGTCTTGTCGTAGCAGTAAAATTGTGCATAAATATTTTCACAGGATGCTCCGGACAATCCCCATGGCGTCACGGCCAACCATGAATGGCGCTGACGACGAGGAGGAAGACGCGGGGGCGCAGCCTTGCGCGAGCTCTGCATTGGCCGCTATGTAAATAATGTAAGTAAATCGCTTCATCCCATCTCATCGTTCGTCTCATCTTTGTCCTGCCTCCACGTAACATTTGGTGGAGTGTGCGGGTCGACCATATTCATACCAGCCACCGCTTCGCGCAGTCACGGCCTGGACGCGATAGTCGCTGGTACGTGGGTCATGTCGGGCAGCCCCAGCCTCGCCATGAACACAGATAAAAAACGTCCCCCACACCGTTCCGTAGGCCGCAAGACACCGATGAAGACCTGCCGAGACCAGCCGTGACGAGACGACCCGACGATGTCACCCCAGCCTTCTCGTGCGATGTGGCTCTGACAACCTACGACGCTTTGTTGCCGCTGAAGACATCCCTGTTGCGGGGCCAGACATCACCAAGCACGTCATCGTCATACGTGGCGATTCCTCAATGTATATTGCCATCGCGCTGTCCATTCGCATCCCAATTGTCACCTCGCCCAGGCTCCCACCGGGGCGGGGGGGTGGGGGGGTGTGATGCACGGGACGCTGCGGTACATCCCCATGGCGCCAATGACCCATCATCAATGACGCTGACAACTAGGAGGAAGAGGATGATGATGATGATGATGATGATGTCCTCAATGATTTTAACACGTACCCACAAGGGGGGACTGGCCAGGGGTAAATCGGTTGTTGAAATACGTGGGGACCTCAAAATACTAAATTATTTACGGAAAGAGGACGTGAAAGGAAACTTAGTGGTGAATAAAACCCGACTTACACATTAATTAGCACCCTTCAGCAATTCAAACAACCTGAAGCAGAAAGAATATTTTGAATGCAATTATATATATCCATTTTTCCAAACCCGAATTTGATGCGCCAATAGATAATAAACGTGGAATCAAAAAAGTCATCCACAAATGCTCAATGTGGTCCTTCCAGAGCAATCGTCTAGCTGTTGAGAAAGGGCCGCAGTCGAGAAAAGATGTGGGAGCGCCGCCTTGCGTGAGCTCGGTATTGGCCGCCATGTATAAATAATGTAAGTACACCGCTTTACCCCGTCTCATCGTTCGTCTCATCTATGTCCTGCTGCACGTAACAATATTTTCAAAGACTGCACAAATCACGGGTAACTAGTCAAACACTGCGACGACATAATACAGACAGTTTTTAAAGACGTTTTCTTTCAAACTTGGGCAAGTAGATGATAATTTGCACTTGATGCTCTACCGAAGCATCTCTTGCCGAGTGCCGCAACACTAACAGTGTAATGCCTTGTAATTTTACAAAATACACAATTACCAAAGTAATATATAGAATCGTCATAAAGGTGCAACTGTAGATAACTGAAAAAAAGAACACAGGCAGGAAAATAAGCGGTGAGTGTGACAAAAGGGACGTAACCCTGTTTGGTTAAGAGCATGCAAATCTAAGACTTTGGCAATGGATGAAAAAACTTTGGAAATGTCGCCCCTCGCGGGAAATAGAATTGTACCAAAAAAGCATTAAAATTGTTTGAAAAATAGATAAGATAATGAAATGGCAGATTTTGCCGAATCCAGAGTCGCTCAGACGCGAAAAAATAAACAGAAAAGCAAAAATATAAAAAGTACACGTAATCAGTGGTCTCACCCCAATAACGCAAACGCAAAAAAAGGAACTGAAAATGAACACGCGAAATCACGCAGTTGTTATCAAGCACCCTCAAAAGATTAACTCACACACAGCAAAAAACCCAAAGAAAACGACCCTGTCAAGGTTGAAGGGATCCTTCAATGCCACGGAGAAAATGTGAGCTGACTGATACAAATACCCGTCGCAAAAATACTCGCGCTTCGGCAGACGGTTCTCAGAATTGCTGTAGGTCTTACTTATGTTTCAACTGCGCGGCAATGAACCTTTGTTATAAGTAATTTCATCTTGATGACAGCTAAATGATAGGTCTTATTGCATGCTGCCGACCAAGAGCACGACGACATTTTATGCGGCCAATGTCTGGCAACGACAAGTCACCCGTATTGCTTAACACTTAATTCGCTCGCGCTATGAGCAAATACCACCTCCCCTCGGAGTAATTGCCAGTAGATATAAACGATTAGCTGGAAGCGTTTATTCTTCAAAGCTAAGCCGACGAAAACAAGAAATGGCGTGAATCATTCTCAAATCTTATCCCACCTTGTGTCTCCCGACCTCATGTAGCTAAATTGGTACCGCTTGTGCCAACTCAAATGGCCTTCGAAATATTGCGACATGTGCCAACTCAATTCTTCATAAAAAATAGCATCACTCGAAGTGGCAACGGGGAGCCGTGGGGGCGTGCACCGCATACTTACTAAACTCTTCAACGAAAGGCCCCTCAAGGTGTTAAGACTATCCTTCCTCATGATGACTCTTATTTCCGTGTGCGGACGAGCCCGCTTACGGTTGGCATACTCTTTAGCGAATACCCGAAAGTTGAATGGCTATAAATATCACTGTTTGCGACACAAACGTTAATATAGGTAAGCACGTCTTTATCGCCGCATGAGGCGATGATCTCCTTGCCAAGTTAAGAGATTTACTTACCTCACCGTTATGCATGTTTAAGATCAAATCGTTCCTCATGCATACCCATTCCGCGATCGTGGTTCGATTTATAAACAAGTCACGAGCTCGTGTCCCGCCCATGCGACCGCAACTTGCTGATTGCAGGCCTTGTGTCGCGCTCCTTATGCGTCCCCCCCCTTCCCTCGTCTCTCACGCCGCCAAAAGGGCTGTCAAGCCATGGTCTGCAGCTAACTCTTGTCAGAGTAGTATTGTTGCGAGGGAAAAGCAAATAGTACAACATATTCACGCTGTTTACAATGTTTACAATGCCGAACAATGCCAGAAGGAGAGCATAGAGATTGGTATCTGAAAGCGTTTGTCTCGCTCTTCTAAAATTCAGCCCAAACAGCACAATAACCGTTGCTGTCCTCATCTTCTTCACTTGAACGCGAACCACCCGATGACATTCCTATCGCACTTACAAATTCATGACCCACCGGCGTAAAAGCCATCGTGTACCGATGCAAAAAAGCTTTACAGATACATTAAATCGTTCCTAACGGGCTAGTTTGGTTCGCTTAAAAAATATAAAATTTCTTTACTGAAATAAAAAAAAATGAACAAGAAATCCGTTTTAGTTCATTTGGTTTTCACTAGATGGTACTAGCTGTCAAGCCGCGAGAGTTTTATTTCTTTATTTCTGTACAGAAGTGACATATTTCGCAAGAGGCTGATGATAATTACAGCTTAGAGAATATTGTCACTTCACTACTCCTGCAGCGTGAGAGTAGCCCGGAATGGTCAGCTAAGCGCCCTACAGCCACGGTGGCCTTCACCTGTAGTATGCTGGGAGCCTCTCACTCTAAACTGCATCGAAACCAGCGCGCACACATGCATACACACATACCTGCCACAAACAGGTCTAGACTAGTCTGGGTAAATAACTAAGCGCCTCTGTGCGCGTCAACTTTTTCAACGTCATCCTCATCATCTTTATCACGTCATCATCTGGCATAGCAAGTTAGGCATTTTAGCTCGGCTAACATCGCCAGACTTCATTAAAAATTGTTCTCTCTCTCTCTCTCCCCTCTCTCTCTCTCACTCAGACATACATACATAAATACATGTATCCATACAAACATGCGGACACATATAAATTATTACATACGTACACCCATTCATGCATAAGTGCATGTTTTCCTCTTGACACCAGTCTTTATAGTGTGTGCTTTCACCAAAGTATTATCATAGAGAGGATGTCCTCTCGAAGTTTTGTATTTGAAGTATGCGAAGTTAAGTTTCTGCGGTCAGCAGCAAACAATTTCCCTGGTGCCGGCAATTCGGCAAGTAGCAGTTGGATTGTTTTATGTATCTGTATTGCCACAAAATCTGAGTAGGGGATAATGGACGACTTTTGCGTAACCATTGGGCCCACCACACTTGGCATAAGGCCAGCACTAGTTTCATTGCACAGCGCTGGTATTGTGTAAGGAAGGCCACTTAGTAAGGTAAGGAAGGCCACTATTTATTTGTAGGAAGGTAAGGAAGGCCACATGGTAAGGAAGGCCACTATTTTTTAAATTTGTCCTTTTTCTGGGAAGAAAGCTTTGCCTACTGCGAATATATTTGCTTTCTGCTGCAACATGTCTGAAGTTTCCGAAAGGAGCATACCAGGCCAGGTGGCCACTTGTGTGTTTGTTTAAAAAGAACGAGTAAATATGACACTTTCGCTCCGGAGATCGTTCTTGAATAAGAAGGAATTTTGGTCTCTCACCGTGTGAACTCTGAGACGTGTGGTTTATAATTCTCTACAGCCAACAGCTTAGCTAAAACATCGCCATTCTGCTAACAGTGCAATAACAAATGCTGAAAATATTGTACCTATTTCGATGTGCAACGTTGTACCACGTTGTGATAATCTTATGCGGAATTCACTCACCTAAAGAAGGCGTCTTTCTTTGTCCTTTGCCTGCGGTCACGTCAGCCCGGAGCAGTTGTCACAGCCGAAATTGAAGCGTAGAACGGCGGCACGAGAGAATCCTCCACGGTATGGTGGCGTACTACAGGCGGCTCAGAGCCAAGCTTGACCGAAAGGAATTGCGAAAGATATTATGAGCCAGTCCCAACATGAAGTGCAGAGGCAGATTTCTGAGAAGTGGCTGCGGATAAAGATTGTTTTATCTTGTCGCTAGCGTCCGCGCTGAAAGCAGCGAACAGGAGCGACCGAGGGAGCCACTCAGGCGCCGGGCCAACGCACACGGCACAGTCGCGGCAGCGTCGTATACCGCAGCCGCATCAAGCATCCGCTGGTTTCGCTGTCGGCCCGGCAGATTGCAATCGACTCGGCGGGGCCGCTTGAGTTTCGGTTCCGGGAACACTACACATGGGATACCGTGACCTCTATGGTCAGGACAGCGTTTCCATACGGGGTAGACGGCATCCACTTTCGCTTTCAGCGGCGGTCGTTGCCGCCGCTGATGGCGTGCCTTGCGCAATAAAGGAGCCATGAAGACAAAATACAAGTTGCGTTTATAAGAAAGGCGGCTTAGTCCCGATAGCAATGATACCAATATCATCGCAATCTTCGAACAACTAACGGAGATATTAAAGAAAGAAGCAGTCGCGACCCCCTAGCCAATTTCCCGCAACTTTTCTATGACGTCACGGAACCTTGTTTGGGTGATTGGCGGCCGCCTAACTGACCTGTCGCGACGACACATGACTGGACGTCTGTAATAAGGCCTCTAGTTCTATTTGACCGCCTCACTTGAATGCTAACGTGCAGTTAACGCAGTGAAAATTATGTTTTATTGTTGGCCCGTTAAACGTCATTATTGCTCATAACACGTCACTGTGGCGCAAAATTTGAAAGTTTTAAATTCTTCTTGCTTTTTTTGTTAAAAACATCTTTTGGGGCTGTAATGTAATGTAATGGAGCTGAGTGAGATACTGAATCCTAGTTCTTTCAATTTACACGA
Organism: Haemaphysalis longicornis; assembly: GCA_013339765.2. Lineage (NCBI taxonomy): Eukaryota > Metazoa > Arthropoda > Arachnida > Ixodida > Ixodidae > Haemaphysalis > Haemaphysalis longicornis. The sequence continues at coordinate 104,113,241 of CM023452.1, read as the reverse complement.
AGTTGTATTTTCTCCTCATGGCTCCTTTAAGAGGGGAGTACGGTCCTTCAACTCCATGTTGCATATATTAATCGTTTGCGCCATTCCATTTTGTGCCGGACCGGCCACGTTGGCTCAGTGGCTATGGCGTTCTGCTGCAGAGCCCAAGGACGCGGTCTCCATTGCAGGAGATAGTGCCGCTTTTGTGACGGAGGCGAAAATCAGAAACTCCCATGCATCGAGATTTCGGCGCACGTTAAATATCCCCGGGTGGTGAAAGTTCATCCAGAGCCCTCCGCTACGTTGTAAGCCATTTCGTAGGTGTAGCTTCGGCGAGCAAAACGCTCTAGTACCGTTGATCGAAAATTGGTGACGCAAGATTGCTCCTTGCGTAGAAAATGGCATAGGCAGGGAAGAGAAGGTTGAAGTCTGGTCACGACGTCAAATGGTAAAATTGTTATTGAATGCAACTTGGGCTCTTACCGCGAATAAGAATTACTGCTCCGTTCATATGCCGGAGATTTGTAGTAACCAAACATGCGAGCGAATAATGTTCTTCTGGGGCATCCCCAATGTGATCGCGCATTTCGAAAATAAGGGCGCAGCTTCCACTGGTGGTGCAAGTCTGGAGAAACACAGAGCTTGCGGCCACTCTACCTTCATCAGAGACCCGGATGTTGCATCATCATCTGCAGCAGCCAACAACCTAGTCCACTGCAGGACGACGGCCTCTCCCATCGACTTCCAATCGCTCCTGTCCCGCAGCGCTCGAGTCCATTCTTTGCCTTCTAATTCTCTTATTTCGTCTTCCCATCGAGTAATTGGCCTCCTTCATTTTCTAGAACCGTTTCTCGCTGCCCACTATGTCACCCTGGTAGTCCATCGATTTTCATTTCACCTAATTACGTGGCCGGCCCAAGTGCATTTCATTTTCTTTATTTCAACCATGATATCACCTACTCGAGTTTTTTCTCTGATCCAGTAAGCTCGTTTGCTGTTTCTCTGTGTTACTGCTAATATGTTTGCTCCATATGGCACATTAAGCCCACGTGAGTCGTCTTTCGAGAGCTTAGTAAGCGCCAAGTGTCAGCTCATTATGTAATGACCGACAGTATACACTGGTTGTATAATTTTCTTTTGAATGGCCATGTAATGAGAGAAAATGACAACCTGTGGTCCACCAGCCGGATAGATTGAATAGCAAGGGACGGCTCTAGAAGAAGGGGTGACCATTGGAACGATCGACGAATGAAATGAGGAGATTTGGGGGCAAAGAGTGGACTCGAGCTACACAGAACAGAAACGGTTCGAGGTCAATGGGAGCGGGTTTCGTGCTGCAGTGGACCTGAGTTCGCTGTTGTTGATGATGACAGTTGGTTAATCATTCCACATTAATATAATCCGTCTTTGCCAGCTCAAAAGTGTTGTTAGCTCAAGTGAGATCGCTGTAGGCTAAATAGTTTTGTCTTTTGGCTTCTATGAATCTGTGCCGTAAAAAAATCGATATTATTTTCGAAGGACCCGTTAAGCGTGAGTTGACGCAAGTGACTCGAAACTGACTCTTCACGATCTGCCTTTGAAATTGGTTGTTTCGTATCGGCACATAGATCTGTCCGTTCTTCCCATAACTATGTGACGTTAACCTCACGGCGTCTTGCCTGGCTTCAGGTTCTTACAAAGAGGGAATCTCGTTGCCACCACTTTCGATTCAAGGCACTGTGTTGTTCGTGGAGGTTTGCGTATGATTTGCCGCGGCGTCTTCGTTCAGCTTCTCAGGGGCGTGCCTGCAAGCTTTGCCAGGTCTCATTCTTCCGCTCGGTTTCGGGGGATATAAGGAACGCGTAGCCAAAGACATATTAATACGCCTACAAATATTAATGGAAACAAACTTGCCCTCCTAAATAAGACGAGCTCATATAACTAAGAAGCATTGGGGAAAAGTGACGTTATGATCGAGATTCGGTGATTGGAATGCTGCTGCTGATCCGAAGGACGCGGTTTCGATTGCCGGCCGTGACGGCCGCTTCTCAAAGGAAGGCAAAAGCGAAAACGCCCGTGTGTTCCATGTTTCGGCGCACGTGAAAGATCCACAACGTCAATAGCCGGTCAATAGCCTCTATACCGCTGTAATGTCGTAATTAACGCGGGGATAGCAAAGAGGGAATAATCTGAGCAAGTTTCTAGGTTACCTGGCGGGCATCGAGCTCTAATTTCTGGTTCAGGTACTTTGCAACCCCCTAATCTATGTTCTGGATGTGTTGGTTGACTACGTTCTGTTGGAAATAAAAATGTCAATAAAAGCAGAAAAAATTGTTGCGGTACCCCCTTAATAGCGCTAACGCCAGTTAGCTGTGTAGGTCGACAATCCGGCATCTATGGCACATAAAATACAAAATGATAGGATGGAAAATCCCATACTGCTCAAAGAAGAAATACAAAGGCTAGTGAATACCCGGAATTGCGAACATTTCTCTGAGTAGCTCTTACACACCAAATGACAGCTCACGATTACGCTATCTTTATCGGGGAAGCTTCTGTAAACAAAGTAACTAATCAGTTAAAGAGAGCAGGAGGAAAAAACTTTATTACTCCCATCCGTTGTGATTGTCGTCAGTCCGGTCCAATGAGGGTGGTCCTCAGTCCAGGACTCCCTTGGTGTAGCTGGTCTTCCGTGCCCTATTCCCCAGCGGAAGTTGTGAGCAGGGGTTGGAGCTGATCAGGGTCGCCGCCCACCGTGAACGGGTAGGGTTGGGATAGGGAAGAAGATCGGGGGTGTTTGGGCATGCCCACATTATGTGGTATAGTGTGCCTGATGCGGGACAGGAGACGTATTGAGGTGAGTACAAGGTTGGGAATGTGCTGCGGCTGAGTGTGTTGTCGTGGACATGTCAGCTTGGAGGTGGCGAAGTATGGCTCCTTCCCCCTTTGTTAGGTGCTTATGTGGGGAAGGAAGCTATTGCCACGGTAGTCGGTAGTGAGAGAGTATGTCCTTATGTGTTAGTAGTGGTTGCAGCGGATAGTGGATGGGGTGGTTGGAATAGGCTTGTGGCTGTCCGCAATGACCCCGCGTACTGATACTCGAGCCGCGGTATATGCCGCTTCATTACCGACTATGCCTGAATGACTTGGTGCCCAGGTAACGAAGAGGTCATGTAAGTGAGTCTCATTTTTGAGAATGTGGAGGGCTGCTCCAGAGAGAGTGCCTCGCAGGAAGTTGACACACGCTTCTTGTGGAATCGATGCTGTGTACAGCACATAGTTGGCGCGGACCCTTCGGCGTCCATTGTGATAGGTAGGTCACCTATTTCGAGTAACTGGGGTAACGCGGATGTGGTTCTATATAGACAGTGAAATACGTATTCTGCATCTGGATACCACAGGCGATTAACGTCCAAGCCGCACCAGGGCCGCGCATTCAGAATTAGTGAGTTCAAGCTGTTGCAGTTGTAAAGTACGTTGCGCCTCGCAGAACTCGTTACAGGTGCTGCGCAAAGCCAGTTGTAAAAGCTTGGCCTTCGATGTGCATTTAGGATGTCCGAGGGGCGCTCTTCTAGGTTTGGAGAATGCGAATAATTAGCTTCGTCGTTCGGGCTGGCTTGACGGACAGGTAAGACGTGGCCGTACGTAACGCGACTTATGATACGAGATGAATTGAGACGGCTGAGGTCTGGTTCTTCAGTGTGGTCGTTGTGGGTGATAGGGCCAATTAGTTGGGCTTATCTGAGTCATGGTGCATTGAAGTTGTTGGACTGTATGGTAGCCCGATCCGCCCTGTGGTATGGTGAGTCCGAGTATGCGTAAGCCAGTAACAGAGGGAATAAGAAACGTTTTATAATGCAGTTCAGGGTCTGGTACTGGAAGAGGTTCTTCTCTCCTTTGTGCGTTGTTGTAGGGGTACTGAGGCCAGACTTTCAGGTGCGCATGCGAGACCCGTTTCTACAAGTATCTGCATGTGCAATCAACAGCTGTTTTGAAGGGCTCCTGCTGGTCTCCGATGGATCCTGTTGTGGCCATAAAGTTAAGTCATCTGGCGCACAAAGCATGCTTCAGGTCGGGTATGGTGGATAGGTCTTTGATAGCGATGCAAAAAAGGAATGGGGAAATGACAGGCCCCTGTGCGGTACCACGTGGAATGACGGTAAATTTGATAGGTGAGCGTAGGTGTCCAAGTCCCATAGTCTGGGGCGGTGTGTTTAGAAATGCTTTTACATAGTTGTAGGTGTTCGCACAGGGGTTGAGGTTGGCGGGGCCGTGCAGGGTGGCATCTTGGGTGACATTATCGAAGGCTCCTTTGATATCCACAGCAAGCATGCAGTGTTTTGGTATTTGGGAATAAGGAGGATGATGTCTTCTTCTAATTCAAGTAGAATGTCTTCCGCGGACAGCTGTGGTCTAAAGCCATACATGGAACCTTGCATTATTTAGTGGTTCTTTCTATGTAGTTAGTCAATTGAGTGTGAACAAAATGTTTCATGAGCTTACCGCCGCACTGGATAAGAGAAATAGGACACAGTTAAAAGAAAGTAAGCTATGGTTCTGAATCGCGGCATTGCTTCCCGGGAACCCAAGCGACCACAGACCCTAGTACCCTCAAGACGTTTTCTTTATTTATTCCCTATCTTCGACGAAAAATATTCCACCAAAAAAACAACCACAAAACCAAAAGTGGTACAAAACTTTACAATTACAGCTTCCTATTGTTACTTCGACTGGGCTTGTCTTCCTGTCAGTGCTCACGTACGTCCGGTATTCCATACGAACCAGTTTGGGGTACTGGGTGTTGGGGTCTATGTTCCTGAACAAACCTCGTGACAATCTTGCTTCAAAAATTCCTTGACAAGTGCACACCACCTACGTCACCACGGTGCCAAGCCCCACTTGCCAGCCAGATGCTGTGAAGGCCCAGAATTCGTATTTGGGTCGTGTGGGATCTCCTACTCACGGTCGGTCGGTAGGAATCTGGCGAGCAGACAGGGCATAAGGTGTGTTTTCTTGAGGTCAGCACGGTTGTAGGAAATGCGAGCGATAATGGGAATGATTTGTGCGAATTCAGCTGTGGCGACGTGGACTGTGTGCATAGCAAGGCCATTGGGCTGAGCCTGGAGGTGAACTACTTCGTCTACGACCGGGCAAAAAATCGGGATATCCGCGCGTTTGACGGAGATTTGCGACGGACTGTAGGTGTTACAGTGAAAGGTGACGAAGTGACAAGCCGTGAATTCGACAATGCGAGCAGACCGCCTCAACAGTTTTAACTTCTGTAGACGACAGTTTATTAAACGGTGCTTCCATTCACACGCAGCTCTCCCCGAGGCGACATCAAACCGCGCGTCGCCAACCGCGCGATCCAGTCAAGGTAACATGCTGCGGCTAGCGTGGCGGCGGTTTGGGGAGATACTGTTTCACGCGGCTTACCATACAAACAAAATGTAGGAAAGATAAGAGGGCGGGCGAAAATAAGTGCACTGGCCGTGCTTTCGGCGACTGTGCTGACGCCGGCCTCCCCACTCCCGGGGTCTGCTGATGATCTGACCACAACATCCGGCAGCAAGAAAGCAGCGTGCGTATGCATGACGAGTGCCTTCAAAGCGAAGCTTTCTTTGCTTAAGTGATGGCGACGTTGCGCAAAAATACACCACAGGAAAGCCAACTTTCTCTGACGATGATGACTGTATGTGAAGTGAAAGATGCTGAAATTGCGAAGTTTTCCTGTGGTCGCAAAGCCAATGTCCTCAAAGACCAAAGTCACAGTCCAAAATCCAAAGTCATTACACCCATAACATACTGCCGGAAACACAACTTACGCAATAAGTTTCCCAAAGGCACGTCAAGCACCTTCAAGAAAAGAAATCGCTTTCCGTATAGTCGGAATGGAACGGGGTTCCACGCAGTATGAAGCCGACTGTCTATCTGATGCGCCATGTCGAACATGGTCGAAGGAGTTGGATTGTGGGCTTTCACTTTGACTCAGTTGTATTAGAGAAATTTGCGCGTTTAACCAGCTTTTCTCTTATGAAATGGCCTTTTATTGTAGTTTTATGATTTAGGGGAATAGGAGAGGCATTTCTTTTGTTCACTTGTTCGGTTTTACTATTCTGCGGGCTGTCCAGGTTTAGGTATCCTATGACGAGTATGCATAACAAGACGTTTCGCAACTACCAGTAGTCGTCGGTACACGCAGTACGGTGACCAAGTTACTCACAGAACGGAACCGTTGAGCTTTTGGTGCTAAGCACATGTACACAACCGACGCTAGTATAACAGTTCTTTTTTTTTAGGTCATATCGGTCACTCTGAAAATAAATGGCATAAACTGCATCTAGACAGAAAACTGCATTAAAAATGGATAAAGCTACACAGAACAAAAAGGGGATTGTCAAGGCATCATGAACAAGAGCAGCGCGGGTGAAGTTACAACACGTGCGGGCGCTTTTATGGTGGCGGCCAAAAGCAAAGAAAGCCCGTTGTGTTCGAAGTTTCGGGCGCACGTTTTAAAGATCCCCAGGTGGTCAAAATTAATCCGGAGCCTTCCCACTAAGGCGTGCCGCATCGACGGTGAAGCATCGGGCGCATTAAACCTCACAATTCACTCAATTCAAGTTCCACACATAACGGGAAGAAAATTTGAGGGCACACAAGACCCGTCTTAGAAGTTGCGAATGGGGAAAGTAATCATATGCAACTGACACAACTGAGTTCTTCTTGGAGTTTCGCGCTGCGAGCAGTGTTTTAAAGTTCATAGTGGGCTATGTTGTCAAGTCTTGTGATCAGATTGGTGTGGGTTATGGTTAGAGTTTTCACATTAGTCTGAGGGCTGAAGATAACGATCGTTTGACTATATTGCTGATAATCCCGAAAATCTCGGCTCGTGGGGGCTATTTTCCCACCGAGTGAGGACAGCGCGGCGCTGATTTGATGCCCTATCCGGTTTCCACGGGGCTACGCACATTTGACGAGGTGTTGGTGCTAACAGCGGTATTGGGTTTTCATAACCCTACGTTCGTCCACAGAAGAGATTCGCAGTCACGTGCTTTTCGGAGCACGTCTTCCGATACTAACCCGGCTCCTTCGGTCAATGGGCGAGAGTGCGGAAAAAATTACGGAAGCCAAATGCTGCAACAAACCCCAGGACATGTTCACTAACGTGAACCTGGGGAGGGGCGAAGCATGGAGTGTATTCTTGGCGACTTGGCGTTTTGCCTATGGAGATGAAACCGTTGGGCTGTAAAAGTCTCTTGTCTTTGAAGCACGAATCTCTCAAGCGCGTTTAGTACGCGTTAGTACGCGTTAAGTTCTAGCGCGAGGCGTATGCGAGTTTCCCCGGTGTTTTAGTACCATGACTACATGAGACGACGATTACGACCACGATGACAACAGGACAAGCGAACAGCCCCAGCCTCTGAAGGGCTTCGCCCCTTAAAACTTCTGCAACTCCTACATTTTTGGCACATAACCAAAATTACCGTCGAAAATGACACCGTACAAGGAATGCGTACTTTCGTTTTCCTTCGAAGCAATTTTCCTGGGTCAAGGGATACATTCGCATTGGAGTTTCATGTATTTTCCTGCGCCTACGCGTGGCAACGACAATATAATTCCCTTTCCGCAAGTAACTGTTCCTGTATTTCTCATTTTAATTTTTTAACGAACTCATGAAGAATTGTGCGTATCCGGGACTCCGGCTCGCTTTCCGTTACTGGGAAGACTGCGTGAAAAAACTGTGCAAACGGTAGCGTCGCTCGCTTCCTTTTATTGAAAAAAACTGCGGATTGTTTGTTTTTCCTCTAATTTGTGCTGTTTCATGTTTGCAATGTGCGCTGCTATGAACTACAGTATGCCATATTATACTTCACCTTGGGGGAAGAAGCGGGAGGGGCTACTTAGTCCAGCTGTTCGTACACTTTTTTAAAGGGAAAACTTTTTTAGCGGACCGATGGCGTTCTTTCAAACCACTAAATGAGTTTCCTCACACAGAGTTGATCGCACGAAGAGCTCTGATAAGATATCCGGACAAACGGCGCGCGCATGAAACCAAGCTTCTATTGCGTCAAAACGGCTACTTGAAAAATCGCGAAAAAGGGGTGGCTCTAGATATGATACTACACACATCGATCAATCAGAAGGAGTACAATAGCACACGTTTATCTACTAAAACACGTATCGCTATATATTTAATCGTTGGTGGATTCGTTTACTGGGTGCGCGAAAACTCGTCGCATGGGTTCGTTCTTCGCTTGCAGTTTGGGTCTTCGAAAGTTTGACGATTGACTGGACGCCCTTTTATCGAAGGTTGGACGCACTTTTAGCTTTTGCGCTTCTCGAAACTTTCTTTAGGAAGGGATAGTAATTTTTTTACTCTGCTCTCTCATCTCAAAGGATGGAAAAATAAAGGAATCATTATGGTTTGAACACATCGCTCTGTGTACTCGGCGGGTATGGCTATAGAGAAAGACACCAGAAGACGAAAATTACGACACACAAGGGCACAAATAAGCCATATTCACAATTATTCACACAAAAAAGGTATTTACGAAATGGATCACAGAACATTGCTGCCCTGGCCGTTCGACTGTAACACCGTTACTGGCTAGATTTACTATCTAAGCGACGGTCTGTTACCCAATCATGCCCTAGACGTACAAAGGTTTATGCGCATTAAACGGAGGCTCGTTGATTTGAGGAACTGCAGCCAATTCCAGTGCATAACACCTTTCACGCGGATTTATCAACTTTTGGACAAAGCACACAGCGCTGCAGATGTTACTGTGCAGCTTCGGCCAGCCAAATAAACCAATGGCGAGGTTGTGGTTATGGGTCTGACCCGGAGAATCCTTCACACAGGGCGGCCGTGGCTACGGCGCCGAAATCGGAGGCAGGCAAGAGGCAGAGCCAACGGGCAGTAATCCTCAAGGCGGTTTATTCGCCAAAACACCCTCGGGCTCCCGTCTTCTTCCACGTCGACGGGTCTCGCGCTGCCGTTGCTAGCTGAGAAGAGGCCGGTTCCTTTCGCTCCTGTTTCCCTGGCCTTCGCCGCGTCGAGTAGGTGACCGGTAAAAAGCGCAAGGGCTCATTGGTACATTGTCTGCTCCCGGGGAGTCCCGCCACTTCCGGTTCGAGAGCTCTCCTGGCCTCCCGTAGGCCGGCGGCTTTCACGCGCGTGTGTGCAGTTGTTTATCTGTTTCCACCGAACACCAAAAAAACCTATGCATCGCGTATTCAAGAATACTAACGATGAATCCTACTAGGGGCTTTTCTGAAAGGTAAGCACTCTGTGACAAATAAACAACAGACAGACACGGGCGTGAAAGCCGCCGGCGTTCGGGAGGCCAGGCGAGTATTCGACCCGGAGTTGCAGGCGCAGACGACGTAAGTACCCATGAGCCTTTGCGCTTTTTACAGGTCCCCTGTTCCGCGGGGTCGGCTTCTGGCATCAGTTGTCACCTCTTCGAGTGACGTCATTTCACAGGTCCCATTTGACGGCAGGGTTTTCGCGTGACTCACGACGTACTGCTCTCTTGGCTGCTGAGCGAGGAGGAAGGCGCCTCCTCGCCGGCCACTCGCGCGTTTCCGCGGTTCTCCCTCTCCACAAGGTCGAACGCTGCCCCGCAGCTTTCCCACAAACAGCGTCTTCTGCCAGATCCCCAGGTCGAAGGAGAACGGAAACACGCCACCGGAACACGGTTTCACAGCCTGGGAATGCTTCAGGCGCCATTGAGGCCACAAGTTGGGGTTTCTCCTTGGAAACGTAACTCAGTACAATTATTGAGGCGCGTGCAGCTGGCGTCCGCAAGTCTGTGGAAAGACAACCCCTTAACAACTACCCGTTCTTATCCCTCTGAGGATATTTTAATGTGGCGGCAAGACAAATGACGCGAGCCATGGTAAAAGCTAATAAGCGATCTATTCACATTATTCACAAAGCGGCCTTGAGAGACGGCACGCAGACTGTGCCCACAGACACCCTTTTTGTGGGAAGTGCAACCAGAGGGCTATGTACCGCTGTGGAATACATCTTCCTCTCGTGAGAATATTTATGGTTTGGTACATATCGGTCAAGACTCAAAACTTTTTCTTAGGGAAGACCATTGTCAATGCTCCAAGAGAAATAAAATTCACTAATATATCCTTACGCCTAAATTTTGTGTCTTTTTTGTGTCGTGTTCTACAGAGCTTCAACAGTTTAGCCACCTTCACTCAGTGGCATGACTCAACTTTTTAAGAGAAAGCTGTGTTTGTGGAACGGATGGCGTCCTGTCAAAAAAAAAAAAAAAAAACACTCCTGAATTTTTCCATAGACTGCTGGGTTGACCGCAACGCTCTGGTAAGACCTCTGGACATACCGCACGTGCTTGAAACCGGCTTCCATTGTGTCAAAACGATGACCTGAAAATTGTGAAATAAAAGGAACCTTTCTAGATAAGAAAAGATAGGCATCAGTCACAAAGAGGGAGGGCTTTATTGTGCCTTTATTCCACAAACCACGAATAGGTATACATTTACATCGTTTGTAGATGCGTTTACATAGTGCGCGATAAGTTGTCGTATGGGTTGGTTGTTCGGTTGTGATTTGAGTCATTGAAAGTTTTACGACCGATTGGACGCAGTTTCAACGAAGGATGGACGCACCTTTAGCTCTTGCGCTTGTCTCAGCTTTCTTTCGGAAGCTCTCGCAATTTTTGTACCATGCTGCACAGTTCTGCCATGCCCAGGCTGGGTCGGTGAATTTAGGGTGCAAAATCCCTAAACCATAATTTGTCAATTGAAGTCGAGGGGGACGCGTTGACCGTAAAAAAACTTGACAATTCTGGGAATGGGAGACGTGCACCATTCGAAGACCACTGTCAGCATATGTAACGCACCGATGTTGCCTCAACGATATGCATGACGGAAAAGACATGACCCATTTGTCGTGACCACTTTGTTCGTGGTTCTGAGGTAATTTGAGGTCGCTTGGTCATTATTTTGTTTTTGCTCAGTACATGATTACCGAGTCCTTTCGCATGGGCGTATAACAGAAAAACAGTCGTATTAAGGTTTATACAAAATATAAAACTTAGCATTTCAGAGTAATTCTTATCTACTCTGGAGGACGAGGCATTTTTTTGTACAGCTTTCATTATTTCAAACTTTGCTTTTTTTTTCACTTGGGCATCCCATGGAATTTGAATTTACGCACGTTTCCAGGGCAAATCAACCGGCTACCAGACATTCGAGGTTGAAATGGCAATGGCATACTTTGTTCTATTTCAAGTGGCCTCACACAATGTATGAGCTCACCAAAATGGCTTAAACTGGTTGACACAATGCTGGTTCATTCATTTCGTGGAAACATCGGCCAGCGCCAATGAAATGGGTTCGGTCACGGCCGGGTGGGAGGGGGGGGGGGGCGGGGTAGCTTTCAGATAGAAGCTGGAGGCGCAGAGCATAAACGCCCACGTGTCGGCACTTAGGCGTAGGTTAAGATCCCCAGACTGTCAACGTTAATCCGGAACCATCCACTACGGCACTGCTGTACGCCCACGTGTAGCGTGGGTGCTTCAAATCCCCAAAATTTGAAAACCTTTGAAGTCGCGTATGCCGTTCAGAAAGCATGTATTTTCCTGTAAACTCGGTAAGAACTTAAAACCGCATGTTTGACAGCGATACGAATAGACGGGAACATTGTACTGCGCCTTCTACTGCATGCTAAAATCTGGTTGTGCAAATGGTGATGACAGGCGTGCGCTTCGCAAGGGAGGATTCGCCTTCGCCTATCCAGTGCGGCTTCGACGAAGCGGAAAGTTGCCCGCTGATCTAGGAGACAGGGCATGTGTACGTCACGCACCAGTGCGCAGGCAAGTCACGTCAACAAGCCGTCTTCCTCGACGGGTACGTAACGTAGAACCTTGCGCCAGGCTTATGCATGCAGTCGTTTCGGGTCTCCCGCGCAACACTTCCGATATACACCTGCGCGGTTTCCTTCATGGCTTCGAAGCAAGTGGAAAAGTTTTGTTACCGGCACGGAAAGAGGAATTTGTTATATTTTAAAGCGAACGCTATCTTAGTTGGACCGATGGCGTCCTGTAAAAAAAACTCAGGCATTTTATAGATCGTTTGCTGGACCGAAAAGCTAAAAGTAAACGAAAAGTCCTAGGCTCTTCATATCTTCAGATAAGATGGCCTAAATTGCTGTTGGGGAGATGGTGTTTTAGCAGCGCATTCATGTGCAGTGCGTAAGCCGACTTTCATGGGTGTTGGAGTAAGCTTTGTATCTGCAAGCAGGCTTTTCCATATTAGAATCTGCAGTGAAGCATGACCTTCTCTGAGGGAGTATGATTACAAAAAAAAAAAAAATTAAAAGCCATTCTATTCAGTGTGCAAGCTTTTGAAAGTGCAGAGGAGTGATTCGCCATAATGGGCTGTAGCGCCGTTATCCGCGTACTGCCATCACCCAATTGCAAATCAAATTTCCCCCCTTTGGAGTGCTCGCGCGCCCTCAGCCTGAGACTGCGCCAGGTGGAGTTGTGTTCGTTTTGTGCCTCCTTTTTCTCCCAAACGTTCCGTCATTGCACTGCCACTCTTTTTCGCTTACTATCGTAAAAATCAAACCTTGGACGTTCCTAGCTAATTGAATGCGGGCGCTGCCGGTTAATTACGTGTATTCTGCCTCAAATGTACCTGCAGTTCTCTTTGCGCTAAACAACAGCGAGATGTACCACAAACGCCAGCAGTTCACGAGTTTCGAACGATCCTGACTGGCTTTTGAAGCGTCTGGGTTACGCCGCGACGACGGAACACCGTGTGGTTCTACTTGGGTCCAGCGGACGAACTACGACGACAAGGCAAGCCCCTAAAGTGCTCTGCACTCACAATGGTTCTCACTCTTGGGATACCAAAAGTATCCCGAAGCAAATTACATGACATTTAACCGCCAAGAAAACTGTCCGTGTGCAAAACCGGGCTTCTATTATGTTAAAATGGTAGGTTGAAAATTGTTAAAAAGGAAAGGCTCTGGAGGATACAATACATGCCACGATCACGAAGACGGCGTACGATAGTATACCTTATTCTCATGAATTACGCAGCGGTATACATTTGTAATGCGCGTCCTTAGTGCGCGAAAAATGTTCGCTGTCGCACTTTTCTCAACATTCTTTAGGAAGGGATGCTAAATGTTTTTTTTTTCAGAGCAGAGAACGTTTGAAGTTTTTGCGTTGACCTTGTTGCCATTTTTGGCAATGTTGCGACCGAACGCGTTAATCGCTGAACTAAAGGGAAGCGACTAGTAGGTTTATATGGATTGACTGATGTCGTCGTATGGCGCAAATTTGTAGCACACTGCAGCACAGACGTTTAAACACAGAAAAATGTTTTAATATTCTTTAGAAGCTCTGTGATGCGCTTAGTTGAATAATATTTCTGTTAGATGCTCCATGTCTACCTAATGTGAGTACGGGACGCGCTCAATGAGAATGTTCTCAGGAAAGCTCAGAATTGAAAGAGGTAACAAAATTCAGCGCCCTCGCACTCCGTAAAGAAGGATACCGAGCGAAGTTGGGCATTCTAAAAGAAGTCCAGAAAACAAGCAAGTCTTTGTAATTTGCGATTGAGCAAACTTTCTGGACAATTAGCTGAATAAGATTTGTAAAAATTCGAGCTCTATTTTAACGGACAAGCTTTGGACGCTGTCAGTTTCCCTTCCGCGTTGTTGGCACCTTACTCACTATCTCAACCTCCAACCCAAACCACTCGACAACGGAGGAAACCAGACAGGTCGCATTGGGCTTTAAGACAGCCATGTTGATATCTCTCATCAGCACAACAAACACGTCACCGATGAGGGCACGAATCTTAGCTTCACGTGCATGGCCCCTCCTCCTTTTAACCTCCCCCTCTCCCCCCACCACCAACATCGTCGACGTAAATATTGGCAACCGGTAATTTGCGCATAATGAGCCGTGAACGACTCCGGCGAAAACGTCGCCCCCGAAGACACTTCAAGCTGAACAAGAATTATTGATTCAAATAGGCATTCCAAGCAGGCAGGTTGCTCTTCATTCGGCAAAGATCCGTAGCTACTCGACGGGGTGGAACTTGAGGTTGAAACGGCGGCAGCCGCACGTTATGCGGCGGAGGCTTTTCTGTTGCTTCTGCAGTCATGCGCGCTTCTGTGCACGAGGACTCTCCGCAGATCAACAATATTGTAGACCCAAGGAAAAACCACTCCTGTTCAAAACGCGTGCCCAACGAAAGCTTATTTCGCTACGTTTAGAGCAACAGGACACGTTCCTTATTCCACTTAGTAAATAAGATGATAGAGTGTGCCAGTTGATCCCTTCTTGACACTAGTTTAGCGGTTCGCGGTTTGCTGACGTTCTCCACCACGACAGAATTCTGGCTCGGGTTCCCAGAGCTCCCACACGGTAAGCAAATCGAGATTTTTTCAACACGTAGAAAAAGGTATGAGGAACCCGCTGTATGAATATCGGGGGGTTGTTTAGCCGAGACGCTAAGAAAGCAGCCCGTTGCCGCGGTCCACAAAAATGTTGAGGAACGCCGCACGTGCCGTATGAAAGGGTTGGCTGCCTGCATACCTCGGTTCGGGTGCTTTTATTATTGTAATTATTGGCGACTGTAATATCTTTATCGCAGAGGAAAGCTGGATAAGCTATGGTGCGGGCACTCAGAGCCATAACTACTAAGCAGTTTTTCACCATCAAAGCTTTGGGCCACGAATATGGTATGTTTGAAAGTGGAACGGCGCGAGGGAATTTTCGTGTAACTCAGCGATTTTTTCTTTGCAGGAATGGACAAAGACATCATCTATGGAACGCGGGGAAACGGAGAGGCGTATTGCTCTTGTTAGAACTTGACTCAATGATGATGACACAAGTGCTAAAACTGCATGCGGATACCTCAGAAGCGCCACCACCCAGCGGCGACTTCGTAACCAGTAGCCCTGATCGCTCACCTATAACCAGTCTAGAGCGCTGGGAGTGATCATTGTCGGTTAGTAGCTCCTGCCCTCCATCAAAGAAAGCAAAAGGCCGCAATCGCGTCCTCGTGCCCGTTTCGGACGATGATGATGATTGCGACAAGGTGGAACTTTTCGCGAATTCCTTGGACGTTAGAATAGTAAACGCTCGGCTTCTCTGCAAGGTAGACTGGTTTGCCCCAAACAAAAAAATTACGCCTCTCAAAGGTTTTCGTGTCTCGGTTTGCAAATTCCTGAAATCAGCGAACCAAGTTCTTGTACCAACCCCCAGTTGGAAGACCTCGCGTGAAAGCCCTGTAGCTTTCTGTCCCCAAGTGGAAACACGCAATGTCTTCTGATGATGCCCGTTACGACAAGGTCATCCACTGGCCAGTTGCAGCTCTAGAACCTGCCTTTGGCTCTCCGTCGCACCAAGGAATCCAGACAAGAGGTCGCTTCGCCAATGTGCCGCAAGGGCGTCTCTGGATTCAAGTGCGCTAAATGCGGTGTGAGGAGCGGAAATGACTGCTTCTGAATTTTCAAGCTGGATAACATTTTTTGAAAACTGATAAAAAAATCACCAGAGTAAGTGCGTTAAAAAGCTCGAAGAAGAAAAACATTTTTTTAAGCCTCGCCTTTTTACCCTTGACTGGCAGATGAGCAAAATTGTTGACCCAATATATCTTTTTTACTTTTTTATGAAACATCATGAAACTTGTGTTTGTTGGTTTGTGGTTGCTCTGAAGAAGAAATAATCCAGAAAAAAAAATGTCCGCTGTTTTTTTTTTTTTCTTATCTTGCCAGTTAAAGAGTTACCTATTCGCTCTCCGTCCTCGAAGAGAATGACAGGCATTGTCATATAGTGAGTTAGAAGTGCAACTTGCTTTGAACAGCGGAGAGCTTTATTAGTCGATTTTGCAGCTTTTGAAAGAGGCCGTAGATGGGGACGAGGGTCTGTAACAAAATATGATGTTGCAAAATGATGATGTTGATGGGTTGCAAAAGATGATGTGGTGTCCTGGTGGTGTGGAGCGGAAACGCCGTTCCGAGTAAACCGGCACCACCGAAATGTGAACTGCAGGGGGGAGGGGGGGGTGGGGGTAGGCATATACAGATTTCACTGTAAAAAGTATCAAGGATAAGTGTATTGTGACGATGCATTGATGTAATAGATGTATTGAGGCCGTTTTTGCTTGTAGCATTTCATCTGAGCAATTGTCATGCAGCCGCGCATCGTTGATTCCTTTGATTGATGCAGTAACAAAGAGCTCAGCCGTTCAATAAAAAAAAGCTTATTACATTAACTTTCAAGACCTGTTTAATGTACCACAGACATGAATTCAGACTACGGTGTATCATTTGTGCGTGTGTATGATATCAAATACAACTGTTTCCTAGCAGCAGAAGTAGGATGCATGACCACGTCCTCTGCAACTGAAATAACTCTGGTAGTACGGCTGTTTCCTCTTTGTGGCAAAATGTAATTCTGGCTTAACTGTGTATCTGAGATTTATCCGGGGGGATCGATATAAATATATCTTCTTCAAGTCTTAACAATACCTACGAGCTTATAAAATCCGTGCTCTAGGTTAAAAGGCAAGGTGAACGTTGCCAAAAAAAGAATAATTCACTAGCTGTCGTTCACGCCACAATAGTATCTTACATCAACAGCGATTTTCGCTACTCGGCAAGAGATTTTAGCCTGCACATGCGAACTGGCGTTGTTGAAGTGTAATTTCCCATAAACGTCCGAAGTTTCAGTTTTGAAATAAAGGTCCCAAGTCAAAGTGGTGCAGTGTGAACACCCCATACAAACCACACTCCTTCCATAGGGAATATCAAAAACGCATAGGAAATACTATGTCTAAGCGCAATGTCGCTGTAGCCATGATTCTGTTAAACAGTTTGCTAGAGAAGTAGATTTCGTATGACTAATGGCGAAATAGGGACATACATTTCTATCCACCCCAGAGCAGCCAAGTAAGGTAGGAAGGACTTTACCCCGCAGAAAAAAACTGCAACAGGTAAGAGGAATAATATGAAGCACTAGGTTATGAACAAGCCAACAAATACAGAATTCATGGCCGCTATGCGAGGCATAATATTGCAAATACATTAGGCTGGTCGGCCGGCCGAAAATCGTCCGTCGTTGCACGAGATAGCAGACAAAATTGGCCATGCTTCAAAGAACAAAAAAAAATTAAAAACACTTCGTTAGACATCAACATTTTTAGGTAAACTTGCCTAAATACGGTTGAGTAATTAAGTTGAAAAAAGGGTAAGTTTTGGTATAGCTTGGATTCAAACTCAGAGTCGCCGCCAATTGAAACCACCACTAGAACCACGACCACCACAAACGATTGCACGTCCTTCTATTTAGCCTCATTCAAGCATTCCTCCGAGTGGGTACCTGCAGAATTAGTCATTGTCCTCACTATTGTCCACTGGGGCCATGGTAACCTACTCATAAGCTGTATTACGAAGCTTCTTGGTGGGGAACGTGGCCCCTTGGACCTAAATGTTCCTCACGCGGCATCGATCCAAAAACGTGCTTGCCCTTGTATGGACACCGGCCCACTCTTCATTGACGGGCAACACGTTTCCCGGCCAGGAATCCTGCATTTTTCCCCCACCGTTTGCAGGCAGTGGATTTACCGGCGTTCATTCCATTCATCACTTATCGTCAAACATAGGTTTATCATTCTTCACTCAAGAAATTACGCAGTAAGGGGGATTTATACGACAACCTTACCTTTTTCTACATTAAAATCCTCCCAAAGGAGACAAAACAACCCTCCGACTGTTTCAAACTACCACTTTCCTTCATTCAACCGGGGTCCATTCTATGTACCCCGGCTAATAATCTGCGCAATGCCAACATTACAATCAGCCAGACTCTCTCTCACATCATCGTAGGGTGTGCCCAAAATTCAAATCTTCCTCGTCTCCTCTCTCCTCTTACTCTCTGCGTGGTTGGAGAACCCCAAGACCCGCGGTCAACTTGAGGCCAAGATTAATTGAGGCCCAGTGGTCATTGGAGGCTGAGCCCCATAAATGTTTCCACCACCACCACCACTACAGCCTCGCAACAGCCCCACAACTTAGTTTCTAGCTTATTTGAGATGGACCCAGTGAAGGCGATGGGGTCGGATAATTAAAACGGCTTTCAGAAAGAAGTCTTGAAGCCTACATGGAGAATTTGGGTATGCTAGTTGCAGAAATACCAATATGGTAAACATAACAAGTACGTTTTTCTCGCTAAATGTCCTCTGTCAGTGGCGAGGCAAACGCGGGTACGTGCCCAGTCAGTATAAGTGTGAGAAGAAATAGCCGCGTAATGACGGACGCATTCGGCGATCGGACGCTACTGCTTTCGCAGTAACTACACCACAAGGAACGCTTACGCGCCCACCTTGTTCTCTTCCAATTCTGACGAATTTTGCTAGGCGAATGTATGAATATGCTACGCCGCACGCCCCTTTTAAATGCAGAGCATTTCAGTAACTCACGATGTCACCCGCGTTGTCCCGTCGTAGTCCACACCGTCCTTGTCCGCACCCCTCCCCCTACACTATATAAAAGAAAATACTATCCGGCGCCAGGTTTCGATCCCTCGACCCTGCGGGCGGAACGCAATGTGAATGGTGCTGTACCCACTGCGCCACAAAGCCGACACAATTGGGACGCTACGAACGCGCCTTATATCGTTGAGTAATTCAAATTACTGCTGACAGAGCGCTCTCTCGTCAGCAGTTGCCACAAATGCAACAACATTAACGTAACGCAAACTACTTAACGTCGTGCGCCCCCGGAAATGCTCTACATTTGATCGTGCCCCTCGCGAGGGGGATGTTTCTGTGTTTGGAGAGAGAGAGAAGAAACTTTATTTAAGAGTCGTTCGTCCCGAACTCCACACTGGACGGAGGTGGTTCCCTGTTCACGGGAATCCATATGCAGCTCTCGCCGCCTGGCCCCTGGTGACCAGTAGTAGCTGATCCTCCAGGGCGGGGCTGGTCAGCAAGACCTCCATCTCTCGTTAAAGGCTAAGTGGGGTTGGTGGGCGAGACTCGGGTAAGGGGGGGGGTTATTTGGGCAAGCGTCGATCTTATCATGTGCTGGAGAGTGCCTAGTTTTTCCAGATTGGGAATTTGGGATTGGTTTGGGAACAATGGGTAGTAAAGGGTTTGGAAAGGACTCTTCTGTTTGCCGGTATAAGTTTGCTGTTCCTTCGTGAGTGCTGCGTTAGTGTGGTAGCGTCCTCCTGTCGTGCCTGTAATATGGTATTTCCCTGTAGGTAAGCATTGGTATTCCTCTGCTGCGGACGTGGCCCGTTAAGTCAGTGTCGGGCCTGCTGTGGCAAACTCGTTACCCTCCACCGCAGAAGGGCCGGCCCATTAATCACGCTTTCCTCGGAGGTTTTTCCCCTGAGCACTCGGAGGGCAACGGGACACCCAGCCGCACTGGAAGCTTCTCTACCTTGGGAATCACCACTGGTCTGTCCGTTTAGAGTAAGGGCCAGAGCAATCGCCAGGCTGGCCTCTTCAATGCTCTGACCTACAGCGGATGCACACGTCAGCAGCTCTTTCGTGGTTGTCACCGTTGCTGTTGCGGTTCGTATTCAATTCATGGAGGCGCTGAAGATAGCCCTTTTTGCCAAGAAGCCTGTTGAGAGCACGAGCTCTTGCCTCGCGCCCCGGAAATGCGCTGGGTTCATGTTCTTGGATGCCCTTGGATTTGATGCTTCCAGCCATTCATTGGAGAGGCGCGAACGAGTTGGAAGCATTTATGCCTCTAGGCGGCCGCGTGGCGCCACCTGCATGCTTCTCCGCGATACTCGTAGAAGCGGCCTCAGGGCGGGAGATTCAAATAAACATTTGTGTTCCCTTCCTTCGCGAGCATTTATGAGCAGGTTTTCACTCTGTCCGTGAAGGGTCATCGACCAGTTATGAAGGCGAAATTGCTTGCACTGTATTTTTTTTTACGAGTGTGCGAGCTCTAGAGGCCGTGAGGCGTGACACCTCGCTCAGCACCAGCGGGAAAAAACAGTGGTGCAGATGCAGTGGGATCAGGTCAGAGTAACTGCGGTCGTTTCTGAGCCGCACTCGGGCGCTCCTTACATCACAAGCGATATTTCGGGGCAAGCGAAGATTGTAGTGTTGACGACGATGATGATGATGGTGAGTCATTACTTAAAGGAAGGAATGCCATTGGGAGAAAAAATGGAGGGTGTATGGAAAGGTATGATCCCGCGGTGCAACAGCTCAAGACATGGCAGCTCTCGCTGGATGAATGCAGCCAACGAGTAGAATCCAGCTGGCAACACTGAACGAAACTCCTGCTCACTCACTCGCAATAGTTGCCTAACTATTGTATATATTCAATAAAGTGGGGACGTAGACTTTAAGGAAAATGATTCATAAAATTTCAGGAACTTCCTGCGGCCGTTGCGAAAGACGTGAAAATGCCAGGTTAACTGGGGCAGGTCGGCTGTACCCCTTTGACATTCCTCCTTTACGCTGGTGACAAGTCTTGCTGGGCCATCCCCTACTGTCATGGCCGGAGGAGAGAAGTGTCCACACGCATCAGCGCGGACGGTATTGGAATGTGTGCTAGAGTGCACATCCCAGCCACGTAGCTCGATGTCAGGCATTTGTCCTGCAGTTACACTTGATAGATGTGGTGGTTGCTCCTACTGCTGAATGTGTTGTTGACGCTAATGATGACTGAAGGCAATAAAGAAAACACCTTCTTGCCTCCCTCTGGAAACCCCCTAACACTTTGCTCGCTTGCCGCCGAACATTTGTAATACAGTAGTAGCAGAAGATATGGTTCCATACTTTGAATTGACGTATTGGTTGTTAGTGGCAATTTATGTGGTACATATTTCCGAGCTCTGTCCGTTCTCTCTATCGTGTGTGAGTAAAGGAATCGCTAAAAGTCACGTTGAAAGAAGTGTAATAAAATGCGCTACAATCGATGACCACCAAATTTTATTACACCCATTCTCCGGGAAAAGTGTACCAGAAGCGGCCGTTATGGACTCCAGAGGGTATCTCCGATGCCAAGGTAGCTATTATCTTGACATTAGTTTTTCTGGTCGCAGGGAGAAAACAGAAACAGGAAAGTGAACAGATGAACTTTGGTACATTTTAAACAGCTATTTCTGAACTGTCGCGGTAGAGCACTTGAGGACACAAACCGCAGGAAAAAAATCTATTGGGAACGTTAAAACGTCGTAGCTAGGTGCTCATAAGTGGCGTGGTTAATATTAGGTACAAAGGCAGCAGTTGGCTCGTCTAGCTCTCAGTCGACTTGTTTTTTAAAGGACGCTGGGACACTATTCAAGCTTTTTTTTCTAAATCCTAAATTCTTACAGAATGTGGTCAACCAACACATCTATTACGTAGAAGTGTGGGGTCTGAAGTACCGAAGCTAGAAATTGCCACTAAATGCCCATCACATGCTCTAAAAGTTTTCCCAAAATATTTCCCTCTGTTCCACAATCTCAGAGTTATTCGGCTTCTTGAATTACGGCGTTAGAGCACTGTAGCGGCTATTGGCCGGCTCCATTCCTATTGAAGCAATGAACGAAGGCAGCATTTGATGGCCACATTATAAGGTCACAAAAACAAAGAAGAAATGGAAAGCGGGTCTACTGTGACGAGCAAATAATGCCGTGCCGCTCCATGCTGGCGATAAGTACATCTTTCACAATGCTTCCCGACAGGAAGGAAGAGTGAAGCATTTATCGTAAGTGTTGCCGAGTTCCTTTAATTTTGTTACAAGGCAAAGAAGCGGGCTGTGGCCCACTCCGTCATATAAGCCTGAATGAAGGCTACGACGTCCGGAAGGTGGCATAGCCCCGGGGTTCACTTGTGGCATCATGGCCAGCCATTAAATCACCGACTCATCTACCATGGTTAATGTCTTGCGTTCTGCCGCCGCATACCATGTTTGGGGGGAGGTGGGGGTTGCGGTGTCATCATCTCCGTCCTGGCCCACAGCTCCGCCCCGTATCGGCGTTGAAGTGGGCCGTGCCGAGCCGCTTCATTGTCTTCATTCAGGATGAGAGACATGAACCATGGTAGGTGACTCGGCGATTTAATGGCTGGCAATGATGCCTGCCACAAGTGAAAACCGGGGCTATGTGGCATTCCGGACGCCGTCGTCTTCATTCCGGCTTCCACGGCGGAGTGCGCCAGAGCCAACTCCGCTTCGGCTCGTAAGAATAACAAAAAGGCACTTTGCTTAAGTTCCACTAACGATTCAATTATTTAATAATTAATTTCTCTGGAAAAAGAAGTTAAAGAGCACTGAATGTAATGTAACCCCTCCCATGTGCTTTTATATTTTGTATAATGAAGCGATTATCCATATAAATGGTTAAACACTTAAAAGCGGATATGGCAGGCCGAGCCTTTTCATCGGCTGCTGAAGGTCGTGCGTAACACGCACAACTCATAAATACAATTTTATACAAACTTATGCAAACATGCAAAGTGGTTTTTACGTACGCAAACAAGTTTTCATACATGAAAACAAGTATATACAAACATGCAAACATGCAGGTATGCAAGAAAGTTTGCATACATGCATGCAAACAATTTTCTATTGATTCGACCGACCTTGAAGATGGGGCAAATTGATAACTAATCAATACAACATGCATATCAAGGTAATGGCACGTAGAATATCAAGGTCCACATCATGTTCTCGTCTTAAAAAATAGAGCCTATTCATACCTTATCTGCTAAAGATGATTGTTTATGCGTTCAGCGTCCGAAGTTGAAGCCTGAGGTCTAAAAGGCAAGGGTCTTTAGTTGTGATCACGTGCGATAACACACACAACAGGACGTTCGTTGGCCGAACCGTCACGCTTGCATCCGCGTTTCAGCTTTTTTCGTAGGCATAAAATTACATGGAACTGTAGACGTATATAAGGTTCTCGTAATAGCGTCATGGTGTCCCTCCCCCTGGATGATTTGTAGTCTAGTTCACGGTGAGTTATTGTTTGTTATTTTCGTTCCTGTGCAAAGCAACAGAAACCCGCATGGATTCTTATATTTAATTTTTTAGCAATAAATGTTCTATTGAATCAAAGACGACGCAGGTTGAATCTGTAGCTTCGACTAGCTTCTAAATCCAGGTACACGGCTCCGAAGAGTTTAATAGCAGCGTCAGGTTGAAGTATTAAAACAAATAAATGGTTGCACCGCTAGGCGACGGCTATACGTGCGGAGCCCAACGGGAAACGCAGAGGGGGAGAATACCCATTTTTATTTTTTGGCGAAAATTGAAATAGTCTTCAGGTGGTGGCGCAACCTGCTATGAATATTTCCGCTGGTTGGCTGACGCTGGAAGCACCCCGGCGGCAAGCACCAATCGCGCTGCCGTCACCTCGTGGACAAATAGTCACCCATTAGTTTGCTCACTGTGAGTGGCTGGAAGATTCTCAGAAAACCCCTCCAAATGACACTGTGATACGTGCAACATGATGATGTAGAAGCTGAGATAGAACCAACAAAATTTTTATCGCAAAGCGAGCCATAGCCCGCAGCAGCAGTCAATAGCAATTGCTCGCGCAGCGAAACTCGAAAGGGGACCAAGCAGCGTTCTATGGTGAGTCATGGACAAATGAGATGAGAACACGAAATTAATAACCAACACATGCAAAATCAAACATTACCGATAGTGGAGGTAAAGTAATGACTCAGTGGTGGTATATTTGGTAAGACACATTTTCAATTTTTATATTATAAGAATGCCACGTGACTATTTCACTTGCAAGGAAATAAATTGTGCTGTTTGTATGTTCTGCTTGGTGTTTTCGTGTTCACATTTCATTTGTCAATGAGTGTACTTGAAGGGACACTCAAGTGAATTTATCAAGCTCCCGTTTTTGCTTGCATTGCGTACACTGGCTCAAATTAAAACATTTTTCATCGTTTATCCGGTTGATAAGCCGTAATTATCTTATAAAGCACGAAAGAAGAAAAACTGCTATACGCGGTCTGTGGCGGCCGCACCAAGTATAGGCTGGACTTCGGGAGGAGGTGCCCCGTGATTGGACGATGTCCAGGATTAACATTTAAAGACGTTTCGGTTTCGGTTTTCTTTCGGTCCAAAAATGGTGAACTCAGTACAGGAAACATCAGCCCAAAACGAAAAAATCAACTTAAAAAAAAAAAAAAACCAAGAATCTACCCTCGGGGATTCGAACTTGCACCTGGCAAAATACCTTGCCCAGCGCTTCAGACCACACGGCCACGGTCTTTTTATTCTTTATTGATCGGCTACGGACCAGCGCTGCCGGCGGTAGAAATATAACATATATAATGCATAGCCAGTTTACACTTTTATTTTGTTTTAGTATTTCGGGCACCTTAGGTGCCTATTTGTTTTTTAGCGCTCGTGCAGTAAGGGTCCCCCAAATTTCCACAATATCTCACGTCTAGCAATTGCATTTTTTAGACGGAAAAGCGTTCGCAGATGTCTGGTGGTGCTGCTGACCGCTGTGCTTGTTCCCTCAGCGGAAAAAGTGCTTCCTGCTCCCTAGTTTTACGCTGTACGGTAAAAGTTTGAGTTGATTTATTTCCTGAGTACCTATATTGGATTCTCTGAATCTTTTTCCGCCTGCAAGTGGACTTTGATTTTCCTACTGGCGTACCAGTCAGCAAAGCGCCTCATGTGCGCTTGTGCAGCGCTTGTATGGAGCGACTTGGACTTGGAGCTTGATGCAGTGTACAAAATAACAAGGCTTCATACAGTGTACAAACTAACATAGTAAAGAAATGCACATACTTCCATTCACAAATGTGCCGTAGCTTAGTTTCAAGTGAGCGAACGAATTGCGACGAACCGTCTGCGGCCGGCCGACTTAACCCTGGGCTGATTGACTATGTCGGAAGGTCGGCTAGCGGTGCAGTAGTGCAGTCAAACCAAGTCATTTCCTCCTGACGTCACACGAGAAGTCCACAAAAAAAATGGGTGAGGACGCAGAGAAGAGGACAGCGTTTCCGAATTGATTTTTCTACTAAATAAATTGGCATAAACGAACTCAGAGTGGTCGAAACATGGCCTATGGACTGCGGACTACAATTTGCTCTAGTAATCCCGCAATGTTTACAAGTCACTGCAAGGGTCCCTTTATTTCCTTCGCATTCTGAACTCATAAGAGAGTACTTAGATGTACTCCTATTTCTTATAAGCCACAGGCAGTGCAGGTGTCCAGCACTGTGCACTTAAAAAAGGCAATTAATATTGCTACAGAGTCTCTTTTAACACTCACTTTTGGAACGGAATGAATATCGTGTAATTTTTTTGTACCGCGCTTGAAGCGTACGCCATGTGAACGCAGCTGTAAGCGTAATCCGAACTTACGGCAGTGGCAGTAACAGGTTACGCCAGTTACGGTGCAGTTGAGCCACTCGTTCTGATCACATTGGGTGGCCCTGAACAGATGGCACGGGTCCTCTTCCTTGACTGAAAATGTTTTTTTTTTAAACACGAGAAGGCATTATTTACGACGAATTGTTCACCTGATGAGGAAGAAAACGCTTGCTTTCCCCCTCTTTCTAGAAATGCAGGCATACGACAACGGCACGCAGATATCGCCACTAGTACCCGCTTAGTAGGAGCTCCTTAGTGTTGATAATTAATTTTAGCTTGCACTACGACCAAATAAATTAATGGGTTAGCTCATTCACATTAAGGCCTCTCATCTAATGCTGTATAGTTCAGAATTACTTCTCTCCAGGTTTCTGTTTGGTCACGCCCGCTACTAAAGAGGTTAAACTTTATCCGCTAAAAAAAGCGTTAGTGGCCCTCTAAGTGGGTATTCCACAGTTATCCCTGCCTCGTTCATGCTCTTCCAGCCCGACGTTGTTATGGATGCGATGTACATCGTCCAGAAGTGCACCGCTAAGAACCGTCATCGGCAACGACATTGGCGGTTTGTGACTAACCTTGTGGGGGCAGCGCAGGAAACACCAGGCTCTGAACTACTCGTTAGCAGTATGTAAAGCTATACAACCACCTGTGTCCTTCCAGGAAGCACCGATATAATCAACTATATATTGTGTGTGCGGCGCCGCAACGCTGCGGCTCTTTTTCCAATATCATTGAGCTTCATTGCTTCGTTCTTGTCACAAGGTACGGAACAACCCACAACCACTAAAACAGAAAATGAATTCACAGCCTTTTGCCCAACTTCCATGACTCAACATTATCATCAGCCTATTTATTTCCACTGCAGGACGAAAGCCTTTCCCCATGCTCTTCATACGCTCCTGTCCTGCGCTGCCCGAATTCATTGCCTGCCTCCAAAATTTCTTATTTCCTCCCGAAAATGGGTCAGTTGTCTTCCCCTTCTTCTAGACCCGTCTCTCTTAATCCCCTCTGCTACCGGTTGTCAATTCGTCCTACTACATGGCCAGCCCTAGTCCATCCATTTCTTTTCCCTCAATTTGAAGTAAACAAAAGATAAAAGAAGAGAAGGGATCTGTATTAACCATCTGTAGAAGCATGCCCTCTTCCTTAGGAGGCGGTTTAGTTGGAAATAGTGCGTTGACCACATGCAGGGACTTTGCAGCCGCAAACTGGGAAAGATGCGACGAGCTACAACCCATTTTTCGTGGCGGTGAAAATTGGTGGTTGTCGCAAGTTTCGCTCCGTTTCGGCCAGAAATCGCGGGGCGAAGTTTCGCGACTAATTTCGGGCGGCAGAAAAACTGCGCGGCCGAACGTCCAATGTTCGCTGGGCCACGCTCCACGCAGCAATGATGCTGCGGCGGTCGTCGCGTCTTCGTTTGGGTTTGGTCAGTGTGGCTAGACGAGGTGAACAGGTACAGGTAAATAACACGACAAACAAAACATCGCTGGAGGCCTGACCTTTAATTACTAACCACCATGAAAAGTGGAATGATTCTTTTACAGATAATCGGTAGTATTTTTTATGTGTTTCGGCATTCGTGTGCCAAAATTTTATCCCAAACCAACTGTAGTACAGTTATTGCTACCCCCAATTGTGCGTCAACACTTGCAGGCTTTGTGCAGAATTTGCAGACATCGGCCACATTTTGTGGGTACGTCCCCTTAAAGATATGAGCGATCCAACAGCATTAAACCCGACTACGCCAGAGCACTGGGAGACCGTACTGCACAGTAAGGAACCGGAGGTGCAGCTTCGGGAAGTCGATGTGGCCGAAAACGCGGTCAGAGCCCAATGACGCCTGGCCTGCGCCTGACAGGGGAGGGTTGCAGAGGACTCCCGCCTCGCACCTTCCCGCAACCAATCCGGGGAAAAATAAACGTTTTCATCCGTTCATCCCGCTTGCGGAAGTCCTTTGACGATTCCACGTAAGTGAAGAGTGTATCGGCTGCTGAAAGATTGCTTTTCTGCTTTCAGAGCAGCCGGCGTCAGGTTATGGGTGCTCTGAGTACGCCCAACGTAATAACAACTGCATTAAAATATTTCCGTAGCTATCCTGCTTGTCTTTTCCTTTAGGAGACAAAATTTCACCATGACGGGACGCTTGTGCACTGCCGAGATTAGTTAGTCATTATTTCTATGCCCGCCGCTTTTATAACATTGCTGCCAACGCTTGCAAAGCATGGAACGGTTGTGAACGGTGCGGTATCTGGATGAACGCAGACATGCAGGGAAGACGAAAGTTGGAGCGAGTGCCGAGGCCTGCTGATTGGCTCACTCTAGGGGCGGCACCATATATATACAGGGATCTTTCGGCGGCTTTAATCCTAACGAACTTCTTTCTTTTAACACGGAAGTGTTTTTTATGGCATACGCCACGATTTGACTGAAATCATATCCCTCACGGAAATGACGCGAGTTCAACAAATCAAGCGACCTGTAAAGGGTGCACCTCTTCCCAGAGCGCCTTCTTGCGGGGAAGCAACCTTTATTACTAAAGAGTACGTTATACTTAGGGTTGTTCGCCTTCGGGTTCTATATTTTAGCACGGAAGTGTTTTATGCCGGGATACACCAAGATTTCACTGACGCCATATGCGTCACTGAAAAGACGTCTGTACACCTTTGCGGAAGCGATTCACGAGAGGCCGTCACCCACCAAGCACACCCACAAGACAGCCGCCGACCCCCAAATCAGGCTCAGCTGAAGTTCGGGCCAATTTCAATTTCGCGTTTCACAG
Source organism: Haemaphysalis longicornis (assembly GCA_013339765.2). NCBI lineage: Eukaryota > Metazoa > Arthropoda > Arachnida > Ixodida > Ixodidae > Haemaphysalis > Haemaphysalis longicornis. The sequence continues at coordinate 104,085,141 of CM023452.1, read as the reverse complement.
AGTGCTATGACAGAGGGATCACCCACAGTTTTTTCTAAGCAATTCTACCTCTTCTCCCAAGGTCGGTGCGAGAGCCGCCCAAAATCCTATGTATAGTGTTTGTAAGTAGCGTGACACAAGTTTATGGGTATTAAGAGACCAGCAGTGTCTGGTACATGTACTTGTTTGAATAAGCTAGCGCCTTTCCATGTCTATTGTGTGAGCCTTCTGCAGAAGCGCGTGCTCGCCGTTTTCACGGCTTGTAGTACGGATAAGTGGCCGGTGCCCCAACGCGTTGATGGTCCCGCAAGATTATTTAGAAAAAGTGGCCCGGCGTTCCGTGTTCGAGTCACCCGACCCTAGTGTCCCCCGGAACACCCATAACGGGTGTCGATTTTCTGCTTTTCTCTATAGTTTGCATTTTCCTTTTGCACAGCCGACGCTCATTTCGTTGCATGTTGACTGGCTTTGAGGTGATATACACAACATTTTGGAGAGTGGGCGTTGGGGAAGGTGAGGAAATGTTTGTTGAAATGTAATTATAAAAAATCCAAGAAAAAAATAATATAAAAAATACAACAAACAGGCGAAGGTATACCACGAAAATCTGGCTGAATGATTATTTAGTTATTGCGCTTTAGAAACTGGGGCCCACCTGCAGTTAAATTTGTTCGCTTTGGGTAGTACGACGTGCCCTACTACCAGCTCAACACTTGCTCAGTGAATTATAAAAGAATGAGCTCCTCCATTATTGCAAGACTGAAAAAAATAGACATTGGCGAGTTGTGCTCTTGTAACGTGCGTAAAATATTGCCAAGCAAAATACTCAGAACAGTCGGGGAGGAAAAATGTTTATTCCGGTTAAGCTGAAGCAACCTAGAGAACTATAGCATGATGAAAGTAAGCAGCATGAAGCGAATAACTCTACAGGTAGGCCACGGGGTGAGATCAAGACGGGACGGGAAAAGTCGCTTCCTGCAGCAGCCAGATAATATGACAAGGGCTTCGCCTACGAGGTTTACCTAACCCGTAAGCCTAGCGGAAGGTGCCGCAGGACCACACACTGCGCGGCCACCATGCACGTTCGGCATTTCACTGCGTAGCCACGAACGAGTTATGGACGCTACCATCCGTTAGGTGCTGCTCCTCTCTCCTTCGGAGTCTAAGCTAGGAAGCCTAGTAGGCGGCGTTGGTTTTTCTCTGTGAGATTATCTGGTCGCTCGTGACCAAATCTAGCGCAGCAGAAACACACGGGTCGGAAAAACGACTGTTAGCAAACGACTGTGTTAGCAATCCGTCGGTTGCGTTATCTGACCGTGAATTACTTTTTCTGCAATGTGACGGCCCTACGCGACAGGTCACTGTGATTGTGAAGATGTTTGGCGCGTGTTGGGTGCACTCGATCTTTTTTTGTCTGTATTTTTTTTGTTTTTGTTGTTGTTTTTTTTTGTTTCCTACGTACTTTTTGTTCCTGCTAAGGCTAAGCATATATATTTGCCGTCTTGTGAATAAAGAATCAGTTGGAAGTAACCGCTCGTATGTGTATATTCTTTCCGTCCCGTGTGTTTCTGCTGCGCTACATTTGCTCACTATGAATCACCAACTAGCCCAGTCTACAGCTTTACTGGTCGCTCGGCCGCGCTCGTCGCAGTGGGTCCTTTCGCGCCCTATATATATCGTCGCTCCATTAAGAAGGTTCCTGTCTCCTTGAGTACAACTGCAGCCAGTGCCCGCGAACCCTGTTAAAACATGCGGAGAAGGCTGATGTATTTATAATAGCTCATATTTCAAAGCACGCCAAACAAAAGTACGGGGAGATGAATTTCGCGGGAACGAATTACATAGACCACGGGTAATCTTTTACAGCTACAGCTACCGTAAAAATTGGCTTGAGTGAAGGTAAACTACGCAAAAAGTGTTGGCTATTCCTGTTGAAGACTTACGTTGCATAGGTTTTCGGTATACGCACTTTGATCCAACGAAACCTTTTCGCGCTTGCATGGACTCAGGCTAGAAGAAGCCGATGGCATACGCGGGAGAAGGAGGGGCGGGAGGTGCAAGGCATCCCCGACATCCAGAGAAACCTTTCTGAACCACGGGAGGTCCTCTTATACAAGGCCACTACGAGGACACTAACCCCGCTCATTAATACTTAACGACCACCAATGATAAGGCCTGTCGGATGTTACACACCTATTCACAGCGCTTCGATGTCTGCTCGCACACAGACGATCAGCCATTTCCCAATGATAAAGAAAAAGAATTGTGCTCTAACGCACTTATGACAAACCAATGCTTTTTATGTTTAGTTCTGATGTAATTCCTGGTTTAGTATCCCACTCTTTTCGTTGTTTCCTCTATTTTGCATTTTTTCATCTTTTCCCGCTCTTTCTCTTTTCGGAAGGAGAGGTGCGAACCCTGCCTCAACAACCATATCGTACATAGGACACTGGAGTCTGGGCCTACATAGTTTATTAAGCTATCGGCTTAACGTGCCTACATAACTTACTTTACAAGCCCTTCACTTACCCCTTACCTTAACCTCTCCTTTATGCAAACTAAGCCTATGCTACCTAACCTTACTATAGCCTTCTCAAAGACTGCCTTACTTCCTGCCTGCCTGGGAGTCGGTCTGTCACACTCGGACTTCAGGCGACTTTTCTAATGAAAAGAGAAATCGAACGCCTTAAGGGAAGAAAAACGGGCCGTCTCCACTAACGTGAAATTTTCGTAGGGGCAAAAGATGCAGTGTATAAGTGTATTCAAGGGTTGCAAGTCTCTCTCGTGCAACACGGCGCCCGCTAATTGGGCGCCGGAGAAGCGCCGGTGAGGAGAAGAAATCGCACGCTTGCTGACGGGGTGGTGCGCTATTTTGCGTTGAACCGAATGTAAGCAATTCAATGAGAGACAGACTGGCTGTAAGTTGTTTGTCGTGCCACACGCAGCAGCAAGCTTAGTATGACAAGAAGTTGAAGGAGACGTTGGGAAACGAGTGTTCCGGTGTTTTCTTTTTGTACGCATTGCATTTTAGCGCGAGGCGTTGCAAAACAAGTGTCCCGAGGTTCTAGTACCGTGACTACATGAGAATACGACGACATGAGACGCCGACAGCCCGAGCCCCTAAGGTGCATCGCCCCTAATCGAAATACACAAACGTTGTTGCAACGTTCTTTTAATCACCTAGGCGGCTAATCTTGGTGCAATGTGACCATGAGGAATACATGACCAGCCAACGCAGTACTCTCCTTGAATGCTGTCGTGAACCAAAAGCGGGAGTTCTCACCGCAATGGCAGTCACAGATGCCCCTTTCGGCGACGAGGCAAGCCAGTTGCATGTCAGCTCTGCACATGGTCTTGGGGCAGGGGCTGTGCGCCATTTCTGCAAGCAGACAGAATTACCTGCCGGAACCAGTTAAGAATAAGCAGCAAAAGAAGCTGTAGAAAAGCACCATTGTAGATGTCATATAAAACTTACCTTTCTGAAATCCTGTTGCATTCAAAGAAAGTAGCGGAGGTGTTTATACGCAAACATTGATTGTGCTGAGGAGCACACAGAAGATACGAAGAACAACGTTTTCATTTAAATATTTTCGAATTTCGCAATTTCTTTGACAGATGTTTAAGTAACCAACGCACAATTTGTCATATAGGTTGACGTAGCGCTGATGATTGATTGCAGGGTTTAACGCGCTGATGCAACGCAGGCCGTGAGGCGCGCCGTTGTAGAGGGTTCCGGATTAATTTTGACCACCCGGGGATTTTTAACGTGCTCCGATAATCTCGTACCCACGGCGTTTTTTCTTTTCGCCTATTAGAAAATCGGCCGCCGTAGCCGGGAATCGAACCTGCGTCCTTGTGACCAGCAGCACAACGCCTTACTTACTGAGCCACCACGGTGGGTCGTAGCGCTGAACAATCGCTTCAGGTTGTAGTAGTTCGAGTGATACTAAAGGGTGAACGAGGCACCATTGACTGACAGAAAGGTGGTGTCTATTATCCCGGCAACCGTGATAATTACCGCTTGAAATTTCACACGGCAGTCCCCTCTCATTGGCTAAGCACGCTAGCGGAGATTCTATGGAATAAATATAGTCTAAAAAGCAGTATTAGCAGCTGCCGCTGTAGCGCTGTGGTAGAGTACTTGGTTTTAAACAAGAAGGCGTAGGTTCGAGTCCGCCATTGCGATGTTTTTTTTTTTTTTTAGAGCGTTCAGAAATTTTCCGTAATCATGATTTTAATACTTCTTTGCTGCGGTTTTTATAATATCAAGAGATCGACGCACAGGACTTCTAGAATGGGTTGTATTACGTTTAATATAGGTTGTGTTCTCTGTCGTTGGGCTGGGTTAGATTAGATTGGTTGCAGTTGGGTGGATTTGGGTAGGTTATGACGCTTACGCTAGGTTCAGTGAGGTTATGTTATGTTAGGTTACATTGGGACGTAATATCAGTCAGGAAATTTTAGGCCAGCCACCCTCTATGGGAAGTGCCGTGAGAATTTCCCGGAGGTAATTCTCACGGCTGCCGTGCGATTAGACGCAGCCTTGTTTTGCTCAAGCGAGATATCCCTGATAGAGCGGTCTGAACCTGCAGCCATTATAGGCGGTAAAGAATTACTAATTCTCTCAGCTCAGCTTTGAACAGTATACGGCAGATTCAATATTCGTAGATGATACGGTCGCACTTGTGTCGGAACCACACAAGCCGAGATTTACTAATTTTGTTGTCCGAAAGAAGCGGGAATCCTGAATGCGTAAGTTGGATCTAACGTTTGTGTTGTAAGTGCCACGAAGAACTGCTTATGCCCGAGTGGCGTCCCGTGTTATAGCCATTGAATTTGTAGATATCTGTCACGCAGATAAAAGCCGGTGCCGTGTGTATGTCTCAATTCCCGGCTATAACTGTTCCTTCTTCATCTGACTGTTGCGAATAAAATTTAATTTACTGCTGAATGGTTGTGCCCCCGATCTCGCGCATGTATTTTTTTTTTATAATTTGAGCCTGTGATTTCCACTTTTCAAGGTTCTGGTTAGAATAAATAGAATTGATTTGGAAAGGCCCGGAAACCTCCTATACTTTAGGAAAGTTTGTGCCTAGAATAAACCTTTTAGATTTGTGGGTATGGGAAAACCAGTTGTGCTTGGGGTCACGCCTTCGCTTGGGCCTCCGGTAACAGAACGATCTAGACAAGAATCGCCAGCGAGCGTAACGCCACGTTGCGGAGCCCACTGAAATCCCCAGGATCGTAAAACTGCGCGACACAACCACGGCGCATGGAGAAAGTCCTATACAATTAAAAAGGTTCCTGGGCTTTCATATTGTAATACAAGACGGCTTATGTTTCCTTTAAAAAATTGGCTGGCGGTTACGATACTTCCTTATTTGGGGGCAGCTGTTCGGGCAGCTCGTTTAGCAGCAGCGGCAGACGACAGCAGTTCCATGAGTTGCGTCGCTCAGGCTGAGAACGCATGTGCGCGTTCCACAACAGCAGCTGCAGAAGCGGACGACCGGTTGCGTCACTCGCAGTTCAGCACTCACTCCTGATGGCTCCAGTGCACTGGGGCAGCACTCACTCGTGGGTTCTCGCGAGGTGAGCCTCGGCGGCGGCGGCGTGCGTCTCACGAAGAGACCGTGAACTGCGTCTTAGGCCGGATTCAGACTGTTGTCGCCACTGTCGTAATATCGTTAAATAATGCTGTTGTTTGAGGTCCCAGCCAACCGAACTGCGTGAAACGCCTTTTTTATGTCCATATAGCGCACGATACGGCTGTTACGTCGGTAATCTGAACATAGCATTAAGCGAACGCACATCATTGTCCTCGGTCTCAACAACAGGTCCGCCCCCTCCCCCTACAATATATAAAAGAATAATACTTATCGGCGCCTGGTTTCAATCCCACGACCCTGCGGGCGGAACGCAAGGGTGCTCTTCCAACTGCGCCACAAAGCCGACACAGAGAATCAAAGGCTACGAACGCGCCTTATATCCTTGACTCATTCAGACTACGTCAAGAAGCTGCTGATACAACGCATTCATTACCTGTGGGCGGAACGCGAGGTACATGGTGCTCTTCCCCCTGCGCCACAAAGCCGACACAGAATGGGAGGCTACGAACGCGCCTTATATCCTTGACTCATTCAAACTACGTCAAGAAGCTGCTGATACAACGCATTCACTACCACCAACTCCCCAAACACTAAACATTAACGCAATACACCCACCCCTTTTGCGACGCATTTACTCGAGTCCCCCTCGCGGGGAGATGGGCCCAATTTTTTCGCCAAGCGTCGAGCGCCTCGTGCGGGCACAGTATACTGCACATTCCCGTCCCACACAGCACACATTCGGCTGGCGCTGGATCTCGCCGCCACGGCGAGCCGCCCTCCCCTCCTAATTTCCCGACATTCTCCTTCTTTGCTCTCTTTAACTCGTGGGTCTTCCCATTGTTCGCCCGGTCACGACGACACCGACGCGGCTGAGCTCAGAGACGGGCGCCAAAGGGCTGCGTCCTAAAATATCTTCCCCGCAATTCATTTGGGTTAGGAGGTGAAGCAGACTTTAAGGGGATCGTTGTACGCTTGATCTTTGTAAGATGGCTTTCCCACATCGAGAGTTGCACAGTGAGTCACGTCAATCTTCGGAGGAAATACCATTACAGAAGGTGGCTCTAACGCTTGTTTTATCGAAGCTATACCGAAACAAGTTATGCAACAAGTAGCCGCTAAGACGGCTCTAACACAGCGCCTGATTTTATATAGTTTTCAAAATTACGTGGTTCACAGTGAAGTTGAAAATATTGTGAAATTCTCGTCCGCTGTCAATACATATGGGATACTACGGGAGAGAAACGGACAGCCCCGTGTTTGTTCACCGGAACAAAACACTAGTTAGCAAAAAGTTCGTTCAGTCAATTAACCAGGAACTATGCTCAATCGCCAATTACAAACAAACGTGTATTGCTCCGTGCACCCCTTGGACTACGGCCCAGTCAAAACGCACGTTGAGGCTCGGCACGGCAGCTTTGCTGGTCATTTTTCACAGAGTGGAAGGGCACTAAATTTTTTGCTGCACATTTTCCATACCTGCACCCCTATGTAAGAGCGGGGTTGTTGTCTTACTGATGCAATTTTTTACTCTGGTTTTTACTATATCAAGACATCGACGCACAGGACTTCTAGAATGGGTTTAATTACGTTTAATATAGGTTGTGTTCTGTGTCGTTGGGCTGGGTTAGATTAGGGTTATTGCAGTTGAGCTGGATTTGTGTATGACGCGTTCGGCTAGGTTACGCTAAGTTCAGTGGGGTTATGTTATGCTAGGTGTCGTCGCGACATAATATAATTCAGCAAATTTTAGGGCACCCAGCTTTTATGGAAACTGCCGTGAGAATTTCCCCGAGGTAATTCTTACGGCTGCCGTGAGAATAGACTCAGCCCATTTAATATTTGCACTGAAAGAAATTTATTGGTTTTAAATGGCGAATGTCTATTAGTTATGCGGGGACGAACCCAGCTGTGACTTTTTTTGCGGACAATGAGCGTTGCCAAAGAAGCAGAGCTTACCCAAAGGGCGTTGCTCCTCCTGTGGTGCCGTCGCCGCGAATGCCACAAAAAGGAGGAGACCGCACGCAGCGATGGCTTGCATAATGCGCACTGTTGTCGGAGGTGGCGTGGATGCGGGGATTAAGAACGCTCTGGTGACCTAAGAAAACTGGTGCTTCCGCGCACGATACTCGTGCGGAGACGGGGTAGTGGGCAGTGTCCGGGAATGCGCCAGACTATGCCCTCTTCTTCTACTTCTTCTCCATTTGTAATAGACGTACCCACTGAGGGGATTGGCCAAGGCTTGGGGTTTGTCTAATCATTTAAAAAAGTGTTCTTTATAATAGGAATATAATGATAAAAAACTGCACTCCTAAGGGGCGGGGCCAGATAAATAATTGGACGAATCCGCTAGCATATAAGTCTTCCGGTAGAATTCGTGAAGGAGGAAGTAAACTTCTTGGCTTGCTTTGCCGAGGCAGCTAGTACCGAATGAAAGAAGAACTGAGGTTTTAGATGCGAAGCATCTCGTGCTCGGGGCTGTGTCCCTCCCGCCCTTGTAGTTGTTGACCGCCGTCCGCAAACCCACTGCGCATGCCTGGCCAGGCACCTCTGATTTTGATTGTGGCAGGATGCGCCTAGGGATTGGCCAAGCGAAGAATCCATCACGCGGAGGAGGAGGACAAACATTTTATTGAGCCTTTAAAGGCCCCTTAGGGGGGCGTGGTGACCGGCGTACCGGTGACCGCAGCAGCCCTCGCCGTGACGACCCGTTGGGTCTGCCTAGCGCCTCAGCCCAGTGCCCACCGTCTGGTAAGGGGGGAAAGGGGTTGTGGGGACAATTCCAAAGGAGGTGGTCCAGGGTTTCCACTGCTCCGCAGGCCGGGGAGTTGGGGGAGGGGTAGACGGAAGGATAAATACGGTGCAGGTGGTAGCGACAGGGGAGGGTATGGGTTTGCACCAGTCGCCATAGGCGTTCTTCCCTGTTGGATAAATCCGGGTGTGCGGGAGGGAGCTGGCGGCGTGAGAGGCGGAAATGTGCCGTAATGTCTTGGAAGGTTAAGAGACTGTCCCGAGCTGATAGGGCTCCGTGAAAGGGTTCGAGGCTAGGGCCTGCTCGGACGGTGAGCTCTCGAGCGGCCCTATGTGCTGCCTCATTTCCCCCCACGCCCGTGTGGGCCGGAGTCCAGATCAGCTCTATGGGTACGGTAGTGGGATTTTTGAGGAGAATTCTAAGCGCCAGGGGCGAGATCATGCCTCTGGCGTAATTTCGAATGGCCGTTTTCGAATCCGAGATGATAGTGGTAGGGGGCGGCCTATGTGTAAGGGCTAGGACTATTGCCGCCTCTTCCGCCTCAGCGGGTCGGATGGTGCGGACTGTTAGGGCGTTAAGAGGAGGAGTGTTGGAATGGCTGATTAGTGCCACAGCGTATGCGTCCTGCCGTCGAAAGCAAGCTGCGTCCACGTAAACCGCAGTGAGGTGGACGGGGTATTTCATCAGCATACGCACGAGTGGCGATCAATTACAAACTGCTTTTACTCTTCCCTTACGTGAAGAGATTTGTGGATATCTGCGCAGTAAGGTTCACCTCGATGCACATCGAGGCTCATATTGCAAAATCGCTTTCAAGACATGTCAGCTTCCACAGCTGGATGGTGCCCGAAAACCCGAAAACGTTACCTATTTACTGATGTTTTCCGCTTCCACCACAGACACGCTTGTAGTTGATAATACCTGCTTTGAAGTAAACCAAATCGAACACTCAACAAAAGTAAATACTTTATCACAGGATTAAGAAATGTAGTTTGTTGTTTAGGAGAGGAGAAATTTCATTAGCTTTCGCACTTCACGAAGGCGATGGCCGATCTTTGAGCGGATGTATTTATTATAACGAGCAAGGATGATATTTTTTCACTTAGCGAGTGAGGAAAAAGTCACAAAATTTTTTTTCCCGCACGCACAACACTTTTAGTTAGGTCGTCAAACTTATGTTGACGCCTTTAGGAGTGGAGGTAGTGCTGGGCCGGCCCAAATACGACAAATATTGGACTGGTAAGTACAAGGATGGAAGAAATTAAAAAGATCCTTTTTCTCGTGACCGATGCAAGAATTTACTAATTCACAGCGAAGTGTGCGTTTAGCGCTATTTGTTTTTAGTAAAAATAGTATCTTGAAGTAAAATGAGTTTTGCTAACTGGAGATCCAGTCCAAGTTAGCGTTTATATTGTGGGATTCTAATCTCTTTCATTGTATTAAAAAAATTGACGATGTTTTCACCTACACGGTCAATTTTAAACATGTAAGGCCGACGGCGGTACAGCGTGGTGGTGTTGCAGAGAGCTCCCCGGCGAACGCACCCATGCGCAAGGCAGAGCGCCATGCAAGCTGTCTGAGAAACGCAAGCTCCACGGGACAGGTTTCCCAGTTCCGTCACAGGCTTGCCTGAACTTGTTTCAAGCGACTGAACGCCAGGTGCAAAAGTCTTCTGCTCAGAGCTCATTTCAATGAGGGTATTTAGTGTGCTCCGGGCTTACGAAGCTTGGTTTTCGGCACATGTGGTTCAAAGAGAATGATGTCTTTATTTCGATTAAATGAGGGCAGAGAAAGATTGAGTGCAGCTCACTTTTAACCAAACATAATGTAGTCTCACGAATACTAGCTCAGCCTAGTCTAACATAATAGCACATAATACCCTATCAGAGCAAATGATAACGCAACATATCCTCTGCAAATAAAAACAAAGTTTCTTGTACTGACGTCTTTACAGGACAAAAGACTACTGAAAACAATACAGGGGAAATCCTGTAGATGATTTTAATAGAGATATGGGGATTGAGCCCTATTTGAACTCGAGTGCGCTAGATTGTCGAGCGAGAATCACACCACAGCACCATGGAAGCAAACTTTAGGGAGGGCATTTCACACTTTTCGCGTTTAACGGAGCTCATTTTGCAGAGTTTCATATTCAATACACAAACACAAAATAAGCTTGCGCAGTGGTAATTTCGGCTTGAACAACGGAAGACACGAGGAGCGACGCAGTTTATACGATGGGATCAAGAAGCACTGCGATTCATCGAAGGACCTGCAATAATAGTTTTAAGTGCAGAGCAAATTATGGGCTCGCCTTGTCGTCTAAGCTCGCGAGCGGTCGATGCGAGTGCCGGAATCAGGCGCAGCAGCTAGAGAACGGACGCAAGTATAGACTGCTGTACCGGGGTCAGGGAGTCACGCTGAAGCTTCGAAAACCACGCGGTTTAAACAGTCATAACCGTTCAAACCTGGTGAACCGCTGGCGCTTGTCATACATCTCCCCGTTATTTCGCGCGCAAAGAAAACTGCAGGTATATTTCAGGCAAAATATGTGTGTATAACCGGCAACCCCCGCGTTCTTTTAGTTGGGAACGATGGTTGAGTTGGTTTTTTTTTAGAAAAAAGTGGCCGCGAAAGAAAGAAATGGCGTGTTAGAATTGGCGCAGAAAGGCTCCAGCCGCTCAAGAAAAAAATTACGCGTTCGAAATGAACTAAAACAGCTACAGCATACGAAATTAAAGCAAGCGCAAAAAGAATAGAACTCCAGCTGATGAAGTTTCAGGCAGGAGGCGCTCGAGTACTACGAAGGGGGAAATTTGAAATGCATTGGGTTGTAGTAGTGGGCGGATTACGGCGCTGCAGCCCATTATGGCGAATCACTGCTCTGCACTTCCGACAGCTTTTATATTGAGTGGAACGGCTTTATTTTTTTTATCAGGTCGTATGTAAAGCGCATTTTTTTCGAGGCGAAACATGCAAGTTACAATCCGTGTGTGCTACGAGGTTCCGAAAGCACGCAAATATTTCCGCACCTTTAACCAAGCGGTGAGTCATGCGTGTGTCTCCCAATTCCACCCGCACGGACGTTGGCCAGCGAAGTCGGTTAAGCGTACGCGTATATTCGCTTGTGGCCGCCTTGGAGAATTACACAGTGGCAGCAACTACGGTGATCCTCCGCATGCTTTTCAGGCTCAAGAGGAGTCAGATAGATTGCTGTCCAGGTCAACTGGAAAAAAATATACGGATGAAATTTGAATACCTGCCATGTACGGGAGGCTTCGGCATACCCATTGGTGATACCCTGGTTTTTTTTACATACACGTAACCTCATCCAATCGGTCGCAGTTGGTGCGTTACAAACCAAACTCACCTGTTGATGATGATGGCTGAGGCCCATGAGGGAACAGCCTGTGTCGGAAGGGACTGTCTGGCATCAACTCCGGCCTAATGCATTCCCTAACGCTGCATGATTAGGCTGCATCTATACCGAACGATAAAAATATCAGTGCAAGGTGTGCACGCAGTGAGCCACACTCACTCAGGTGTTTTGGTCTTGCGAGGGTCAGCCACCAACTCCACAAGCGCATTTAACCACCGCTAATGCAGAGCAGTGGCTGACCTTCTTGCTTAAATTGGACCCCGAAACACAGCACCTGCTGGTCCAACTGGGCGAAGTTGCCGCATGCGCACAAAAGAAAGTGTCTGTTCTACCCTATTGACTGTTGTATTGATCGTGACGTGTTGTCATGAACTGTCGAGGATATGATCTACAGTGATCTTTCAGAGTAATAGGGGTTCTAGTAGTGTGTGTACTAGTGAACTGTGGAGAACTGTGGAGTGAACTGCGTGCGTAGTGAGTGGTGTCGTGAGTGAAGGGATACATACAGTGTGCATGGTTTAGGCGATCTGAGTAGTATTTAGCACAGCGGGTCTTTGTATCGGCTATTAATAAATTTTCTTGAAGGCTGCAGGCTGGGGTCTGAGGGGGAGAAGCCCTACGTTTTATTTTATCCCCCCCTCCCCGAGCTTTGGGCGAACGGAATCACCATGCGACTACTCGGGCGTCGAGCAACTCCTGGCGTCCATGGCATCGGTCGTCCGGTCGCCACTAGGTGAAACAGGTTAAGGAACCACTCCCCCAGGTTTTGTACTGCTACTGTAATGCACCCGTCACAGTACCTCAGTGGTTTGTCAAAGCAAGGCAATAAAGAAAAAAAGTAATAGTACCCCACTGTCTAAGGCGTTGGGCTGCTGAACCCAAGGATGCGGGTTGGTTCCCGGTGCGGTGGCTGCTTTTCTGATGGAGTCCAAACGCGAAAACACCCGTGCGTCGAATTTTCGCCACAGATTACAGATCCCCAGACTCTAAAAATTAAACAGGGTGTCTCAGCTACAGCGCGCCTTATAACCCAAGTGTAGCTTCGGCGCGTTAAAGGGACGGACAACTGATTTTTGTCGAGTGTATATTCTCTATCCCAACTGAAAGGGCATCACTTGAAAGGGCATCACCTTGACGAGAAAAGGTTTTGCTGATAACGCCCTAGAACTTTTAAATCGAAATTTTTATATCTACGAGCCGTATGTGTCCCTCCCAAAAATAATGCTTGCAACCATGACATAGAGTAGCTCGGCAGCATACTTTTGTCTGTATGTGAAATAAAAAACAATAATTAAAAAACTTGTCCCCAGCTAAAAAGTTTGAATCGCAGGCTTTCCTGGTCCTTTATGTGTTTTTTTAATGCAACGGTCTATATTGCACGAATGCGCCATCTGTTAGGATAGATGATAGGTAGAATCTGGCTTCACGTTGTGGAGGTGGGAAGTTCGATTCTCCCCAGGTGCGATGTTTTTTTTAAGCTGCTGTGAGCGTATTTGGCCACTGAAATCGAGTATTTTGGCAGAACAAATGCCCCTGACTCAGGCAGTATCGTCAAAGCTAATTCACTGTGTCTGTTTAACTGAACGCTGCCGTTGATTCTTGGCATGGAGGCTCAGTTTGCCACGCTGAGAGCAACGCAGCGGCGATGGGCGGCGGGTATTAAAAAATTCAGAATAATGCTAAAAAATACATATACAATTCAAACTTATACAAATATTTGCGTTCAAAGGTTTTCAAAGCCCCATAGTTTATCAACTATACTAAGTCTACTTCCAGATGACTCTGTTTTTGTCTTATTCCTTTCCTCTGTTTTGATTCAAATAGTCATAATTATTGTAATTATTATCATCATCATTGTTGGGAAAGGAAATTGGAGGGGAGACTTGCTCAGTTCCAACGATGTGTTGCTCTATATTGGGTCCGTAGTTCTGGCTACACTTGGTTGACTGGAGTCAGCTTTCAGGTGCAAATATATCCGCTGTACTTAAGTGTCTTTACTTGCTTTGAGGGTGAAAGCCTGACGATGGTTATTAACAACCCTTTTACTGTAACTTCGTGTTTCCGTATCCTTTTTCGTTTGCTTTTTTGTGTTTTGGCGCAAATTACTGGAACCAGCTTCTTTTCTTAACTCAAGTGTCGCCAGGTGTCACGCGGCATGCAGAATCCACTCTTATACAAATTATGTGTTGCCAATTTATACTTTTCTGCATTTTTCGAAGCTGCAAAACTAGCCTTTTAAACCTTGCTATTTCTGGCCAGCCCCCAAGTGGGTATGCGTCACGGCGAAAGGAAGAACGACGACGACAACAACATGTTTCGAGCTGGTGGCAACGGTGCAGAGATAGAGAGAGAGAGAGAAAGGATGAGAAGACAGAGAGTACCTCTTTCATTTACTTTGCTGTAGATTTTTCTGCATACCTGGGGTGGGACTCCTGTTGCGCGCCATCCCCAAGCGCTGTCTGTATGTGCTGGAAGAGGGCCTCCCAGTACTCTTCTATTGTGAGTGTTAATGAAATGACCAAATGTTGTAATGAGAATGGGCTCTGCCCGATTGGCTTCTTTTGCCTGCGAAGAGCTAGTTTTCTCCTCTTTTGGGTAGTTTGGGGGAGGGGGGGGGGAGATTGCCACTCTACCTAAGTTCCAAGGGATAGGAAAAGGGAATCGAAGCATGTTTTTCTTTTTTCTGAAATCCCTGCGTCGTCTCACGTGTAGTAGCGGCTGTTAGGGTACCCGTGCCTACAACGTGGGTAGGTAGGGTGGGAAGGTTTATTTCTTATATAGTGGACGATGTGGGAACTCTGTGGGGCACGGGCTAGGGCTCGACTAATCAGCCTATCTTAGAGCGGGTGAAGACATAGGGAAGATAGTGCAGTGCTAACCCGTTGGGGTTCTTCTGGGGAGGGGAGAATTCACAGCTCATCAAATCACACGCGTTGGGTTTTTTATTCAAAAGAAAAATGGCGGTTTTTCGCAAAATGGGGTACTTAAGGATTTGGTATTAAAAAAACATTTGAGCACCAAGGGTGGAAGCCAAATATTCTCCAACTTTCCAACTGCAATTGAACATTTTCAAGGCGCAAATTTTTATAAACACGTTATGCGTATACCTGCTTGGCCGCATGTAGATGTCTGATACGTAGCGTAATTCATAATTAACACACACTTAGGAAATTCAAATGGCCTCATACCGCCCAACGAGTATTACTTACCGGGCATAGTCGCCCCTTTATTGTCATTGGGACATTAGGTTCACACTGACAATTCGCACGAAAGGGATAGAGACGGGCGAGCACTGTGGCCACGGGAAGCGATACTATTCCGACGTTGGTGTTGTATGACGTTAACATCATTCTATCACATGACGTCATCTCTTGTTTAATTGTAGGGTAGTGTGTTTGAGTCGGAAGCCATACTCGGAAGACCGCAGCATCAAGTCCCGAGACGTATTTGGAATGTAGTGCGTTCGAATCCCGAGGCATATTTCGAGGGCCGTGGGTTTCATTCCCGACCGACGCTTGTAAAATTGCGGGTTCAAATGCCGACACATACTTGGAAGGTCAGGGGTTGGAGTCTCGGCCAAGATTCATCAAGTCATATTACCTGTGGCTACATCATCCTCGTGCAAAGTGCGGAAATGGTTTGCTCCGTCGGACAATAAGATGAGCCTTGCAGAGGATGCGTTCGGCAGGCTTTGTGGTCACGTTCTTTGCTTTGAGCATGTCTCGAATTCCGCCGGTCATGGGACGCCGCTTTTCGCAAACAGACGGATGTCTCGCAAGACACTGCATGATAGCTTATCTGCGTCTCCCTTACAAGGACATCTCTGTAACTAGAGAATCACTATCGGTGAGCTGTTGCAATAGCAATGTGTTTTCCTTCCAGATGCAGCGCTAGAACAGCGGTTCTCAACTCGGGAAATTATATAATACGCCAGGGCATACCAGTCCACCTTGCGGAGCAGAGAGACAGTCATATCGGAACATCACATCGGAACATATCGGAACATATCGGAATACCACAGCAAAGGCTACAGTATTAATTAATCGGTTGAAATAGGCTCTAACTCACTGGCGACATTGAAGCCCTAACGAGTGAGCCTGGGAAAGGGTTCAGAGTATGAGCACTTTTTTATTCTATTCTTACGTGCCGCCTCCATGATCATTGGAAAGTTCACATCCCGTGACATTTGTTTCCACCGCGACGGTTCAAGCCAGGAGTCCTTTTTGTTGTTTATATGTTTTGATTCGGTCAACTTTGGTAGCGCTGGCTTCTCCTCCCTGCTCTGTGCTGCGAGCGACCAACGTTAGGAACGCGAATATAGACTTAATAAGGATTCAATATGTTATCTCAGTAAATAAACGTGTTTGAACTGATGGGGTCTGCACGTATTCTTCCCATTCGGTGTGAACGTCACCTCCGAAGTGTGGCTTGCAAACTACTCGGTCAAAGTTTGCGACGAGGTGGTAGAAACAGCAACCTGACACACTGATAAACAAAAAAAGGCCGCTCTTGCTCAATTGCGTGCCTCAGTGACGGTACTCTAGAAGCCTATTTAGTGACTCTAGGCTTAACTATGCACTTAGAACGCCTCACATGACGCCATTATTAGGTAATAAAGTTTTTAGTTAGCTAAATTTCATAATGAAGTCTTCGCTACACTTAAGGGTCGACTGGTCAATAGTAGCAGATGGGGTAAGCAATTCGTCTTTCTCTTATACTACGTAGAAGTGCACTGCACATGTTGGGCAGGGTACAACCGAAAAATGAGACGTAACGTGTCTCTTTCCTCTGAATCTCCTCTGGTACATAATATTGTCGCTGTAAGAGGTTATTGCACATTAATCACTAGGAAACTGAGATACACATCTTTGCGTTAAACACCACAGAAGTGCCGGTTTCTTGAAGGCTATCCGACTTTTTATTTGGTGTACTCTCCAGATGAACCCTCGACGAACGAAGGCAGGACGATCAGTGAATACGCACATTGCAGCCGGCCCGCCGGGAAAACCATGGAACACAAAACCAGGCTATTCAGCGAGCTGAAAAAGAACAAAATAACATTTTCTTGGCTATTT
The DNA here is from genome assembly GCA_013339765.2 of Haemaphysalis longicornis. NCBI lineage: Eukaryota > Metazoa > Arthropoda > Arachnida > Ixodida > Ixodidae > Haemaphysalis > Haemaphysalis longicornis. The sequence goes on along the minus strand of CM023452.1, from coordinate 104,068,353 downwards.
TGAATAAAACTTTAAGTACACGCGTTACGTGCGTGACAAATAGAAATAAGAAAAGAGACAGTCTAAGAGCTCAAGCATGTGAGTCTTCGCCATCTAATATAATTGTGTTCCCTGGGTTGCTTTCTGGAAAACCTTGTTTCCTGGCAAACCGCGTCTCTGTGCTAAATCCATATTTTATTCCTTTTTCGCACTATTTCTTCACCCACTTTCAGACTCCTGTACGTGTGAGACGGGTTCATTCCTGAAGTGCCATCTCTGGGCAGGGGAAAAATGAGAACGGTAACTTAGTAACATTATTCTGGTTGGATACTCAGTATTTAAATACCTTACTGGTATCAATATATTAGTATTGAGAATTTTTCTCCTGTTACAGCATTATCCGCACTAATCTAGATTCTTACGCAAGGCTACAAATTTCATCACGGCATGGAACTGCAAGCAGCAAACAGCTCCCGCCTTTTGTGACCTGTACAAAAAAGCAACATTTTTGTCATAAGTACTTCTAGAACCTAACTTTTGTTTGGACACCATGTCCACCTACTAAATCACACAAGCCATGGAAGCGTCTGGCACTGAGCTTGGAATTTGTTTCTTCAACTGGGCTTTCTTTATTTATAAAATATGGGAACCGCGAGGCGTTGGTTTACTTAATTAACGTTCCCAAACGTCCAGCGGGTGACACAATATCGGGAACAATAAAAACATTCGCCTGGTGCTCTAACATAAAGCCGTGAAGCACACAAATTGAAGCAAAATAGCCGCACCCGGTTTAGTCGCGTTCCGTGATAGTGCACACAAGTAGAGAGGCAAGCGTTCAACTTCCTGATTCTGACTTTCGATCACATTACCCTGAAGCTTTTAGCCGATGGGCACAGATCAACAAGATCTCCCCAAATTGTACTCGGGGTATTAAAAAAACCGACCCGGCAAGCATTCAAAGGAGTGAACCGACTGGCCCGAGGAATATGGAGCTGGTGTGAATGGTTAAGAGTTAGCTATTCACATAAACGGGGGACCAGCCTAGATAGGCCGATCATACAGGCTCGAAACTAAGTAAACGATCAAGTTGGAGGTGAGTGTAGAGGCGTGAGAAAACAAGCTCAAAATTGGGAAAACAAAAAAGCTGAGGTCATAATATTGTTTCGAACTGCATCTCATGTTATCGCACAGACTAGACGTAAAAATGAAATTTCGTAATTGCAGTTGCTAAACACGCAAGGCGGGCGCCATTCTAGGACACACAAAAAATAAACTTGGTTCTTTGTCTGGGTGTTCATATTTGTTTGTTCGCTCTCTACCTGTCCACTACTGTATGGTCTATGCACAGGCGCGCACACACGTACAGCCGGTAAAAGGCTTGTAACACAGCGTTCATACTCTCAGCCCTATCCAGCCCCGCTGGAGCGGGATTTGAATAAAACTACCTCGGAATTCTGAAGTCTTAGCCCTTCGCTTTTGTCTCCGACATGTTTGAAACGAGTATGTTTCGGCAGTTTTCGGATGTAGCTGGTTGAAGTTGAAATCGCGGTTATAGACAAGCGTTTTACCGGCTGTACATGAAAGTATGTTGGGCATGGATCCGCCAAAATCACTTCTTGCTTAAAATGGACGCGAAATACAATGGGCACGCACGAATCAGAAAACTTCGCCATGCGAGGTATTACAGCTTCTACGTACAAAGGACCCACTGCAGTCTGTCAGTGGCTGAGTGGCTAATGCGTTGTGCTGCTGCGTCTACAGACGAGGGTTCGACCTTGCCTGTTGTGGCCGCTTTTCAGATGGAGCCGAAAAGTGAAAGTGCCCGTGCATTAATGTTTCGGTGCACGTTACACACACCACAGGCGGTGAAAATTAATCCGGAGCCACCCACTAGGTGTTCGTAGCCCAGCTGTAGCTTCGGCGTGTTGAACCCGCAAATGCCATTAAAAGTTTTATGTAAGTGAGGAGGGAGTTTAAGGGCACATAAAGATGCTTAATATTGACAGAAATAAAATATGCGCTGTTAGAAATGAATATGGTATCACACCAAATAACACGAATCATATAATGAAAGTTTTGAGATAGGTAACGTGCACATTCGAAACATGAGGCCAGCAGAGACTACTGAGCCAGACTGATGGCTTTGCGGCATTCCAATGGTGGCTAAATACGATGCGGGCAAGGCGCTCAAGGGGAGTTAGCGAAACCTGAACTGTGTGTGTTTTTATTCATTGGAAGAATTATCAATGCTTTGTACGTTTACAAGAAAATTCGCAGTTGCAATAGCTGCGATTGAATTCAAAACTCCCAGTCTCTGACATAAGATTTTACTGTTCGAGAACGATTAGCTCCGTGCCTATACGTTTAAAACCCCTTAAAAAGCATACAGGAGCGTTGCGCAGCAGTCCCCGCATCAGACACCTATCGACAGAGAACTGTTCGATGACGATGTTGAGTGATTGTGCCGTTTAATGTGGTTTCAACGCACACCAGAAATGTATTACCGATACACTTTTATATGTTTTTTTAAATGTTGCGAGCACGTCAGGTAAAAAAATCTACAAATTAGCTTTGAGCATCCGATGAGTCCCAGATGAAGTTCCCGCCACAGTGGCTTGCGGGGGCCTAATGGTGGTCCTTTTTGGTTACAGAACACAGCTCAGAACTCAACAGCGGATTCGGGGTTGCCGGGGTGTCACCCTCGTAAGTCATCAGCATTGAATATAAACCGCTACAATAAAATACTTACCGCATCTGCAAGTGCAATGGTTGCCGTCATGGTGCATCTCACTCTACGGCCCTTCGGGCAAGGACGCCGAGCAAGGATGCGCAGGGATCGCGGTCAGTCACTGAATTTAGAAGAAAGGGGGAAAGCGAAAGTTTAGAAAATATGTGGATTTGTTTTGGGACACTTGCCCGAAGGGGTGGGGGGGGCCACTTACATCAAGAATAATACTACTGCCTCCTATCAATGCTGCCGGCTTCTAATTCTTCTACGGTTAATTTATTGGCATCTGCTTGTTGATTGTACTGTTATCGAATTGTAGGTGTCTTCCTTATATGAGCACCGAGGAAACATGGTAAGTCGGGCACCCATTCTTTAAGAATGTTGAATGTATTGTAAGAAGGTCCCTGGGGAAATGAGGGAAGGAGAACGTGCAGGTAGCTAACGTACAACACAAAACACGTGAGTGAAACTTCCTGGTGACCTCGTTTGTATCTCATGACATACAAAAAATTACACGTTGCTTAAGTCGTAACAAGGGAGGAAACAAAAGTACGGCGGCGGTCCGCTTCGGGGCGCGTGTTTTCGAAAGCTTCCCTGCACAGAGCACCCACGTGAAAGTGTGATGTCACTGCGCGCGTTATTCTTTTGAGCCCCGCTGAAAGGAGCCCACTGTTCGGGCTCTGTGTCCTCGATGTAGAGTACCGAGTACTAGCGCTGACGGCTTGGGTTCTAGCCCCAGCAGGTCTATCTCTTAGTATTTTCTGAAATTTTTTTTTCTAAGTATAACTTTTTCTAAACTCAATTCTACGTGTTGTTCGTTAACACTGATTTCGTATGTTTTAGGTTGCTTGAGGTTTCGGGCGTAGCCAATTACGACGCGTAATTACTGTCCTGCATAGCGCGAACAGACATGTGACGTGGGTGCTCTGTGCAGAGAAACGTTTTGAAATACGCTTCCGGGGCGGAATTGTGAGTTCTGTTCGTTTGGACGAGGTTTTATTCAATCCCGTTTCAGCAGTAACATAGTTTTACTAACAGCGCTAACAGTCACGGCAACTTCCTCCGTGACTGTTAGCGCCGATGTGGTTGTGCTGCAGGGCTACGTTTATTTATAGATGTCGTTCCACAGCGACTGTAGCCCACGAACCAGGAGCACCCGGAGGTTGTGGCCGAGCAGATCGGAAGCAATTGTGAGAGAGAGAATAAATGTTTATTGAGCCTAATACAGGTATTGATTGGCTAGTGCACGCAGGCACCGGACGGGGTGGAACCCCCTTCTCGGGTCCCCAATGTGTCTGTTAGCTGCCCGCCCTCGGCTGCCATGCCAACGCGAGTAGGGCCATCTCGTTGGAACTTGGCAGCGAGGTCTCCCATGACTCTCGGGTGTCGGGTGTGGGAATAGAGGTGGGCGGTGGGCGCATCTTAGGAGACTTGCACTCGGCTAGACGTGTGCCAGAGTGCCTTCTATGTCATTGTACAACGGGTAAGTACTCTCGTACCTGTCCGGGTAAAATCTTATTTAGGAGTGCGGGTCGGGCTAGCGACGCCACTTGTATCTATCGGGGAAGGGTCTGCTCTTTGCGGCTCAACTGCGGGTGAGGCCCGGGGAACCTGGACCTGCGCTCTATGAACATTTCCGTTATTGTTCTGTAGGTCGTGGCGGGCGAAGCAGCACCGGCTCGTCTTTGGCCCGGACGGACAACTTTCAGTCGTGATAGTAGGCGAGTTCGTTTCCTTCCATCTTCGAGTGAGCCGGCACCCGGGGGACTTCGCTTGAACAGCTTCATAGGTACCACTGGGGACACCCTTTTGGAAGTTGCCTATGCCTTCCTGTAGTCCGTGACTATAGTGCCGGCCCTTGGGATTAATAGTGGCGAGGATCACGGCACTTCCTCCTCTCCAACCGGTTGCGGTCCTGCGGACCAACGCGCAGGTCAACAGGGTGTCTATCGTGGTGACGCGCCGCAGTCACATTGGTTCCGTACTTGGGAAGCACTGCGTCCGCATAGAGGACTTCGGGGTTCTCTTTCAGCTGGAGGGCCAACGCCCAGGCTCTGGTGGCGCCTCCCTTGATCTTCCCGGACTAGATGTTCCTGGGAAGGAGGTTGGTCTTTACGGCGTCCCTCCACTTGGGGAGGTAACGTCACGGTGTCCGGTCGCGGGTTCGATGCTCCATCCCACTTGCGCAGGACGATCCGTCCAGTTCGGTCTGACCTCCTTGTAATCCTTTGGTTGGAGTAATGGGCCTTCATTATTTTGTCACCGTGGTGTGCGTGCCATGTTTAGCAGTTTCTGCGTGGACGAGTGTACGGGCACCCCAGGGCGAGCATGGTCGCTTTTCTGTCCACCGTGTGACGGCTTCGTAGTCTGCCTTCTTCATCTGGATGCACGAGGCGGAGTAAATGATGTGGGACAGGATGAACGCCTTACACCAACTTCATGACGTTTGTGTTCATGTTAATGACTCTCCTGATTATGCTCGAGGTCTTCGCGGAGATGCTCTTGAGCCTGGGTGGGGTGTTCTTTGCGCTGTGGCTCGCATTGCAAACCGAGGCCACGGGCTGCTGAAGATGAAGGCAGCGGCCCATGATGATTTTTGAGAGCGCTTTCTGTTGACAAGAAAGTGGACGAAGAAGTGGCCATCAAAGGGCTGCCCCCCTAGCGCAGAGCGCGTAAGATAACAAGAAAACGAGCAGCTAGAAAGGGAAGCTATGCGCAAAGTTATAGTGACATGAAGAGGGCTAGAAGGTGCGCCCAAGTTCAAAGTCCTTAAGTAATACAAGTAAGAGGAATCAATGACATCAAGTGGCATTGGTCAGTGTCGTAAAAGCTTCCGCTGACAGTTCAACTTGGTCGTCTTGGGGTCTTCCGGAGCGCCTTATAGACACCGGTGACCTGGGCTGGGAGTTGAGTAGCGGACGAGTTTGAATAGGAATCCGTTGGCCCCACCTCAGGCTGCAGTGGTTACCTGCACAATGGTCCTGCTGAGATGGGGATTGTGGGGCGGCGCTTTGAGTGCAAAGCTCCACGCCGGGGGTTGTGCCGGTGTAGTAGCAGTACACCTGAGCTGTCGAAATTAACGTACCGAGGATAGAGCCCGGGCGCAGCGTCGATGCGAATGCTTGACGCAAGAACCCGGTAGGTGACGCCGATAATGACCCGCGGGAGTTTGTGTGGTGCGGAAGTAGAAATCAGGTTCCGATTAGCGTTAAAAACCACCGAAGGATGCAGCGCAGGCGCCTCGGGCACTGTCTGAGGCTTGCGGTCGTGCCAGCGCCGAATACCGCCGTCGTGGTCGGCGCTTGCCACGTCGGCGGTGAGGTTCAAGCTCGACGGCGCAAACGAGTGCTGGCAGTGCTATATCGTAAACTCTGGATGCGGTACGGCTTCGTCACATTGGCCCTGTGGCTGATAGTTAGGACGCTGAAAGCTTTGGTCCCATCAGACATGCTGGTCGTGCTAAAGCCTCCCCTTTTAAATGGTCTCGGCGGAGTTCTTGGAATGAGCTCGAAGTATGCGGGTGCCGTCTCCTTGATGTAGGTGTTGAGGCACGGATAGGCTGCACGCGGCTATAGCAGCTGCTTTTCGGGGCGCAGGGTTTTACCGTGCTTGTCAATGAGTTCCGCTTTATGGGTTTCTTGTGTGCTTTACGGAGACTGCAGTGGAGGTGGAGTGGACGCACCTGCAACTTCACAACTGTTGGAAATGTATGGCGAAGCAGTGCCTTTGACTAAAAGCTCCCGGAGTTTGGACAATACGCCGTGGTGTTTGCCGAAATTACCCTGGGGGAGACAAGGTCCGCTTGTTTGAAAGGTGGTAACCACCTCGTCTACAGGGGAAAGCCCCATGCGTGAGTACAGAGGGGAGGTAGCCCAGATAGGGTTGGCAAGAGACTGCTGGGATGTCAGGTGCAGCCATTCGTCGTTACCGCTGAGTTTCAGTCCGCAGGGCATAGTGTGGTTGTAGGAGTGTTGTCGTCTCGGGGCAGTGCTATCGCTGCCAGCGTGCTGATGGAAGGGAAGAGGACTTCCACACAGGTGGTGGGAGGCTCTGCGGCTGGCGCGTAAAGTACCAACCAAAAGCGTCAGGAGGGCGCCCCGGATCTCTTCGTAGAGCTGGTCTCCAGTCTCCGGGAAGGTGGAGGAAAAAGGCCAATGGTAGGAGCTCGCACATCAGGAATTCATGCTCCTGCTGCAATCAGACACAATAAAGGTAAAAAGGTACTCCCCCCGGCAGAGTCACACCTCGGGTTTCTTTGGCGAGCACACCCGGGGGGCTGACATGGCCAGCTGTATTGAATGCAGTGGTAGGATCACAAGACTCGAGAGGCTGGGCGCAGCCTCATTGTAGTGGCTAAGGTTGGGTGGATGACGTTGAGCGAAGTATGGGGGGTGGGTGGAAACTTTGCTTCGTGTGCTGTCGAAGACATTTTGTTGCGGCCGAGCAGCTCGTAATCGATGGTTGTTGTTATTGTTCCTCGTCTCATGCTGCATAACCACGTGGAGGATTACCCAGGAATCTGGCGTATATAGGCTAATGCGCCCCGACTACAGCAATGAAAATGAGGAAACTAACCATTTACACCCAAACATAGCGTATGATTAAGAAGAGAATTGGTTAAAAATTGATGGCGACGTTATGGCAGCAGCGTCTGCTGACGATGCGCGATTGATGGCGCTTCTTACGATGATGGCAGCAGCCCATGATGTATGGTTGGCGCTTTCAGTTGGCAAGGAAGTGGATTAAAGAAGTGGCTTCTACATGACCAATGATGTGCACCAAAAATCTTACGCTCAGGTCTAATGCTATGGCAGTAACGAGTCGTCGGCGTTGAAGCCAATCAGGGCTTGCTGTCAACGGCACTTTGAGACACACAATGAAAGAGGCAAAACTTGAAAGTTCCGTCCCTTGCCGGTTTATTCTTGAGAAGGACAAGAACCCGCGTGATCAAGTCAAACAAAAGCAAACGAAGCATCCTGAATATCAAACAAGAAAACACAAATTTTATTCAGGAACCTACGGTGCTCTTCTCATCCTTTATTAAAAAATTAATCCTGTACCCCGTGATTACATAAGTTACGTGAATAACAAAAACGAAACAAACCTTATATACGAGCCAATATTCAGTTGATGATTATTTATCGTACAGACTTTAATTGTACGAAACGTTCTGCGAAAGATGGCTAAGTGAAAGAGACACTACTCAATTAAGTTTTCTCAAATGCTGATGAGGGCTCATTCCATATTAACACTCATTTTATTTTTTCTTTGTTCATCGGGCCGTATAAAACAGAGCCCACCGCGCGTGGTTACTATATTTGTACTATGTACAGGTCCGCGAAGAAGTAACGGAGCACGGGAGCGGTGGCCGACTGCATCGCTGCGCCTTGTATGGGCAACGACGGAACCATAGAAGCCCCGGTCAAAGGGTTGTTCGCACTGCCCCCGCTGGCCCTATCTGATATGGTTTAATCAACCGTCTCTAATGGCGTGTCATGCTCGGAGAGACGGTCTTCAAAGGCAGCGCTGGGCTATAAAGGGGCGCTGGTTGCATTGCCGCTCGCATGCATCAGCGGCGACCGAATCCGCTGCTCATGAGCTGGACGAAGCTGCGCGCGCCCGGAAACGTGCCTGTTGCGCCGCTGTAAAAAACGGCATAAAATTGTAGGCCGCTGCGGTTAGGCATAGCATGTCATTGCGATATAATTAATAGTGTGAGACGTGCGAAAATTGCCATGTAGAACATGAAAGCACATTCACAGAAATTTTCATTGTTTAGGGAAAAAATTCGCTTACGCAGATTTCTTCTTTAATTTTGGTTTGTCCCAAGATATTGCTGCCGGTCAGTCTAGGTCTGTTCTGAACAAAGGGAAATAAAAAAAAATGTTCCTTTTGCGGTGGGTAGGAAATTCCTACTATTAGGGGAACCCATAAAAAAAGAATAGGTCCCCATGGGTCGCCTTTCCTATTATTTTGGGCCTAACGGCGCTTTTTGCTGAAAGCATCAACCCTTTCGCTTGTTGACGAGGATAGCCGCATGAGATTTTGTACAAATTAACCGATTTAAGTACGGTCGCCATCGGTCATGACGACTATACTCGTCCATAGATAGTTGGGGCCTTGACCGCGCTTTTAGACAATTATATAAGGTCGTGGGTCGAAGCCACCTTTCAATTGAATGCTGAGTTTAAATCTGCAACATTTCTTAACTAATCGAAGGTGCTCGTTAAAAATAACAACATCGGTTTTAATGCTACAAAAAATATGCGCCCTATGAGGCCCGCTGTAATAGCAGGCGACGATTGGTACCTATTCTTTACGGTGTTTCTCTCAATACAGAATTTCCACCGCATGAATATTTTTTTATTTCCGTTTTTTCAGAACAGACCTGGAGTGATCGGCAGCAACGACTTGGGACCAAACCAAAATTAAAGAAGAAATATCGTAAGAGTCATTTTTTTTCCGAACAACGAAAATGTCTGTGAATGTGCTTTATATATTGTACGTGACAATTTTGTTGCCGGCTTACAATTAATTATATAGCAAGACATGCTATGCCAAACCGCAATGGCGTACAATTTTATGCCGCCCTTCACAGCGCGCAACAAGGCACGTTTCCGGCGCGCGCAGCTTCGTCCAGCTCATGAGCAGCGGATTCTGTCGCCTGCTGATGCATGCGACGGCAATGCAACCAGCGCCCCTTTATAGCCCAGCGCTGCCTTTTTGACCCCCGTCTCGCGGAGCATGACACGCCAGTAGAGCGGTGATTAAAACATATCAGATAGGGCGGCGGGGGCAGTGCGAACACACTCTTTGACCGGCGCTCCATGGTTCCCGTCGGCGCCCATACGCGGCGCAGCGATGCAGTTCGGCCACCGCTCCGTGCTCCGTTACTTCTGCGCGGACCTGTATGTTCAGATGTGCCTTCTTTTTATGCCGCTTTACGGTTTTCGCTTTTAGCCCGTAATTTGTGCTTGGGCTGTAATGCGACCAAAATATGTGACTGCTAAACACGCAATGTATACCATGGGGCATACAAACGAAACCTGCAAATAACTGCAGCACCATGTTCATTCTGCTGTCGCGCCAAACAACGTTGAACGATGAGAACGTTTTCGACATTTTTCGATTCTTTTGTGCTTTGCCCCTTGCGGTTACAAGAAGCTTTAGACAACAAATAACTTGATTCACGAAAATACTGCTTTGTTCCATAACAAGTACGCCAATATTACCGCTACCCTAAAAAATAACTAGATATTAGAGAAAACAGATGAAGCTTTCGCGACTCCGGGCAGACACTTTGTGGCGGTATTTCTATGACGTCACAGAATATTGATTGCGCTATTGGCCGCGCCGACCAAGCCCACCACCAAGAATGATTGTAAGATTGCAGCGGGGCTCCTAGTTCCGTTTGTTCGTATCACTTGACAGCTGTGGTAAAGTTAAATTCCTGAAAACTATTTTTAATATTACTTGAACTGCGTCCCTGCTCACTCTAATGCGTCACTGCGACGTCGTGTAGCACCAAATCGATAATGTTTTCCTACAGTTCTTGCAATAAGGCGCTGAAAAGCGTCTTTCGTGGCAGGGATAGGGCGCAGTGAGTTACCAAAGGATAGGTTCTTTAAAAACTGAACAAGGTTGCATTTTGCCTTCGTTGTGTTTTAACATATGTAGCCCGGGAGCCACGTTAGAGATCGTTATGTCCAGACGTGAACTTGTTACCAGAGAGTTGCACATCGAACAATATTCCATTGAGAATATTGGCAGTTGCAATGAAAGGGAACCGCCACAAGCCACCCATCCTCTGGCATGCCGGCGAGCGAGAAATATGTTCGGCCTTGCACGCCGTATAGCTGCATGGTCGCGCAACATTCTGAAAGGATGGCTATGATCGTACTGAATACTCTAAAAAACAACCCTTCAGATTTAGGATGGTCACCCTAAAAAGGAGTAACATCAGAAATCATTGATGCTTTATGTTTTGGAGTGATCAGAGGTCCTTGAATATACGGGGGAAATGTTTCCTTACCGCAACGGCACTGACAGCGATTGTCCACAAAGCAGGCGACCTTGTTTCCACCCCGGCACCTCAACTGCTGGGCATGCGGGTTCACCTGAGGAAATCGATAGTTTTAAAACAAGTGGGGCTTTCAGATAAGAGCTTAGACGCTCAAGCCCCCAGACGAATAAATACACACACGAACACGCACACGCACAAGCACACGCGCGCACGCACGCACGCACGCACACCCACACACATTCACGCACACGCACACATGCTCAGACAACGCTACACACACACACGCACACACACCCCCACACACACACGCCCACACACCCGCACACACACACTGCCCACACACCACACACGCAGATACCACACACACACACACGCAGCACACCACGCACACACGCAGCACGCACACGAGCACGCACGCAACACACACACACACCGCACGCAACGCACACACACGCCCAGACGCACACAACCACACACGCACGCACAGCACACGCACGCACGCACCACACGCACGACACACACACCCTGCACGCACGACGCGACACACACATGCACGCGCTCGCCACGCGCACACGCACACACGACACACACAACGCAGCACGCGCACACGCACAACACGAACGCTAGCACACCACAGCATGCACGCACGCACACACACACGCACGCCGTCACACACACACGCACACAGACGCACGCACGCACGCACGCACGCACACAGAACACACCACGGCACACGCTACACACGCACGTCACCATGCACGCAACACCAGCGCAGCACACACGATCAGCACCACGCACACCGCAGCACGCAACAACTGCACGCAGACACACACATTTATGCGCGCGACACACACGGGTTTACACACGCCCACAGACACAATACGCCCGCCTGCCGAGGTATATTTCAAGGCTTCGTTCTAGTCAAGCAGTACGTGTGATATGACATCGCTAAACCAGGCTAGGGTAGAGTTTATCAGTACCACCACCCCAGAAAAAACTGCAACCTCTTGAATGCACTCGGTTATACCTTTAAATGGTCGTCAGAATGTTAAAGCGTGTCGAAGAAGCTGCGTTGTCGGATTGGCGGGATTTGGGATTTGACTCGGGATTTGACTCGTCGACCCCAAGAAAGACTAACACTGACGTCAGCCGCCTCAAACTCACGGCTGTGGACAACCAAAAAAGCTATGCTTTTGAGCAGTACGAGTGTGATTATGTGAGTAGGACCCACAAAAAATGGAAGCAAGACACCCTGTTAAGTGCTTAGCTTGCGAGTCGGTATCGTCAAATTTCGTGTTCATTCATGTGCGTCATAACCGACCCCAGCGTACGTAAAGAATCATTTGATCGCGTAACGAAAGGGGGCCCTTATCTCCAAGAGTATAATATCCTCATACACTAATGACCTGAACTCAAACACAGACACTAACCCTCTCTCACGTTCACCTGTGACCATTGACAACGGGCTTTGCATACGAGAGGGGCGTTCTGAGCAGCAATCTTTTACGATATGGTTAGAGGAGTTCAATTTTTCCGTCCCCGTTTTATATGTGGATTTCCTCCAAATCCTGATACATTTACTGGCCCTGATCTTTGAAACAGGAACTGACTACTCCATCCTTGAAGAGCTGGTGTACCATACAAGCTACAATGATGCGGACTGCAAGTGATTGCCCACCAGTTTCCGCGGTTCTCGCGCCGCACGTTGCACATATTATCATGCCTATGCCCGCTGTGTGGAGGATGCTGGTGTGCTGAATACGTCTGACTCCTACGCATGCGGTACTGCTGCCGTTGGATGCAAACTTCTGTCCTCACAATGGTTTGTTCCTGCCAAGGGTGTCAATGCCAGAAGTGCTTGCCTAATGAAGTCTTGCGTCCACTGCAGCTCCGGCTCTGATCAGCATGACTTTTTTGTGGTTTCGGCGCTGATTTAGCCTAACCTCTCATAGAATCTGGGCACGTCTTGTTGAACGTGGTGTTGCTATTTATCGACATCGCCTATCTCCCGCGGTTCCAGAGAAACACACTAGTGCCAGCCACCCTCGCTAGTTCGGGAGCCTTGGTTTTTCTCAAACTTGGTATTTTCGGTAGCTGTGTGTTTAAAGACGTGCTTAGCGACAAAGTATTTGCTGTTACGTCATGAATGGTTATCAGTGCTCAAGAACGGTTTGCTTAAACTGCAAGAACCTGGGCGTGTACACCGATGCTCAGCATCACTTTGCATACCCACATCGTAGCACAATGCCGGAAACATTAATTAGGCAATGCTTTATTAAATAATTTATCATCTTGATCATTTACGCACGCCAGTCTGTATATTTATTCAATAACTACAAATATCACTACAAAATTAGTACTTGAGTACTAGAATGATCAACGTCCCTGAATCTGCGCATGCTTTAGCGGAGTGTTATATAACCAGCCAGCAAAATATTACATCAGCACAGGGTAGCGAATATCAGACTTTCTATTAGGCGTGTCATTTTGAAGCGCAAGGATTTAGTTAAAAATACCCTGGCGTCTGTCATGCGAGGCTAGACCTCGACGCAGTGCACTTTTATTCTCTTAACGTCCATCGAAAAAATGATTGCGGATGCCGTGGCGGCGTGTTCTACTTGCCCAAAATCTAATGCCTTTGCCGGAGTGTGTACGTCAGTACGAGAAATGAAATGCAAGAACGACACAATTGTCGAGAACGTAGAGCGATCACAGTGACTGGGGAAAACACACAGCTACCCGGTATGGACATATAGCACCAGCAATAGATGAGCGAAAGGCATAGCATACATTTGAGGTCATGCCCTCCACCACAGTCATCGGAAACTCCCAAACAAGTTCAATGTCATCGATGTGCACTTACGTGCAGCAGCAGATGCCACCAGGACTAGAAGCAGTAGACCCAGGGCAAGGTGCTTTCCATTCATGACTACCTGAAATGACAGCGATGGTAAACTGAACGGAGACGTAATATACTTTTTTTTCACTGTTTCAGTTTAGGTCTTCTGTGCAAGATATGTGGAGAACCATTGCAATAAACCGCGAATGTAAACAGTAAATCACTGCGCAACGTATTCCATGTATTTGAAATCTCTTTGGTGACATCTTTCAACGCAAAAGTGGAACTTCACATATCGTTTTGAGGAGGAAAGGGAAGACGTTTGACGTGGGGGCAGTGACAGTTTCATCTGCTGCTCAATGTGAAGCTTAGGATGAACAGAGCTACCATTGCTTCACTCTTCATGAAGTTCGAAGGCGGATTGGCGGGGCGCAGAGTTAGACACCCAGTAGTTTTTTACGAGTCTTTCCGTAATGCCTCATGCAAGTTTCCCTTTGTAAGACAAAGTAACAAAGGCAAACAACTGACTCAATTTAAGGCATAAAAATGTAATCGTGTAGAGATGAAGTTCACAATTATTTCACCGTGTGACACTCCTCGTCGCAGGCATCATCGAAACGTCTTTGTGACTGCTCGCCATCTCGGCATTGTCGACCTCCAACTCATGCAGTGCTTCTTACAGCTCTAATCCCGGACTTTTTCACTACTTCTCTTTCCAGGCTGCGCAGAGCACGTTTTTCTGACGTTATTACCGCTGTTAAGTGTCCCGGTATCAAATATTTTCACCATCCCAGCAGGAACGCGAAGACACTCGCTCCACAAATAATAGTTATATTCGCTGGTCTGTCGTCCATTCTGTTCATCATTTTTGTTTAGTTTTTTCCTTGTTCTGTTCGCCATTCGCCTCCTAAATCTTTTTGTAACACTTTTCTTCTCAGTTTTTCCCTCACTTATTTCCCTACTTATCAGTATCGCGCACATAGTAAAAAATGTAGCGGTGTATTTTTGAGAATGCTGGAGAATCTGATATTTCTTACTCGGGGACCTGAGGCTCGGCCCGATGAGAACGGCTTGCTCCGTTTTCTAAAGCCCACAAGACGAACTTGCCCAGAAGGCGCTCTGTCTTCGTGCCCAGAAGATATGCGAGGTCATTCTGGTCTACTATGAGGACACTGACGCATCAACCCCCACCATTTAGCTGACCTGGACCTAAATTGGTGACTGGGCAATGCATGTTTGCTCTCTCTTTGTCTCGTTTGCCGTGCGCCAACATGTAAACCATTCCTGGAATTATATATTTAATATTTCAAGTGGCAAAGTTTTTGCTTTCTTCCTTTACCAGTGGCATTGGCTCACTGTCGGTTGCTTGGCTGTCTGCCAGAATGGCAACTTCATCGTAATTATTCCGGTTCTATTCGTTCTTGCCGCCTTCTGGGCCCAGCACAAAAACCACGCTCAATTTTACAACGCCTACATGCAGTTACGGGACGCGTCGAGATGACACCTGATTCATATGTCGGATGCAGAGAGGGGGTGAGCCGTGCGCGCTTAGACTTTACGGCAACTAGGTTAGGAACAATGCAAATAAGCCCCACGCCACCCGTACCGCCGCTACAAACGCTCGATCATTTTTTGTTCTTTAGTGGGTCTTAGCATTGAGATCGATGGCGCTGATTTGTGCTGAGATTGCCAATTTTTGTTCTTTCAAGAGTAAAACCACTGACTTAATACAATCTTGCATAAAACTCCGGGTTTCTCCCACAGTGTTGTCAACCTTCGCTTCTTTCTAGAAATGTCGTAAAGTGAAACACTATAGTCAAGCGTTATCATCTATAACTTAAGAATCACGTCCTCTATATTTCATCCGAATAGGGTCGTCTAACACCTTAGCGTAACAGGGGATGATTCTTGTTTTATATCCTAATGTCTCATTCTACTCTTTGTAGGCGAGTGGTGGGGGCAAAATTTATTACGAAATCCCCTTTGCTCTGTATTTTTCTTTATGTCTGTATAAGCTCTTTCGATATCGCTCCTCCCGGTTCATTACGCCTCCTTGCCCTGCTTTTTTTAATGAGATAATTAATGCTGTCTCATTTAAAACATTTGATGAACACTGGTTATGTACTACACGACTGATAGGTTCCCGTGACATTATCATCAAAACAAGTAATGGTTGGTATATAAAGCATGTTAACAATTGGATATACGTATATGTTATGACAAGTCTCATGGGCGGGGCAGACTGTTTTCACCATTGGCTGTTTGGCCATTTTTCGCTCACGCGTTAGGCAATGTTTATACAGGCAACGTTTCTCATGTGATACTGACAGTGTAGCGTAGCTATTGCGTATAGACAGGGGAACGTGGCTCATCTGCCTGGTCAGTCAGCCTTCGCGTTATTGATGACAGTTCTGCATTGTGCCTGGCCTATCAGAAGAAAGGTAGAAGAGAATAAAAACTCCATCTGTAGTGGATCCTCTCTTAAAATTGGTGGAGTTCAACATCACTTCAACTGGTTGAAAAGTTTACCAAAACCGCACATGTCCTAGTAGAAAAATATTAACCACTTCTGGGATCAATGCCATCGGTCAGACTACTTAGGTTTGTACTATGCGACGTTACGAACTGCACCTGCCCTCACTTCAATATTACGGGCTTGCGTTTTCGGCGCCCTCCATAACCAGCGCTTACCAAAGGCACCTCTGCCAGCAGCCTAATTATAACGTGGTTGAGCCCATAATTGATAGGAAAATTCGAGAAGAGGTCCCAGCAAAGCTCAGCCTGGTGTTCCGAGTAACATTTTCTACCCTCGAGTATCGCCTACGCATTGACACGAACTCAACCAAATTATTATGGGAGCCACCTGAACAATACCGCATAATTTACAAACCCCCGGCGTGAAGGCTGCAACATTTATTTGCTTGAGAGGGCAGTGTTGCCTTTTCACTCCAAGTTGAGCTTGCCCTGATTGTGGGCTAATCGCGTAGCGTATTTTCTCTTTCGAAAATACTCAAACAGGTACCAAAAACACTACCAGCGCTGATGTAACCAGCTTTTTAAAAACACTGCTGGTAGAGCTGTGAGTTACAGTGTTGCGATATTTATGCTGCCACATTTGCAGAAGCTCGCGCTTTGTCACAGACTTGCTCAGAAGCCTGATTTGCCATATGCGCCCTTTCATTACCTACCCGTCTGGCGCCCACACAAATCGACAGCCCTAACACAGAACGGTGCTAGATGTAGCAAATGGAGTTCCTTCTGCCTACGTTATGTTCGGGTCTTTTGTGATGCTGGAAATATATCGGGCTACAAATGATAAGTCTGTGCGCAACACCTTACATATGCGTACCTGCCATTTATTTCGATAGAAATTCCCACGAGGAATTCTTTTCGACATGGCTACTGTGGGATTCTTAAAACAATAAAGACGAGAGATGTCCTCGATGCAGTGGTGACGATGGTAAATTCTACAGCTACCTTTGCGAATGCACAAAGTTAATTAGTGTTTCGTATACCTTCAATGTGCTCGACAGTGAGCTTATAAGATTCACTATTTTTCCTATAACACGATATAGCTTTTCAAATGAAGCTTTGAACATTTCTGGTAATTTTGGGTTCTGCAGGGGTATTTTATGAAGTGCAACGATGGCAGATTGCTAATTCTCCTATCTGTTTGATTGGAGACCTTTTTTCTTTAATTTGCGGTGAACCTTTCTGCCATTTATCAACCTAACAAATAGATTTTTGGTTTGCTTTCTATGCAGAAGCTGTACTGGAGGAAACGGCGAGAGAGCAGGGACAACTGCGTTTTTTTCTATTCGTCGCCTATTTTGAGACGAATTACCAAGCATTTGTATAGTAGAAGCTCTGCCGTTGTTTGCAGCGTGGATTATGGACAAAGTCGTTACCTCTACACAAATTTATATGACGTATATGAGTCTTTTTAACATCACCCAAACAGAAGTAACCCTTGTAATGGCCAATGTGACCAAGTTATGGGTACACCTAACTTCTGTGTGACACAGCTATTCTTCAGTTGTCATAGTGGGTAGCAGCAGCATCCGTTCGGCTATAGCGGAGAAAGAGTTGCAAGGGAAACAAATTTTACAGGTAGTGTTCTGCCTAAAACATCGTGAGGTAAATAACCCGCTCCTATTTTATGCTACCAGGGTCCACCGTATTCAAATTATTTTGGAAATAATTCGAAACACGGATCCCTCCTGAAACGTTCCGTATATACGTAATTATGAGAATGCGGAGTAAAGTCCTAGCATGACACAAAGCCGCCACAAAACAAGAAAGACTTTTGAGAAGCACATGAAATTGGAAGAGTTAATGCCTGTTGAATAATTTGACACCTGTTTTAAGTCTGTATGTTCACTGGAACCGCAAAAGCATTGTCCGTATGAATTCCGTATATACGGAGTATACGGAAATCATACGGAATGTGAGTTTGCTTATTATTGAAGATAAAAACACGTTAACTGAGCCAAACCTTCACATTTTGCGAACTGATATGATTCTCCTGTTTGTGGAACTCATATCTACATTCATTACGCTTGGGGGCGTAACACTCTGTATGACCTCTGTATTCCCATAATTCTGTGTATACGGAACTTTTCAGTAGGGATGACTTGCAAAATAAAGCTTCGCCAAAGGAAATACAGAATTGCTTGACTCCCGCTACGCATACTATGCTTCCTTTTGCACGGGGTGCGAGAAAACACCTGGCTGGGAAACGCGCCAACAAAGCGGACCTCGATATTTCTCAAGGGAAGTGGTGTTGTAATGTTTACCTGGCAGCGCGTCAAATGCTACGTACCAGGTGCTTCCAGTTGCGTACCAAAGAAACACAGAAGCTGCAAAAGGCAGCAAAACGGAGGCTTACTTGTATTTGTATTCTTGACGTGAACTCGGAGACTTTTAAAAGACGCCTGCCTGTATCACGTCGTTTACGAACGACCGTTGGGAACCGGTGCCTGTACTCTTCTCCGGCCAGTGACAATCTGCGCTTGTATAGTGGCAAGAACCTGTTTCTACACGACCGCACGGGGTCCTCCTTGTGGCGTCGACCAATAACTGGAATGTTGCTCCCTTGACCATGAGGCCACCTGGGCTTTGCCCCCTCTTAGGCAACAAGAGGAAAGATTCTACTCGTGCGCTTGCATGGCCTGGAAGCAAGAGGGTTTAACTGTCGCAAACAATATTTACTTTTAAATGAGTAATCTCATACGAAGGCGAACCCGCTATAACATCGAGTGCGCTCTTGCAATAATACAGGAATGAAGAGAGGAATAACAACTGCAGTGCGGCTTTAAACACGGAGGAATAGCCAACGACTAGCGGGGAGCAGAACTGAAGTAAGCAAATAAAACAACCTGCCGTCTTAGAATCCTGTTGTAGCTTGAAATATGATTTGTGGGGCAATTTCACTCCGTCGGTGAAAGCAGATTCGAAAAAAACCCTTATTGTGGCCAGGTGTGGGACCTGCGGACCTCAGTGTCCCACCCGCCGGTAAAGAAATTGAAAAAAATTGCGAGCCGGAGCCAAAAACAACATTATTTGTCATTTTTCAGCATGAAGGTACTCTTGTTTTGTCCACTGTAATGTCTAAACAAAAGAAAAAAAAAACTTGTACCCGTTTTTATGAACAACCCTTTTTTCGTAGAAACTGACACCCTTATTTTTGTTTTCGAATATTAACCCAATTGTGTGGCTTGTAAATAGCACGGGCAAAAAAAAGTAGAAGGGAGGGGAAGGGAAAGGCAGCACTCACAAAATTTGGCTTTTCTTTTATTTATTATATTTTTTATTATCATTTCTTCATATCTATTATTTCTTATCATTCCTTTAATAAAGTTTTCTTTGTATTTCTGTTCTCTCCTGCCATTCGATATTCCTCCTTTCTCGCGAAGAATAGACAAACTAGTTCGTCTATGCCTTCACTGGTGTTCTGGACTGTTGGCTTTTCTTACTATCTTCACTCGATGAGCCGCTAATTTTGCAAATAATACAAGCTAAAAACATAGCGAAGATTTCAGTTTTGGTGGCGCTGTTGCCACAAATAGCGTAAAAGGATTCATGGCCAGTGCATTGCTCCTGACATGGCGCGCACATTCAGTCACTGCTGCAAGTGGGTCGAAATTCCGTATTCACTTGATTCGAATAAGCACCCTCCTTTTACCAGATCGCGTTGGTCAAGTTAGGGGGTGCTTAGGTTCGAAAAACGTAAGTAGCCACCCACTTCTTTTGGCCTGCCGAAAAGAAGCGACGCAGTGCCTCTCCAGCATGGCAAATTACCCACAGTGAAGAAATATAAATATTTGGGAGTGTGGGTAAACGAAGGGGCTAACTTCTTAAGAACTCACGAGGAGCAACTTAGAGGTAAGGGAAAGCGAAACGAAGTTATAATGAAGCATATAGCTCTGTGGCCGTATAACAAAAATAAGTAGTGAGAGGAATGTGGAAAGGTGTAATGGTTCCGGGTCTAACATTTGCTAATGCTGTACTCTGCTTAAAATAAGACATTGAATCAGGCCTTGAAGTGAAGCCGAGAACGGTAGGCCGTTTGGCTTTTAGGCGCGCATGAAAAACGACTAACGGAGCAGTGGAGGGAGATAAGGGCTGGGCGTCGTTTAATGTTCAAGAAGCACAGAGCAAAACACGTTTTGAGAGGAGGTTGAGAGCAATGGATCAACGTAGGTGGGCAGCTAAGGTTTTGAGGTACCTTTACTTGAAAAGCGTGGACATGCAGTGGTTAAGGAAGACTAGAAGGCTAACGATGCAATACGGAAAGAACCGTGGAGAATCCAAAACAGGCAAGGTAAGCAAAAAAGAGGCAAGACTGATAGAAACGAATAAATGGAAAGAAAAAAAAATGCAAGCTAAAACGTCGTTAGAGATGTACAGGGCTGAGAAAATGAACAACACAAAGAAAAATTTCTACGATAATTCTCAGGGCACTGCTTTGCTTTTTTAGGCTAGAGCAGGCTCCTTGCGAATTAGGAGGTTTGTGGGGAAGTATTCGCAAAATGATGGGGTATGTGTGGTCGGCGGAAAAAAAACAGAAACTATGCGGCAGATAGTGTTGGAATGCGAGGGTATGCATCCAAATCTACATGAGGAATTATTTGTCTTCCAGAAGCCCTAGGATTTAAGGGTAGCACAGAGGAACATACCTGAGTGAAACTTAAGTGCAAACAGACAGAGGGACGAGAAAGGGAAACGACACCAGCGCTTCTCGTCTCTGTGTCTATTTACGCTTAATTTTCACTCATGGATATTCAGCAACTAGCTCGTCTCTCCATTTTGCACAGATGAAGTTAACTTAAAGGCTGTCGAGGCGACGAAAAGAAGATTAGAATACTGGGGGATGAAAAGCAGAGAGGGGAATATCGCCTAGGACAGTTACCACCTTCAACAGGAAAAACAGACATTTTGTGCCTAACAAGTTTTTGTGCCTGCCGAGAGCAGCGCTTGTATTAAACCAAGAGTATAAAACATAGGTATATTAGTACTTTCGGTAAAACGACACATCATCACTCCGCCACCCAGGGGAAACCAATAGCAATCATCAATTATCATCATCATCGGTGTGTGGTGGTGAAAACGTTTTATTGACCTGGAATGGAGTTAGTTGAGCCGTTCCTCTCTTGCGGGGGCCGTCCTCAGTCCAGGAGGTCCTGGGCACGTGCCGCCATTTGCGCCCGGGATATCAGCTCTTGCTGGTCACCCAGGTCGCCGTTAAACAGGTGGCCCTCCCACTGCTGAGGGGGTGGGTTGGGGTGGGGAGTAGAGTTGGGTTAAGGTGGCACTCCCACACCATGGGGTATAGGGTGCATGGGGATTCGCAGGGGGGGGGGTAGCAAAATTAAAACGCTTCCCGGAAAAGCTTTGCGACAACTCTGTTACGCTGCCTCCTCTAAAGGATGATGTCCAGCAGAGGGCAAAGGGGACGCTGGCATGGGACAGCGGACGTAAATTGACCTAACGTCATGTTGTAAGGTGATTATCCACAGCCGTTACGGACAGGCCGACGTAGGAGGAGAAAGGCATTGCTAGGTGTGCGTTCGGCTGTGAGCCACGAGTCGTTGTGCCGAACTTCCCATTTTTGCCTTCAGGACTATAGCCCTAACATCACATCTCAGGATTTAACACATCAAGCTGACACCCACTGAAAACATTGGAAACTGAAATCCAAGCAGCAGGTAACGTTTGGTGCCGAGCACCACAATCCCAAATGTTAGGCATACGGAGTGCACACCCAAGAGGTGCTTGGGTATTCTAGAAAAGTGGTGCCCATCTCCAGAGTAGCCAATGCGCGCACTGTGTGATTAGCCAACCAAAGAATCCATCCCTAGACAGCTTCGCGTTCAACCATCGTCGTCATTAGGTGCCGGGGCGCATAATTATTACTTAGCTGCCCACTCGGAACTTCCCGAGGAGGCGGAGTGCAAATTAGGATGATTATACACAGATGTTAATGGCGATAAGGAGCTGGTCGAGAGGGATCGGGAAGCGTACCCCTTAAAGCTCACAATGGCTATGCCAATGATGGTGCTGTGTCCACAATCCGACTAAGCCAAGGATGTGCCAAAAATTGGACGCAGCTGCTGGACAAATTTCGTCGAACCAGGCATGCCATGCTCGTGTTAAAAAACCAGGTCTTCGCCCCATTGTTCAGGTAAAATACGACATTCTGCAGTTTGAATGCGTGGTTCTATCGGTTGAGAGGGCTTGCCAGGGCGTACTCATGGCGACAATTTTGGTGTCGTCACCGCGGGATACAGTCAAAAGCAGAGTACCGCGCTAGCGGCTGGTGATAGTATTGGAATACTGGACCGGAGCTGCAACCTCGCTGTCCCAGTGGCAGCTCTCGAGCTCCATGGGGCTGGTTCGTAGTAGCAACCGCCGACGTGATAGGAGCTCCTGTGGTGGGACCGCAACATGTAGACGGCGGAATTAGAGGCACCATCCATGACTTCAGAGAGGCTGGTTGTTCTAGGACACCACTTTTGTTAAACTGCCCATTCCGAAACTTCCGAGCCCGCTGATTGCAAGGTGATAATGACTATCGACAGAAGATGATGGCGTATAGAACATGGCTATTAGTGATCGGGAAGCGGACCCCTTGGTGAAAGCAGTGGTTATGGGAATGATGATAGCTAGGCAGCCGATGAATATCCCGAAAACTCGGTACTCGTCAACATTAACTTTTGACCCATTCCTTGTGCGCAAATCTGATGAAAATATAGAGTTTGCTGAGACGTGCATTGACAGAGCTACATGGCTTGCTCATTTGACATTAAAGATCTGCATTACTCTCTGCCACATCGGGAAAAATTACTCTGTGCTGAAGATCGTACAGACAATTACGGTTACTTTGCCTTTCAAAATAACACAGGCTTGTCAGTTGAAGGTTTTTTAGGCATTTTTAATATGTACCAAAACTCGACATTTACGACATAGGACGACAAGCTTTATATTCAGACTAATCGTATTTGCATAGGTTCTTGCATAGCACCAATTCTCAGCAACCGTTTCTTAGCCTAGCTGGATAACCTGCTGCCAGCCCAACTGCAAATTTCAAATGCGACTAGAGTTTTATGTGACGTTGAATACATTTTATTATTTTTTAAGACTGACGACGTAGGTTTTGAACCATTAATGTTTCAGGTTTTAAACCAGTGTGGTGAATGTTTTAAGCCACTAGGTTTAACGTTCGAATTACCAGTGGAAAAGAGAACCATGTTTTTATATATGAAGCTTCGTTTTTCGCCAAATCACATGTGCTTGGCGTACGAACCACGCGCCAGTAAGCCGCTTTTTCCGTTTCACCCATCCCATTCTTAGCCTGTAAAAAGATCGATTTTTACAACTTGCTTAAGAAATTCGTTAAATAAGTCGTGTATTCACTCTATGCCAGACAATTTTAGTAAGCAGATGGACATGTCTTCAGATAGCGGGGTACCCTAAGCAGCTGCTACCATCCATAGCGGAGTCCTTTCTGCAGAAATTAAAAAGAAACACGCAGGACAGCCTTCAAGTATTTGAACAATAGAGCAGCGTAAAATTAAACCTTATTCTCTACAATCATCGAATAGAGCATAATTTTAAAAAAGATAAGTAAACGCGCTAAGGTGAAACTGATGTTTTCTGCTCCTAAAAAAATTGTCATCCATGTGTTCAAAAGGTAACAAAAACGGAAGAACGCCGCAGTCTTGGTCCTAAAGGCTCATAAATCGGTTTGTTAACTGCGTAAGTGGCGTAGTCTATTCGGTGCTGCCGTCGGGTATTAAACATATGCACAGAAAGAGGAAGGCGCTCAAATGAAAGACAAAAAGAGCACCACTTTAACGAACACAAAGGGATCAGGGGCCACCTGGGCCTCTACTCTAGGGATTGCGGGTGCAGGCAATATTTCCGGAAACAATTGTTATAGAAAACGGAAAGCAAAAAAAAAAAAAAACACCACATAAATATTCCGTGGCGCGGAAATTGTACGCCTAAAAGAAAACTGCGTTAGCATGCCTTCTCTGGCCCTTTCCGAAAGAGAGATGCATTATCTGACCACAACGTAGTGCTGCACGTGTTTGTGGCGCACAGCGGGTTGTTCTGAGTGACGAGTGTTGGTTATCAGGGACACTATCTTGTTAATCTTGCTTTTCCTGGTATTTTTTGACTGTGTGGGTATGTAGGTGCCCGAACGTTGAAAAATATGCTGTTGTAAGTCAACATCCCATTGCCGTTTCCTTCTACTCGCGCTTGTCCACTTTTGCGCTCTTCCCCTATTTCAAGACCATTAACCAACTTGCCCAAGCGTCAATCCTACCAAGTTTAGGCCAACGCTATACTTGGCTTCAATGCCCATGGAGTCTTCAACAGTCTGTTTATCTTGTCCCCCATGGATGCTGGATTTGTAATGTCATTCCTAATACACCTGACACGGTGGTTGAAATCAACACAGCCAAGTTATGATGTCGAGGATGAAGAAATACAGCAATTCCTGCAACTTGGTAAGCATCCATTTATTGGACTAAAACCGCAATGCGAAAAAAAACATGATTTTTATCACAGAGGCCACGATCATCTGCCAATATCGCACCCACAGGCCATCGTTGTAACGGTGGATCCAAGATCTTGAATGATGCGTTATCGCGCTGAAATGAGAAAACGTTCGCCTATTGTATTATTGGAGACAACAGGTTGGAAAATAAATGCATAATAAGCACTGTAATTTCAAATTATAGGCAGCCAATTGCAACTTCTGTCAATTACGGAGCGACAAAAAGGCAAAAAAGGTCAGGATCGGCCAGAAGGCGGCCTTCTGTGGCTGAGCGTAT
This sequence comes from Haemaphysalis longicornis, assembly GCA_013339765.2. Taxonomy (NCBI): domain Eukaryota; kingdom Metazoa; phylum Arthropoda; class Arachnida; order Ixodida; family Ixodidae; genus Haemaphysalis; species Haemaphysalis longicornis. The sequence goes on along the minus strand of CM023452.1, from coordinate 104,043,442 downwards.
TGTCGCACTTGTAACTTGTTGGTCGCTTAGTTAACCCCTAAGTACGTACTACAAACATGTCGAAGAACGCACGTATTAAACGAAAATGTGTCAGCACTTTAGGTTGCATGCCTGATCATGTGCTGCGGGACAATTAATGGCGTTGTTTTTTGTTGAACACTGTTGTGTTGACTAAGGAGCCACATGAAGAGTACTCTGCTACCTGCGCCTTGATTCTTGATTTACCTAGCGACGTGGTTTAGGAACCGTGGCCCGACGCCTTAACTTCATCATGAGTGCAACTAGAGCTTTTGTACCTCAAATAAATACGTTAGCTGTAGGCGTAGACATTCGCCATACAAAAGCCAAAAAACATGAAAAAAATGCGTCAACACTTCCGCTGAAGTGAAACAATGCACAATGCGTACTTCAACAAAATTGTCATTTTGGTGAAACATTGTAGCCTTTTCATTTCACTGTACAGTTAAATTGCCTGCTACAACTCGTCCACTCCTAGCCTATGCGCTGGAGGGTGAGCGTCACACTCTATCCGCATACGTGGATTCATACAAACTTCAAAAGATCAATGCCTCCTTCTTGCGGAAACGTACACCTAAAAAATTGATGACACTACCCAACTGTACGATGTTTTTTCCTGCACACGAAGAAACAACCAGGACACTCAGCCCTAGACACGTTGCCGCCTTTGACGGAGGGTCCGCTTTATTGAACCAACGCAGATTGTGTTTATGTGTTCTATTTCTGCACAACTGCGTCATACAAGGATAGAATTTTTCTTTTTTTAAGAAAAATAAATAGTTTAATAGCAAACTGCGATGCGAGGGACTCATCGACAAAAAAAGGTTTTCTTTTCGAACGAAAGAGTTCCGATTGGTAGCGATAGCGTTCTATCAAAAAGTTAATATATTTCCCCGTAGACTGATTGGTAGACCGAAAACCTCGAATAAGACCCCTGCACACATTTGCGTGCTTGAAACCGGGCTTCCGTTGTGTCAGAACGGTCACTTGGAAATCGCGCTAACGAAACGGTGACCTAGATAATACAATAAACGCTTCTATCATGAAGAAGGAATACGATAGTTTACCTTCATCTCATAAACCACCGGTCGGTATACATTCAGACCGTTTGTCGATGGGTTCACGCAGTGCGCGAAGAACCGTTGCATGGGTCGCTACTGCGTTTGAGATTTCGTCTTCCAAGGCTTGACATTCGATTGGATGCACGTTCAGCGAAGTTCGGAAGCTTTCGCGCTTCTCTGAACTTTCTTTACGAAAGGATGTACAGTTTTAAATTATGAATGCGAAACGTACGGACTACGGACTATAGCACACGCCTCCAGCCCAGGGGATGCGGCGGCTGCCGTTCCTGCCATAGCATTCCGCTGAGGGAGACGAGTCGGCCACACTCCCCCTCAGCAAAACCGTCCCCGATGGCTGCACTAAAATTCTCGACCACGACCTACGGAGCTGCCTCCACTATCATTCCGCCTGTCCCTAACGCTTACGATGGACTGCCTTTGGCGCAGACGGCCCACCAAAACGTGGTTTAGCCTCCCAGTTCTGTAGCAAACCCTTCCACCCAATACTGCCACAAGGGACTTTCTTGCCAGACTCCTGCACAAACTACTTTATGTGGGAATGTCCCTACCATCCAACACCTCTTCCTTCTGCGTTCTGGGACTGCGAAGTGATTTGTTTGCGGCCGGAAATCCGACATTTCATCTCATGCGGCCGCCGGCAGCAGTTATAGCTGGCGGCTTACCGGAAGGAGTCACAACCTTTATTTTTTAAAATTGATTTTTACGCACCGTTATTAAACGTTTTACTCACTCACTCTCTTTTTCTGCGCATTTCTTGCATAAGCTGAAAGGAAACGAAACTGAGGAGTGGCGCTGGCAGTTTTGCCAGAGGTGCTGAAAACTGTACTTAATTTGCTAACCGCATAGTAGGGGTGTGTTGTAGGGTTGGGCTTCTGCAAGTTAGTGGTTCGTCTGAGCCAACTGAGGCGCATCTCTTTTTATCTTCGTCAGACATCTTTTTTGCTTGAGTAAAATTGCCAAGGAAAAAGTAACAAATTCCAAAATTTATGTGGTGTTTTTTTTTGTTGAAGAGCAGCAGCTACCGACTGCGATATACATATTTGTTAAGCCGTTATATTGAAAGCAGGTAGCAGTTCTGTCGACGCCTCCTCTAAATCTAAGACGGCTGGTATAGATTTGAGGATGCCATGTCTGCACTGGGTAGTGCACGAAAAAAAATCGTGGAGCACGTAAACACCTGCTATCGTTTGTTAAATTTTAAAGCATCATGGCTTCCCCTCGCGACACCGATTAAAAATTTCTTTATTGCAAAATCGCACGTGCCTCCTCTTCTTCGCCTTCCTTTCTGTAGTTTATTCGATTGCCTCAAACAAGCACGTCGGAACTCGGTAATGAAAAGACAGGAACCCGTGTTATCGTGGCTTCGTGGAACCAATAAAAAACACGCAATCTAGCAAGAAAATATTACAGCGTATGTCACAATGGTTTCGACTTCGGAACGCATGAGAAGACTTCAATGCTCCTAAGGTATGTTTTCTCCTCTTGAAACCTTTTAGATCGTACCTAAACCATGTGGGAACCCGTGTCCGTGATGACACAAGCGTAAATAGTGGTTAGGTCACTAGACACTCAGTGCACTGTACGGGCTAAGTTCCTATTCGTGCTTCGTTTGTTTAGATTGAATTCAGTGCGACGGTTTTTCATAGCGGGGTGGGGGGGGGGGGGGGGGAGAGGCGGGCAGGTCAAGTGCTTTCGCATGAAAGAGCGCGTGCCCACTTTTATTATGTAGCCGAATAAAGTACGAACACACGCAAATATACGGGAGGACAAGTCTGCAAACATGATCACATGCGGCGAACACAGGCATGTCTCAGGTAAGCACTGCAGCACCAATAGTTGCGTTTATCCTTGGGTCCAAAGATGAAAGTAAAACGACGGCTGTACAAAACAAAGGTTGACATCGTGCTGGCTGCGTCCGATCTCCCGAGAAGAAATTCGCAACTCAGTTTATTTATGGGGTGAGAATTTGTAAAGTTGTCGCAAAACTCACCGCATCTGCAAGTGCACTTGTTGACGTTGGAGGTGCATCTGAGGGAAAGTCCCCTTGGGCATTTACGGCCGAGCAACTGTGCGCAGGGATTTCTGTCATTCACTGAAAAGAACGCAAAAAATACCGAGTAGGTGAGTGCTCTTTCAGAAGAGATTTTATACGAGGTAAATCGGCAGTGTGTGAAGTAACAGAACTTGAACTATAGTAATTCTTTACTTTAGGGGCAAAGAAAGTGGCTCAAAACAACTGAACTGTGAACTAAAAGCGCGTAAGGCAACGGGGATCACTAAAGTAATCGCTGCCACTATCACGCTCACCTACAAGGCCCAATCCCTTTGTACCATGATAGGGAAAGACTCCAAGCGGTCCTGACAGAATTTTCAGTGTGCGTCGTTTCAAACAGCTGCTGTTAACCGGTAGAAATAGGATCATTTCAGCTGCTAAATGCAAACTTGTTATGATCAGTCTCGGGTGGTTTTGTGAAACGACCACCTGTAGAAAAACTTTTCTTGTTCAAACGGTCCAAACAAGGATCAGCTTGACTGACATGGCGTCGCGAACGCTTATTTTAACAGCGAAACTTTCTTGCATTTTCCAATCACAAGGCTCAAGCTTCAGAAAGCTTCTCAAAGCCCTCAAACAGATTCCCGCTTATGCGAATCAGTTTTTATCATGTGCCAGAGCTAGCGCCATCTACCGGAACGTTTTGAAACTTTTGACCTCGCAACAATGCCAACATGGGCCGTTGCAAGTAATTTTTGTTTTTCAAGGCGCATTTTGTATTTGCCACCGCTTAAAGTATAGCACCCGTGAATTTGTAATAACAGAAAAATGACAACATCGCTTGTGCATTGACATACCCTCTGAAATATGCTTAGTGCTTTCTTTTTGTTCAACATTGTGACAAGTATAAGGATTGCTACAGGAGGTTGTGGTTTGGAAAAGTTTTGCCTATATATGCTGCTCTTTCAAGCCGTCTCCTAGGTTGCTGCATGCGTAAGTGGGACTTGCTCTGATCCACGCGCGGTTACGTCATCTTCTACGTCACTGCGGCCGCGTTACCACACTTCGTCCCACGAAAACATCCAGCAAGAACAGCTTCGCTGAGAATAAGCTATGCCAGGGTACTGAAATTCAAACTTGAATCACGAGGCTAGCGAGTGACAACGCACAAAATTTTAAAACTGGCATGAAAGTGGTGCATAATTCACGGTCGTTTGTTGGGGTTCCCGCGCCTTGGAATTTCACCAACACCGGTGGAAGGCGTTCTTCGCTGCAGAGAAGGCCAAATAACGCCTAAATTTGAACACAAGAGTAAAAACAAAGAGGTTTACCGCAGCTGCAGTGGCATTCACGTGCTCCCACGAAGCAGGCGACTTTGCTTGCCTTAATGCATAACACTTCAGGGCATGGGGGCTCTCCTAAGGAAAACGGGAAAAATGTCATAATGAATATTTTCTGAATCACATTTGTACGTGATGCCAGGTTGTCAATTTAAAAGGTGTACGACCTCAGAAAATTCTTTTATTTCGTATTTTTGTACTGTCTTCTTAGCATTATTGCTTCTAATCCGAAAATTAGTCGCAAAGCATAGTATGCAAACTAGAAGGTAATCCCCTCAGGTTACATCAGATTCAGGTCACCAGAGTGAAGTTGCCGCACATTCAGAAAGAAGACTCAGGTTTTAGGGGTGAAGCCCCTTAAGTTGCTCGAACTGTCAACGTTTCATGCCATCGTCGTAACCGTCGTCTCATGTACTGACGGTACTAAAACACTGGGACACTCATTTACCCTTCGCGCTAGACGGCTTTGTGCTTCAAAGACCCGAGCCTTTTACAGCAAAACTGCATACCTCTACCCCCCAAGGGTCAATGGTTTCATCTCCATTGGCAGAAACGCCAAAGCGCCACGAATACACTTACACATTGCATGCTTGATCCCTCCCCAGGTTTCGGGTCAATGAGCATTGCCCGGGATTCTTGTGCGTTAAGAAACACATCGGATAACATTCTTTAAACATAATTCAAAACGGTAAATTTTGCCTACATTCAGAATTTTAATACAATAAATGCGCGAAGTCTATATACCTGGCATAAATTTGCTCATTATACTTAGGACCTCGTTCTTAAGTTTGTATTTCCAGTGGAGAGTGGTAAACAATGGTAAGATTCGGGAAAGAATGAGAAAGCTTGCTGCGTGGCGACAGATAACGCTAAAGGTACTCTGGGGCAATTTAGTTTGTCTGTGTTTTGCGTCCGCGTCTTCTGTTGTCCGCGGACAACAGTTAGACGTTTTGTACGGGTCTTCTTTGCGCTTTTTGAAGAAAAAGGTTTCTTTTCACATGTTTAGCACCTGAAAAACCCTTGAAACTTGTGTGGTCCCGCTACAGCTTACACAAATTTCGACAATGCATTCAGTATATTGTATGGCGACACGGGGCTGTTCATCCTGCACAACTGGTGGAATAAAAACGAATAAAAGACTTCTGGTGATTGGTCCCCTCATTAGTTGGATTGAACATATTCTACAGACTTGCCTGAAACGCAAACCGTGAGTAGTACCAGGAGCAGGAAACCAGTTGCTAGGATGGATCCCTTCATGGCCGCCTGAAATGACAAACAGTACGCAAAATAGCAAATTGAAAAATGCTTTTCTGCTACTTTGCATTTCGTCAGCCGCAGAGAAGCGGGCCTTCATATAAGGCGCAAAGCTTTAATTACACGCGGTAATCGGTTGCACACTGATCCTAAATGAATATAAAGTATACCGAACCACTGTTAGTTACGAATAAAGGGGCGGAAGTATTTATTTAGAACTTTTAAAAGAAAAAAAACGGCTTTGCTATTGAAGGACTCTGCTATGGCTATGACCCAGCTATGATCCAGATGGTTATAGTAGCCACCATAAACTGTACCTCAGACCAACCAAGTTCGAGCTGCAGGTCGCCTTTAGCAGGTTGTCAAAGGAATATCGATGGCTCTGAAAGCGAATGAGCAGATGACACCAGGTGCTTCCCTTTTGCATTGCATACAAAATTAAATGACGTTACCGGAGTGCCTTGCCACTAGCAGTTGATACGAACACAAGGCAACATAGTTGCCAATTTTCCTACGTTCGGAGTACAAGCTGATGAAAAGTGCTTGTATGGTGCAAGCCGTGCTATAATGAAGTTCGCTGTTTTAGTGGCCAGTTGGGCTTGTTCGCATGCCGAAGGTTTAACGCCCGGTTATCCCGGCGTGGCAGGAAATCGCGGTAACTACCGTCCGGGTCACTTTCAGAAAACGAGGTAGAATGTAGGAACCTGTAACAGTCCGTATATTGTTTTATTGCAGAAATAAGAAGCTATTGCGTTTAAATTAGTCTATTTATTATTAAAGGAGCCATGAAGAGAAACCACAAGTTTGGTTCATTCGAAGACTGCCTCGTTAGAACAATAGTGACACCACTTTTGAGGGAAATTTCGCTCAAATAAGCTACATAATTACGAAAAAAAGGAATGCCCAAGCGACCCACTACCTCATTTCCTGCAACAGAACCTATGATGTCATACTAGAATGCTGTGCGACTGGTGATGGCCGGCAAAAGCAAACGCAAGTTTGGCAGGGCTGATTAGTTTGCATAGTGAGCTATATATGCCCACGAAACATACTGCACATTGCTTTTATGGCACTAAGAAAGGTGGAGTAAGCGGTTGAAATTCCAAACGAACGCGCAAACATGTACGCCAATGCGTACAAAACTACCGTCGGCCATGCTGGACATCTCGCCATCGCGCAGACGAATTTTCGGGTTCGAGACTCTTCGGGGCCAACGAACCGTTCTAGCACGCACAATGGCGACCTTGATTGATATCTTAATCCCTTGACAGGAAATTGGCGTCATATTGCCTACCAGCAAAGTTAAAAATAGAAACGAGGGGAGTCATCATCATCATCATCATCAGCCTATCTACGCATAGTGCAGGGAAAAGGCATCTCCCATTATTCTCCAATTACCCCGATCCTGGGCTAACTGCGACCAATTTATCCGCTCAAACTTTTTAAGAATCTCCTCTGCCCATCTGACTTTCTGCTGCCCCCTGCAATGCTTTAATTCTCTAGGGATCCACTCTGTTACCCTTAATGACCAACGGTTATCTTGCCTTCGCATTACATGCCCTGCCCACGCCCATTTCTTCTTAATTTCTATTAAGATGTCTTTAACACGCGTATGTCCCCTGACCCACTCCGCTCTCTTCTTGTCCCTTAATGTTACACCTATCATCTTCCCCTCCATTGCCCGCTGTGTCGTTCTCAATTTAAGTTGAACCCTCTTAGTGAGCCTCCAAGTTTCTGCCCCGTAGGTAAGTACCGGTAAGATGCAGCTGTCATACACTTTCTTCTTCAGGACAGTGGTAGGCTGCCATTCATTATCTGAGAATGTCTGCCGTATGCCCTCCAACCCATTCTTATCCTTCTAATTATATCTGCCTCATGGTAATGATCCGGGGTCACAACTTGGCCTAAGTAGATATATTCGCGTATCACTTCCACTGCGTCGCCACCTATCTCAAACCGCTGTGGTGTCCCGAGGTTATTTATCATTACTTTGGTTTTCTGCATATACGTTTCAGGCCCACGATTCTACTCTGTCCAGTGCGGAAAGCATGCTTTGCAATTCTTCCCCCGGGTTACTTAGCCAGGCAACGTCATCAGCAAATCTGAGGTTACTGAGGTATTCTCCACTAACCCTTACCTCCACCTTCACCCAATCTAATGTTCTGAATACTTCTTCTAAACATGCTGTGAATATCATTGGAGAGATTGTGTCTCCTTGTCTGACGCCCTTCCTTATAGGTATTTTACTGCTCTCCTTATGAAGGATGATGGTAGCTGTGCACCCACTGTAGATATCCTCCAGTATTTTTACATATTGCTCATCTATCCCCTGCTTCCGTAATGCCTGAATGACTGCTGAGGTTTCAAGCGAGTCAAATGCTTTCTCATAATCTATGAAGGCTATATGAAGGCTATGAAGACTATGAAGAACCGAGGAGAGTAAGAAACAGCAAGCAGCGAAGAGATAGTGCCACTCGTCAGAGAAGTTTCGGAATGATGGTCGTGTTGGCTTGGTGCGGCCGTTACAAGATCGTTTTCAGTTTACATCCTCTGAAAACTTCAGTTTCTTCGAGTAGTTTGCAATGAAATTTCGTTGCTGCGTCCTGCGACGTTGCTGCGACGAACCCCGGCGAAGCAAGTGGCTACGTTTTGTGAACTTTGCAAACGGAGGAGAAAGGGAGCTGAAGGAAGTACGAGTGCGCTCGTTTCATTTCCGATGAAGTGATTACGGCAGGGACCGTTACGTTAGCTCACTCATGGACATGCCGCCGCTCGTCGCCGACTTGGTCAAATCGCCGTCAAACGCTCTGAGCTTGGAAAAAGAAAACCGTACACACCGCGCATTGACGCTCCTATCTTTCTGGTCCGAGCAGAGAGCTCCAGCGAACGGTCTCCCATACACGACATCAGTCAACTGGCATAGGCGATACTGCTACTGTAATTTAAATATTATTAACCGTAATAAAAATACGGCAGATACGTAAAAGTCTATATTCGTCCGTCGCGATGGGGCTGACGAAGCAGCGGTGCCCACGGCGGGGCGGTTATCTGTCGTAAGTATCGCGGAATGGTCACTTTCCGGTCCATCCGTGTATCCCACAACTCCTTCCGCTCGTGCACTTAGAAACGCTGAGCGTTCATGTGGTGTGAGGTTTTTAAATGCAAGACCGAGCTCCTCGGTAAGAGCCTTGTTGTCCGAATCAGGCGATTCCATGATTAGGGCTGCGGGTGTACTAGCTTTTACTAGTATTTTTAAAATGGTAGCCGTTTCAGTTTCGGCATGAGTTCCGGTTCCTGTTAGATTCCCGCGTGTGGGTGCTATATGGAGTCGACATTCTAAGTATCTGTTTCATGTACCAGCTCATATGACGCCATTGTTCGCGTGACGAAATGTATAATTTAGCGGGAGATTTAAAAAGTTGGGTTAAATTGCCTTATTTCTCAGTGAATAACGTATCGTTTGCTTTCAGGAAAGCGCTCGGGGTATTACCAAACACATAATCTTTCGAATAAAACAAACTTTTGTTTTGTCTTCATGGCTCCTTTAATTAAGGTTACAGTCAGTACAGCTGCTTCAATGTGCGTAGTGCACAATATAAGGAGTAGACTGAATCTGTCGCCGAAATTCGGCTTGTATAGAGAACTCGGCAAAAAGTTGTTTTCAGCGCTAATTTGAGCCTAGACAGACAAGCCTGAAACCAGCACAAAAAATAGACTGGTAAATGCATGTGTAGTTAAGCTTACCTCGACTAGATTGGTGCGCTTGACCGGGAATCGACGAAAATCTATGTGGCAGCGGCTTTGTCGCAGAAACGTTTCCGGTGAGAGCCTGATACGCGTATGTTTTGAGAGAGCCCATTTAAATACACTCCGCGGTGTTCTTGCAACCGGCCTGTGGGAGGCTGCCCCCAACCGGAATGCCAGTTCTTCTCTCAGTGGTAAAGCAATCGGACTTTGCCCCTAACGGGCGAGCACACAACAGGAAAAAGCCGCCACAGGAGCTTGCGGTCAGCTGCGGCAAGGAACTGGTTCCGTATGCGCCAGAGGTTGCAAGGAAGATAAAGTTCTTAAAAAGGAAACAATAAAAAAACGGAAAAAAATGCACTGAGTATAGCAAACGTTCATGAATAAAATCTGCACGAACTTAGCAGACTAGTCATGATTTCTGAATAGAAGAAAAGCGACGATGTCTGTCGAGTGGTTGCATAATTGTGAACATACAAAAATCACGAGTGTGGAGCTGCATAAAGGCAAAAAGCGCGCGCTACCCGTTGAGGAACATGTTTGCGGTGCGTTGCGTTACAACGCCACGCGAAATATTACCCTGTAAGTCGCTATCGGCTATCCTCTCGGCTAGATCACTCCCGCAAAGTAAGCGAATATCGATTTCGTATAAATTCCTACAAAAACTCGGTCTTCCCGAAAACCACACACGAATGGAACAACCTACCAGAATATAATGTCTCAACCCCACCAACCTAATTTCAAAATGCTCCATGGCGATTGCTGTTGAAATGAAAGATGTCAATTTCTGTTTGCATTTCGGTTTATGTACTTTCTTTTGCCAAGTTGGCCACGTGTTCACTGGAATCTGTGCAGAGTATACAAGCTGAGCATGCTTACTAGTTTGTTATCGTATAAATACCCTGTATCAAGTTTTATATCCCCCCCCAACTGTAACGAAAAAACCTGGGCGCTCTAGGTACTCAAATAAATAAATAAATAAATAAATAAATAAATAAATAAATAAATAAATAAAACTAAATAAATAAATAAAAATAAATAAACACCAATATGTAGAAGAGGAAGACCAGTTGAAACTGGGGAAGAATGATGTCTATCCTTCCAAGATATAGTGATTACTGTGTTTAACCATTATTACAAGAAAAACACAAGTGTGCGACGCACAGTAGCAACGTAATATCATGTACCATTTTAAGCTATACGTATTAGTGAAAAAAAAAGCGAAATTATCTAGCGTTTTGATAGCGTTTAAACAAAAACAACGCGTTTTTATTGGATGCCTACATGGCTAACCGGCGTGTTTACATAAGCCACAAGTGAAGGTTTTCTCGGGGGTTAAAAGCGATGAATACAAATTTTTTTATAAACCGGAATCGTGTAAATTAGGTTAGTCTGATTTGTTCTGAAGATTTTTGATCTCATCGCGTGTTATAAAATATTAGAATGGCAGGAAGTCCGGGCCAAGATAGTCGCGCTGCTCATCCGACCTCAGCAGCAACATCAACGTCCCTCAATTTTGGGGAAGTTGATGTTCAGGTGAAAACTTTTTCTTAATCACTCATGAGGGCGCAGCCCGTGCGCTTCCTTCAGCATCTGCTGGTTGAAAACTGTTTGATGAGGAGGCACACTACACGTGATCAACACCTAGCGCAGTTGTCCACTTCTGGCTGTCATAGCCGCTCCAGCAAAACAGCATCTCTATCAGATCAAACAAAATCCGACATCAATCGCGAGTAATTTCCTCACTACACTCATTTAAGTACATAAAGCTGTAAATAACAACAAAGGAATCAAGAAAAAACAAGTTTATTTCTTGTACGCTCGCATAAAGTCCTGAATTGAGGCCCCACCAATTGCAGTCGTACTCCGATAACAGCCAGGGTAATGTCACTCTTCAGCTGCGCCCACTTGGCCAAAATTTTGCCAGCTGTAACGTAAAAAAAAAAGAGCAGTAGATATATTTACAAAGTTTAATTCGGAAAAAGAAACGTAAAAACCTAACTTAAAACACGTGTTCGCGTTTCTTGGTATAAATTACTGTATTAATGTTATACTCCTACGGTCGGTTGTTTACAAGTTATCTTTTTTTTTGTTCCTTAAAAAGCTCGCGTTCTGTAACCTGGGATGCTTTTTTATAAATAACTTAATGCCCTTGTGTCAACTCTCCAAGGTGTCCGAACTTTCAGGCGTTGTCAAATGCAAAGTGGCATGTACGGCGAGCGAGCATGACAAACAAGCAGCAGCGCCGACAAGGTCCGCAAAAAATTCTCCGTTTTTGCCCCCGCGCGAGGGACACGAGTAAATGCAGAGCATTGGGGGGTGGTCACGTGGCGTAGGTTGTGGTAGTTGGCGGTGGTAGTTGTAGTTGTTGTTGTCGTAGGGGTTGGGTAGTTGGGTTGCGAGACGAGAGAGAGAGAGACGAGAGGCGTAAGTACGTAACGTGTTATTTATGGCCATCGTTTGCACCCCACCCTCTCTGCGGGGCAATTGGTTGGATCTTTATTATTATTCTTTTCTTTCTTATTATCCCTCTCGGGAGGGCAGTGCGCCATCGTCGAAGTTCATAAGCGATGGAAGCTACACCTTCAACCAGTACCGCGACGCGAGCCAACGACAGCGTTGCAGTACCAGTTCAAGACATCATGCCATCCTCTTCATCGACGGCGACAGAAGACAAGGCGGCGAGACGGCGCGCTGCCGACGCCGAACGCAAGCGTCTGAAGCGCGCTGCCGACGCCGAACTTCGTGCACGAGAAGCCGCGGCCAAACGTCAACGTCGGGCCGCGTATCCTTCGCTCGGGCAACGAGTATATTCGTAGCGCGCGCAGTAGAGAGAGAGGAGGTAGCACCTGCTGCTGCAACGCCTCTTTCAGCGCCGGAGCACGCGCATGCGCGCCCGCACCTGTTGTTGAGAGCGAGGAGGAGTGGGGGAGAGGGCGCAGCTGCCATGGTGCGGACGCCGAGTTACGGACGTATAACATCGTGAGTTGAAGAAATGCTCTGCATTTAAAAAACGCTGGCACCACAGGTCTCTATAAAAGCAGGAAAGGAGCGGGATATGGAGCTGCTGAGATGCCTTCGCATTGCCAAGGTATTTTTGACCATCGGCGACAAACTGAAGCCCCGGGTCTTGTCCCGAGGGCACAGTCGCGCTAGAGCGCCGTTGCTTAGATTTGAAAGAACGGGGCTCCCACTGAAGACGTAATGCCCCCGATGAGTCGTCGCGACCCGAAGCTGTTTAGCGCACAGCGTAGGTGCCTACACAGAGTTTCATACTAAATACACGAGAGGGAAATGTGGCCCTGCAGTCGCGGCTGTCGTGGGCGCCGCCCATAGAGGAAAGGCACCGCCATTGCAGATAGCGACGTTCCTCGCCAACTAACCTTGGCTAACCACGAGGTTTTGTTTTTGTCTCGATTCCAAAATCAAGTAAATACGGTTAGATATTTTTTGTTCGTGTTGCATGAAGCTTCTAAATTATCTCTAAAAAAACAATCTTTTTGGAGATTCAACGTGGAATAACCAAACAAATTTGATCAATCTTCTCATTTAATACTGTTGCGTTTTTGCAGCCAGAGGAAACTTGACAGCCTGTTCATGAGCCAGACAAAGGACAAGTGCGACGTGCCTGCCCTGGTTATGATGGAACACTCGCTGAAGCGCGGCTCGCCTAGACAGTGGCGCCAAATTTCCCTCTAGTACATATCAGTATGAAACTTCATGGGTGCCTATGGTTGCGGGAGAACCAGGTTGCCTACCGGAGAAACGTGGCATCCCGCCCCAAAGAAGGAAATGAAGGCAGGGTACCTGCACAAAGATCGTGGTCCTGAAGCTCGGGCATTAAATGGGTGGCCCGTCACTGTGGGGCGTACCTCGATGTGCCAGCATAAGCCACCGGGGTATCGATTGATTGATTGATTGAAGGGTTTAACGCGCCGACGTAACACAGGGGATGACGCGTGCCGTACTGGAGGGCACCCTATTAATTTTGACCACCTGGGGATCTTTAACGTGCGCCAAAATCTCGTACACACGGGCGTTCTTGCTTATAGCCTCCATCAGAAAAGCGGCCGCCGCGGCCGGGAATCAAACCCGCGACCTCGTGCTCAGCAGCGCGACGCCTTACCCACTGAGCCACCGCGGCGGGTCATCGGGGTATCGCCGCTACGGCCAGGTCACCGCCAATCGTTGAAGTTCGCCCTTTAAAATCACACCCGGAGCTTCAGCCAATTTACCTTCTCTACGGCGTTCCGATGTCATCCTACTCTTCTCTCCTTGCACGCTCTTGTTTCGGGCACCCACAGACGTGTTGCTGTTCCTTCCCGTAATATCTGCGCCTTCTTCATATTCGTCCGTATTCAAATATTTCCTGAGATGGTTACAAATACGCAGCCATACGTTGTCACGAGAAGTTATCGCCAGTTTGTGGGAGGGTACATGTGTGGTAGCAGGAAGTCGACCAATGCAGTGCATATAGCATATTCCCAGCAGAACTTGCCGTTCGCTAGTACACCAGCAGTGAATATGAGATTGCGCTAACCACCCAATAGTCTGCAGCGTTAACGGGCCATTTTAATGGATTAGCAAAGCAGCTGAAATAGTGATAGGTATACTATAAACTGCGCCTGCTTGCACAACTTTGGAGCCCCTGCAAATGGTACATATGCATCGAAAACGACTTTACGGAGCACTATCACTGCTGGCTCTGAGGCGGCACTGTTAAGAAGAAAGAAGTGGGAAAAGGGAGGTAGATGTAGAATAGGTTCACAATCGCCACTTTCTGCATTGCACTTACAACTTCACAAGAGAAAATTCTAAGTGAAAGTACGAATCATTCGTATAACTATTTCTGTTCAAACATCCCCCCGCTTCTGCGTGACAAATCCCGACTTTCAGATCGACGCCGCTTTGAATTTTAATAAGTCCTTAAATTTGTCCGGTGTTGCTTACGGGAAGGCTGACCGGAGCCGAGCTCCGTCGCCTCCGACATACGTGTTGAAGCATGGTTTGATGGTTTGAAGCGAGCGGCCTGCCAATGTTGCAGCCGTGAGGAAGTCCAGAAGCCGTAGGCAAAACTTAGCTTGTTTACTTCATAGCGAGAGATGAGCCGAAGCCAAAGAACAATGCCCTAACGTGCGAGGTTACAGTACAGGACTCGTGCATAGTGACAGCATTGATTCACTACTCAAACAGGAAGGAAATACAGCGCTTGGAGGAGTCTTATTTATACCCAAAGCGCTAACGGTCGAAACAAGCATTCCCTCTAGATTGTGCACCCGACACGAACGGCACAGACACACACAACACTCTTTCCAGAGTTCGTGAGCAGTCGGTAGTAGCGGTGCACGCTGAGTCCGAGAGAGGTGAGAGAGGAGGTGTTCGCTGAGGACGCGGGGCTTCTGCGTCCTTGGGGCAGGTCTCTACGTGTTGCGTCGGCCTTCCACCGCAGTTTGATCGCGCCGATAGATAGGCGCCACAGATCCAGGCTTGTCGAGACGGGCAAGCGTGAGTCACCGACAAAGGGGGCCTGCTTGAAAGGCGCACGTAGTGGAGGCTTCGCCGCACGGTCGAGGAGCATTGAAACGATGCCCATCGGTGGGCTCATTCGTAACACCGGATAAACAGGTTCTTAATTTCCGGGGGTTCGTTCAGGCTAATAACAGCCAGAGCGAAAATATCACGCAAATAAAGTACCATTTCCGCAGAGGGATACAGGCGTCTTGAGGGCACTGATATGATATCGCGGCCGTGACGATTGATATAGGACGAGAAGCCAGGCACCAGCGGTGGGTGGCTCTGGCATTGAATAAGTCTCGCGCACGGTACAGCTCGCTACATCGATTAGTTAGGTGCGGTAAAGCGCCGCAAATGATAATATTAAGTACCAAACGGAAAACGGAGACTCGTAGGCGCAAAAAAGGAACAAAACACTGCTAGCAACACCTATTCACCGAACTGTTCTCTTGGTATTTTTCTAATAATTTTATGATGCTAGCATTTCAGTTGGTGAGTCGGACCCAAAAACGTAGGAAGGTAGAAGCGGTGCGAGCACATCAACCATGGCAGTATCCAATGACACCCAAGTTATCTTGAATTTTGTATAGTGCGTGGTCACTATACCAAATAGTGACGTGGTGACGTGGTCACTACTGACGTATATAGTGACGTATATACGGCCGTGGTCACTATACAATTATACCAGTTCCCTTTTGTTATCGAGATTTGCGCTATTTTTTTTTTCAAAGTAAAGTAGGCTAATACGAGGGATCATATTAACAATAACACTACCCTTCCACCCGGTACAGGGCGCATTGCGGCACCCCTCCTACATGCCGAAAGCTGCCCGCGCGAACGCACGTTATGAAGTAAGTCTTGTCAATCTTACTGTTGTGCTCCTAATTTTGACAGAATGATTCTCTGGTGAGTGCCGAATGAGGAATCTTTCGAAGTACGGCTGTTTTGTTGGTCTTGATTTTAGCCAACTTTTAGCAAAATGTCAATGGTTTTTAAGCGTGAAAGAACGACGCAGAGTTAGCGTTAGGTTAGTAGGCCATATATTCCACCGCATAACTTGGCAATAGAATAGGGATGGAGGTGTTAATTTTTGCGGCAGTAAAAAGTATACATTCTTCTGCTCATAATTTGCCTTGCACACAGAAACTGCCATTTTTAATACCATTTATTGCGACTCCCTTCGGTTTTATTTCAAGCGGTGCATGATCGAGGGCTCTATAACTTTACACCTCACGAAGGCTTCGGGAAGGGGGGCAGTCAAAGCTTGTGGAACAAAGCTTGTAGAACTTTGTGAAGCTTCTCCACCTCAGCGACTCACAGCGATTCACCCGGCGGCTGCTATCGGTGTTGTGGCTCCTATTAGCGCGATGGATGGCTTTTCTCCACGCATATAAATATTGAGAGGACAGGGTTCACCGGGGAGGTCGATGTCCAGGGTGACCGTTTATTCCAATGCTCAAGCGAGAAACAAGCTAGTACGCACCATAATAATTAGAAATTCAGAGAGTAGGGCGAAATGCTGGAGCACGTTCGCTAATGATTATGGTAATGTACAGATGAGGAGTAAGCACTGAAGGCAGTTTGATGGTCCCACACCAAGAACGACTCCGCCAACCGGTAGCGGTAGATTGACCAAGGATGCTAACAATATTTTCATCCGTTCAACTTCAATAAGATGCAGACATGCCCTCGGCTGTGTTGCGCATGCGCAGTTACATCTTCCTGTGGACTGCGAAGATAGCAGTACCGCTAGTACAGACCACTAATAAAACGGAAGTTTCGAGGTTAGTAAGTTAAAAAGGTTTATGCCTGTAAAGGGAGCGACAATCGTGCAAAGCTTCTGCCTAAGGGGAAGAGCTATGTAGAGGAACTTTTGTACAGCAACTGCCACATTTGCGCTCTTAGTGACGCAGTGGAAGCTCTATTCACGCAATGCCACGTTGTTCACCACAAGAGCTCCTCGTACCACCCGGCAATCAATGGAGTTACCGTGCCATTCAAACACGCCCTGGGAGATATGCTTGCAATGTACGTGTCGCTGTATCAGTATCACTCTAGTTGGGAGATCGTACTCGCGTTCATAACATATGCACATATTACGGCCACGGAGAGAGAGTGACAGGATTTGAGCACACCTGCACACTGGGCCCCATCCTGCCTTGCAACCCTGATTCCAGTGATTTTACGCTGGTTCCACAACTAGCGGAGCACGCCGAAGAATGTCACCAATATGTTCAACAACATGTGGCGAAGACAACCCAGTAGAAGCTGGTCTGACACTTTTCCCGTGTATTTGCCTCTGGCCCGCGGCGATGTAACTCGACCTATCCTGCTTAACCAGACATTTGCAAGGATATGAATTGACGAAACTTATTCTGCCACTATTCTTTCCCCGTTAGCTTGCTTGTGCGCTCAATGTTTTCTCCTTGAAGCTTGTTTCAGTTCAACGGAAAAACGGCGTGAAAAACTGCTTTCCTTTTCGTTTTTAATACGGGGGTGTTTTATACCGGGATCCACCGAGATCTGAAAAAGTTATCTGCGTTTTTGCAGTCGCGCCTTTCCATAGGGGCAATTTCCCGTGCAAGCCGGGTGAACTCCCCAACCGTTGTAGCCCCACAAAACAGCCGAGCTCCAGGCCGGGAAGTCGGTTGTACCTATTTTACCGGTAGGTGCCCGGCGCCAACTTGACAAACGAATGCACATGGTGCCTTCCAAAGCCACGGTGGACGCTGAACTGACCACCGCCTGTTCCAGGACATGCCGCCAGACTCTTTCACCCTCGGCAATGGCACAACACGCCATGATGGCCGCGGGCCCCGCCAGATGGACAAGGGTCAGGGGCCCCTCGCAAGAGTGAAAGCAGCTTTCCTGACGTAAATTCCTCTTTGGTTGGTCCGAAATCGATCAGGGAGGCCTGTACCCACGGAATTACATAAGTAATTGCTTCTTAAATATCAATTTTTGGAGTGCTGCTTGGTACCGTAGGAATGAGCTGGATACCTGTGAAATAAACTAGTTAGGTGATGGTTCGTCGCAAGGGTTTCTGGTAAGGAAATATTTAAACCTCCACAAAAACAGGATTTGATGACCCTTTTGTAATATTATTTGGCGTATTCAAGGGAGGGTTTTGCAGGCTCACTAAAAGAATTCAACTTAAATGGAGGACGACTCAGCGAGAAACGGAACGGGAGGTCATAGGTGTAACATTAAGGGTCAAGAAGGAGCGGAGTGGGCGAGGGAACAAACGCGTGTTAAGGTCATATTTGTAGGAATTAGGAAGAAGAAATTGGTGTGGGGAGGGCGTGTAATGTGAAGGCAAGGAAACCATTTGTCATTAAGGGTAACAGAGTGGCTCCCTAGAGAAGGCAAACATAGCTGGGGACAGCAGAAAGTTAGGTGGGCAGATGAGATCAAGAAGTTTGCGAGGATAAATTGGTCGCAGTTAGTACAGGACCGGGATAATTGGAGATCTATGGGAGAGGCCGTTGTCCTGCAGTGGGCGTAGATATTATGGTGTGATATTGAGTTGGAAACCCCCATAGCGGGAAAGGCCTCGGTCTTTTTTTTATAGGTTTAACATCTTTATGCGCAAGCATTCTATGGCGACTTTCCCCAGAACCCCGTCCGTCCGTCCGTACACCCGCCCGTCAGTAACGTCTGACACGACGTGCTCTTGTTAGATACATTACGAAATAAATTGTTCAAAAAATGCCCTTGCACATTTTATAGTACAGGCTAACCGCTGATATCCTAAAACGCCGTCCTATAAGGGCCTATAACGGAGGGCCACAAAGGCGAGGATACGTCCCCGTGCGTGGGCTTGGAGGCAAGCAGTGAAATTCACATACAGATATTTGAGAATGTATACTCCATGGTTCCTGCTGTTGTTGAAGACTATTTAAACTGGGCACACAAATAACGACAATGGTCTGTTCGGTGTCCATTTGACTCGGAACGTTCTGGCGTTACCATATGACGCACATCCTGCAAAGCCTGAAGCGAGTCGCACCCGAGTGCGCTGCGTTGGGGTGGCGTTCTGCTGAAGATTGCGTAAGAGCCGCGGGCCACGTGACGCGTGCCGTCACTTCTTATGCAGTCCTCAAGAGTTGCTAATACATACCCACCACGGTAGGTGAAATCTAGACAGCCAACTTGCGGTGTGGAAACTAAAAAACGCAGCAATGCCAGCAATGTAAAGAACATTCGTTTATTGGTACTTAAACCTGCTTTCCCAAAACCCGCAGGCCGTCGTAGTAAATGTGCATCCAAGATCTTCAATCATGAGTAGCGCACTGAAAAATAAAAACGTTCGGATATTGTATTATTGTACATAACAAATTAAGGAGGTGAAGAGCACATAGAGGAAAGAATGCCAATCCAGCATTGCTATTCAAAATTAATAGGCAGCAAATTGCGACCTATGCGTCTACCTAGCGATCAAAAGGCTACAATGGCCGAAATCAGCCAGAAGACGGCCTTCTATGCCTCAGCCTATCAACGCACTTGTAGCCTGTTGGTTCTGTAGTAAAACATTAGTATGTGATACAAACATGTCGAACCGTGCTCGGGTTAAATTAATAGATATAATTTAAAGTTACACGCCCCTTTATGAAGTACAGGCCACTTAATAATCTTTTTCATCGAGTGGCTGTTGTTTTTTACAAAGAAGCCAAATAAAGCATGCCCCGTTGCACAACGCTCTGGTTGTTGATCTATCAAGCCACGTGGTTTCAAAACAGTGGCCCGACGCCGTAACGTCTTCATGATTACACCAGAGCATATGCATTTTAACAAGACGAGCTTGCAAGTAGGTTTAGTAGATCCCTGTACTAACAGCAAAAATATGAAGATTGCTTCGGTGCTTCCCACTGAGTGATTGGATGCGTCTTGTACTACGTACTTGCGTGCCACAACGTTTGAAATTGTAATTTTGTGGAAGCATACCTAGCCTTTCTATTTTACTGTATTGCCTCGTAAAAGCGATCAGGCCTGATCTGTACGTTGGAGGGAGTAGTGCCGTATTCCCTCAGCATACGAGAGTCGTTCAAACGACAGCAGGTCAAATGTCGCTCTCTCGGGGGGAATGTGCACTTAAAAAATGACAACACTGCCCAACTCTCTCACCTTCTTTTCGGTATAAGAACAGGGAACGACGACAGAGAGCTAGCCAGGTTGCAACCTTTCATTGCGGGTACGCGTTCTCGAATAGGCGCAGCTTCTGTATCGCTGTTGTATTTTTACACAACTGGGTCACAAAAAGAAATACGTTCTCTTGTTTTGAGGCCCCAGATAGTTTAATACCAAAATGCTATACGACCGACTGATCGACCCAGAAAAGGTGTTTTTAAAGCGAAAGCGTTCGTGGTGGGATCGATGGCGTTTTGCCAAAACCTATTGCTTTTCTCCATAGACCCACTGGCGGACCGGAAAGCTCTGATAACATCTCTGTACATACGTGTGGGCTTGAAACTGGGCTTGTATGGTGTCAAAAGGGTTGTGCGAAAATTGTGAACTGAGGACGGTGACAGATAGTACAATGCAAGCCTCGATAATGCCGAAGGAGTAAAATATTATACCTTTATTTCATAACCCACGTGTGCCGGTATACATTCAGTGAGTTAGTGGATGGGTTTACTTAGTCGCATCGGTACGCACTCCGTCTGCGATTTAAGCATTTGAACTTTTGACCATCGATTAGATGCACTTTCAGCGAAGGTTGGAAGCTTCCTCGTTCCTCTGATCCTTCCTTAGTAGGGGTAGTTAAATGTTTTAATAATGATCGTTAACTGTACAAAATACGGATTTCAAGACATGCCCCCCTCCCTGGAAACAAAAGGGCTCACGCCGCTGCACGCGAAATCATTTTCCAAGCATCCCCGTTCATAATTGACGGGTCGGCAGTACAGTCCCCTCAATCGAACTAGTTAGACTAAATTATCTGCCTTCACTATCATTCACCTCTCCTTAAGGATCATGAGGGTACCCCTTGGTGCCGACTCTGTACCCAAATATGCTTTAACATCCGCATTCTGTGCCGCATTTCTTCCACCCAATACCCCTACAACTGCCTTTCTTGCCAGACTCCCTGCACAAACCACCTACGTAGGAATTCAACACCCCTTCCTTCCACGTCATCGGAGCAGTGGGAGTGCGAACTGATAAGTTCAATGCCTGAAGTTCAAGAACATTTGGTCTCATTGACCCCAGCAGCGTGAAAGCTCGCGGCTTTCCGGAAAGAACAAGGGTCACTCACCTGTCGTTTTTTGAAGGTTATTTTTACCCGGCTTCATTAATCATTTTACTCAGTCACTTACTTTCTCCATACTTTCTTCATAGGATGATATGAAACTGTCTGGTAGCGCAGGTGTTTTTGCTAGTGTTGCGGAAAGCTATATATTAAGATTGCTAGACGTAATACGTGTGTGTTTTGGGTCCGAGTTCTGCCGGTTAGTGACTGATCTTATTCATTTTAGAAGCATCTCTTTCCCTCCCCGCCAAAATTGGTTTACGTTCGTTAACTGCTCAAAGAAAACAAAGTGTTTTAAATTTTATGCGGCCTTTTCATTCACGAACAGCTGCTACCGACTAGGATATACGAATTAGTCACGCAGTTATGGGGAAGCATCATGGTTTCCCCTAGCGACGCCCATTAAATACTTGTTTACGGCAAAATCGCGCGGCGCCCTCTTCATCGCCTTCCCTTCTTTTCCTTATTTCACTATGACAGCACAGACATTTCGTAACTCCCTAGTGAGCAGACAAACCTGTATTACCCTAGCTTCACGGTATGACATTACAAAAACCGCCTGATAGAGGCCAAGTATAGCAAGCGTAAGTCAATATTTTCGCCTTCGAAGCACGTAAAAAAACTCAATCGCCGGAAGGTAACTTTTTCTCCTCTGGGAATTCTTTGGAGTATACCTAAATCCACTCGGAAGCTGTGCTCCACGTGAACAGGCTTAGATAGTTGCTGGATCGCTAGGCACTCACCGCACTAGATGGGCTCGGTTCCTGTTATTGCTTATTTTCCTCACCTGGAAGTGAGAGCTGGCGTTTTTGGTAGCGGGGGTAACTAAGCGCTTTTGCGTTGAAAAAAGCGCGGCTATTTCTAATACACTGCGATAAACACGAGCACACGCAGGTATACATGCTAGAAAGTCGGCAAACATGCTCCACTCTTGCAAAATGAGCAAGACCAGGCAATATTGCCGCTAAGTCCACTCATACTGGAGCCGAAGATGAGTGTAGAAGGACTGTGTTAGGAAAGCATTATTTACAGCCTGCTGGCTGCGTCCGATCTCTCCGTAAGGAATTTAGCATTAGGTATGGTTCTGTGTGAGTATTTACACAGAAGGTGGAATACTGACCACATTTGCAAGTGCATTTGTTGACGGTAATGTTACAACTGAGTGAGAATCCTCTTGGACACTTGCGGCCGAGAAACTGTTCGCAGGTATTTCTGTCATTCACTGAAGGGAAGAAAAAACGATCTCCAGTAAGAGAGCACCCTTTCACGAAAGATTTTAATTACCGATATTGGCATGGCAGTGCATGGAAGATGAAAAAACAAGACCATATGAGTGTTTTACGTGTAGGGCAACTTGAAAGGGCCAAAATAGAACTCCCAAGAAGAGCAACAAGGCAAACGGAACCCGTAAGACGATGCTGGCAATATCGAAGCTCATCTACAAAATCGAAACACGTCGTACTAACATTACGGAGCTATGCAAGGGCTTCACAAAGAATATTTAGTGTGCGTCGTTTTAAAGAGCTGTTGTGAACCTGTAGGAGCAGGATCAATTGTACTGCCAAATAAGAGCATTAGGTAATAATACTCGGCGCGCCCTGTAAAACGTCAACCTTTAGGGAAACAATTTTAGGTCAAACGGGTTTAAAATGAGGTCCGCTGGGGTACTGATTTTAGGAGTTGACTCACGCAGCAAGCGAGCAGAACGGACTGTGAATGTATACTGGCGGGAAGCTGGAGCACGAGTGAAAGTAATTTATTGTGGCTCCCGTTCTTTTCATTTCTTTTAACACCGGTGGTACGTGCTCTTTGCTGCAGAGAAGGGAAAAAAATACCGACAATTGAACACAACTGGAAAATGAAAGAGGTTTACCGCAGCTGCAGCGGCAGTGATCGGTTCCTACGAAGCAGGCGACTTTGCTTGCCTGAATGCAGTAGATTTCAGGGCATGGAGGCTCTCCTGAATGTGAACGGGAAAAATGTCATCAGGAAGCTTTTCCCGACCGCATTAGTGCATAATTTGAGGTTCCCAATAACACAAGTAGATGACAAGGTATACCCTTAAGCCCGCGGATATACATGGTATATAACCCGTATATGGTTGCTTAGAAAAGTTTTTTTTTTAATTTCGTGTTATTCAGAGCTGTCTTCTAAACATTATTGTATTTTTCATCATTGTGTTATGGTATCTGTCGGAAAGCTACTATGCTAAGCGATACGACTCAATCGTTAATTTTTCGTGTTGCTTAGCATACACGCTAGAAGGTAACTCTGCCAGGTTGCTTCAGAGCCATGTTACCACATAAAACTTAGCGGAGATTCAAAAAACATATCCAGGTTTTCATGCGAAATCCTTATTCGTGGGAGTGCTGCGTTGTGCCTAAATTCTAATGCACTCCCCGTAGGACCAGTTGGTCACTCAAACAGCTCTGATAAGACCTCGCTCGGGACGCCCAGCGTGTTTGAAACTGGGCTTCCGTAGTATCAAAACGGTTGCTTCACAATTCCTAAAAAGGAACGGTTGTAGCCAAGACAAAATCCGCATCGGTTATGAATCAGGGCTGCAGTAGCGTCTTTATCTTGTAAAGCACGCATCGGTATGCATTTAGGCCTTCAGTAGATACGTTTTCTCAGTGTGCGCAAGATCGTCTAATGAGTTCACTTGTCGTTTCCTAATAGCGTCTTTGATGGTTTAACGATTTACTGGACACAATTTCAGCGACGGTAACACGTACTTTTGGCGAAACTTTTCAGGGAATTTTGACGAGTTTTGATGTGAGAAACTTTTGCGGTTCTCTCAACTTTCTTCGGGAAGGGACGATAAGGCGTTTATGATTATGGATACAGAGAAAACCAGGGTCCTCTCTAAGGGTGTTTCACAACTATACATCAGTTGCTTACTGTCATAATTTTATTACATTTAAAAAGCACAAATCTTGCTATTGTCTGACATTCATTTGCTAATAGCACAGTAGTGGGAAAACGCGAGAAACCTTGCTGTAGCATGGCAGATAATGCCAAAGTGCAATATAGTTTGTCAACGTCTTGCATCCGTCCATTTTCTTATCAGTGGAAGAGACGTACACGTCTTGCCCGGTGTTTTTTGCGCTGTTCGAAAAAAAAAAGAGTTGGAATACACAGGCTTTGCATATAATATGCACTTGAGACGTGTGTGGTCCCACTCCAGCAAAGCAAACCATTCGATAATCGATTCGCTATATTGTACGGCAGCACGGGGATATTTAGGCTGCATAATTGTTGGCATGCAAATGCATAAAAACTTCACAGGTTCGGGGAGGGGATTAGCTGGACAAAATACATAAAGACTTGCCTGAAACAGAAATGGCGAGAAGTACCAGGAGCAGGAAATCCGTGGCTAGGATGGATCCCTTCATGATCAACTGAAATGACAAATATTAGCCACAGCAGGAATTTGTAAAATGCGATTAAGCTACTTTTCATTTCGTAGATCATCTAGACAAGCCCACTCGTTGATGGAGCGAAGCATCATTGAACCACGCATAGCTCTTAAAAATGTAGAAAAATAGAAACCACTCCTATGTAGGAAGAAATGGGCAAAGTACTCAACACATTTTTACGCAACCATTGCTCGACTTGGCAAAAAAATAAAAATAAAACGCACTCTTGAGGGGGCTTGGACGCAGACCATCACAACCGGAAAGTCATAAAATTCCTGTGAAATCCAACCGAGCCATGTAATTCGAGAGGCGGGTCATCTTGAGGAGTTGGTCAGAAGATTGTAGATACCTTTAAAGTACAACCAGCTGAAGAAAGCTCGTGCTTTCTCGTCTTTATCGTATGAAAAACAGAGGACACAACCGGAGTGCCTCACAGATAACAAACGATTGACCGCGATGTGAGATATTTGCCACTTTTGCTAAGTTCCGACTTTGAGCTGAAGATGTGCGCCAGTATGCTGCAAGGGGAGATGTTTATGTTGCTACTTGAGCTTGTTTGACGGCTACGAACGTTGTACGTCCAGTTTTCCTGGTCTTTCAACAAATCGCAGTAACTTCTGTTGGAGTCACTTGCAGCAAACCCGGTAGAATGTAGAATACCCTGAATACGAAGGTATTCCCTCTAAGTAAACCTTTTTAGTACAAAGGTCGCAGTCAGTACAGCAGCTTGGATTTGATTGTAGTACACAAACTGAGGATTTCACCTAATGTGTGCCGAAAGTCGGCCTCCGTATAGCACTCGTCACAAACTTGACCCAAATGCTGGCATGACCTTCAGGAGCTAAGCAAGCAATCTGCACAGAACTTAGACTGGTGCACACGTCAGCAGGTTAACTTACCTCGACAGGAATGGTGTGGTTTCCAGGGGACCCAGGGCAATGTATGAGCAGTGGCCGTGTTAAAGAAACGCTGCGGTTGAGGGTCTGATAGGCGCCTGTTTCGCGGAGTGCGTTTAAATACTCTCCGCCGTGTTCTTGCACCCACCCTTCGAGAAGCTGGCGCCTAACCGGAATGCCAGTTCCTCCCTCAGTGGTAAAGCAATCGTACTTTGCCCCTGGCGGGCAAGAGCACAACAGGAAAAAGCCGCCATGGGCTCTTGCAATCAACTGTGGCAAGTAGCTTCTTCCGTATGCGGCGGACGTTGCAATTTAAAGAAACTGCTTGAAGAGGAAACGAAAAAGATAAATTATGCCGAAAATAAATTTTAACAAGCAGAAGTTATTTCAAAAATGACGGAAAACAAATTCACCAATTCACCAGGTATAGTTGCCAAACAGAAGACAAGCGGTCATGTGCATCCCCGGGTTTCTTTACTTTAAATGTACAAGCATCACAATTGTTGATTGATTAATTCATTGTAGGGTTTAACGCACCGACGCAACGCAGGCGATGAGGAAAGACATAGTAGAGGGCTCCGGATTAATTTTGACCACCTGGAGATCTTTAACGTGCGCCCAAATCTCTTACACAGGGGCGTTTTCTTTTCGTCTCCTCACAATTGTTGGCGCAGAGTAAAGGTACCAGTCACGTGCCACGCGCTACCCTTTGACACATTTTTGGAGGGCGCGGTGCCTTACAAGGCCAGGCAAGATAAGACGGTGTACACAATTTGTAATTGCTTGAAATGCATAGCATACTTTCCACAGTTTCCCCACACACAGGACTCTGCAACGCAATGCATTTGCACAAAAAGGCAAAATTTGTGTAAGTAATAGCACGTTTAATCGTTTTAATAGACCGAATGGAGACAGTTGGTGGAACCGATATTTGAAAAACCAAGAATTAACAAGAATAGAAAGGACAAAAATTTTCCGAAAAACTAACTGACGGTACACAAAATACGCGTCCTGTCATCCCTTACAATAGGCGAAGACTAAACGAAAAAAAAAAGAATGTTGTAAATACGATTCAAAATAACAAAAATGGGTAAAACGTTTAACGTCCACCATTTCCACAAAAATGCCGAAATGGGGGAAGTAGCGCAACTGATCGTTGTACTAGCATAAACGGGCACATTTTTTTGGACACAGAATCAAAATCCAAAATATCAAAAAATCGGAAAAAATAACAATTTTACAAAAACGAATAAAATGAAATAAAAATATCTGACGGTTGCAACACAACCCTTTCAACCCTGATTTTTTTCTTTCTGCCCAAAGGAGTTTGTCAGTGCTCTCTTTAATATTTCGACCCTATCAGCGTAAAAACAAAAAATCGAGCTTCTGACGCAAGTTATTAGTGATTTACAAGCATGGTGTTCAATTGGGTCATGAGGCAATAAAACTTCAGATTCCAGCAGGATATTTTTGGTTTCCTACGCAAATTTTGGAAGGTACTTAGCCAACATAGAAAAGTACAGCGGGTACTGCCACCATTTTAATATGTGGAGCTAGGACTTCGGTTCTTGTCGTCACCCTGACGTCACCCTGGTCTTCGGTGCAATGCCTTTCTCTTTCTACCGTTCAGCTGCAGCACAAAAACGAACAATGATGATATCTATAGAACGAGGCATCACAAAAGAAATTGTTTCCAAGAAAAGTAGAAGTTTTGGTTTTGTTCTCACATTGGAAAGCAATTTTGGGCAGGTACATACGATACAACGACTCAACGGCAAAGGGATAATGGGAACTTTAAGAACAGCGCGATTCTGCACTTCTCTCGGTCACGGCACAAAGCTGCTGCGTGTGAAGAAAAGATTGCGCGATTAGCGATCGCACGCAGCGCGCACTACTTTGACGTTATCCCCCCCACCGCGTTACCTCTGCCCGAGCATGTTGTTGTAAATCGTGTCAGCTGCTCTTGTTTCTTCAGGTACACAACTGGGGTGATAGCGGCTGCTAACTTAATGAAGGTGAAGGAAAAGTGAGCCGGGAAGAAGAAAGAGTTGAAGAGCTCGAGATTTAGGCCAAGGCTTGACGTTTGCAGCTCGTTTATGGGCACAAGTTTGCCTGTGTAAATACACGATTCTGTGGGGAGTATTGTTTGTACCACGAAAATAAATAAATAAATAAATAAATCAAACAATTAACTCAGCAGTTTTCACTGGATGGTGCCCGCACACGAATGGGTCTTCCATGTCGTTACAACAACAACGGTAAGAAGTGATATCTCGAGATTTAGCGTCACGCGTGTAATCCTCGAAATGCCAAACAAGTTCCAGATGGTAAAGAAGCTTTTGCTACAAACGCGTCAAATGGAGTGCTAGGCTTGCTTCATAATACGGAACACAGGGGCAAACGAATGGAAGGGAAGTCCTATAACAGCTCTACCTCTCCGAAACTAGGGCAAATGTTGATGTTCGTAATCCAAATGTTAAGCGGTTGGCAATTTTACCAGGGGCTACTAGGAAGTCGAATGCCCTGTCAGTAAAAGCAAGTAAGCGGTACAGACAAGTTCCAATGAAGGTAATTTTGCTGAACAACGCAGAAACAGAATACTATATTCTGCTTGCGGTACCAGCCCCGCTGTGCGCGGTGGTATCGCAAATCCAGCACAGATAATGATGATGACATCTTTAAACATAGGTGATGATGCATAATATCTTTATACGTTTTACAAGCAGTAGGGACAACAGTCTCATTGGAGTAGGAACAGGTGTGTCACTCAGCCAACTCAAGAAACAGGAGAAAAAAAAAATTGTCGTGGGGAGAATATAGCACCTCGATGAGATCTTTCTCGTTGACGAGCGAAATCAACCCTGATTGTACCTGTGAGGTCATCAAAAGCGCAACAGTGGCGTCTCGCAATCACTGTACTCCTAATTATATATATATATATAATATATATATATATATATATATATATACAATCCAGGGAGTAGTAGAACTTTGAAGATGGTAGAAAACACAGAGAAACAAAAACTTCGAACAAGGTAAAAGCACGATTGTGGCCTACGTTTCAGGCACAGAGAACTTGCTTTCCTCAGGGAACAAGAGAACGTTGCTTTCCTGAGGAAAGCAAGTTTCGTTGCTGAAACGTAGGCCACAATGGTGCTTTTACCTTGTTCGAAGTTTTCTTCTCTTGTATATATATATATATATATATATATATATATATATATAGTAGTATAAGTAAAGAGTCGGATACCAGCAAGAACAATACCAAACAGGTTTACTTACGTAGCGGCAACGGGACTTGCCTTCATCAGAGTAAAGTTACATGATTTTGCTGTCGCAAACATTTTGAACACATTTCTTTATAGGTTTGCAGAAAACTGTGAGAAGGAGCGGAAAATGTTTCGGAAATGGAGAGTGTGCATACAGTCGGGCTACGCCTATGTTACAACAAGAACAAAAAACAACAAAAAAAAGGGGGGGGAGGGAGCGAGAGAGAGAAAAAGGGGTCGTGTTAACAATGCAGCATTCAAGGTTATACCATGACGGGTCAAACGTATGCCGCGCGGGCTGCAAGTTCAGACAATGGGGGAAACTACACAACCGCGGTTTGAAAAGAAAGGGAAGACTATACAGTAAGGTATTCAGTGGCTGGGGAGATTGGTTGGGGGGGAAGCGAAGATGGGTGTGCCTCCGCGGATGAAGAGAATAGATAGGGGGCACAAAAGAGCATTTCACAGAAGCTAGCAACTGAACAGGCAATAGGTAGGGTCACAAAAGGTTAAACATGAATAGATCACAAAGAGTTAAACATTCTTAAACGATCTGGTTTTGTGGACGGTACCAGCAGCGCAGAAGAACTTCATTCAGCAGTGTTGAGAGGAACGTTTTTCCACAGTGAGTAAGAAGAATGACGGGAGGGCCATGTCGCAAGAACATATCCTTTATAAAGAAATGAGCCAGTCCTGTAGCGGAGCCGCACTAAGCGGGGCAGTTGCGACGTATCTACTCAAGTGGTCGACCGCAGTGGCGATCCAACGGTTACCTGCCGATGTCAAGGCAAATGGCCCGCACCAGGCGGGTGCCACTACGTGGAAAAGAGCGGCTGTGACAGGTCTTCAGGCACCCTTTTTTATGTTTTCGGTGCTGGCAAGCAGCACAAGATGCACCATACTTGGCGACAATTGTGGCGGGGACATGCCAGAAGACGCGGCTGTTGACGCGGTCCTACGTTTTTGAAATGACATATGGCCAGTGGTGGTGGCCTTCTGGAAAGCTACTAAGATCTCTTTTCGAAGCAAACGTGGAATCACAGGAACCCATCGGTCACCGGTAGGATTGTAATTATAGTATTACAGAGTGCAATTCAGAAGACAAAATTTTTTCCTGCTTTGGACGACAGCGGCTGTTCGAAGATTGAGCCAAGCCGCCGATGTCATTGATGAGGTCTCCGCAGTACGGGTCGGCGCGTAGCAGAGAGATCAGGTCTTCCGGCAAGTTGTATGCAACGGTATTCACAGGTGCAATTGGCAAAACTAGATACGTAAAACTTGGATGCTCATCATCTGGCTGTGGCCACAGCTGACAGTGAGAAAGAGGGTTTACTTCTATATGTTTTCCTCTATAATTTATAGGTCAGAGTAAAACCATACTGCGTTGAAGAAAAGATTGCGTGATTAGCGATCGCACGCAGCGCGCACTACTTTGACGTTATCCCCCCACCGCGTTACCTCTGCCGAGCATGTTGTTGTAAATCGTGTCAGCCTCCCCCTGCTCTCGTTTTAAATACACAACTGGGGTGATAGCAGCTGCTAACTTATGAAGGTGAAGAAAGTGAGCCGGAGAAGAAGAAAAAGTTGAAGAGCTGAGATTTAGGCCAAGGCTTGACGTTGCAGCTCTTTTATGGGCAAAATTTTGCCTGTGTAAATCAAAATTTTGTGGGGGGAAATACAGTTTCTGTTGGGAGTATTTTTTTCGTGACAATAAATAAATAAATAAAAAGAAAAAAAATAAATAAATAAATAAAAAATAAAAAAAAAAAATAAATAAATAAATAAATAAATAAATAAAAAAAGCAAACAAGAACTCAGCAGTTTTCATGGATGGCGCCGCAAACGAATGGGTCTTCCATGTCTTTACAAAAAAAAACGGTAAAAAGTGATATCTCGAGATTTAGCTTTACGCGTGAAATCCGAAATGCAAACAAGTTGCAGATGGAAAAGGGAGCTTTTGCTACAAACGTGTTAAAATGGAGGCTAGGCTGCTTCATAATAAGGAACCCAGGGGCAACGAATGGAACGGAAGTCCTATAGCAGCTCTACCTCTCCGAAACTCGGGCAAATGTTGTTGTTCGTAACCCAAATGTTAAGCGGTTGGCAATTTTACCGGGGGCTACTAGGAAGTCGAATTCCCTGTCAGTAAAAAGCAAGTAAGCGGTACAGACAAGTTCCAAACGAAGGTTAATTTTGCTGAACAACGCAGAAACAGAATAATATATTCTGCTTGCGGTACCAGCCCCGCACAGCGGGGCTGGTACCGCAAACCCAGCACAGATAATGATGATGCCATCTATTAAGCATAGGTGATGATGCATAATATCTTTAAAAGTTTTCCAAGCACAGGGACAACATTTCCATTGCATTAGGAACAGGTTTTTCCCACTCACCCAAACTCAAGATGCGGGAGAAAAAAAAACGGTCGTGGGGGAATATAGCACCTCGATGAGATCTTTCTCGTTGACGAGCGAAATCAATCCTGTTTTGACCTGTGGGGTTTATCAAACAAAAGCGCAACGGTGGCGTCTCGCAATCCATTTGTATTAAAATTATATATACGAAATTTCCACTAAAATTATTATATAAAATATATTTTAAATATGGGGGTTGTAAAACCGGGAACCAAAAACCCAAACCCGAAAAGGAACCGAAACGGTTTTTTTTCCCGGGAAAATAAACCCGGGAACCCAAACCCGGGTTATTTTTGGGCACGCTAAACCCCAAACCCGGGAACTGAAAAAAAAAAATAACGGTTACCGGTTCACCCCAAAACGGTTCGACCCCCCTTTTGTTGATATTGCACATCAATGAAATTAGGCCTTTTTTTTTTCCCCGTACCATCAACTTCGTATTGCTCGGACTTTCCCCTCCAGAAAATTTGAACACTTCAGCCTTTATAAACAACAGGGGAAAAGGAATGAGCCCCAAATAAAGCTTGGTCTGTTGCTGCTGGAGGCCCCGAGCGAAGTCCCAAGCTGACCAAAGAAATGTCATTCTCGGCAGCTTGCAGGTGATATAAAACGACTTTCCCCTTTCCCCTAGCTGCGACTTCATTGGAGAAATCAGGCTGCAGGGTGCTCCACTGCGCAACAGCGAAAGCACCCCCGATGGGGTGCAAACTTTTGCTTTTCAAAAATTTGTTTAAAAGGTCCGACCCCTGAAAAAATTTTTTAATACTTGACAAGGTGCCCCGCAGGAGCTGTCAGTGGCTAAGCTTTTTGCTAAGCCGTTTGCCCAACTCGCTACTTTGCTTCTACTGCTACTCGTTCCGAGGGGGTACTGCTGTGGACAAATTTAAAAAGAGCGTCTACCCAAAAAGTCCCATCTCATGCTCCCGTGTCAAATTTCCCTTTCATTTTGTAACAGCAAAACCCCTGTTATAGGATTCCGCATGTAGCACACGGAACGATGGTAGGGGTTCAGGCGGTAAAATGACATACTGATTGTAATGCACACTTCGGTATCGAAAAAGGGAAATTGCAGTGGTCAGAGCAATAATGCATTTACTGAGCTTTAACTAAACCCTTACTTTTAAAAAAAGTGTGGCAAAACACATTCGAAAAGGGGTGACAGCTAACAAATTTTCAGGGTGACCAAAAAATTATAATTCATTGGTAGTATTTATGTCCCTGTTGTGGGAATTTTTCTGTTTTGTTACAAATATAAAAAATGTGCCCAGTTTTTTTAAGCGCTGGTATTTGAACACGCCCGTACGCAGGGCTAAATTTTAAAGGGCCCCAAGGTTAGGTGATGGGCGATTGCATAGCGACAATTTCGATTTCAAAAAAAAGGAAAGGACAGAAAATATATCCCACCATATTCTCTTGGCGTTGGCTTTATGAATAGTTGCTAGGACAACATAAAGTCTGAGCGATAAAGAAGGTGGTAAATCGTCGCCACTTCATGTGTTTTTCTAATATCTCCTAATTGTTTAAAGTTTCCTTTGCAATTGCGCCACGGGCCCTTGGGGAACAGCCCCCATTTTGAATTTTTTGTTTGTGTTTTGATTTGACGGTCGTTTTTTAAAATAGGAAATGTTTTTTTTTTCTAATTTTAGTGATAATTCAACTAATCGAAACCCGGGTTTGCGAAACCCGGGTTTAAGCTCCCCGAACCGGTTCGCGACCGGTTCCCCGGGGACGGGTTGTTGTTCGAACCGGGAACGAACCGGAACGAAAAATTTTTTCACCCGACCCCGAACGTAACGAAACCCGGGATTTTTTTTGGTTCGAAAACCCCCAAAATATATATATAAAATATTATATATTATATATTATATATAAAAATTATTGCAAGGCGGTTTAGTCACTAAAACGGTGGGAAAAAGGGGAGGGAATCCGCAAAAGTCTGTTCCCGGTGACCGAATCGGTCCACAGGTGTGGATCGGTGCACTAGCACACGGACGCACAGGGAAAATGATAGCTGGGGGGCTTCCGGCGTATATCCCAGAGGGTTGGCCGATCGAGGTCCGTTGATCCTTTTACATCTGCCATTACAATTACCCCCCGGCGAAGAGGAGCCACCCTGGCGACCTATGGCGAGTGCAGTACAATAGGATCGTAAAAGGCCTTTAGGCGAGAGACGTGGAAAGTTTCGCGGCCGCGACGGCGAAGGTCATCCGATGGCGTCAGTGGTTTACAACATAGTTTACAGGGGAGGGAGAATTGACGACAGGGAGGGGCCGTGGTATTTAAAAAGGAGCTTGGGGGAGAGACCAGGAAATGGAAGATGGTATCCACAGCCAAACGAGATCGCCAGCACGGTAAGAAGTTGATGAGTGCTCCTGGTCATGACGGTGCTTCTGTTGAGCTTGGTCGTTCGACGTAAACGAATCTGCGAGCAGGCGGCACTCTTCGGCGTGGCGCGTTGCGTCGGTAAGAAGATGGCATTCGGACGCCCCTCAGGGCTGTAGGGAAGGATGGTATCCATTTTACACGATGGCTCTGTCCGTGTAGCAAAAAGAACGGCAAAAATCCTGTAGTGGTCTGCACAGCCGTTTATAAGCGAATTTTTCAAACGGTAGCACGGAGTTCAGTTCGAATGGTCATGTCGCCGAGCGTGCGGGTTGAATCTTTTTGCCAGCCATTCGTTTGGGGGTGGTTTAAGGGGGATGTGGTGCGGTGCACAATTTTGCATTCGCCGAGGAGCGGGTTTAATGGCCTGAGACAGGAATACATGCCCCTTTTCTCTGAGGAGTTCCCGTTGGGGCACCATGGCGTAGGACGAGGGAGTGAGAATGAATGCACCAACCTCACGTGCCGTGGAAGCGGCAAGCGCTGCTGTTTCGACATAGCGCGTGAGGTAATCTACTGCCACAATTATCCAACGGTTACCAGAAGAAGTGTATGGAAGAGGGCCGTATAATTTAGTGCCAACACGTCATACGGGCGAACGGGGCACGGGATCAGGTGACACACCCTCTTTTGAAACAACGTGGGGCCCCGAATAGTCAACTTGCGCGCACAAAAACTACACTTCTTTACGTTAAGTTGGAGGCCGGCAGCGGTGAGACACGTCGGATCTGGTGGAGACGAGTTAGATGTGTGGCGAAATGGGGAGAGAATATGACGACGTCATCAAAGTAAGAAATACATATATCCATTAGAGACCACGCAAGATGTTATCCATCATTCTCTCAAATGTGGCAGGTGTGTTACATAATCCAAATGGCATGACGTTGAATTCATATAAACCATCCGGGGTAACAAAGGCGGTCTTTGGGCGGTCCGTTTCAGCAACTGGCAGTTGCCAGTATCCAGAGCGCAAAGGAAGGGCCGAGAAGAATTCGGCACCGTGTAAACAATCGAGTGCGTCGTCGATGCGAGGAAGTGGATAAACGTCCTTGCGGGTAATTTTTTTAGGTGGTGGTAGTCAACACAGAACAGTAAAGATCCATTTTTTTTCCCTTTACGAAACCACGGGCCACGACCATGGGCTTTGGGACGGCCAAATGACGGCGTGCTGTAGCATGTCATCGGCGTATTCACTAATAACACCCCGTTCCGGCCCCGACACACGGTGGGGTCGCTGTCGCAAAAGGAAATGTGATCGCCTGTGTCGATGTGATGGGCGACGGTTGACGTTTTACCCAAAGGAGCGTGTGCATAGTCAATGAAGAAAGGAACTTGTGAAGAAGGGTGAGAAGCTGCATGCACTGTGTGGGATCCAAATCGGCGTCGAGGGACTTCTTAAACACGTCGGTGGACAGTGAAGCGTCGATATGAAGGGACGAGTCTAGGGCAGTGAGCGAAAGCGCAGTCGGATCATTGCAAAGTCGAAGCTGCTGATGGAGCGCATAGGTTCAAGATGGCCAATTGACTCTCCATTGAGCAGGCTGACAGAACGGTGGGTTTGATTAGAGAGAAACATTCTCACACGCCCCGCTTGCACTGTAGAACGGCGAATGGGAGTGGCAACTCCTTCCGGCGAACAAAAAGATCGGATGGTGTGAATAGGACTGGTCCATCGGGTACGAGCGCACTAGCAATGTCAACCATTACGTAACTTAGCGTGGAATATCAACGTCTCTCCTCCACAGTAATCTTCCATTCACGAAAACAATTCTCAGACAGCGGCGGATCTGTCTGCGAACCCAGGCAGCCAGGACTGTTCGGCCTAAAACAGGCCGGTGTACTTTGGCCGGTGATTTTCTGTCCGGCCTTTTTCCGGCAGCCATGTTCGGCCCATGTCCAAATGTGGGCCTTTTGGCCGTATACGGCCGTACTCCCATGCTGTCCAACTGCCAGTGTCCGCCGGCCAGTCGACCGGCTTACGGTCATACGGCCAGATTCCAGCCGTAGGGCTCCGGCCATTCCAAAGCCACCCGTGTACGGCCGAAGTACGGCCGCCGGAGGGCGGCCGAGTTGCGGTCGTCGGACTCCAGCCGGGCTACATCTACCAGAAATACGGCCGTGCTACGGGCATTGGAGTTCAGCCCCAGTATGTTAACTGTACTGAAGCCGGTGGACGACCACTGCATGCAGCGCAAGCAGATGACTCTATCGCGCTGTGCAGCAGCACAAACCCACCATTTTCGGTCCACTGCACCCACATCAAAATGAGCCGCGCGCAACCACCCGTCAAGCTTTCAGCGCAGCCTTGCTTAATTACCAGCGTCAGTTGACAGCAAAATTCATTTATTAAACAGTGCTCACAAATTGTCGTTCCTTTAATTGCTGTGCCTCATTTTACTGCCGAACACAGAAAATATTCAGTTCTTTGTAGAGCTTGATTAGATGTATTGTCCAGGTCCCCGATATCCTCTGTGGGGCGGCTTACCTGTAATAAACGGGGAAAGAGGATGGGGGGGGGGGGGGGGGGGGGGGGGCGGAGGGCGCATACTTTAGTGGGTTGAATTTCAGAGAGATAAATTGCGCCGCTGTTAGCCAATTTCTCAGTGCAATATTCCGGAACACTTTCATGCTATGACTACATAAACTATTTTTATAACAGTTGCTTGACCAATTTTGATGTATATAAAACGGGCGTGAATGCCTTTACGAAGCGTTTTGGTTCTCAACTAAACACTCAGGAGCATTTAATATAACTCCTTCACAAAAAAGTATGTCCAGTTTTTGCCCATTTTTCTTGCAAAGACATTTTCTACTCGATCAAATTTTCTGATGATCTTACGCAGGCTGATCCTAAGAAGGAGCGAACAGGTACTTTCATTTTCAATCTATTGTAATGTTGTTTTCATGAGTATACGTCCACACCACTTAATAGTCCAAAAGAACTTAATTTTCTTCTAATGTCATACTACGTTCAAAAAATTCTAGACGCGTTGCGAATGACGCCCCGCTTCAGGTGGCTGCAGTTGTATCCCTTTGTGATCACGCAAGGAAAGGCGTAAAATTAGTGTTACATAATTTGTTTCAAACCAATGACATAGCAATGGTAGCATGCATACAGGAAACCTTGCATACTGCAACGAATAGGGCAATAAATATTTTATTGGTCAAGGTTGAATGCGTAGGGTTCTCAACCCCTCGGAGGCAAACTTGCGCTTCTAGAAGTTTATTTATGTATGTATTTATTTATTTAGTTATTTATTTATTTGTTTGTTTGTTTATTTGTTTATTTTTATTATTTATTTATTCATTGTTTTATTTATATTCATTTATTTATTTGATGCCTGCTTGCCTTTGCACGCATTACAGAAGGGAGATACATAACACTAAGTATTAAATATGAGACAAAATAACAAAATAATTCTACAAAGCGCGCTGAAAATCGTCAATATAACAGTTAATGCGATCATACGTGGAAGACAATTACACTGCAGAATTGAAGTAAAATAAAATGAATCGCGCAAGGCGTCACCTTTAAAGGAAAGTTAATAATTTGCTTTAAGCTAGCGGTCCCACTTTGCGATATGTAGAATGGCGCTTGGACATACTTCTCCCCTTCTACTCCAGTTTTCGAATGATAGATATTACGAAAAAAGTTTAACCTGTGGTTTCGTCTGTGATCTTTCACGTCCTGCCATTTCAGTTTCCTTTTACTTTCTCTCATGCTAAGTTGAGCGTGCCAATTACCTAATACGAATCGCACTGACATATTCTGTATGTTTTCGAGCGTATCGACCAGCTCTTTGGTGTAGGGATCCACGAAAACACATGCGTACTGCAAGATTGAGCGCACATGAGTGAAATACGGTTGTTTTTTCAGTTAGATGGAGGTTCACTGAAATTTCGTCTCAGAAAGCCAAAAAGATATGCAGCCGTAACTTTTATGGTGTGAACCTGCCTATTTAACCTCTAACCACTCCCTAAATAAACTCCTGGGTATTTATATTCCTCGGCCGTTGTCACAGCAGCATAATTTATGGTATACGTATTCAATTGGAATGAAGGTTTTCTTGTAAAGGTGCCGTTAACACACTGTTTAACCTCCAAAAACTTTTCTGAATCAGCACACCAGGATGTTATTAAATTCGAATAAAGCTGCAGGTATACGGAATGACGTTCATTCGCTATAGTCCAGTAAACTACACAGTACAGGGCCAATAGTAATAACAATGCAAAAACCGATTCATTCAGTTCATAGGATGAATGTACTACGCAGAAGGTGATATGGAACACCATCATTTGCTTTGTTGCAGTCCAAGAATACAGTCAACCACTTTAAGCTTATCTATTGCAAGAGCCAAATCGTGCGTGAACTCAACAATCTGCGTTGAGCAAGAAAATCCTGACAAAATCCGTGTTTGCTAGGATGCTGGCGATTATGTTTAACCAAATGAGTCATATCCCAAGAGTAGCTAAGCTCACCTTCAAACATCGGAATTAAATTAACAGCTAGGCTTCGTCAGTGACAAGGCTCTGTTGTTATCGCAAATTTAAAATAATTTTTTTTCTAAATAGGCAGTCGTAAAATCCCCATGAAGTAACATAGTGGAGGGCATGAAGTTTATCCTACCAATGCACGAGCGAGTCTCTTCTACGTTTATCACCAACAACATAGTGCAACATTGCTTGTCGCAGTTTAATTGTAAGCAGAATAACTTGCGCTTTTGCTCGCACTTGCCTTTCTTTGGTGGGGAGTCCTTGACATGGTGGCGGTTTAGCTCCTGCGTGGTGGCCGCTTGAAGGCCACCACGCAGGAGAAGGCCAGTTTATTTTGGCCTTCTCTTGAAGGCCTTCTCTTGACAGACGCCCTTGAA
This sequence comes from Haemaphysalis longicornis, assembly GCA_013339765.2. Classification (NCBI taxonomy): domain Eukaryota; kingdom Metazoa; phylum Arthropoda; class Arachnida; order Ixodida; family Ixodidae; genus Haemaphysalis; species Haemaphysalis longicornis. Next base: position 104,004,999 of record CM023452.1, on the reverse strand, counting down.
GGCCAGTTATTTTGGTGAACCATCTCCATCTCGGATCGGACATCTCTGCCGGGTCGATGTCTCCAATGCTCTCCATTTCTTGAGGGGGCGAATAGCCTCGAGCTGATGCGTCGACGAAGCCGGCGGCAGAGGCGTGGTAGCGGCGATGACTGGCGAGGCTTAGCTCACCCGTCGGTGTGCACAGTCTTCTTGTGGCAATAAATGACATTTCGATGGCCTAAAAGGTTCCCTGCTAATGTCCAGTGAGTCCTTGCATCTTGCCCATTCACCGAGAACACTCATTACTGTTTGACAAACGATGTTCGTTCATTTAAAACGTAGAAACACGGAGCGGATGAAAAACGCGTCCCCGTCGTTCGGCTCCCTAACGCTTTTTTCTCCCCCAGGAAAAAACCAGTCGGTCTCCTTCCAAACACGTCTGTGCATGAATTCTCGGCGCCCAGGCGGGAGCCGTTGTTCGGCTGTATGCCGTTTGCCGAAAAATGACGTATAACCAGATACCTTACGTAGGCCGGTCTCCTCTTGAACACCGGTTGCCAAATATTCTGTGGCCATTCGCTTGCCGTAATTCGGCCGAGGACAGCTAACTGAATGAAAAACGTATATTCTGGGGCCGTACGTCGGCCGGTATCCTTCATAACACTGGTTGCCCGAAGAAAACGAATATTCTACCGCCGGACGCGCGGTTCACCGTTGAAACAACGAATGCACGGCAGCCGCGCTCCGGCCGGTCTCCTTTCGAACACCAACTGCCGCAAGAATACGCATATTCTGTGGCCGGTCGCTTGCCATGCTTCGGCCGATTACCGCTTCCCGAAGAAAAAACGGATGCCCTCAGGCCGTACTTCGGCCGTTCTCTTTCTCAACATCGGCAGCCGTAAGAGAACTGAATATCTGGCAGCCGGTTAGCTGCCGTTGTGCGTCCGGACACGGGCGGACGGAAAAATGCCGAAGCGCTGGTTGCCGAATGTTGGCCGTTCAACGCATGATCAGTGGCTGCCAGAACCTGGATGCTGGCCGGACATGCTAGAAAGCGGCCATAGACGGGCCGGTCTTGGGGCACACTTTCTGTGCCGCCTGGGAAATAAGTTCAGTCTGAGCCTTAGCACAGTCGATCACTGCGTTATGGCTTGACAAGAAGTCCCATCCAAGAATAACATCATGGAAACATGAAGAAAAACGACAAATTCGATTGTGTACACCGTGTCTTGGATAACTACTCGAGCGGTGCCTGCAGCCAGTGGTGAAACGTGTTCTGCACTTGCAGTCTGAAGCGAAAATCCGGACAGTGGCGTCATAACCTTTTTCAGATAGCGGCATAGTTTCAGACGGATAACAGAAATTGCGGCACCAGTATTGACAAGAGCCAGAACAGAAACTTCTTCAACAACTACGTCGACGACATTTTTCAGGGATACACGAGGACTTTGACATTTCCTTCTCCATACGCAGTTCGTGCCTCCGGAACTGTGGAAATTAGTTTCCCGTGTCATGAGGGCAGACTGTCGGCGCATAGGAGAGATGGAGCGGCGACGAGGAGAAGGCGATCGGCGACTTGCGAACGTCTAATGGTCGGATTCGAAGGATGGTGGTGGCGGTCCCGCAGGTATGCGACGGTGAGCTTGCCGGGAAACATAGACTGGACTATGAGGTGGTTGAAGATGCTGCATTGCACGGCGGCACTAACGTGCCCCATGTCCAGGGAGACGACAGTGAAAGCATATAGCTCAGCTGTCCTGAGTGCGCCATGGATTCACCTGCGGGACGGCAGAACTGGGAAACCGGCTGAGTAGTGAACGGCCCAGGCGTTTTTATGTACGGTCCATACGCGGGGACAAACGAGTGGAAAAGGGGAGGGGCAGCCCTTGCCACGCATTCCGCGTACGACAACGGAGTGGTCACGGGGGGAAAACAGTAGCCATGGTGGAACAGTCAGCGGAGCAGTGGGGGTAGTTGACTGGTGTGCAGGTGAAATGGCCTCGGCGACCTGCTGCCTGATGTTGTTCTGAAGAGCTTGAGGCAAACTTGCCGAGGGCTGCTCCACAAATGCAAAGCGAAAGTTGCCGAGCGACCTCCTCTCGGACGAAGTCCTTAATCTTTATTTCAAGCGACGGTTGTTCAGGACTGAATGACAAACTTGAAAGTTCTCCGCTTGTCCCGAGCGACTGTTGAACGAACGTCCTTTGCCGCCGCAGCTCATCATAGCTTTGGCAGAGCTTGATGACCTCAGCCACGGTGTTTGGGTCTTTGGACATCAAAACGCACCGTCTTCAATACCTTTCAAGATGTGCTGAAGATTTTCTTGATCAGACATATCCATGTTGACACGCCTGCAGAAATCCACAACGTATTCGATATGGCTCGTGAAACTCTCGCCGGGCTGCTGCGCGCGTACACGTAGACTCTGTTCAGCGCGCAGTTTCCGCACCGCCGGGCTGTAGAACGCCTTTTCAAAGCGGGTTTTGAATTCGCCCCATGTTTTAATGGTTCTCCCGTTGTTACGAAACCACACCTCAGCCACTTCCGTAAGGTAAAACTCAACATTGCTCAGCTTAGCTTTATCAGCTTAGCTTTATCTTAGCTTTATCGTGTATGTGTGTGTGTGTGTGCGTGTGTGCGTGTGTGTGTGTATGTGTGCGAGCGTGCGTGCGTGCGTGCGCGTGTGCGTGTGCGTGTGCGCGTTCGTGTGTGTGTGTGTGTGCGCGCATGTGTGCGTGTGTGCGTGCATGCTGTGCGTGCGTGCGTGCGCGCGTGTGCGTGTGCGTGTGTGTGTGTGTGTGTGCGCGTTGTGTGTGCGTGTGTGTGCGTGCGCGTGTGCGTGTGCGTGTGTGTGTGTGTGTGTGTGTGAGAGAGAGAGAGAGAGAGAGAGAGAGAGAGAGAGAGAGAGAGAGAGAGAGAGAGAAAAGCCGCTTCTGCGGCCTCACAGTTAACGTTTATTAGGTGATTTGTAAGCAACACTGGCGAAGACGCAGCTAAGCGGCATCTTAGGATACACTTCTGCCGCTCAAATACTACCAAACGCGTTATGTTTGATTCACGTTCAGAACGACGAATGTCGGGCGCACCCAGAGAGCAGAGAGGACAAGCTGACAGTATCCCAGTTAAACGACAGGAAACGCATAAACAACAAAATGCCAGTGCCCACGAGCCTTCCCTAGTAAAGAATGTCACGTGATGCGAAAAGACCAATGATCACGGCGGCGGCGCGAGCAGTAGGAGAAAAGAGTGCCCATACTCTGTAACCTTACCTAACGACCATGGAGGAAAGAAGGTTAGAGAAGGCCCTGACGTCACATTTGTGAAGCCGAGCCCCGCCATGACTTGAGCCCACGGAGTCCAGCACTCTATCCCATCATCCTTTGCTGTCTCCGGTTTGATTTGACTAACATGGCGTCGCCCTGCCCTCCCGCTTCGAACCGAAAACAGCTTCGTCGCTAATTCCTCGGTGCGATGTCATCTTCTAAGCTGTTGATTTCGCCTTCAATTTGCCCATTCTAACCCTCACCCAAGTTTCAATCGAAAAACGGCCTTCGTTTTTGAGATAGAAGGACGATTTTTCAGCTCTTAAGCCTGGCAAAGTAGCGTTTGTCGTCGTCATAGCAACAGGCTGGCGGGCTGGCGAACGCAGACGCCTCCGACGGCAGAGTTTTCAAACCGGCCTAATTTGAAAACGTTTGTCGTAGCGACTGCGCTGGTTTGCAAGCGTAGCGAGGCAGCCACATACCAAGCGCCTTAAAAATTTGTCCGTCTATTCGCACAAATTTGGCCACCGCAGTTGTAAACAAGTAAGCAACATTGTCTATGGGCTCAACGAAATTCACGTGACTTCCTCCACACTTCTCGCAATGCATTGGGGTGCTAGGGGCCTCTCCTGAGTATTCTTTCCTCCATGCTAACGTCAATTGGTTCACCGTCTCCTTTGAATTCGCAGACCTGGTTGCGTTGGTGCTGCGGTACTGGAAGGGCCAGCTTTTCCTGAGTTATTTTTCTCAGTAAGTGGCGCAAGAGTACTTTCTGTCGACCTTGACGCTAATGCTGTGTGTTTTCTTTTACTTATCCTTTCAAACGCTGTTTTTTTTATAGTGGAACCAATCAGGCGTTTTTTTCGACATGAGCCAGACCCACCTAACGCGAATTTGAGAAACAAGCGGAAGTTTGTTACTGGACCAAAATGCAGCGCCACAACAACTAATATATGACATATTTTAAATGTCAGTCTGGGGAAGTTTATGGCCACAAGTAATGGAAATTAATTTCGTGACTTTGAGCAATATTAGGTTATCAGTTCGGGCTTGGCTCTTATTGCATCGAAACATTCAAGTCGATGCTGCATTCTTATGAAAACTTTATTTAAATTGACTTTCAAGCATTGTGCGATGAGTTTGAGGAAACTGCATGAAAATCAACAGGGCCTCAAGAACAGTATAACAATACATGAGCAGGTGAGTCCTCTTGGAACCATTAGCTGCTATTTTAGAATTCTTCCCTACGATAACTATCGTGGGCACGTCTTATGGCACTAACGAAGTAGGCGAGCTGTTAATTGCTTTGCTATAGATTTCCAAAATGTTTCCCAAATAGGCTGCTCATATCTTATTCATCACTTAGATTTAAGTAGTTTCGTGCTCTCGAAGGGGAAAGCTGGGATTGGCCAGGTTTGCAAGCGGCGACTATTTAGTCAAGTTATTGAAATGGTAAATATTAGATAAAAAAAATAAATATAACCAAAGGTATTCCGTAGGAACGAGGGAGGCGATGCAAATCAATTTTTCACATCTCTATTTCATTTCGTTCACTCCTTCCGTTCACTTCGTCATTGACATGTGAGGACAGATCTATCGCCCAGCCCCTAATTGCCGTCTGAAATCATATTAAGGCACCTCCGAAACGCACACACAAACAAACTTCTGAAAACACCCACGAAACAGTCTCAACACTCAAGCCAAAAGCAAACTCCCATCGGGCGAATGCATCTGGCTTACCGCATTTACTCGCATAATGAACGCACTCTCATAATGAACGCATCTCCAACTTCAGTCATAAAAATTAGGTTTCTTTTTTCCCCGCGTAGTGTACTCAACCGCAACATTTCAACCCCGGAGTACGACAAAAAAACCATACTGTATCTTTCCCACTTCACTCGCTCCCGCTGATGATGATCGCGCATGCAACCTAGAGCCATCTCTTGGATTTAAAATGAACAAACACTGCGGCGCGGTGACGGTGGACAGCCAATCCCAACGACGCTAAGTCAGCTCACTCTGCTGAGCGTCTAGCCCTACTTTTTCTCTTCGTAGTAATGTCCGTTACTTGCTTTTATGCTCGCTTAGCACCGTTCAATCGGTGATGGCCCGAAATGTCAGTTACACTGCCAGTTCTAAGCTAAAGGCTCTGGAGTAGGCAGTTGAGTATGGGAACCGTGCTGCCGGTAGACATTTGGGAATTGTCTGAAGTGAACCTTGACAAACGAAGTCGAGTGGAGTTCAATAAAGATGCGTTTTGTTGACGAATTGCGTACGGGTATATTTACTGCGGAATGCTTGTTATCTAACCCATCTTTTTTCGTACGGCATTTTTCCTCACTCCGCAAAAGTTTCCGGAATATTACCCCGCATAATAAACGCACCTCCAGCATTGATTTTGTTTTACGCGATAAAAAGTGCGTTCATTACGCAATTAAATTGATCCGTGAAACAGCAGGCTCCAATTCATTCTCGATACGAACAATGATTGATTGATTGAGGGGTTTAACGCGCCGACGCAACGCAGGCGATGAGGCGCGCCGTAGTGGAGGGCTCCGGAGTAATTGTGACCACCTGGGGATCTTTATCGTGCGCCGAAATCTCGTACACACGGGCGTTTTTTGCTTTTCGCCTCCATCAGAAAAGACGAACAATGAGCTGCGTAAAATTTTCCGGGTGTTGTCTTAAATCTTTTCCAGCCACGCCGTTTTTTAGAGGCAAGTTGCCGATTTCTTCTGGTCACTGCCGCTTTAACCGGCTCAGTTTCGGTTTCTGAATCTGGCTCATTTCTAAAAAAAATCGCCTCAAATACGTAAGATGGGAAAACCATGAGAACATAATGCTTTTCATTGTCATCGTTGCAGCAGACATTCTCGTTTTGAAGTGGTAGCAATTAGCCTGAGATTACTTTCATCAGGAGAACAAGAACAAGGTTCAGGGAGAAGAACATGAAAATCATGGCCTTCTGGAATGCCTCTGAAATTAATCATTTTGAAACGAGTCTTCGCTCCTTATTTTATTGTTACAGCTCATTTAGGTACACATGTACATATATTTGCTGTGTTGCTGCCATTTATTTATGAATCTGCCTCACTTCTACGCCTGTACCATTAACCATCACCTGCTGTGGAATTTCTGTATTTGCTCCCCCCTTATGTAATACCCCGCAAGGGGCCCTTAAGGGTATAATAAATGATGATGATGATTCCAACGCAACTGTATGAGTATTTACAGTTCTTCCGGCCACTTACGACCATAACAGCGATATATGTCTTATTCATTCTGTAGGAGTTTAGATATGGCAATTGTAAAGAAAAGTACAGAACCTAGTGGCACTGGAGTTCAGTTAAAAAACCACTTTGTCGTGATCATCCAGAAATTCAAGCATAAAACTTTAAGCCTTTATATCTGCTTGCGTTCCACTTAAATGCTGTAAAACCGGCTACACAAGTACCGAATCTCGCGAAATTTAATCGAATAGTCCTTAAAAGCAGATTACCTTAAGCTTTACTGCATTTGGAAATTTATTCGCCGCCCGTATGACGGAAAGGAAGCTTATGTACAATCCAGGTTCAAAGCAGTCTCCGAGCGGTATGGACTGAGCTCTCCAGTCTAAAAGCAGAAGAGGGCCTTCTTCGCGTAACCCTATCGGGTCTTTGCACGCACGTGCGATAGGTAGCAACTTTCCACACGTGGACTTCCCAGCAGCTTCTGCGAGCGTGTTTTACGCTGACTTTGGGAAAGGAAAGCTGGGGCTCGCAATCTTGATTTTTAACGCGACAGCGTTGTTAGGCTTATTTCTGGATTCCCTGGTCCTTCTAACAGTCCGCCATCAGCCGTGCTCATCAGCCGTCGATGGAAATACGTCACCGCTGCCCTCGGAAGCTACGGCTGAAGCAGAAAGATTCGAGGGCTCCGCAGGATGTGCAATGTAGCACAACGACAAGAGGAGTTTGGACAGGACGACAACGATGCAAACGTCGGATACGAAAGACAGGACAAACGTTATTAGTAGGCACCGCAACTGCGCGGTAAAGCTTGTTCTACGCCTAGTCGGTGGTAGCACAGCCGGCAGACACGGTCGCCAGCCGTGCCCGAAACATACTCTATCACACCAAAGCATGTTTCCGCCAGAAGATGAAAGAATATTAATTCCTGGTCATTCATGCGCCCAAGCTACACGTGGTCGACAAGGCACGCCGTAGTGGAAGTCTCCAGGAGAATTCAGACCACTTCAGTATCGTTAACGTATTCCAAAATCCTGCCACACTCGTGTTTAGGTTTTCTGCTTCCATTTGGAGAAGGGCCGCCGCTACGGGGAATCAAATTTTCTTACTTGGGCTCAGTAGCGCAATGCCTAACTCAATGGGCCACCGCGGCGTGTTTTCATTAGGGATCTATGCGGCAGCAGAATTGTGTGACCTAACTGGCATGGGGAAAAAAGGATTTACGCCGGCCTCGGAGAAATCAAGGAGGGCATGTATTAAAGGCATGAAAGAACTAAATGAAAGCTCACTACATAGCCTGTAACCACAATAAATTTTCAAAATACTTCTTAATAGTCTCACGGTTCTCTCACGCTGCTGCAAGATCGGTTTGGCAAAGGAGAGATGGTGCCAAGCGACCAAGTTAAAAATCACCCTAAAATAGATACGAATTTCCTCCCAGTCAACAGTCACGTAAGAATGCTCGGCTTGGCTCTAGAGGCGGTAGTGCCAAAGTCACAATCGCTAGAAACAGGAAATATTTAACCTATTTCCCATAACCAAAATGCCCAACCAAAAGCGAAGCAATAAAGAGAGAAAAAGGAACGATAAGCCTTCTGCAACGACTGATGATGACGCGAATGTTGTATAGCCTAGCGTACCACAAATGCGCTTGCATCAAAGAAAGTAGAAAAAATAGCACCATTAGTACAGCATTTAAGGCAGTCCTCAACCTGGCAGTTTTGACCGTAAGGCGAACTAAGAAAGCGTTGACCACCAGGCTAACAGAATGGACATAAATACACGGGTCAAGAAGAAGGGGAAGGCCATTTACTCGATGCAGGGATGAAATAACAATATTTGAAGCAAGCAATGGAGTCGGAAAGCGCAGGACACGATTGGGTGAAGGTCAATCGGAGAGCCCTTCAACCTGGAGCCATAATCACGATGAACTTGTGTCTTCCTAACTTGTGTATTCCTAATGCATTTCAATGAACCCAAAAAACTACCCTCATAGCAGTGGAAAAGCGGATGGTAAAAAAAAATCGGGAGGGGCAGTGGTATAGGAGACAGCACCCCCCCCCCCTTTTAGAAGAAACTACTGCACGCCATAAGACGTGGCACCGATTCAGCGGCCCCGCATAAAAATTCTCTCGTACCATAAATATGGATCCAATCCTACACAAGACGAAGCAATATGTCAGGATCAAGTTCGTCTCGGGGAAAGTTCCAATATCATCACACCACAGCATACACCGACTTTGGGATGTAGGGAAGCAGGAGGCCCCAATTATTGTAGTTCACTTCTCTGGGAATCTTTGGGCCTGCATAAACCTTCAACATACAGGAACAAAGAAGTGGAATTTGGAGCCATCCGAATAGGGTAAGTATCAGATAGAAGTGTAACATCATTACGGACCCTCGAAGGACATTATACTGTTTTCTTTGGGCAGAATACCTGAGCGTTTCGCTAACAAATTTCCAACCACGATGGAAAAAGTTAACGTCACCTCGATACCCTGATAAAATTATCTGGGAGTGCGCGCCGCACTGACCAAGAGGCGTACCAACTCACATACCGTGCTCCTTGTGAAGAAGACTACCCATAGCCGTCTTTGGAAAGCGTCAAAGATTAATCGCTATATAATGCCTAGAAACACGATCTGTCCCCTTCTACAACGAGGTCTCAATGCCGAAGAATCACAAACTCCTTCCAAGAAAAACCACCACAAGTCTGTAACCTGTGTTGGTTTTTCGTTGGTTTTGTTTTGGATGACATTAATTTATAATTACAAATTACACATTAACTTAAATTTCCGCTAATGTCGGGGAACACCCACACTCTTACACGCAGCCTAGACATGTAAAAGGTTATGGTCAGGGTAGAACCGCTAAAACATAGCATACTCCACTTCTTCGAGACATGGGAGGCAGCTTTGGCCCCCTCGTTACCTGAATATAAGCGGGATCAGATTGAGAGGGCAAGGGAAGGGGCTCGTGCATCGGTGGAGCAGGAGCTGCTGCATAAGCGGTGCCGTAGGCCTCAGTTCCAGCCTTTTAGCCCCTCTGCATATTTTTACCCCATTTTCCGAAACCGAACTGATTCTTCCTAAACAAAGATCTTTGCTCCTTCTCTTTCTCTCTCTCTCTCTCTTTGAAAAAAGCAATGTTGTTCAGGCTGGCGTAGACTAGACAGGATAAACATTTTGATACACTCCCACTATTGCCTCCTCCCTCCAACTGATCAACACTTCGCATCCGCAATTTTTCACGCTCACATTTTATGCCATAGAGGAGAAGAGAGCTTTGGCCTCTCCTTGGCCACGGCGATTAAAAATGCTCGTTGCTAGTCTTTCCCTTTTTGATGACTTTTAGGTCTCGTGAAATAACCACCGGTATTGCAGCATTGGCGCACGAAAACACTCCGTGGGAATCGAAGTATCGCTATCGCGCCTTACATCGAGGATCCAAACGTTGGGCACCACCCCACTATCTAAAAGAGGTATTTTCTTAAGTACGTGGATGACATTATTTTATGGACAGTTTACCCGGGCCTGTCACGACAAGCCAAGTGCCTCCAGCAAGCCTTAACACACTGCCAGAAATGGTGTGAGTGTGCGGGCATCACCCTCTCTCAACAGACGACTGCTGCGCTTCCCGCCGCCAATGCTTGGCGCCATTGCTCCCTTGCTTTATCTCCGAGCGCACTGGAGTTGAATGGGTCGCCAATTCCCATATTTGGACGCATTTGTGTTCTGGGATTGGAGATATCAGACTCAGGGCAGCATCTCAGTGGCTCCGATCTGCTAGACAGAAACCCTGACGAATGCTCCACCTTGTTCGCCGCATCTCTCAAAAGTGTGACGATTTCCGTCTCCTAGTGCGCTCCATACTACTCCGAAGGCTCGTGTACCAGTCACAGTTCCATCACATGACGCATGCGGAACGGGATCGTCTGTGGACCATTAACAGAGCCGCCATACGCACCATTCCTGACCTCCTCCGCCTAACGCCTAACGGTATATCCACAGCTCCAAACAGAAGCCCAGCTAAACATGATAGATGAACTCATACATCAGCGTCTTTCTGCACGCCTGCTGAAACCTGTAGTGGTTCCAGAGGCAGCAGCTATCGCCTTGTACATGGGCAAGCCACCTGATATGGTGCCAGCCTTTCCCGCCGCGAGGCCGCCCTGGCTGTACATGAGGTGACGAACAACAAACCTCTGACAAGGCTAGATATCCGTAACTTTGGCCTTCACCGGCCACCCATGCCGTCCTTCAGGTCCCTGACTGTGCGCCTGCGACGCAACCGCTTGTTGTACAGGCTTTTGTTGAGACTGGGGCATACGAATGCTTGGTCACCACGGCCTTGAGGTGTCCCTCTTACCCTGTCATAAGCCAAAGCTGCGTGTACGAGACATTCTCTGCACCCTAAAGCCTGCTAGCCGAACGTACTGCTATTCGGGAAGGTCTGCAGGCCGTCACATTGACGTTGACTAGTGGGGCCCAGCTAGAACTTTATCCTGACTCAAGGGGCGCGATTCGGGATTTGCGTCTCGTTGCGCGGTGTACAAACCTGGGCGCACGCATTCAAGTGATTATGGACACATATCCATGCCCTGTCCGGGTTTTGTGGACACGCCATGATATGCGTCCTGCCCACAAAGCGGCGAATCGCACCCACCACAAAGACCTGTCACGGCCACTACCAGTTCTTCCAGTATCCACCGTAGAAGAACTGCTGGGCGAATACAAAACCCTCCGTCGCACCACGTGCGCTTTACGTTCACTGCGTGCAACTGACCTTCCCAATGAGCTCGCTCGTTGGGACGAGGTCGTGCTGCGCAGGCTTCATGTGGGGATGGCGTTATGCCCAGCAGTTACCCACACTTGGCATACCCGTTATCACACAAAAACGACCCGGAAAAACGACAGAAAACTAGCTGACTGGGTTAGGAAGCAAACTCGCATAGGTGATATCATAGTTCAGGTATAGAAAAAATAACTCGAGTTGGGCTGGCCATGGGGTACGACGAACGGACAACAGGTGACACCACAATGACAACAGATTGGACACCGAGAGACAGGATTAGAAGGAAAGGACGCCATTAACGCGATATAGAGATGAAATAAGAAAATTAGGTGGCACGGAATGGACTCGGGCCGCAGACCAAGGAGAACGGGTGGTGGTCAATGGAGAGCCCTCCGTCTTGCAGTGGACCTAAATAGGCTGTTGTTGATTATGATAATTTATCTTGAGTTGTTCTCCTTGAGCACAACCTTGGACATTGCTACTTTCCATGGAAGGGGGTTATTGTTTCACCGATTTTAGCAGTATTCTTAGTTTAATGTGTGATATGTTTCCGCCGAACATCTTTTTGCACATAAGATTCTAGATACTTGTGTAGGTTCACCCTCCACAGAGTTTGTGTTTCTTCGGAATTGAGACCACTTCAAAGCAAGCGGAAAAAATTGTGTTCTCGTGCTGAAGAAGAGGAAAACCTCCTAACATTGTTATTCGAGGGCAGCTCTGTATAGGTGGTAGCAAGAACCACGGTATGCGAGCTCGCAGGCCTCTTGGTTGGTGCATCGTTTCATTCCATTCATTTGTGTCCCGGTGTTCAGATGACCTTAATAGCTTCCTGAATTGTGGAGGGGTGTATCTTACCGGAGTGTTAAATTATCCTGACTGCAAAAACACTCCAGCGGCCTTTGAGGATCCGCAATGATTTTACGATTCCATTCGATACTGTCGCTATTGGGATTCTATTGAGGATGCGTCTGACTTGTGTTTCTTTGTTCCTCTACGTTGAAGGGGCATGGAATCGCCAAATAGTAGACAACTGCGGAAATTGCTGTGTTGTACTTTCGTGCATGCCCGAGTTGGTGTATACTGCGGTCGCACGGTTTTAGAAGTTTCCAGAAATAAGGTTCATCTGCCATATTGCCTCTTGATGTGTAGGTTCGGATCCCTGTTTTGGATAGAGGGGAGTTATTAGGCCGAGTCGCATGACCGGTGCCATTCCTATCGTTACGCGCAGTCGTCACGTTTCAGAAGAGTAGCCTATGTTTCATACGGTGGCTCATCCCGATTTTGTTTCCGTATTCCCTCTCTTCGGGCTACGTATGGTTTGTTTGATTTATTCAAAAGCGTTATGACGACGAAATTTAAGGGTCTCTGCGAGGTTGAGGAATGCCTTATATGTTGTACTGATGAGGGTGTTGATTTTCCTCGGTGCGGGTAAATTTGTGGTACTGTAGGTTCTGAAATATCCGGCGCATGATCAGTGGCTGAACGAATCTTCCCATTTAATCTTCTTTCTTTTCTGCCCTTCTCTTGGTGAGACATTTTGTATTCTGGGGAATCGGTTAAAATTTTCTAGTTTTGGGTGAATGTAAGTTTGCCTCTGCCGCTGGGCTCTAGAGCCACGCCGAGCAATATTACGTGGCGGATCTCTGAGAGGAGATCCGTATCTATTTAAGGTGAGTTTTAGGTCGGCCTTATGGCGCCCTCCATCGTTTGCCGAACTTGCAGAGGAGACAGAACCGCGGGAATATTGGAAAGTAGTTGGGAAACTCATGTGACGATACTCTGTATACGGGGTTTTCGTAGCTTATCCCTTCACCGTGTCCCTGACCGACCCGTATTCGCCGTACGTCCTGTTCGTGGGCAAAGCGAGGAGGTCGTAATGACGTAATGTTAGGTGGAAAGCGTAGACTCAGCTCGAACTCGATAAATGTGGGTGGATCTCTTTGGGATCCACAACCATTCGGCACAGTTCTTGATCTGCACGGAATCGTGTTCTGCACGGAACAACACACGATCATGTCATCATCGGATACACGCGCTATCGGGTGTATAACTACGTGGAAACACCCAGGCAGTCCAAAAATTGCCAGCCCTTCGCGCACGTATCCGATGTGTGTAAACGTTCCTGGCGATGTTTCTAGTGCGGTGGCAGCCTCCTCCAGAAAGTCAGGATGACCTCCCAGCATGGGGTTATACGATTAAACCTCCAACAAGACAAGCTGTCTGCAGAAAAGGCGGACCAAGAAGGGTAAACTACAGCTCTCTCTCCTCCTCAGTAACCCGGGACCAGACAATCAATGCCTCTTTTACACCTACGCTTCATGCGCAGACACACGGAGCCACAGCGTGGACCAGCCCCACGAATCGCAGCATCGAATGCCGCATTCTCTGCGCCTCTGTCATATGTACCCAAATCCTGATAGAATTGCAGGTTATACACGAAGTACGACTGTGTGCAGCCGCATCCAATGAAGCCTTGACAACCATCAGCCGTCGTACCGAATCTACGCAAGTGATCCACTACCTGGAACTGGTTGCGCAGACCCCCATCCTCTGCCAGCGAATCCACCAGCTCCACACCAAACTGCCATGAACGGTGATCGCGTCATGAGTCCCATGACGGAGTCACGTGAGACATGAGTCATAGGGCACCACAGTATTCTAGGAAGTGAATGGGCTGTCTTCCTGTCACACAACTTACCGGCGCCATCATCCCATGCCGAGCTCCCAAGTGACCCATGGGCCACACGAATGGCTAAAAAGGAGTATCTTCGACGCTGAACACGTGCTCTCATACCTTCGTGTTCGATTCTCCTACCCCTCAACGTTACCAGGATGGAGGAGATTGTACTACGAAGGATACGGCTGGGGGTGGCTCTTACTCCTGTACGCACTTGTCGATGGAAAGAGGACTACCAAAGGCACGTCAGATGTCCAACATGCCATAATGAAATGGTTTCAGCTGACCTTCACCGCCTATTATTAACATGAGCTAGAACTAAGGACATTCGGAGGAAATGTTTGATGGCAGCTGGCCTAAATTTTCGGCAAGACGCCCGTTACCATCGGTGGCTCCATGGCCCTGCTTACTGTTCTTTGTTAGACTTTCTCTGACAGGCTAACCTAGTTTACTGGATATAGACCAGCCTCGCTTAATGTGCACTAAGCCTTGAGAACATTAAATAAACGCAAACCCAGCAACAACTACAAAAAATCGTAACAAAATATTTCGACTGAAAATTACTATACTCTCTGGTGCGAAATTTGTGTGCTGGGCGACCTGCAGGGTGACGACCTTCTGCGTTCCACGAAGAATGATTGCCACATCAGCGAACCCACAAAGGCTCGCCATTACGCCGGCCTTGTCTCGTAGCACGTCACTGCGGCGGGCCATATGCCGCACCTTTCGTTATAATTTCATCCTCCTCTTTCGTGCTCGCTCTATCTTCGGTGACCTCTTCGCTGCCTCGGTTGTCTCGCACCGCGTCGCCGCCAGGGCGCGGGTAATTCCAAGCAACGAATGTCAGAATGTCTGCTTTCACTCTTTGTTGAGCCACGCATGGGGATTCAAGTGTCGTCGCATGGGCAGTTGTTGTGGCCGTCTTTTAAAGCTTTGCTTTCCAACCATACTCCAAGCGTGGATTGGAGGCATTTTTGTTGACCACCTACTGTTTGTACGTAACGCAGTGGCTTGAAACGTAGATATCCGAACCGTTTGCCGTAACAAGATATCGAACCTATAATACTGCTGTAGTGCTAAAATCACAATTCACATTTTAAGCGCCAATATACAAGGGAACTTAGTAAGGTTGACGTCTGGGCTAGTTGGTTCAACATGTTAAAATTACAGCGCTATAAAGAAACACACAAGTTCTAGTAAGGGACATACGCAGCGCTGGCTTACGACTGATAGTTTATTCACATGGGAAAAAAACCTTTGTACATGCAATATATAGTGATACTAGAGCATAAAGGTAGATAAACAAGGTATGAAAAATGCAATACACTTAATCTGCCCGCCGTTGCTATCCAGCGCCAACCCGTGCGTCATGTTAGTAAGCCATTTGCTTTGGAGTTAGTGAGATTGAAGGAACACTGATGCAGTCATCCCCCAACCGTGCAATCTTTTCTGCTTCGATTATCACCCTTGTGGTCTGATTGCCACACCTGATTGCGGCATCTGGGTTTCCTGAACATTTATTATTTTTCTGTGTCCGAGGGCCTTCATTAGAGGGAAAAATCGAAACGACTGCCACATGACCCTGCACAAGATAAGCAGACGACAAACAAACAAAAAAAAAACGACAGTGGTGCCTCACATTGACGGGGTTTCCCATGGCCTAAAACGGATTGGGAAGCTAGTAGACGTTCGCGTGGCACTTTCCGCGACACATAAATTGTTCGGCCTGTGCCGAGTAAATAGTGGAGTCACCATGCAACGTCGAGGATGTCAGACTAAGCACCAGAATCGTTATGTGAAGTGTGTCGAAGGTATCGTGTACGGTATTCTTCTTTCATGTAGAAAGTGCGACGTAGGCCACAGCGGCCGATGCCTAAATGACCGCTTGCGGGAACATGATAGCAATGGGAAAGGGGGACTGCCATGGCACTTGGCAGCGCATTGTCGGAATCACAAGTGCGTACCGAGGTTTGAAGAGTGTACGGTGCTGAGTAGGAGTTGTATCAGACCACAAGGAAGATAATCGAAGCAGAAGAGATTGTATGGTTGGAGGACGACTGCATCCGTGTTCCTTCAATCTCACTAACTGCAAAGGAAATGGCTTACTTACACGAAGCACGTGTTGGCACTGGACAGCAACGGCGGGCAGATTAAGTGTAGTGCATTTGATATCTTCTTTATCTACTTTTATGCTGTAGTGTCACTATATACTGCATGTATAAATGTTTCTTCCATGTCAATAAACTGTCATTTGAAAGTCAGCGCTGCGTATGTCCTTTACTGGTACTTGTGTGTGTCTTTATTGCGCCGTAAAGTTATCATACAAGGGAAATTCAACTACGCCGACTGCGAATTGCACAATGCTACCACAATTACATAATTCGCCAATTACAGGAAAATCCTTATGGAACTAATTGTTTACAGACAACCTTTTAAAATTGCTCAAAACCTTAACGCGTGTGCAAGACAACTCAATAAACTAAAAAATGCTATAAGATGTTGAACGGCATTTCAGTGAATAAAAAAAATAAGCAAAATTCTTCTTGCCGTCCCGAAGCTTCTCAAAACGTTTTATTCAAATTTAGACAAACACTGTACTTCCATTTTTAATTTTAACAAAAAGCTTTAAAACCCGCATCCTACACGACACCAAATCATCCCAACCTTCCCAGCAACTCGAGTCACGCACGCATGAGCTCCTATGGTAGGAAGCAGATTGTCTTCATTTTTACCCAACTGCGAATACGCTGACACTCACTGTCTAGCCAGAGTATCTGCGAAGATTAACCATGGTGTTTTGGTAGAGGTTACGCGAAGACGTATCGGTCGTTTTAGCAGGCCTTTCATGAATATATTTCATCGCTGCAGTTGCATAACCCAGCAGTAATTATTAATGTTGATGCATCAATAAAAGTGGCCCAGGGTACTATGTGACAACTGGGATTTTGCACATTGGGTCAAAATCAATACTGTCTGCTCCCACGAAAAATTGGGAGCTTGTAGACCGCGCCCTCGGAAGTCGTTACGCTCGTTGGCTGTAGGAGCCTCCGGTTCACTCTCGTCAGTGACTTCTTCTCTAGGGGCGGTCTTATTACGCGTGGCAGAAGTCTCACCTTCCCCCATGCATCTGTTTCCCTTTCCCTGATCATGATTCACCGCCCTTTCTCAGAACCGTCCTGCTCCTAGCCCGCTCTTGAGTGCTCGTGTTCCCAGTGGCGCGTTTACTCCGACTTCCACTTGAAATCTTTTAGGGGAGATGCGCCTTAGTCGGCGTCTCCTGTCGTCATCGTCTGAAGTTGTCGCGGCAAATCATGTTGTCAAACAATAATAAAAAACAAGTTTCCAATAGATAGAACCAGTTCAAAATGAACTAACATATTATACAATTATTTAAAGTACGGGAATAATGATGATGATGGTTGGTATTTATTGACGCAAGGCGAACGAGGGCAAAGAGCGCCAGAAAAGAAGTTATTTAATGGTTACAGAGAAGTGATTACCACAAAAAGGTAGGCATAAACACGTGTAAACCGCACATAGTAAAATCAATTAAAGATAATGGTGAAGGCTGGTGTATAGGGCCAGATTTGATTATTCATGATAAGAAATAAGGTTTAAAAACTTTATATTTGAGAAATACTTAAGAACACATTTGACAGGGACCGTGGCATTGTCACCCAAAAACAACGATGGACGGAGTGGAACGTGTTGTCTGTATAATTCAGGGAAATGTCTGTGTCGTGTTGTGTGAAGTGCCTTGCTCGTGATTAGTATGTGGACTACGGATAGGGCCTCTCCGCACCTGCTGCACAGGGGTCTTGAAGCTCCCGGGAGAAAATACGAGTGGGTTGCATGTGTGCGCCCTATCCGTAGCCTAGCCAGAACGACTTCTGTGTATTTCTTGCGTGTGTCGGTTGTGTATGGTCCCAAGTGTGGTTTTATTACGTGTAACTTGTTTGTTTGTTCATTCCAGTGTGTTTGCCATGTTTCGCGAAGTTGTCTGATGTGTGGCTTAATGTCAGTGTATGGTAGTGTTGTATCTACTGTGCTTGTATTGCAGCACCGGCATCCATTTCATCAGCAACCTCATTCCCGATGACCCCAAAGTGGCCTGGAACCCAGCATATAATTATGTCAAGGTTTGCGGTACATGCGGATAGAAAAGCCTTAAACATAAGATTAACTACATATCCTTCGGATCGTTTGTTAGAAAATAGCGCACGTACAACCCTGAGGGAGTCTGTGTACAAGATGGACTTTGGAATTTTGTGTTTAACAATGTGATCGAAACCCACTAAGATGCCGTATGCTTCAGCCGTAAAAATACTGTTCTGGGTATTCATCGTTTAACCGATAACAAAGTTCTGTCCGTGCGCAGCAAAAAACACAGCGGTAGTAGTCTTCGACGCATCACTATAAAATTCTGTACTATGGTATTTATCTTATAAAAAGAAGAAATGCTGCAGAATCGGAATTGTTGGTGCCCGGTTCTTATTAAGCTGCGTAAAAGACAGGTAACAGAACACAGGGCGCAGATTCCATGGAGGTACAAAATCAGTGATGGTTGTCTTGTGAATATCTAAAAAGGGGACCTTGATCTCAGAGGCTTACTCGCTTACCCTAAGTGAAAAAGGCAGAGAGATAGAAGGACGATTTAAAAACAGTTGTTGCGAGGATGTAATATAATGGTGGAATTAAAAGGGCGGTTAGTCAGGGCCATGATTTTCGACGCATATAACAAGTCCATGTAAATCCTCTGGTCATATAGGGACCATTTATCACACTCGGCGTAGAGTCTCGGAACTGCGATGGTCCGAAAAGCGCCACACGCAAGGCGTAGCCCCAGATGCAGCAGTGGGTCGAGCATTTTTAGAGCCGTTTTTGTTGCAGGCCGATAAACGACACTCCCATAGTCCAATCGAGACCACATTAGGTTAGTAAAAATACGTAAGAGTAGTTGCTTGTCCGTTCCTTAGGACTGGTGTGACAATATTTTAAGAATGTTGATATCTTTTAGACATTTATGTTTAAGCTGTTTATTATGAAGGATGAACGTAAGATTTTTAACCAAGACCACATTAAAAACTAGTGTTCCTTCCTCACAGGAACCGAAACGCGATCACGGGTAATATCTGGGTCTGGATGAATCCCACGCTTCCTTGAAAAGGCAACACGAGTGCTTTTTTCTCTTTTTTCTGGGTTAAGTTTAAAACCCTGCTTGTCTGCCCAGCTCGCAAGTTTTTTAACACCGAGCTGGACTTGACGCTCACAGATGTACATATTGATTGATTTAAAAGATAGCTGGACGTCGTCTACATACATTGAATAAGAAATGGTAGGCCTTCCCAAGGGAATTCATTTTAACTATAAACAGAGTGCAGCTTAGAACTCTACCTTGCAGAACGCCGTTTTCTTGCACATGAACCCTTGAGAGTGCGCTACCTACTCTCACGCAAAATGTTCTTTCGGACAAATAACTACCACGAGTGTTCATTATGTTTTCTGAGTCACCAAATGACTTCAGGTCACTAAAGATCCCGTAGCTCCAGGCGGTGTCATAGGCCGTCTCAAGGTCAAAAAACACCGTTGCGCAAAGCTATTTACGAATAAACGCATCCTTTATATCAGAGTCGAGCGCGACGAGTTGATTGTTAGTGGACCCCCTGCCATGAAACCTGCCTTGAAGCTTCCGAGAAGACCATTGTACTCAAGAAAGTACACGAGCTTCCTGCTTAGCATCTTCTCGAGGAGCTTGCACGGGCCACTTCAAAGCAGTGGGCCGGTAACTGGCACGAGCGGAAGGGTGCTTCCCTTCCTTCAGGAAACCCACTACTATGGTCTCCCTCTAAGAGCGTGGAATGTGACCGGAAAACCCTATTTTATTGTATAGATGTAGAAGTGTTTCAAGGGTGTCTGAGTGTAGGTGTTGTATCATGGTGTAAGTGATTTGGTCGGCACCTGGAGCTGAAGGACTACATGTTGTCAGGGCTGTCTTAAGCTCATGTGTAAAGCAAAATAGTAAACTAAATTCTGCTTCCGCGTCCCCGGTGTTAAAATTGTAAGTTTCATTTCGTCGTTGATTGTGTGAGCAGGAAAGTGGTAAAAATATTATCTTTCATCGCAAAAAATAAACACATAACAGCTTTGCAACTGCAGTTGCAAAGCTCTCCTCACGACAGAATTATCTTGTTCGACTGTTGGCTGTTGCGTAGACAGATTCATGTATCGCGACATATTTTGCCACGGCAGCCGCATCTGTAGTGACGACAAGAATCCGTCGTCACGACAGCCGGCTTTGCTACTACAGCATTTTTGTCGTGTACTGTGGCAACTACAGACGTCACGACAGCATTTATGCCTCTGTAGTTACTACAAGATTCTGTCGTCACGACAGCCAGCTTTGCTACTACAGCATTTTTGTCGTAGTCTTGTAGTAACGACAGACGTCACGACAGCTGGCTATGTCACGACAGCATGATGGCTGTCGTGACGACAGGTAGTTCTGTTGTGACTACAGGAATGTTTGTCGTTGAGAAGATTGACTCTGTCGTTACGACAGAAAGGTGTGTCGTAACAACAGAAAGCTTTGTCGTAACGACAGGAATTCTGTCGTAACTACAGAAATTGTGTCGTACGACAGGAATTCTTGTTGGGTTGCTGTCGTATTCCTGTTGATATTTTCGACTGGGGAGATACATTCGTTAGACAAAAAAAGCGGATAAAATTTTAAATAAAACCCAGCGAAGATAAAGCCCCACCCAAGAGATTTCTTCCATGGTATGAAACGTCTCCAGTTAGAATATCTCTTCAATAGTTGTGTCGGTGATTCAGCAAACATCAGATGCACAGTGAGCGTTTTCTGTCAGCTGGGCTTTCGGTAAAATGAATATGATCTGGCACAAAAAACTGTGAGATGAAAAACCCGCAGCCCTTCAAAGTGATTCAGACTTACTGCCACACGCTTGGAACAGGGGTGGGAAAACTGCGGCCTGAAGGCAGCATGCCGCTAGGGGGGCAGTATTATACGGTCACCAACACATCTTTAGAACCACTCCTTCCCCTGCCACTAACTATTTAAGACCTACACGCCAGTTCGGAACTCATATTGGGTTGGACCGTAGCCAAGAAATGAAAATTGATCGCTTCCAGTTACATTCTCTACCATCTTCCCTCTCAGACAGATAATTGTCATTATTGCCAAACATGCCAATCTTTTAAATACTTCTCTGCCTTCAAAGCGCACCCCCCCCCCTTCCTGCTGCCACCCGAGTTGTCGTCCGGGTCACCGCCATTCCGGCTTCACGCAACTGGGCCGTCTACCTCAAAACGTTGCCGACCCCTGCCATAGAACATACAGGTATGTCCGTTCTCCCTCTATTGGATTGCAAATTGCCACATATTTGCATTTGCCGGCATTCTCAAGAAATCAGTGCGATGAATATTCAGTGAATAGACGGCCATTTCCCGGAAATGGAACGAACACTGCAGAACGAACACTGCAACGAACGAACACTCCCTTAGAACGAACACTGCAAGTTAGTTCTGCCTAGGAAAAGGAAGCCTGTATCGCTTTCCGGTTAAACGCATAGATCACGTGGGTGTTAAAAGTGAATTATCCGTGCATTCTTTTACGGGCGTGCTGATATACTTTGGGCGCGAATATTCCGAACGATGCTGCAGATTATCTACAAACTTCGAGTTTCAGAACGTCTATAAATAACGCAATAAATAACTGGCTCAAATTCGATTACCTGAATGGACGTTTCATAAGGATAATCCGGGAACGATTACATGTAGGATCATGCGGTAGCAGGCGAATCGGATCACTTTTAGCCCCACTCTACTGGGAGGATCAAAAAGACGTTGAATTTTTAGAAGCGATGCACCTTCGGTGGTCGGGCTATCGGCTTCTCATCTAATCAGACTACTGAAACACCGGGGTACTCATTTTCTAACACCTCGCGCTGAAACGTTTGATTTCCATGGGAAAAACGCGTACTAAAATAGCACACCGGGACACTGATTTTCCTGCACCTCGCGCTTGAATGCCTCCTGCTTCAAATACACAAGACGTTTACAGAAAAGGTGTGTATTTTTACCCCACATCTCCATGGGCAAAAACTCCAAAGCGCCAAGCGTTCACCATCGAAACCGCGTTGCACATTTCGTAACTTCAAAACTGCATTTTAAACTTACACACTCAATGCTTCGCCCCGGCCTGGGCTTCTAGTTAGTGGAAATGGCCCAGTTGTTTCTTTTAGTTGTAGCTCCAGCAGAGTGTTATGTTGAAATACACAGGGCAAGTGTGATGCCCTGGCGCCGTTTATTGTCGCGCGTACCTGGACAAAAAAGCACGCTTCACAACAGATAAGGCGCGTGTTCATTAGCCTTTGCATCGCCAAATGAATTTCGCTGATCGCGAAATGTAAAAGCACATCTTTTGCTGGTTGAAAACTCTGAACTCCTGATTTAAACGGCTTTTTTAGAATACGCGATAACGACGGACCACTTACAGGTGGATAGTTCGTGGTATGCAGCTGTACTGTGAGAAATATTCCTTCAAAGAGGTACGCCCGTGAGGAAGAATATGTTAGAGTTGGTATTACCATTCGATAAGAAAAGTGGTTCAGTCTTAGAATAAGTGTACCTAATGAATTCCAGCGTGCAACACTAGACAAAGAGCGTTGTCGCAACATGCTCTTTAATACCCTATCCTACTACTCGGTAAGGTTCTCTGAAAAATTAAGATAAGGTTCCCTGGAAAATTAAGAACAATAAATTCGTCTGCTAGCTCTTTAATTCCGAAAAACTAGCTGCTATCATAGGAAAAGAGCGGCGGGAATAATTAGCGAATTGAATTCAGAAACCGCTTACCTTCAACTTGACAATTAAATGCAGAGCATTTCAGTAACTCACGATGGCACCCGCGTTGACGTCCGTATTCGTAGTCCGCACCCCTCCCCCTACACTATATATATAAAAAAATACTATCCGCCGCCTGGTTTCGATCCCTCGACCCGGCTGGCGGAACGCAATGTACATGGTGCTCTTCCCACTGCGCCGCAAAGCCGACACAGAATGGGAGGCTACGAACGCGCCTTATATCCTTGACTCATTCAAACTACGTGAAGAAGCTGCTGATACAACACATTCACTACCACCAACTCTAAACGTTACGCAATACACCCACCCCGTATGCGACGCATTTACTCGAGACCCCCTCGCGGGGAGATGGGCCCAATTTTTTTGTTAACAACCTGTAATACGTATAGCACGCGTACAATCTACGCTAAACTTCTTGCAGTCACTGAGCTCTTTCAGACTGGTGTGAATAGAGGTCGAGAGACTATCAGCCGACGACGCCTTCTCGAAATAACACTACTAGGTCTTCTGCATTTGCCTCCGACGGCGAACAATTTTACCCAGGTGTGTACGTCCTCTGAGCTATTATCGGTAATCACCCGTTTCTCGCGCTGACTTCAGGAAAGAGCGGCCATGGGTCATTATCTTTCTTTGGTTAGTTTAATTTCATGGCATTGGTTGGGGGTGCGGAGTCATGTGGGCTCAGCACTTGTGCATCGGCCCCTGTCCGGGCAGTGAATACTGCATTCGGTTTCTCCGCTTCCGTAAACATGCTCAAGTCAGGTGGCGAAACCGCACTGCTGGGGATTTTTCCTATGACTATACAAGACAATCATTTTGCAGAGAACTCGTTCTCAGATCGTCCAGCTAAAATGTTTCTTTAGATTACGCACACATGGACAAGCTTTCTAATAACTTATTGCTATGCTATTTATTTTGCATTACGTTGAAAATATTGTGAATAACAGTTTGTTTACTTTATGTTGGAATTTGTATTGTTTATCTTGGATATAGGAGGTGTACATAATTTAGGAAAAAAATTGTCTATTTAGGAGTTTTTGTAGCATGCCTTTAAAAAAGTTATTGATACTTTGCGTCGCAACGCCAACGCTCTTTAAACATCGGCTCCATAGCCTGTGGCATTCCAATGAATATATACAACTTATCCCTAATTATCTCATTTAAATTATTCCTTTCACTTTAACCATAATATCATTCCTTCTCATTTTAACATTATAAGGATCCACGCCAGCACCCACCAAGATATGAATAATGCCATATCCATTACGGAAATGACGTCGCCAGAAAAACTTGTTAGCCGCGGCTGCTTCAGGATTCAAACCGGGAACTCTGTCACCGCAATGGGAGTTGCCACGCACTTTACTGACTGCGCTATCAGCTGAAGCGGAGACAGCTGTATGAACACCCCATATACCTTTCCATTGATCTCCTCCATTTAGATGCTGCTGCCGTATAAGACAGGTGAAGAGAAGTAGCGTATCACGATGCTAATGAGCACCTACAGTTGGCGCCAGCTGAGCTCGTCGCAACGCAACATCTGCCGTACACTTCACGGAACAGGAACGAAGTGGTCGCACATTTGCCAATGCGACGGGGTAGTCATCGCTCGCCAAGCACACCCGAAAGACAGCCCCGCAAATGATGCTATTTCGCTGAAGCGGACCGTGAGTTTACCAAACGATGCGCAAGCAACCCGCTTGATTTCGTTGGCATGGTTTGCGAGCGCGTGTGGTTTCATTCGGGTTTACGCAGTGCTCCGGCGGACACACTCCAGTGTCTAATATTGATGCGTCTGACGGTGTCATACCGACAAATTTAAATAGGGATGTACAATGTCAGAATGGTGCCGAATAAATATTCAACTGATCCTGTGAAGGCACATTTCCCTTTCGTGTTTCACCGATTGCTATGTGAGAGGGACGAACCCCATTTTTAAAGAAAGTTGGAAGGCTTTAAACACACGTATATATATATATATATATATATATATATATATATATATAATATATATATATATATATATATATATAATATATAAAGGAGATGAATGGTACAGTGGCTAGTGAACTAAACACGATAGTGCGCCAGACTCCGCAGCCGCTAAAGCAGTATCGACAGTGACAACACGATAACCACCGACGACGAAGACGACAGGCGCGCGTCTGTGAACCCGCTCCATCTTGGATAACGGTCATTAAAGGCTTTTCGTCAGCTACCTTGCGTTGAGCAATACATCCCCTTAGAATTGGTGGAGGTTGCTGTGGTCCTGACCTCTCTATACACTGGAACTCTGCTCCCGGACGCTCCCCAGCGCGATGGCTCCTCCTCGCGAGACTGAGCCCCCGGCTGCACCTACGACGACGACCATCATCTATTCCGGTTCTACTCGTCAGCGGGATCCCCCATTCTTTTAATGGCACAGACAAGTAGGACGTGGAAGACTGGCTCGCCACGTACGACAGAGTAAGCGCCCACAACAACTGGGGTGACAACGTGAAGCGGAACAACGTGGAATTTTACCTCACCGGTACGGCCGAGCTTTGGTATGGCAACCACGCAAAGCAATACCCCACGTGGTCGGAATTAAAATCGAGGTTTTCGGAGCACTTCGGTCGCTCTTCAGTGCGGAAGCTTCACGCAGAGCAGCGCTTGCGAGAACGAGCGCAGCAGCCCGGTGAGAGCTTCCTCAGTTACATCGAGGTAGTTGTGGATTTGTGCAGGAGGGTGAGCGCCACGATGAGTGACGTGGACACAATTAAGCACATCCTGAAAGGCATTTGAGATGACGCCTTTCAAATGCTGCTGGCGAAGAATCCCCAATGGTCACCGACCATCATGCGCTTTGTTGGTTGTCGTCCCTGAGAGACCCTTCTGGCAGACTGGCACATTGGGCACTCCGCCTTCAGGACTTTGACATCCGCTTGGTGTATCGCTCTGGCCGCAAGCACCACGACGCTGACACCCTCTCCCGGTGTCCGATGTTGCCTGACGAGACGACTATTACCCCCTCTGAGTGCTTTGTATCGCTCGTTGACGTGAGCTCCATGCCATCTGAACAGCGAAAAGATCCGTGGGTCATGTCGCTTTGCAACTACCTTTCGAACCCGTCGAACTCGTCGGTACCCTCGAACAATTCGGCACCAAGCGTCCCACTTCGCTATTCTGGATGGCTTGCTCTAAAGGCGGAACTACCACCCTAATGGGCGCAAATGGCTGCTCGTCATTCCCCGCCATCTGCGCTCTGAAGTGTGCGACCAGTTTCACAGTGAGCCTCAGTGTGCTCACGCCGGCGTGCTGAAGACCTACGAACGCCTTAGACTGCCATATTACTGGCGTGGTATGTATGGCTTCGTTCGTCGTTATGTTCGCTCTTGCACGGACTGTCAATGGCGCAAGCCACCACCCCCTCGTGAATCTCTGGCCCGATGCAGCCTTTGGCGTGCCCGATTCGACCTTTTGACCTGGGTAGGAATCGATCTCTACGGACCCCTTCCCTTGTATTGCGGCTGGCAATAGGTGGGTCATCGTAGCCGTCGACCACCTGACCCGGTTACGCCCGAAACCGCTGCGCTGCGTGCCGGTACTGCCGACGCCGTTGCAACATTCTGCTCAACCGCATCATCCTACGTCACGGCGCTCCTCGGGAACTTCTCTGTGACAGGGGGTGTGTCTTTCTTTCTGACGTCATTGAAGCGCTCCTAAAGGCTTGCCGCATCGTCCACCGCACGACTACTGCATATCACGCCCAGACGAGCGGCTTAACCGAACGTTTTAACCGCACCCTGGGGGACATGCTGGCAATGTATGCATCATCCGACCATTCCAACTGGGATATGATTCTTCCATTCGTAACCTACGCCTACAACACTGTCAATCAAGCCACCACGGGTTTCTCTCCCTTCTTCCTTGTGTATGGACGCGAGCCGTCATGCCTGCTTGACACGATCCTCCCCTACAGTCCCGACGTGTCTGAAGCCTTGTCAATCCTTGACGTCACCCGACGTGCGGAGGAGTGTCTCCAACTGGCTCGCTCGCTCACGTCAGACGAGAAAGGACGCCAAAAGTTCCGCCATGATGCGTCGACGCCTACCCCAGAATTTTGTCCATATGATCTCGTTTGGCTCTGGATTCCGGCCACAACTCCTGGGCTGTCGAGCAAGCTCATTTCAAAGTATCACGGACCGTATCGTGTACTCGAACGGACGTCGCCTGTCAATTATGTGGTCGAGCCTCTGAATCATTCCTCTGACAATCGCTGCCGTGGCCGAGAGACCGTTCAGGTAGCACGCCTGAAGCGATACTTCGAACCCGCCATGGTCTCGTGCCCCAAAGTCGCCAGGATGGCTCCTATTCGTCCCGGGGGAAATTGTAAAGGAGATGAATGGTACAGTGGCTAGTGAACGAAGCATGATTAGTGCGCCAGACTCCGCAGCCGCGAAAGCAGTATCGACAGTGAAACAAAACGAAAAACCACCGACGACGAAGACGACAGGCGCGGGTCTGTGAACCCGCTCCATTCTGGATAACGGTCATTAAAAGCCGTTCGTCAGCTACCTTGCGAGAGCAAATACATCCCCTTAGAATATCTATATATAAATATATATATATATATATATATATATATACGAGAAGAACAACTTCGAACAAGGTAAAAGCACGTTGTGGCCTAGTTTTCAGCAAGAGAACTTGCTTTCCTCAGGGCAAGTTCTCTCATATATACTCATATATATATATATATTATATATATATATATTATATTATATATATATATATATATATATATATATATATAATATCTATATATATATATATAGATACATAGATAGATAGATAGATAGACATGGCAAGACTCTGAAACGGCAGGCTTGAAGGACATGTTCAATGACGACGCATCGTCGCTGAGAAGGCGTTACAGAAAACCGTGATAAAGTGGGCCAGGATGGGAGAAGAAGAAGATGGTGTGATGCTCCCATAAAACACAATGAGGATGAGTAGCTGTGCTCACACTATTTTCCCCCTCGGATGAAGCGGCCACTGCAGGAGCAAAAGGGATGAGGCGCGCCGATGAAATGGCTTGAAGCGCGAGACATAGAAAATTTCAGTTTCGCGGACCCAACGGTCGGAAGTGGGGCGAGAAGGAGCCCCCCTATAGTTGACTGAGAGGTCTGCTCCAGAATGGTGTAAGGACCCATGAAACGTGGAAGGAACTTTTCACATAGTCCCGGGGCACGCATGGGAGAGGAAAGTAGCACGTAATCATCTTGTTGAAAGCATACAGTCGGATCTTCGCATCGTGACGAGAGTTGCGGTGTTCTGGACAGGCCTCAGTGTTCAAGTGTTCAATGCGAGAGCTGATTCACCTGGGTCTTCCGCTTCCCGATAGGCCGGTGAAGAAAATAAAGCGGCATCGAGAGCAAAAGTTGTGGGCGGCCGTGAAAGAAAAAGAAGGGCGAAAAGCCAGCAGATCTTTGTGTTGTATTGTTGTGCACATAAGTGACGAAGGGTAAAACACTGTCCAAATTGTTGTGGCCAGGGCCTATATAAAACAAAAGCAAAGCGGAGAGGGTGCGGTGAAACCGCTGAGTCAGCCCGTTAGTTTGGAGCTGGTAGCTCGATCTGGTTTTGTGGACGGTACCAGCAGCGAGAAGAACTTAATTCAGTAGTGTTGAGAGGAACGTTTTTCCACAGTGAGTAAGAAGAATGACGGGAGGGCCATGTCGCAAGAACATATCCTTTATAAAGAAATGAGCCAGTCCTGTAGCGGAGCCGCACTAAGCGGGGCAGTTGCGACGTATCTACTCAAGTGGTCGACCGCAGTGGCGATCCAACGGTTACCTGCCGATGTCAAGGCAAATGGCCCGCACCAGGCGGTTGCCACTACGTGGAAAGGAGCGGCTGTGACAGGTCTTCAGGCACCCTTTTTTATGTTTTCGGTGCTGGCAAGCAGCACAAGATGCACCATACTTGGCGACAATTGTGGCGGGGACATGCCAGAAGACGCGGCTGTTGACGCGGTCCTACGTTTTTGAAATGACATATGGCCAGTGGTGGTGGCCTTCTGGAAAGCTACTAAATCTCTTTTCGAAGCAAACGTGGAATCACAGGAACCCATCGGTCACCGGTAGGATTGTAATTATAGTATTACAGAGCGCAATTCAGAAGGACAAAATTTTTTCCTGCTTTGGACGACAGCGGCTGTTCGAAGATTGAGCCAAGCCGCCGATGTCATTGATGAGGTCTCCGCAGTACGGGTCGGCGCGTAGCAGAGAGATCAGGTCTTCCGGCAAGTTGTATGCAACGGTATTCGCAGGTGCAATTGGCAAAACAAGATACGTAAAACTTGGATGCTCATCATCTGGCTGTGGCCACAGCTGACAGTGAGAAAGAGGGTTTACTTCTATATGTTTCCTCTATAATTTATAGGTCAGAGTAAAACCATACTCCTGTAAACGGAGAATCATACGATCGAGGCTGCCCGACAATCATCAAAGCCCGTGATGGTCAGTCACAACACAGAAATGACACCCGTACATGTGCGGTCTACATTTTTGGATGGTCTAAACAATGGCAAGGCACTCCTTTTCCGTTATGGTGTATTTTTTCTCGGCAGGTGTTAAAGCCCGACTTGCGTAGGCAACAACTTGCTTTACTGATGATGAGTTGCGTTGAACGTCTGCGCCAATACCATGTCCACTGGCGTCCGTGTGGAGTACAGTGGGAGCATCAGCAACAGTCTCAGAGAACTGGTCCAGAAGTGAAGGCATCCTTAAGAGTCTGGAATGCAGCTTCGCTGTCACCAAACCAAGTAAAAGGGGTCCCAGGTTCCAGTAATTTGTTTTGTAGAGACGCTATTTGGGCAAAATTACAGATGTACTGAAGGAAGTAGGGTGCCAAGCCCCGAAAACGTCGCAGGTCCTTTTGACGAATATGTCAAAGAAATTAACTACGGTGTTAATAGTGTTGGGACGCCGTGTGAATGCCATCAATGCTGACATGACTCAAAACTTTGATTGATTTGCTTACAAAACGAAACTTTCCGGTATTTAGTAGCAAGCCAACATTCGCGAGGATCGTTAAAACTTTGTCGAGACAGTGAAGGTGTTCGTCACAGGTAGAATGAGAAATAACAATGTCGTCAAGGTTGTAGAGGCAAGTTTTCCACTTTAAGCCACGGAGAACATCTTCAATCATGTGCGTAAAGGTTTCAGGTGCGTCGCTTAACCCGAAAGACAATGTTAACTCGAATAGACCATCTGGTGTGGTGAAGGCTGTTTTTCCTTTGTCGGCCTCATTCATGGAGTTTGCCAGTTTCCTGACCGAAGATCAAGGCTGGAGAAAAATTGTGCCACCTTGCAAGGTATCGAGAGGGCCGTCAATACGCGGCATAGGTTAAACATCTTTACGGGCCATCGTGTTCATCGCCCGCAAATTGACATAAAATCACGCGCTTCCGTCTTTCTTCCGAACTAGTAGAACGTGTGATGACCAAGAGCTCGGTGATGGCCGAATGATGTCTCGTTTCTGCATACCATCCACGTTTTCCTGAATAATTTTCCCCTCTGATGTAGACGTGACATGGGTGGCAAATAATGATGCAAGAGTAATCCCTTCCGATTCAATAGATTGCAGCAGATAACCGCCCAAGAACGGAAGAGTAACAGTCAAAGTGCTTGGTGTTCCGTGAATAGCCTGAGTAACGTTTGTTTTTGATGTGAGGTGACGTCAGAATTGATGGTACCGGTAAAAAGAGTGGGCTAGGGCTTTGATTCGTTGTTCGGTTGGTTTGAATAAAGCGAAGAGACTGGAAGAACAACTACGGGATCGTCGCGAGAACAGAAGCAACAGTAGCGCCTTTGTTTTGCAAAATGGGTTTAGTGGTGTTCACAGCGGCTCGGAAGGCTGATTCGGAAGAAAAATGGGCAAGGCATGCCGGTGTCATAAGTCCTTTTGGAATGAATTTTCCAGCTGGCACTGTGAACCCATCGCCAGCGACAATGCTGTCAAAAGTAGTGTAAAATACGGACTCGTCTCCAGGAGGCAGAACAAAATCTAAAATTTACGCCAGTTGATGTATTCGCCCGTCCGTTGCCATGTCGGAAGCCGTGTCATTATTATGAAGGGCGGATTAATGGCAGAAATTAGAGCAGATACTGATGACAAGAAGTCGCAACCTGGGATCATATGATGGCCACATGGGGCTAGTGCCGCGAGCAGGATGGGGGGACAATGCCTTTGCTGAATATACGCCGTATACACTGCCCGAAAGGCTGAATCACACTTTTGTAGGTGGCGCGTAGAGCAGGACCCACATGAAAAGGTCATAGCTCCTGCAGCCTTGAACGAAAGTCCGCATGAATAATGCAGAGCCCCGCGGTAGTATTCACTACAGCTTCGATGGGAATTCCTTTGACAACAACTTACAAAATATTAGAGGCCGGGTAGGAGGACTTGTCATCTTTCAGTTTAAGCCGTTCTACCTCGCTAAACTGCGGATCCAAGTTTTCCGATCGGCAGTCGACGTTCTGAGAGGCTTGACAGAGGGAATGAAAATCGACGAACAGGTAAAGGGGATCGCCGGCGCTCAGACGGGGAGGTGGAACGCTGATCAACAGAGTCCGGAGAAGAATGTGAGTGGCGTTGAGAATGGGTGAATGGCTGCGATCAATATTCGTACGTAGAACGCGCACAATCGTCCTGTGGCGGAGTAGAAAATACTTACCGTTGATCCTTCTGGAAGGGTGAATGCCAAATGGGAATTGCGTCCCCGGATGCCGCAGTATCAGCATGCTGGGCAGGGCTGCCACCATGGTGGGTAATATGACACATGGTGAGTGGCCGGTTGGAACGCAGCGTAGACGGGGACACGGGCGCAAGAAAAGCCTCGGGAACGGAGTGTGAGGACGGGATGTGTGGCATCCCTACCATGTCAGCGTGCGCATGCCCGGCACGAACGTCGCGCTTCGGAGGTGAAGATCACGTGAATGATGCCAATTCTTCCTTTATCATCTCGAATAGACTGTGGCCAAGCATCTGTGGCTGCAGCACGGGACATCTCGATGTCGCCTGTCCATGGCGCTCTTTGCACATGATCGCTCGTAGGTCACCTTGGTCAGGCGCAAGAGAGTCACAAGATGATGGCTGCAGGGGCAAGGAGTGGAGGTGGTTCAGGTGCTGGCAATTCGTCACAATATAACCCACGGTGGTCAGGTTTTGTACGGAGAGTGCGTTGAACGCAAACGAAGAAACGCCTTTGAGGATGTACTTTACTTGATCACACTCAGACATTATTCGGTTCACCCGACTACGTAGAGCCAAAACATGTTCAATGTAGGGCATGTGTGATTTGGCGGGGTGCTGAACGAGTTCAGCAAGCTTCTTGGCTTCTTCTGCGCGCGAAGTGAACGTGCCGCACATTCGGCGTAATTATTTGCTTAACCGGGAAAAGTCAGTTAAGTCCTCCCAATGATTCAGGTACCACGTCTTAGCGACTTCAGTTAGATAGAAATTGACGTTGCGGACTTTCAGCTCATCACCCTAAAGATTGAATTTTCTTACCCGGTTTTCACCGTCGAGCCAATCCTCGACGACGCCTCCACGAAGTTCTGAAGACATCCGACGGTCTCGCGGATGGCTGGTAATCACCCTGGCTGGGATAGGCGGGCTGGGAGGTGTTGCGCCATCAGCATGGTTGGTTAGATCGCCTTGGAGCATGCTGAGAGTGGGAAGATGGACATGCCGACCTGAGCGAAGCTCCACACAGATGTTGGGGCAGGCGTACGGGGATCGAGGTGCCCCTGCACCACGTGCAAGTCTCGGGCACGGAATACTTGAAGGACGTGTTTAATGATGACGGAGTTTCACCAAGAAGCCGTTGCAGAAAACGATGATGACGAAGGCATGAGGAGGAAGAATAATAACAAAGATTTACTCATGTAGCGGCAGTGGGACTTGCCTTCGTCAGAGTACAGTTGCATGATATTGCTGATGAAGGTGCGCTGATGTAGTCAAGTCGCACTGGCGCTACGGAAGTGGACCTTCTTTGTGATTGTTATTGTTGTGAAAGAAACTCCTAGAGGAGCCAGAAGAATTATTTGAGGAAATGGTTGACTTATGATTAAAAAACAAAAACAGTGGTTTACTGACCTTTCGATTGGAGGATCAGCCTTCATCTGAGTACCGTACAACCTAGAAGCACGCATGCTTATATAGGTGCGGAAGGTGTGCTACAGTGCACCCTTGGTAAGAACATAACTTAGCGGGTTGGGGCGAGGGATCAGGGAAAGACAGGCCAATATACATGTGCGCACAAACTTTCGCGTCGTTGTGCTACTCACAATCTCTCTACAGGAAATGAAGAAGAAAGAAAAGAACAAAAAGCAACGTATCTGGGTAGCAGGCGATGCGGTCCCGCGGGTGACAATCTGTTTTCCAAAACGCTGGTGAAAAACAGACACTTCAGGTATAAATTCCCGGAATAAATGAATAGTGCAGCGAACGTTTCAACATACAAAATGCTGAGTAAGCAGGCTCACAAGAAAGGGCCATACAGAATGGAGCACGCCGGTGACATATCCATTTCCTAAAATACCAATGACCAGTTCCGTGAGAAATGCCATGGCAGTTCACAAGTTCACAGAAGTCCTAGGAGTGCTGGCGCCGGCAACGCAACCAATTAGAAAAATAGGTGCTTGTAGTACCCAGGTATGTCCTGCTTTTTTGAAGTTACCATAAAATCGGTCACCACTATGGTTCAAGAAGTCTTCGTGTATATGACCAAAGCGTGTAACAGCAGAACGGAGTGGGGAATGAGAAATTTTAGAGTTAACTGAACTGTCCAAAAAGCGGAGAGCCGGGGAAACTGCGAGTATGGCGAATGGCAGCACAAATGGCGAATGACCTCGCGAACGGTGTGTTCGTGGTAACAAAGGTACACCCCACAGTGCCTACCAACTGTAGTGAACGGCCCCGACCTCTCAACTAGAATGGGAAGGCGGGAGCGCAGACTTACTAGGAAGACAGGTGCTACTTCCGCGAAAAAAGACAGGCAAGACATAAATGAGGCGGGGGAACGTATGGTGGCCGACAGGTGTTTAGTATGAGCGAATGAAACAAAGAAAAGAAGAAAAAAAACGTGCAAAGGGTTGAAGTACCCAGCAAAGACGACAATTTCCCCAAACCCTCATTATTGCCAGAGGACACAGATTTGAACTTGTAAATGAGGTACGATTCGCGGATTAGTCGATCGAAACCAAGATTCTAATATCGCAACTTGTAGGTGGTCAAAAGAATGCCTAGGAATGTTAACGTGTTTTGTCCTAGGGAGAGAGGAAGAGATGGCAGAGTTTTGAAATGTGACTTGTGAATATTAAACCTAGTTGGGAGCGACTTTTGTGTTTTCCCGATGTATTGTAGTTGGCATACCCTGTCCTCCAGCAAATATACCACATTGAAACTATCACAGTTCAGGTTTCTTCTGATTTTTAGGCAAAAGTCAGAAGCGGTATTGACCGCGGTATCCCTTGTGGACATGTGCGTGCATATTTGACATTGAGGCTTCCTGCAAGGGCTGCATCCGCTGGTCGCCTGGGCCCTTGTTTTGGATGAGGTCAGGACATGCTGAATGTTTTTGTTTGTCATCTACACAACCAGTGGGAGGCTCTGGAAAAATACGTTTTAGACGCCCGCTTTTTGTAATGATGTTGTAGTGTTTTCTTAATATAAATGAGACTTCGGTAACTGATGGGGAGTGTGTTAGGACTAAGTTTATTTGGTGGTACCATAGGAAGTTTTTGTGCCTCTGAGAAGGTGTGAAGGTATTGCACTTGGAGTATAGCGCTGTCAATTACTTAAATGGGGAATTTTCGTTTCAGAAGGGCACTGCGCAGCTCGTGACAATTATAATTCAAGTCCTCTTTCTTTGAGCAGATTCGACAAAAACTATGAGCTTGGCCATTGAGAATTCAGATTTTGCAATGTTTGATGTGACGGCTTTGAAACTGTAGGTACTGTTGCTTGTCGGTAATTTTCGGTACAGTTTAGTGATCAGTTTGCCATCTGAGACGTTGAAGTTAACGTAAAGAAAATTAACAGTTGACGTGGAGTATTGAAAAGAAAAAAAAAAGAAATGGAGGAATGCGCGGAGTTAAAACCGTCTATAAGGATTTGTTGGTTCGTCTTTCGGTGAGTCCAAATAAGGGATGCATCATGAATGAAACGTTTATAATAGAGTGTTTTAAGCTCTAGCTATTCAGAAACTGTCCCTTTAAGACGCCCATAAATATATTGGAATAGTTCGGCCCTACGCGTGTTCCCATAGAATGTGCAACTATTTGGACGTACCGTTTTCCGTTCAAACTCAAAATCTTTAAGCTCTAGATTTGGCTGAAGAAGAGTGCTTGTGTAGAGCTATCAATCAAGTTTGTCGAAGGTTGCCTTACGTAGGCGTAAAGTCCTGTTCGTATTCTATCGGTGTGCGGAATATTTGCGTAGAGTGACAGCAACAATCCATTATAACCAGGAGGTAATTGCTGGGAATACCATAATCTAAAATGTCCGCAAGGAAGTAGGGAGTAATCTTTTATGTAGGAAGGAAAGCAAGGTGGTAGGATGCTAACTGTCCGAGTCCACGTACCACGGACGGTGTTTCGTGACGAAGCCTATAGCCCGTACTACATGGAGCGATTTCGCATGCGAATTCGCTGATGCGGCGCCGCTCGTGCGGCAAAACCACCTTTTTTCTTTGCTGCGGCAAAGTGCCAAACATTTGAAGCGGGTCGAGCAAACGCCGCTCGTGGCGGCGTGTGCGGCGTAGAGGCCGGACCTGCGGCCAATAGGAGCACAGCTCGGCATTACTTGCACGCTTGGAAACAGATGGCGTTGCTTGTATGAGCGCGACAAAAGCGCGGCACACCAAAACGTTTGTCTTCTCTGCTGTGTGTGCGTATATTGATAAAGAATTGGCGATTCTTATATAAAACCGCAAATAAACTTATATTTACCGCAAACCAGGCAGAAACAACTTGCCAGAAAGTAAATAAAACCACCCTGTTAAAATCACAACAACCTTTGCTGGTGGCAAACTTAATTCAGTCTGCAAACAAGGCGCATCTGAAATGCGAAAATCGCGGCGTTCGCAGGCCCATGTAGACGACAATTCCAGGCATTGCGAACTTCGCAAGTGCGAATGTTCGTTCCAGCGGATTCGCAGGCGAATTCGCTCCATTTAGAACGGGCTTATCTCGGCGACAATTGGGCGGCCGGGATTGTCTTTTTTGTGGATTTTTGGCAGCAAGTAAAACATGCCGGCTACGGAATTAGGCAGAATAAGTGAATGTCGGCTGTTCTTTCGTTTATTACTCTATCATTTACCAATTGAGTGATGTTCTGTAACAATTTCTTTAAATTCGGCTGAAGAATCTCCTTTAGCTGTTTGTAGAATGACGCGTCTGATAGCTGCCTTTGTGCTGCTTTAATGTAGTCATGCTGGTTAAGTCTTACTATTTCGCCACCTTAGTCAGCTGGATTAATTACAATAGGAGGGCGGTAAGAGAGGGTTTCTAATGCTTTTTTTCATTGATGGAGAGGCTATGGCGTACACCCAGGCAGCACAGGACTCTACGGCCTCACTCAAGCCGGTGTACTTTGGCCGGTGATTTTCTGTCCGGCCTTTTTTGTGGCAAGACATGTTAGGCCCTGTCCAAATGTGGCCTTTTGGCCGCATACGCCGTAGTCCCATGGCTATCCAACGGCCAGTGTCCGTCGGCCAGTCGACTGGCTTACGTTCATACGGCCAGATTCCAGCTTTAGGGCTCCGGCCATTATTGAGCCACTCGCGTGCGGCCGAAGTACGGAAACCGGAGGA
Source organism: Haemaphysalis longicornis (assembly GCA_013339765.2). Taxonomy (NCBI): domain Eukaryota; kingdom Metazoa; phylum Arthropoda; class Arachnida; order Ixodida; family Ixodidae; genus Haemaphysalis; species Haemaphysalis longicornis. The sequence continues at coordinate 103,968,315 of CM023452.1, read as the reverse complement.
CAGCGGAGTTCCGGTCGTCGGACTCCAGCCGGGCTAAAGCTGCCGGCCGTTCGGCCATGGTACGGGCGTTGGAGTTCAGCCACAGTACGTTAACTGTACTGGTGCCAGTGGACGATACGGCATGCAGCGCAAGCAGATGACTCAGTCGCGCTGTGCAGCAGCAGAAACCTATAATTTTGGGTCCACTGCGCCGACATCAAAGTGAGCCCGTGCGCCACCTTCAGCCGCCCAGCCTTCATCGCAGCCTTACTTAATTATCAGCGTCATGGTCGTTCCGTGAGTTGCTGTTCCTCTTTTACTGTGGGATGCAGAAAATATTCCTTTATTTGCAGAGCTGGAGTACTTGTATTGTCCACGACTTGATATCTTCTGTGGGGCAGCTTACCTGTAATTCAAGGGAAAGAGGGGGGGGGGGGGCGGAAGGCGCATACTTAAGTCTCTTGAATTTCACAGAGATAAAAGTGCAGCTTTTACCCAATTTGTTTTAAGACAATTTCTCTTGAACACTTCTATGCTATAATTAAATCAACTATTTTTGCAACAGCTGCTTGACCAGTCTAGTTGTAATAGTTGTATACAAAACCGGAGCGAACACTTTTACGAAGCATATTGGTACTCCGCAAAACACCCAAGAACATTCCGTATAATTTCGTTCACAAAAAGTATGTCCAATTTTGGACCATTTTTTTTTGCAAAAGAATTTTTCTACTCGATCAACATTTCTGATGAGCTTTCACAAGCCTGATTTTAGCAGGGATCGAACACGTAACTTCATTTTTAATCTCTTTCTGGTGTTGTTTTCATGAGCTAAGTGCATACCACTTAAGATTTTAAAATAACTTAATTTTTCTCTAATGTCGTACTTTGCTCAAGCCATTGTAGACATGTTGGGACTGACGCTCTGCTTCTGGTGGCTGCAGTTCTACCACACTTTGTGTTCAAGGCGTAAGACTAGAGTTTCGTAATTTGTTTCAAACTAGTAATATAGCAATGGTAGTCTGCATACAGCAAACCTTGCACACTGCAAGGAATAAAACAATAAATATTTCATTGGTTGAGTTTGAATGCGTAAGGCTCTCAACCCGTCGAGGGCGAACTTGCGACTGCGCAATTTTATTTATTTATTTTATTTATTTATTTATCTTATTTATTTACTTAGTTGATACAGGCTTCGCTTTTGCACGCATTACAACAGGGAGATACGTAACAGTGAGGATCGAATTTGAGACCAAATAACAAAATAGATCTACAAAGCCTGGTGAAAATCGTCATTGTAGGCCGTGCATAAAATCATACATGGAAGGTAATTACACTTTCGTATTGATCTAAGATAAAATGAATCACGCAAGGCGTCACCTTTAAAAGGAAAGCTAATAATTTGCTGAAGGATAGCGGTCCCACTTTGGGATATGTAGAATGTCGCATGGATATACTTGTCCCCTTCGATTCCAGTTTTAGAAAGATAGATATTACCAAAAAATTTTAACCTGAAGTTTTGTCTGTGATCTTTCGCGTCTTACCATTTAAGTTTACTTTTAAATTCGCTCATGTAAAGTTGACAGTGCCAATTACCTAATTCGAGTCGCACTGCCCTATTCCGTATGTTTTCGAGCGTATACAACCAGCTATTCGGTGTAGGGATGACAAGAAACACATGCGTACTCCAACATTAAGCGCGCATGAGTAAAATACAGTTGTTCTTTTAAGTAATATGGAGGTTCGCTGAAATTTCCTCTCAGAAAGACAGAAACACGTGCAGCCATAACTTTTATGTTTGAACACGCCATTTTAAATTCTAGCCTCTCGCTAAATACACTACTAGTTATTTATGTTTCCCGGCCATTCTTAAAGCAGCGTAATTTACGGTATACGTATTCAATTGGAATGAAGGTTTTTTCGTAAAGGTGACGGTAAGACACTTTTTACATTCCACGACTTTTCTGAATCAACGCACAAGGATGTTATTAAAATCGTATCATGCTGCAGGTATTCGGAATCACGTTATTCGTTACAGTTTCGTAAACTACACAGTCATTCGCGAACATTTTGAACAAACAGTTGGGGTCGATAGTAATATCATTTATGTATACAAGAAACAAAAGAGGGCCCGCAAATGAGCCGTGGGGAATTCCTGAGGTCACGGGAACATATCCGCACGAACAACCATTGAGAGCGACCTACTGCTGTCTTGTAGAGAGATACTTGGCTATTCATGCACTAACCGATTCATTCAGTTTACAAACCACAATTTACTAACAAGATGCGCAGGTAGACCACCGGTCAAATGCTTTTTTGCGGTCCAAGAAAATGCAGTCAATTACTTTAAGTTTATTTGTTGCTAGAGCCAAATCGTGCGGGAACTCAAAAATCCGCGTTGAGCAAGAAAAACCTGACGGAATCCGTGTTTGCTACGATTCTGGCTATTATAGTGCAGTAGCTAGAGTGGTAAGTGTAGCAAAGGTCACCTTCAAACACCCAAACTAAATTAACATCCAGGCTTCGTCAGTTACAAGGCCCTGTTATTGTCGTAACATGACACTTGTTTTTACATAGGCAGTCAAAAAATCCGACGAAGTAATATAGGTCAGAGCACGAAAGTTAGCTCGCGATTAGCCTCTTCTACGTTTATCACCAACAAAATAGTGCAACGTTGTTTTTCACAGTAATATTGTAAGAAGAAGAGCCTAAAACTTGCGCTTTTGCGCGCGTTTGCATTTCTTTGGTGGGGAGTCCTTGGGATCGCACCGATTGAGCTCCTGCGTGGTGGCCGCTTGCTTGACGCCCTTTCGAAGGCCAGTTATTTTCGGTGAACTACCGCCATCTCGGGTCGGACATCTTTACCGGGTCGATGTCTCCAATGCTCTCTATTTCTTGAGGGGGCGAATAGCCTCTTGCTGATGCGTAGACGAAGCCGGCGGGAGAGGCGGGGTAGCGGCTATGACTGGTTAGGCTTAGCTCACTCGTCCGTGTGGCTCAGTCTTCTTGTCAATTATCGACAAAGAAGACCTAAGCAACGCCGCCAGAGAGAAACTGAAAGCGCTCCTTATTCCAAGAAACATGGAACCCCACTTACATGAAGACAGAAGGCAAGCCAGGGTCAATTTCCTACGCAAAAAGCTGAAAAAAAACCACACGTTGTATATACAGACGCTGCCTTTTACGACAAGACCAATGCTTCCTTAGTCATTGTCGACCAAGAAGGAGTAATCAGGGACTTCCTCACATTAACGAACACAAGCATAGAGGAGGCCGAAACTGGCGCCCTTCTATTGGCCGTAAGGTATGGCAGAATTCCAAGGAAAAAAGCCTCCAAATAATTACGGACTTCTACGAAAGCCGTACAAAACATTATAAATGGCCGAATCCACAAAAGGCTCACAAACATTTTACCTCTAAATATCACTAAGTTCCAAAATATCATTTGGACACCGGGACATGAGGAGCTTGAGGGTAATAAGGGAGCAGACCAAGCTGCGCGAGAACTTACTAACCGCTCAGCCAGTAGTCCTAGCTTACTCACCCCTTTCCCCAATACCTTCGGTGAGCGACTCAACATACAAAGAAAAGCCAGAGCTCTCTTTTCCTCCACCTAGCTAAAAGCTTAACAGCTGAAGAGCATTAGTGTCTCAGACAAATACAGACGAACAGCCTACCCCAACATTCCTCAGGCTATCGAAGATGTTCCCCGAGAAATTCTCAAACGCATGTACAAAGTGCGGTGAAATATCCACCCTATTCCATGCATCCTGGGGTTGTCGTACTATATGGCCCTCAGTAAACACTAACACCAATTTATATGAGCTATGGGAGGCAGCCCTGGTCAGCTCTGACCTTGGGGTTCACAAGTATCTGATCTTTAGGGCCAAGAATGGGGCAGAGGAAACAGGTGGCCCTGGAAGGAGGGAACCTACCCTAGTTCAATAAGACCTTTCATTTCAAATAAACGTTTCATCTCTCTCTCTCTCTCTCTTGTGGAAATAAATGGCATTCGGATGGCCTAAAAGGTTACCTGGTAATGTCTAGCGACTCCTTGCACCTTCCTGGTTCACCTGTAACCACTCATTACTGTCCGACAAGCGAAGTTCGTTCATTTAAAACGTAGAAACACCGAGCGGATTAAACCCATCTGCGTCGTTCGGCTCCCTAATGGCGTTTTTTTCACCCAGGGAAAAACCGGTCCTACACCGCCCGGTGTCCTTCGAACCAATAGTGCATGAGCTCCGGCGCCCCGACGCATGCCGTTATGAGGCTGTACGCCGCTCATCGAAAGAATGGCGTATGACCTGAGACCTTCCTCCGGAACACCGGTTACCAAATATTCTGCGGCCGTTTGCTTGCCGTAATTCGGTCGATGACCGCTAACCAAATGAAAAACATACATTCTGGGGCCATACGTCGACCGGTCTCGATGATAACACCGGTTGCCCGAGGAAAACGAATGTTCTGCCACCGGACGCGCGTTTCACCGTTGAAAGAGCGTATGCGGGGCAGCCGCGCTCCGGCAAGTCTCCTTTCGAACACCAACTGCCACAATAATACGAATATTCTGTGGCCGGTCGCTTGCCTTGCTTCGGCTGAACACCGCTTCCCAAAGAAAAAACAGACCTTCTCAGGCCGTACTTCCACCGTTCCCTTTCTGAATATCGGCAGCCGAAAGGGAGCTAAATACCCGGCAGCCGGGTACCTCCCGTTGTGTGTCTGATAGCGGGCCGCCGGAGAAACGCCGAAGCACTGGTTGCTGAATGGTGGCCGTTCATGGTATGATCAGTGACGGCCATAACCTGGATGCTGGCCGGACATGCCAGAAAGCGGCCATATACGGGCCGGTCATGGGACACACTTTCTGTGCCGACTGGGCGGCCGACTCCTGTTTTTAAGCTTCAGTTTATGTGTTCTTTTGCACGGCTTTGATATACATATTTACGCATTCGTCCCGCTGGGGGTATAGTGTATTTAGAGCTTGGAACCAATTTACCAGTGTCACTACATGTTTCGCGGCAGTGAAAGTATTCCTTTAACGTCAAGGGGCAGGCAAAACTTTCCAAATCATTAGACAGCAGGAATTCGGAAAAACCTCTTGTTGTTGGGCAAAAACTCAAACCCTAGAAAATATGCTCAAATTGGCGTCGGACAAAACCGCATGTGACAAGTTGACTATGTTACTACTCGCAACTTCTTCATGCTGCTTGACCTGTTTGACTGGTACGGTGCGAGCAGGGGGCCCGTATAGGGATAGCAATATCATGCGGACTCGTAAGGTGCTTGCTGGGGGCCCGTCTAGGGATAACATTACAATCATTCAAGATTTTCCTGGCCTTCACACGAGACAACTTATCTCTAATCCTTATTTCGTGCGAGGTCAATGAATCGAGCTCATGCTTGCTCGAGTTCTTTTTCGTTGCTTACCATAAGTTCAAAATTTGTCTTGTAGTGATAAATAATTATGCGGATCAAGTCCTATGAAGCTGATTTGAGCCCACCGTCTCACTTTTCCTTAGACGTGGCTGGTTTTATTTCTAATCAGAATTCAAATGAGCAGCGTATGAATGAGGCGAGAATGTCCGCAACCTCCTCCGCAGCAGTCGCGGGTAGAGCTCACACAATGTAGTGAAACTTGCGTTCGTGGGAGGTGATGTCAGACAGTGCAAAATGTACCTCGGCCGTGGCGAAACAGGGTTGTGCTCGCAATACGGCGGCAAGTGGACAGCCAGGGGGGGCGATCTCGTTGCAGGCTGCTTCCGCTGCTCGCTGGTCCTAGTCGTGGCTCTACATAACTATACAACTTCGCTGGGTGGGAGATCACGTCCGGGTCACCAACTGTAGAGCTCATGCCACGGAGAAGTTGAAGGACCAGGACCAGACCACGTAGCAAATCCGGTTTTATTCCGAAGGCAGTGGGGTCTCTATTAACTGATGCCAGGGGCCCGCGAGCCCTCTGGAGGGTGAGTGCGCTCATTGGCCTTCGTCACGCTGTGGCAAGGGACGCGTCATCAATGACAAAACAACCCTAAAGCACACTTTGACCTTAAATAAACTATTTTTCTGTTCAACCTCCACAAAATACAGTTGAGGTCGTTCATCCTGAAGAGGCGACTGAAAACTTTCTTATAAATGACAATGCAGAATGCGAGAAAAGTATGCGAGTGAACAGTACACCATATCTTGGGTAGTGCGGCGTAACCTACCGTTCGCATTAAAAAAAAGGAAATTTGTTTCCTATTTAGGGTTTCCACTATTGCTTAACAAAATTGGGTTTGTGTTAAGGCAAAATGTGTGAGTAGCGCGTTAAAACAACCTAAAAAGCTAAAAACATTAAAACAAAAGTTCATGGTATCTGAGGGGCTGGGAGTAGTTTGAAATTGAATTTGTAATAGTATACAAGCCTTTGAAAGGCATTTGTCTGCAAGAATGTTCATTTTGTATTGCTCAAATTAAGTAGTACATTGGCTGAGCGCCCCCGCTCAAAAATCATGGCGTTGCTCATTCATACCCCTGTTTCAATCCTTAACCTCACTCCATATTAATTCGTTGGCTGAGGTCGAAGACCGAAACCTATCCAACACATGTCGCCTGTCGGTTCTCTGGTCAACTTCAACTGATATGGGAGGCTCACGTCCAAGTGATATCGACGTGCACTGTGCGAGATGAGCCCCGCACGACGATTTCCAGCTTTGGCTGTCACCACCGCTCCAGGAAACCTATTTATGTATTTTCAAACATACCTTTGGCCATGATGAAAATGATGGGATGCTCACTTCATGCGCTCACATGGAGAAAGAAGCAAAGCACAGTAAAAGAATTCAAACAATTAATCTTTTATTGCTAACTTTGGTAAAGTCGCCAAAATGAGGAACCTCCAAGCCGAGCAGGTCAAGCGGCGAAGGTAACAAGTACATGGGCGGACTGGGTAGATGTAGCTGTGGTTCAAGAAGCTGTAAAATGGAAGAGCAATTATAAGGCAGTATCATATATCGGCCAGTTTAACAGTAAAAGAGATATCCCGTTTACTTCCCCTCCAACCTTGCTGGCACTCCTCAGCCGGCGCAACTTGATTGCCCCTAACTTGATGTAACGCAACAAAAATTTTTACAGCATGCATCTGCTCCTAACGCTCTCAAATTGTTTATACATAGTTCTCGCTGGTCGCGAGACATTATCATCAGGGCTTCAACGGGAACACGTAGCCTACCAAGATACGAAGAAGGTGGAGGAACTAAATTCACACCACTAGCCGCCGTTCCCCATTGCGCCAGGAGCGAATGCGATACACCATCAGTGTCTATGCCATTACAGGGGGGGGGGGGGGGGGAGAGGTTTGCCAAAAAAGGTGAAAACGGCATCGATGTACCAGGACTTGCTTGTGCTCCTGGAACTCCTGCGAATGGTTCCTGTACGTCGCAAATGGTGCCACAGTATAGGATCAGCGTTTGGGGGTAAGGTGGCCCTGTGGCTACGTGTGCAATCGGTCAGAAACAGTTCTATGCAGGTGCGTCATTACCATCGGCAACAAGCCGCAACTGGTACTACTCCCGCATCAACTCTAAACTCCCACACCGCTGACAAGACGTCATATCTGGTTGTGCGGCAAGCTCTCTCGACAAAATAATTTCCCTTCCCACATCACGTCTTTCACCCTCAATCGATCCCTCCACGTTAAGCAAACACAATATTAACGACAAATATGGTTTGCCACTATAGACGGCCTAGAACGACCTGTATATGTGCTGCCTATAGTGTGAATGAAGGATTTAATGCTCAACAGCCCTCCCCCTAGCGAAACAACTCATGCCGCATCTCGACAACCACCCACTAATGGCCTAGGAAACCCTCTGATCCACGAATCTTCCCGCAGACTCCAAACTCACAACTGTGGCTCCGTGCCTTTCTTTTCGAATGAAAGATATTAACAACAACATGGATGCTTAGATAATGAACTAAAGATCGCCGCAGTCTGCAGAGTACCCAACACTGGACACGGGAAGATGTCATGTGAAAGTTTGCAACCATTTTAGAATCACTGCTCCCAGCAATATTCCCCATAATTCTGTGTGGCTCCGCATTATTTTTGGACATGCAATATGCCTTTAAATCTAGACGTATATTTAAACAACTTTCCCAGATAAACAGGTGTATCATTTTAAAGGAGCTATATTTCGTCGTCGTAACACCAAAAGAGACATGATGAAGCAAACTGGAGTGACATCCACCGAAACGTCATGTAGATAAATGTGTTGCCTCACAGTACTTTAGTGGCGCCGCACGCGATCTGTACTGGGCAGGAACAGGGAGGCAGTGGCGATGGTCGCGACATCGAACATGCTACGCTCCCCTTGCAGCTCGCGACAGCGTTTGGAAGTGCGGTGACGAGTAACGAACGAGACATTTACTGCGAAATGCGAAACTGGTAGCTCCTGGGCACGAAAAAGAAGGGTAAATATAACCAACACCCGCCTACAGAACGGTTATCTTGGCGCCTTTCCAACAGACATTGACTACAAAAGAAAACGAGTGAATTTGCAATAACTCGCGGCCTATTGTGTACATTGTGCACCACTACTAACCTCACAACCTCAGTGTGCTCTGGCATTGGTTTTGCTTTGGTTCGCATAACTGACCGATAGTTGAATTGCGCCGCTATCTAAAATGATTGAACGGCAGTGTTGACAATAACAAATAAGATAGGGCTCACCACAACGGCACTTGCACGTGATGTATTCCGTGGTACAATTGAGGAAGGAGCCCGGCGGGCAGTTTATTTGGAGCAACGATGCGCAGGGATCGTCATCGGTGACTAAAAAGCGCAAAGAAGGAATGATTAGTTGCAAATTTGACGAAATAGAACGGAAGCTGTAGCGTACGAATGCGCGACTACGATAATTTTACAAAGACAACGTTTGGTACCGTGATCCCTAAAGTTGTCGCCTCGAACCGAATTACAAAAGATTCGAAAGTGGGCACGTTTGACGGCTTCGTACTAGTGTTTCCACCTGTACCGGCAGACCGTGCAGATAGATTGCAGCAATACATTGGTATTGTAATTTTTTGTTCACTGGTCTTTGAGACTAAACATAGGCATAGTCAGCGGGGAGGGAGTCCACATAACAAAACGCACGTATTTTCGGTGCTCTGTTACCATTAGCCGTGTGTGGTTTCGTAACCCGAATATATTTTACATTGAAGGGTATCTGGGAGTTGGCGGAACCGTGTCTGAAGCCTCCCGCAATTTACACTTTCTAACTCACTTTCCCAAACGTTGACAAGAAGCAGATTCTAGGCGACGAATCAGGGCTGCACATAATGTGACACTTTAAGGTTTGATATTGATGACCCGAAGCTAAATGTACCAATAAAATGGCATTGCTTTGCGTGTCATTACGCTCCCTATGTAGGTTTCCTAACGTCGGGTTTAAACATTGGGCGAGAAGCGTGCTGGTGCGATTTGAAACTAATCGTCATCGAAGTATCAAAAAAGCTTCTTCGTCCTGCGTACTTCTAGCCATGGGTACGCGTTTACGTGGTGAGGCATGGAAGCGTAAATTTAGGCTAAGGCCCAGCGTTCTCCACGAGCCCTAATGTTGCTGCTGCTAAAGTTCCACATTGATACGTACCGACAGCATGACACATACGGCACTGGGATGATGGAGAATACCTTAACAAGGGAAACGTAAGCTGTAGAACGTGCTTTGCTACGGACGCGGCTGGGCATGCACCCTCAAAACAAACAATGAAATACTTTTAGAGCAAGCAGTGAAGGGGTGGTCGCCCACAAGCATATCTGTGTCGTTACTTCGAATCCTGATTGTAGGCTTCGAAGCCTGGCAAAGTTCTGCACACATACGGGGTACAACATTACCGCAATGGAGTATTTGGCACTGCTTTATAAGAAAAAAAATTGGGCCGATTTCGCGCCGTACATGGTGGATGAAAACGGCCAGCCGATTAATTTATGCGCTTACAAACCATCTGATCACCTTGGGCGTAACCGTCGTTAAAGAACTAAACCACCACATTGACATGTTCTGCCTGTTGGACCTGAAATATGATGCGCGATTCTCCCTCCCTGGCGCAGAGTACCTGGCAAGAGGTCATATGTTCCGCGCTGTAAAAAAATGGCCAATTTTACGGAGAAAGCTGCTGGTAAAATGTTGCCGGACACATTTGCGTAATTTAAACAACGGAAAGAATTTTAAGAACGGACATTCCGCAGTACGGAAAGGCTGTAACAAAACAAACACTCCGCTTCAAAAAGCACGTCTTTCCGTAATTGATAGAAGCTTCAGAAAAGAAAAAAAAATACTTCGACGAGGAATAGAACCCGCGACGTTGATCGAATGGGCACTACGCTCGAGACCACTGCACCACCGCACGAACGCTGCACTTGCGCCGAACAACCTGTATAGTACAAGGATTCCCACCCTGCGTGTGCCATACATCGGTGTTTACTAGCTGGCTTACCGATTTCCTGGCTGATAAAGTGCGATTTCTTAAATAGCGCTTGCGCAGTAAGGTTCCGCGAAGACCCCCCCCCTCCCCACACACACACACACCATAGTTGATCGTCATAAACTCCGCTGTTTCGAGATAGCGCTCGCAAAAATGTGTGTGACTGCCTGCGACTGCGATTTCGCACTGCATGAATAGTGCTTGCTGTGCTTTGGTTTTAAGCTTTAGGCTAAATACTTTGGCCGATATTGATTCCTTAAGAACTAAATTACCTTCCGCAACTCTGATTCTGCACCCAAATGACCTTATATTTTCGGCAAGTGTGCCGGTCACACACGCATGTACACTTTGTAGGTACGGGGCAGCGACGTCGCCGGAGCGTCGTAAAGACAAGCTAGAGCGCTCGTGTTGAGCGGTATGGGCCTCGGGGTCCTCAATAAGTTTACTACACTTTAGACACTAACGAAACATAGCCGCATTCATTACGCCACGAATGTTGTCGGGGCGCAGTTTTCGCTTCTCGATCGTTTCCCGACGATCGACACGACAATATATTTCTTGCAGTTATTAATAAACTGATCTGTTTCGGTTCTGCGTCACACAGAGGAAACACCCGTATTTTCCAAAGCCGAAAAAGATTCCGTTTGACGTGTAAGGGAGAGAGCATCCGTATACTGAGGGACGGAGCGCACTTCCGTTAAATTACGGGCGCTTTCCTTGTTCTGCATCGAACGGAACACGGCTGTGTTTTATTACGGCCATCTGGTCCGTAATTTGTCCGTAATATTACGGCTTGCTTTTACAGAGTGGCTGGCGTCTTTGTTTCGTCCTTCCATTGATTAAAATTACGCTCTCTACCGGACAAAATAAATTTAAACAACCAGCGGCTAGAGACAACATAGACAAAACTAATTTCACACCTTATTGGAATAGTGTCCAACTTTTATAATCATTGCACCCTCACGAAAAGTTAGTAATGTCACAGTTGAATTTGGTCACCAAATTACAGGATTTTTACCGTGTGTTTTTAATCACTGTAATTGGTAACGAAAGTTACATTATGAGTACATATAGCTGCACAAAATACTACGAAGTAAACTAAGAGTCCGGAACAGGCGCTTAAAACTCAAGGCTCGGAAGCCGAAGGGCACAAAAGCAAGGGGTTTATTCTAAAAACCGTGGAACTGACCAAATCATTTCTTAGATAGTGGTTCTATGGAACATGCACCGTTATACCGGAGGTGGGTGCAGGACGCTGGGCGCAAGATTGTACATACACGGCCACCTACACAATCCGAGAAAAGGCACCCTCGGGTGCCTCTGTGTCTCTTGAGACAAACAGCTGGGAAGACCGCGAACCGTACCTGTAACCTCATATTTAGCATCGCAACATCATTTGATCCACCGCGATATTCGGTTCTCAATGTGAGGCACTGAGGCTTTAGCGGCGCAAAGCATGATTATGTCAACAGCTTTTTTGTTGTGGAGGGCTGTAAAGGGGATCGTAATTATCAGTACATTCAAGTGGGGGATTTTCGCGCTTGCATTTTACGGCGGAGTGAGCTCGTGTTAGAAGAGGCGATGACCTTTTTATATTTGTCATTACGGACGGAAAAATTAAGATTTTTCAGCTGGGAGCTACCCTTCACGGAAGATGTATTGATGTATGTAACATCAACCTCTCCAGCAGATTAAGGTGTCCAAAAATTTTTTAACCTTCGCTAGGCTTCTTTATTTTTGGGGGAAAATGACTTAAATATTTTGAATCTCGAATTCCTGTATTTACGCAGTGCTTGCTACGGTCTCGGCTCAACAGGTTTAGCAAAAAAAGTATCCTGCTTCGAGGTTCTTCCAATTGATTGTGTGAATACTCCATGTACACCAATAACAAATACTTTCGCTAGATGAGTCTGACGAGACTTCTCCAGTGGCTATATCGATATCAATGTGGGTTTTTTTTTTTACTCGTGGACCACCTAAACTAGCTTGCGATTGCGGCAGCCTACATAAAGCCGTTGTGCCCCGGAGATTAACCGTACTCACACGAATATTATGCATCTTCTCTGCTATCAAATGACGTCCGAAAGTTCTGCTACCACCAAGGAAGAATGTAAGAGGCAGCGGAAAACGAACAAAGACGAAGAGAACCGAATACTTAAAGCAGCAAGATACGCCTCCTGTGCTCTTCAATTAACTTATAAACATCCCAAGTCAAATATTAGTTCGTCCACAGTGACATGGTCCCTTGAGGCGCTTATGAGTCCGTTTCCCCTTTATGGAACGTCTGGTGTTGCAATAAATGTTTCGCTCTATTGTTTGCAAAAAAGTTCGTAATAGCACTAGTAAACCCTAACACATAAGGTAGATGACGAGGTTTTACCGCATCTACAACCGCAGCTCTCATCGTTGAAGAAGCAGGCAACCTTGGACCCCCCCTGACATTTGAGGAGCGGGCATTCTGGTTCCTCTGCAAGCAGATATGTGGGAAACAAAGCAAGGTAAGAAACACTCTAAGCCATTCATTTTATTCTGAATTGAGCTATCAGGCCCACCAACAAGACACCAGCAATATTTTAGTAAATACGATGCAATAAAAATGTTGTGTCAGGTAATTCAACCCTAGTTTGGGTAGCATCGATTAGACAAATACAATAAGCGCTGCTTCTAAGCGCGCATATTTTTGTTCATTTAGGGCGTATATCTGCACATGATTTGAGAAGGTAATATCTCCCAGCAATGCAGAACCAATAAAATTAGCTGTTTTCATGGATGAAACCACACTCGAATGTGTCGTGCATCTTTTTACAACAAAATTGCAAACAGGTAATACATTCTGATTAGAGTTACGCGTGCACATGTGAAATGTAATCAAGGTGTGGCGCGTAAAAAAGGCTTTACTGCAAACTCGTTCAGATTGGTGGTAGGCCGTTTCATAATAACGAACACAGTGACGACTAATGGGAGCAATAGCTTGCAAGAGCTTTACATTTTAAAAGTCTGGCGAACGTCATTGCTTTTAAGCATAATGTGATGTGGTTGGGAATATTACAGGAGCTACTGCGAAGCTGAAATCCATGTCAAAAAGAATGCAAGTGCTACTAGAGAGTATCAAAAAAAGGTTCATATCGTCGGGCAATGCAGAATATGAATGATATATCGTGGTTGGGAAATTCTCGCTTAGCGCAGTCGCTGATGTCCAGCACATATAATGATGGTGCTATTGGTTCATCAGATGGGATAATGCATAGAAATTCTACGCCTTTCCCGGACAGTAAGATCACCTGATCAGTAGGCTTGATGCAGGAAAAAAATGCCGTAAAGGGTATAGAGCGCCCCAATGCTACCCAGACTCCATGCTAACATAGTTTCATATTGTCGTTGGTGGGGACGACTTTATCCTGTTTTTAGATATCCTATCATAAAAAGCACAAAGGTATCGCTCTGTAATACGCGCTACAAAAGCAGCTGTGTGCAGATATCTATTGCACTAAACTGGCTAACAGGGCGGGTTGGGTAGACATGATCACGGGAAAGACAGCGCAGCTAGAACACTGACAAAAAGACGACACACACACGACCACTTCTGTGCGGACTGTCTTCTTTTTTCCTCTGACCATGCAGCTATTTATCGACGAGTACGTATCTTCAAGAGAGCAACGACGTTAAGCGGCCGGATATCATTTTAGCACGTTAACCACATCGCCGCTCCAACTGCTGTATGTGCATATGATCTTCGCGAAATCAAGTAATAATATGTTATTCCCATAAAATGTCAAGAGTAATGTTAAAGTACCATAAGAAAGGCTGAGGAGAGTGTCTTCAAATAACTGACATAATTTAGTAGTCCGATATCATTGCAAAAATTTGGACCATATTGCCCAAGAAAGAAACTTTCTACCTATAACACAAAGACCGCCGCCCTGGCCCTTAGAGCAAATAAAATAAAAAGAGCAATACGACAGCAGTTTTACAACTCCCGCTTTTCCTTCGCCACAACATTTAGTAAACATATTTATCTCAAATTACTGATTAATTTGTTTGAACTAAAATTCTAATTTGTGTGGTTGACGCGTTGATTCTGAGATGGGCTTTGGTAGGCGCTGTCTATTGTGGGGCTTTGGGTTATTGAGATTAACTGGGTATTTTTAACTTGCGTCAACATCTCGGCACAGGGCCGTTTTCTTTTCTTGTCTCCCTAAAAAAAAGGCCAGCGCTGTCGTAATCAAAGCTACGTCATTGAACTCGGCAGAACAACGACTTAGCCACTGAGCACACTGACAAAGGTACATGAAAGAAATAGTTACCAAGAGCTAATGAATTGTTTTACTTACTCGCACCCGCAGTGGAACGATTTCAGTTAAGAAGCATATCAATTGCTCTAAAAAACTTCGATTACACGGGCAACACAGAATTTGTCTGCTGCCCTAACTAGTGCATATGTCCAGCTTGTATATGAACTTATCGTGCAGGAAGTATTTCAAATTTCCGCTGTTGGTCTTTCATAAACTTATCGCTGTCACAAGCAGTTATTAGTAGGACTGATAGTTTACCATTTTCTTTGCATATTTCGATCTTGTTTGTATCCTATATACCTGAGGGGCGTTGACTTTCTTTAGTTCTTTTTCGATCAGTATCGACAGAGCCCCCTTTTCCTATTGAACACAAATGCCATGCGTTGTCTCTAACCTAGCTCCCCAAAATTCTTTGCAACATAGGTAGTCAATTTAGAAGCTCTGTAGGAAGTAATTCAGCTCAGGAAAGTTTATTATGTTCATTGTTATAGTGCACATTAGCGTTCTTTCTGATAGAAACTTACCGGCGATTGCCGTTGTCAGGAAAACAAGTAAGAGGTTTAGGGCGAACAACCTGGCAATCATGGCCATCTGGAATATTTCAAAAACAAATGTATTAGTATTTACAGTTCTTACCGGTGCTTACGACCGTAACAGCGATATTTGTTTCGGAGGAACGTAGACATGGTCGTTGTGAAGCAACGGTGAACGAGAATTTACAAATGAATGGTCACAAAATAATCGCAGCAACTAGTAGCGTTGGCGTTCAGTTAAAATAACCCTTTGGCACCGTTAATCAGAAGAATGCATCGTTAACCGTTTAAATCTGTTTTAGTTCCAAATAATGCCGTAAATACTGTGACAGAAGCACATAATTTCGTCCAATGTTATCGAACAGTAGTGAAAAGCAGCTTACATGGTAGTTTCCAGGGTTCAGGGGTGTGAATATTTTTGACCGGTTGTTCGCCGCCGTATTACGGAAAAGAAGCGTATGTACACTCCAGGCTCTGAGCAGTCGCCGACCGGTATGGACTTAGCTCTGCAGACTGAAAGCAAAAGAGGGCCTCTATGGCGTAACCCTATCGGGTCTTTGCACACTCGTGCGATAGCTAGCAACTTTCAACACGTGGCCTTCCCAGCAGCTGCTGCGAGCTGTTGCGTGTTTTCCGCTGATCTCGGGAAAGCGGAGCTGCGGGTCGCAATCTACATTTTGTCGTTGGTTATTTATCCTTTGGCGTTTGCTTATGACGTAGTTGTGGGAGCTAAGCCCTTTCGCATCGGACAAAGTCGCAGCTAGAAATTTGATATTCTGTGCGGCTGCGGGTGCATATTTGCGCACATCCTCTGCACAACGACACGTGTGTTGTCTGCGCACCAGTATTAAAATTTTAGGCTAGTTTTTAGAGGTTTCAATTATTCAGTTTCTAGCGTACGTTTTCAATGGTTGAACAACAGATGGAGCACGTGGAATAAATTTTCATGTCGAACCGCGTAGCATGGTACTACAGCGAGCGACAGAAACTAAGCGATTGAGTGTACATACTCTGTAGAAAGAGCTACCTTCTCAATGATGGCGCCGTTGCCGTGGGGACGAGGGGTTGAAGCTGTGCTATCCACCTGCCTCTTTTTCTAAGGACCATGCCAGGGCGTATGAGTAACGTGCCAGAAACTCCGTCTTGCAGTCATCTTAATCCGGATCCAAGTGCACGCATTATGCCGCGCCTGAATTCTGAGAGAGGGGGGAGAGGGAGCGAAATATTCATCGATATACTGAATATCCACTAATCAACATTGAAAAAATGCATTTTAGCATTCTGGTCTGTACAAAAAACTTAACAAATTATGGTGGTGAAGTTGTGTTACAATTTCTCGTTTACACAGATATCCGGGAGCTTATATACCTTGCGTTCAAACAATTTACAAGCTAAGCAAAGGCTGACACGCATGCAAGTAATCCTGCACTAGGACGGTGAAGAGATCATTCAGTTCCCGGTCTGTGGATGACAGCTTGGTGCTCTTCAAGAACAAGATCGCCGAACTGGTCGACAAACACGTGCCTTTAATAACAATAAAAAATGATCAATCTGATCCGTGGTTCAACAGACAACTCAGAAACGTGCAAAACAAAAAGAAACGATTGTATAAGAGTGCTAAATCGACTTCCAGTGCGTCGTCATGGGCCAAATATAAGGAATTTCTGAGAACTTTTAACTCTGCAGTACACAGTGCCAAACAAAAATACTTTTCTGAGGATTTACCTTTGCTGTTAAAAAATAACCCCAGAAAGTTTTGGAAGACAATTTCAAACAATCGTTCTAATAATGACATTGTATTACATGGTGACAACGGTGTTCCCCTTCAGGAACATGCGTGTACGCATGCATTGAACGATTTCTTCTCGTCGGTATTCACTCAGGAAGATCATTCCACCATACCCATGGCTCCCGAATCCGATTACAGATATATGCAGCCAATAATTATTACTCCTGAAGGCATCGATTCACTAATTGGCAGTCTTAAAGTCTCCACTTCATCTGGTGTCGATAACATCAATTCAAAAATATTAAAGAACACTGTGCACATCTCTAGTCAAATTCTGTTCCATATTTTCATTAAATCATTGACATCAGGTCAGTTACCTACCGACTGGAAAATCGCCAAGGTTGTTCCTATTCTTAAATCCCATAACAAACATGCACCAGAACATTATCGCCCGATTTCTTTGACGTGCGTATGCTGTAAACTACTGGAGCACATTGTTGCATCTAACGTGTATAAACACCTCGAATCCAACAACTTGTTTTTCGTCCATCAGCATGGTTTCAGAAAAGGCCTGTCATGTGATACACAACTGCTGGAATTTACAACCGACCTACACTCTAACATGAATGCTAACCAACAAACAGACTGCATTTTCCTTGATTTTTCAAAAGCGTTCGACCGTGTTGCTCATTCCCGCCTCATTACAAAACTATCAGCCCTTTGCTGGATTCTTTCACTTTATCATGGATTCGGAACGTTCTGTCTATGCGCCAACAATTTACCGTGGTCAACAACTTTTCTTCACACCTCGCTGATGTTACTTCTGGAGTTCCCCAGGGGAGCGTCCTGGGCCCGTTACTGTTCCTGATCTACATAAATGACCTGCCCCCTAAACATCTCATCACGGATACGACTCTTAGCTGACGATTGTATTATATATCGTACGATTACTAGCCTTAACGACCACCTTTCCTTACAAAATGACTTAAACATAATCTACAATTGGTGTAATACATTGCAAATGTCACTTAATTTGAGTAAATGCAAAGTAATGTATTTTAGTCGGAAACCCGATAATTCAGAGTTTCTTTATTCCATCAACCACAGTGCAGTTTCGCAAGCCGCTTCCTATGAATATCTTGGCGTTCATCTAACACCTAATCTCCCTTGGAGTACCCACACTTCCGCCATCTGCGCAAAGGCTTCTAAATCGCTCGGTTATCTGCGACGAAATTTACGATGCGCACCAGCCCTTGTCCGCAAACATGCGTATCTAACCTTTATTCGTTTCCAGCTAGAATTCGCGTCGGCAATCTGGTCCCCTCACCAAAACTACCTCATCGTCCAGCTGGAATCTATTCAAAACAGAGCCGCCAGATTTATTACACGCAAGTACGACCGTCATCTTAGCGTTACCCAAATCAAACAAGAGTTATCACTTCAGCCGCTAGATACCCGTCGCACTATCGCGCTATTATACCGTTTTCATAAATACATAGTTCGCGTCACACCTAACCCGCTTCCTCTTAACACCCCAGTACGTACGTCACGACGCCTTCATAATAGTCATAGTTTCACGCGAATTTTTGGCAAGACGCTTGCTTTCAATTCAACTGCATTGCCTCGAGCAATCATGCACTGGAATGATCTTCCTGACCAAATTGCATCCACACTTAGTCAAGATAGCTTTAGCGAAAATCTGCACCGACATTTTTCTAGTAATTGTGTAATGCTGAATTGCTAGAATAATATTGTTACTGTTTATGGGTGTTTCCCCCTTGTATTTGTGTTTTTGTGATGTTTTTTATTCCACAAAAACCCTGTGCGTTTGTGATCATTGTCTGTTAGAAACGTGTATGACGTGTTTCGTTTACGTCTGTAAGCCGATTACCCAAACTTTATATTGTGTACTTGTCTTTTCTACTTTTTCCCCACTATTTTTTTTGGTATTCTTTCAAAAATGTAACCCCCCTTACTCAATGCTCTTCAATGGGCCTGTAAGGTATATTAAATAAATAAATAAATAAATAAATAAATAAACAAATAAATAAATAAATAAATGAAGTTCGGACTTGTACCGTTCCGTAAGCCTTGACCGCTACTTACATCATGATATTCTCAATTTTATTAGGTTAATTATTACGACTAGATATTCACTGCCTTATGGAGTCCAATTATGTGGCGAACACGAAAACATAACCAACTGTGGTACAGTACATGCATTTCTGCTCAATAATAAATGAAGAGTTCGCGCGTGGGCTGACCAAACGGTAGTGCACCGCGTAACACGATCTAAGGATGATGTTGATGATGGTTGGTGTTTCATGGCGCAAGGCCACCGAGGGCAAAGAGCGCCAGAGAAGAAGGTATATAAAGAAGCGAAGTGATTACCACAAAAGGGTAGGTAAAAAAACATGTAAATCGGACATAGTAAAATCAATTAAAGGTAATGGTGATGGCTGGTGTATAGGGCCAGATTTGTTTATGAGTGATATGAGATAAAGTTTAAAAACTTAACATCTGACAAATAATCAAACACACATTTCATAGAAACACTGGCATCGTCACCTAGAAATAGAGATGGATGTAGTGGGACATGTTGTCTGTAGAGTTCTCTGAAGTGTTTGTGTCGTGTTGTGTGAAGTGCCTCGCATGTTATTAGTATGTGGACTACGGATAGGCCCTCCCCGCACCTGCTACAGAGGGGTCTTGGAGATCCCGTGAGCAGGTGGGAATGTGTTGCATGCGTGTTGCCTATCCGTAATCGAGCCATGGTAACTTCGTTGTGTCTGTTGTGAGTATCAGTGGTGTATGCTCCCAAGAGTGGCTTTATAATGTGTAGTTTGTTGTCAGTCTGTTGATTCCAGTGCGCTTGCCATGTTGTGCGAAGGTGTTGTCTGATGTGTGGTTTCGCATCGGTGTAGGGTATTGTTGTTATGTCAACGGTAGTTGTAAGGGCAGCGGTGGCCGCCATTCAATCTGCGGTCTCATTACCTGGAATTCCAGAGTGCCCTGGCACCCAGCACACGGTCACCTCAAGGTTTAACGCATACACAGACATAAGAGTACTAATGAGAGCATTGACAACATGGTTTTTAGACTTCTGTGAGGATAATGTACGCACAACACTTAAAGAATCAGTATAAATTACAGATTTCGGAATTCGACTTAGAACAATATGTTGAACTACAAGAAGTATGCCATAGGCCTCTGCCGTAAAGATACTTGTATTTCTATTCATAGTTCTACAGACATTAAAGGTGCCACCATGCGCAGCACAGGAAACAGTTGTGGCAGTTTTTGAAGCATCCGTGTAAAATTCAGCACACTTATATTTGTGCTGCAAGGACAAGAAATGTTGCACGATCGCGCTTCTAGGCACTCTGTTTTTCTCGACACTTATAAAAGATATATCACATGATATCGGGCGAAGCTGCCACAGTACTAGAAGTTCAGTAGCGGAGGTTTTGATGGTGTCTGAGAACATGACATCAAGTTGCGACGCTTCTTCTCTTACCCTGAAAGCGAAGGGATCAGAGACTGATGGACGATTAGTAAGAAGTTGAGATATGGATGTATCATAAAAAACTGATGTAAAAGGATGGAGAGGCATTGATGAGATTTTAAAAGCATAAAGCAGGTCTGTGTAGGCTCGCTGACGTTCTAGGCTCCATTTGTTGCACTCTACATACAGACTTTCGACTGGACTAGTCCGAAAGGCGCCACAGGACAAGCGGAGCCCTAGATGAAGCACAGGGTCCAGCATTCTGAGGGATGTTTTAGTGGCTGACCCATAGACAACGCTGCCATAGTCCAATCGTGAGCCTATCAAGCTGGTAAAAACACGCAACAGGAGCTGCTTGTCAGCACCAAAAGAGATGTGCGAGAGAACCTTCAGGATATTCATTGTTTTTAAGCATTTATGTTTTAGTTGTTTTATGTGTGGGATGAATGTGAGCTTTTCGTCAAAGATTATACCTAAAAACTTGTGTTCCTTTTTGACAGGAATAGAGACACCGTGGAGTTGAATGTCTGGATCCGGCCGGATGCCACGCCTCTTGGAAAACAAGACACAAGTGCACTTCCCCGGATTAAATTTAAAACCGTTGCTGTCTGCCCAACCAGCTAGCTTGTTAACACCAAGCTGGACTTGGCGCTCGCAGACAGACAGGTTACAAGACTTAAAGGATAATTGAACGTCGTCTACATAAATGGAGGAGGAAATCGATGGTGGTAGCGCCTTACGAAGAGAATTCATTTTTACAATAAAAAGGGTGCAACTTAAAACTCCACATTGCGGCACGCCGTTTTCCTGCACATGAACCCTAGAAAGTGCAGTTCCAACTCGCACGCGAAACGTTCTTTCAGACAGGTAACTGGCAAGCGTGTCCATCATGTTACCCGACATGCCAAAGGACTTCAAGTCGCTAAGGATGCCGTACCGGCAAGCAGTATCGTACGCCTTTTCAAGATCAAAGAAGACCGTCATGCAGTACTGCTTGTGGAGGAAAGCACCTTTGATATAAGACTCTAACGCAACGAGTTGATCGTTGGTAGATCGCCCAGCCCTGAAGCCCGCCTGGCAGCTCTCGAGAAGACCATTGTACTCTAAGAAGTACACAAGTCTCCTGTTTATCATCTTCTCGAAGAGCTTACACAGGCAGCTTGTCAATGCAATGGGGCGATAACTGGTAGGAGAGGAAGGGTCCTTCCCTTCTTTTAGGACAGCCACTACTATGGCCTCCCTCCAAGAGCGAGGAATGTGCCCCGAAAGCCATATTTTATTGTATAGGTGTAAGAGTGTTTCAAGAGTGTCTGGGTGTAGGTATTGTATCATGATGTATGTGATTTTGTCTGCACCTGGAGCTGACGTCTTACATGTGCTCAGAGCAACCTTCAGCTAATGAATTGAAAAACAAGTATTGTAAGAAGTGTGTGACTTGTTGTTATCACGCAGGGACTTCTTTTCCACACCCGCCGCGGTGGCTCAGTGGCTAAGGCGTTGCGCTGCTGAGCACGAGGTCGCGGGTTCGATTCCCGGCCGCGGCGGCCGCTTTTCTGATGGAGGCGAAAAGCAAAAACGCCCGTGTGTACGAGATTTCGGCGCACGATAAAGATCCCCAGGTGGTCAAAATTAATCCGGAGCCCTCCACTACGGCGCGCCTCATCGCCTGCGTTGCGTCGGCGCGTTAAACCCCACAATCAATCAAACTTCTTTTCCACAGATGTTTTGTGTTTCATGAAAGTGTTTGTGTAGTGTGCTGAACTGGACACGTGTCCGAAGTGCTGTGCAAGTGTGTTAGCCTGGTCTTCCAGTGTGTCCCCTGTTGTACTAACCAGGGGCAGGCTGTGTGTCTGTTGTCCTTTTAGTTTTCGTATTCGTGTCCAGACTTTGTGTGTATCAGTGTATGAATTGATGGAAGTGAGGAAGGTGCGCCAACTCTCCCTTTTCGCCTCACGACGCACTCGCTTCCCAAAAGCCTTTGCCCGTTTAAAAGAAATGAGGTTGTATGACGTGGGGTACCGGCGAAGGACACCCCACGCCTTGTTCTGGGCCTCTCACGCCCGCCTGCAGTCCTCGTTCCACCAGGGCCTCCTTGGGCAGCGGGACCCACTGGAGACCTGGGGAATGGACTTTTCGGCGGCGTCGAGGATGCGCGCCGTGACGAGCTGGGCGGCTTCCTCCACGTGTAGGTGTTTTATGGATGTGTGGTGTAGTTGAGATGTTTGTGTGAATGTGCTCCAGTTTGCTTGTGATTCATTAAACCTTTTATGGGAAGATGGACTGCTCGGGCCTATACCTATATACGTTAATGAAGTGGGGAAATGGTCACTACCATATGGGTCTGTGCCCACACCCCAATCAAGACATGGAAAGAGAACTGCGGAACCAATAGCCAAGTCAAGATGCGAGTATGTATTGTGTCTTAAGTTATGGTATGTAGGCTGTTTTTTGTTGAAAAGGCATGCTCCGGAGGATGTAAGGAACTTCTCTATCAGGCGACCTCGGGCATCCGTTCTGGTGGAGCCCCGAAGAGAGTTGTGCGCATTAAGGTCGCCTGTTAGTATGTATGGTTCGGGCAGCTGGTTAACCAGTGCCTCGAAATCAGAGCTCAGAAGTGCAAAATCAGGAGAGATGTAAATGGAGCATACCGTTATCAACCTATTAAATATTATGGTACGGATCGCTACAGCCTCGAGGACAGTGTTTAAAGTGACAGGGTGGCATGCTAATAATTTCCGGGCGATAATGGCCACACCTCCTGAAGAGTGGGTGCAGCCAACCCTGTCCTTTCTGAATACGATGTACCTATTTAAGAAATTTTTTGTTTAGAGTTGAGGTGGGTTTCCTGGAGACACATAATACTTGGCTGACTGGCAAGCAGAATCTCATACACATCGTCAAGATTTTTAAGGAGGCCTCTGCAGTTCCATTGGATATTTTCTGTTCCCATTATTTAAATTTAAGAATGACTGGAATGTGTGTGTTCGTGTGTGTTCATGTGTCGTCTTTCGGGGCTGTTACTCTTGGATTGGGCTTTTTGGGCCTTTCTGCAGGCTTGGAAGTCGGTGGCCGCTCCTTGCGCTGCGTTGCAGGCAGGAACGGCCCAACATCCATCTCGTCGTCGGATGTCCGAGGGGGGCCCGACGGACCGTGCCCCCCGGACTTGGCCCCCCTTCGGGAGCCCTTCGTTTGAGCCGCCACCGTCGGGGGCGCCAGAGGTGCCACAGGCGGTGCGGTGGCGGTGGGAGCCGGTGCGGGGCCCGTGGTGTCCATCACCTCGGTACCCTCCAACGCACTGGAGGACGGGGAGACAGAGGCGGGAGCGGCACCGGTCCCGACAGGAGTGGTTTGCACCACAACCGCTGCTGCCTCAGCAAGCGGCGTGGTGCCGGGTTGGGCTGCGTGAGGCAACCCAGCGGGGGGCGGGGGCGGGACTAGGTCAGACTCGCTGAACTGGGTCCCTGTGGACACCAGACGCCGCTCCGCCCCCCGGCGAGCCGCGTCAGCGTACCTCCCAAGAGGGAAAGAGGCGAACCTCTTTCTCGCCTCCGGGAAGGTGATGTTCTTGGTTACCTTGATGTTGATTATCTTTTTTTCGAGTTGGAACTTTTCGCACTTGCGGGAGTACGCTGCATGCGGTCCCCCGCAGTTTACACAAGTGAGGGTATCGGATTGGCAGTTGTCACTAGCATGATCGTGCGCCGCTCATTTCGCACACGTCGTTCGGCCACGGCAAGAGTTTTTACCGTGCCCGAACCGCTGGCACTTAAAACAGCGCCGAGGGTTCGGGATGTACGGACGTAATCAGCACCGGATAAAACCTGCATATATATGTTGTGGGAGAACTGCGCGGTCAAAGGTCAAGATGATGTGCTTGGTGGGAATCTCCTTGTCGTCTCTACGGATAGTGATGCGTCTCACGGCAGTGACGCCCTGATCCTTCAAGCCGGCAAGGAGATCCGCATCGGTTTCGTTCAGGAGGTCTGTCTCGGATATCACACCCTGCGAGCTGTTGAGGCTCCGATGGGGTGTGACCCGGATGTCAAGATCAGCCAGTCTAGTCTGAGCTAGAAGCTTTGCAGACTGCTGCTTGTCATTTATTTCAATGAGGAGTTCACCAGACCTTTGTTTTTTGCATTTATACGATTTTCCTACTATGGCTTCAAGATACTTGGCGATCAAGAAGACTGACTGAGATGCAAGAGGGTGGGTTGAATTGAGGATTCCATCACAAGAAATCGAGAAAAATGGTTCCCGGGTTTAGGAAAGATTAACGACGGCAACGGAGGAAAGGAAACTTCGGGGCGGCCCCTTTTCGGGGGCCGATCACGTTTGGGGGGGGGGGGTTGGAAAATGCCATATGATACATTGGAAAGCAGGGAGACGGGGGTACTTTCTCCTTTCACCTTACCCTGGTAGTCAAAGAGGTCCCGGAGCTCCCTGCCTGGTAGACAGGCAGGGAGCCCATCGGCCGGAGCTTGACCAAGGCTCCGACGGCCACCGTTTACGGCTTCTACCCTTCACCTTAAAAACACCTCGCCACGGTTGGACACGGCTTATGTTGGGAGCTCGGGGTCCGCGGTGTCGCTGCTCACCGTCACCATGAATATTCAAGGTGCCCCGTGCGGGGAACACGATCTAAGGGACCGTGTCATTGTCGCTGGTGGACACAGCACAAATGTATTGGCCCCTTTCAGTGTAATCACGACATGAAGTAAAGAAACTATTGACAGAAGAAGGTCGTCCAGTGGTCTGATTTTGAAATTCCACCTCTACAGCCTCATTCTCTCATTGGGCTCCCGGGGCACCGTATTATGAGAACGGCACCAAGCGCAGGCTCTTTGTAGAAGTTACTGTTTCCGATCTGACTGGCTGGAGTAGGGGAAGCGCTGTCGTGAAAGGCGTCGTACAAAATTCTCTGCTATCTGTGAATGGGCACATGGGTCGCCATCGTTGCAGTCCGCGCGTTTGAAAATAAGACGTCAAGACTCCAGATCCGGCTTCGGGCACTATAGCCGCTCACCAAAAGCTAGGGGAAAGCCAGATCTCACTCGCAATAGGTAGGTGGCCAATACAAGCTCCGACTTCAACTTTCCCTATAACTGTATCATCACTTCGTACTGCGCTAAAACGCACGGCTGCGAACTTTCTCACGCACAAGGAGGCGTGCCGACGTTTGCGGACTGGCTATGAACACTGTGTGGCACTAGCGCAATGACCACTTTCGGATAAGTAGTACTGCGACCGGTGTTCGTTCAAAGATTTGCAGACCAGATCCGCTTCAGTGAATGTACTGCCTCGGCGGGAGCAAACTGCAGGGTTGGGAAATAATTCTGAATATTGCTGTCGGAACTGCAGCAGTAATACACCAGTGTGCGGCGAACGCACGGCTTTACTGAGCCCAATTAATCGAATTTTTTGTGTAATGACCACTTGGTTCAACTGATCAACTGGGATCTCCAAGTTTCAGGCATATCCTTTACAGCGCAAAATTATTTTTTTTTATCTTTTGACCACTTCATCCAATTGATCAGCCGGGGTCTCTACTTGACAGGCTCAGCTTTACAATGAAACATAATTGAAGTTCATTTATTTGATCACTTGCTCCAACTAATAAGATCAGTTCTCAAGTTAACGGGCACCAGCTTTAAAGCACAAAACGAATGAATTTATCTTCTTCTTAACAATTCGTCCAACTGGTCAGCCGCGAGTATCCAATTTACAAACATCACTTAACAGGAAACAATATTTCTAAGTTTTCGTCGTATGACCACTTCATGGAGCTGATTCGCAGGGGGTCTCGAATTTACGGGCATCGCAGCGAGCGTAACACAAGTCGTTAACCGAAGCGAGCACACCCGCCTGCGAGCAGCGCGCCCGGTACACCGAGTGAATGGTACCTTCCCTGTCATCTGTATTCAGGGTACTTTCCCGTAGGCGTCTGTTTCTATTTTCACCCCGAAACGGCATGTCTCTGTTTCGCATGTACCGTCCGTGTATAAAGTCGCCTCGGGAAAATTTTCGAATCTTCTCACAAAGCCATCTTTCTGGCAAATGCTCTGTAGCTGACGCCGGGTGGGCGGATACGATTATCATTTGCTTGTCGTAATTACTTCGAGGTAAGGTAAGCCTCATTCTGAAAAGAGAAAGAAGGAAACAGGTGAAAACTCAGAAGCCCAGCATAGAGTCAGTCAGAGCAAAGACAGAGGAATTTTATTCGTTGAAAACAAATTTACTCTTTTAAACGAGGAGAAAGATAGTTTAGATCGGCTAAATGGTACCCTAACGACGAAAAATCACAGAATCTCCAGACTGTAGGAGAAGCAGCATGCAAAAAAAACATAAACTGAACAACAAAACGAAGGAACAATTTTAGAAGCGTGAGAACATGAAAGTGTCAAGTATAGTGGATCAGGTTCAGTTAGCAGAGCTGTCTAAATTTATTAACTGTTAAAAAACAAAAACAAAACAAAAAACTGTATTAAAAACAAGCGACATTTGTGCAGCTAACATGGCAGTGATCCAGGAAATGTTGCAAATAGGAGGAAGGCTGAAAGCCACTCCGAGTAAGCTAACTATCGGCAAAGACAATGTACGCACTCATAGACGAGCAGGGTAATATTACGCACAACATGGATGATATCATAAATACAGCAGAATTATTCCACTCCAGACTGTATGAAAGCGTCGTTAGATCTCAGGAAACCACTGAGAGTACAGGCTTAGGAAGTAGGAAAGGCTCTCTAGGAAAGAAGTAGGAAAGGCTCTCTAGTGCATGAAAGGGAAAAACTCTGTAGGGGACGACGGCCTAACCGTGGATGTTTTGAAGGAGGGAGTAGATATTGTACTGGAAAATCTTCCTGTGCTATTTTCAGAATACTTCAGGACTCAAAAAGTGCTGGTAACCTGGAACATGCAAAAATTATTGTAAATATTATAAACGGTGATGCCAAGGACCTTAAAAATTACACAGCTATCAGCCTATTTTCAGTGGTTTATGAACTGTTTAATAAAGTATAGTTAGCCTCGTAGGTGATAGCCTGGATACCGAACAAGCCAAAGAGCCGAACAACCCACAGAAAGACAGGGAGATACCATAGAGCCAAAAGTTCTCAGCATGTCTGGTGCGAGTACCCAGAAATCTTGACCTTGAAAACGCAAGATGAAGAATAAACGGAGAATACTTGAGTCATTTCAGGTTTGCAGACGACTTAGTCTTGCTGAGGGTGACTGCAGAAGACCTGCACAACATTCTTGAGGGACAATAACTAGAAAGCACGGCCATGGCTTTAAAAATACCTGAATGAATTTAAAGTAATGAGGAATAAGCATGCCGAAAAGCCTTCTTGAGCTGAGGAAAAAAATGGCGGAAGAAATTACAGAATACAATTACCTCGGACAGATGGTTAGTGCTGACTTAAACAACGAGAGGAAAAATCCGGCGAAGAATAGGTATGGGCTGGAGAGCAGTCGGCAAGCCCTCACATATAATAAAAATACACTACCTCTATCTCCCAAACGAAAATTCTACAAGGAGGGAAGATATACTACTGGTGATGACCTACGGTGCTGAAACCTGCGCGTTACTAAAGAACTGGAAAGTCCACTTAAATTGGCTCAACTGGCCATGAAAAAAACTATGTTAAGAGGAAGACTTGATGACAGAAAACGAGCTTTCTTTATCACGGAACAAACTCCAGTGGATGCTATCAAAGTTCAAGTAAAGAAAAAGAAATGAACTTGGGCTAAACAAGCAGTGAGAGGAACCGGCAACGGTTGGACTGTTGGGGTAACGGAGGTTATAGCAAGAGATGGGGCTGGAACGAAGAAGGCGATAGTGTTTGTGAAATAATAAGTAGAGAGTAATACGACGCTAGTGCCAACGCGAACTCCGAGACGGCATATACGCTTATACGCTTACAGGGGGTGAGCGGCGAGGAGAATGGGGGAGGGGTGGACGCCGACGACGATGCCGGATGCAGGGACAAGGCGTGTGAATGAGATGACTTCGCATCTAAAGACATTTTGTTAAAATTGCGGCTCTTGTAGTCTTTATAAAAGAAAGTTTACATTTGGAGTTTCCTATTGGTCGCTGGTCTCGCTGGTCTACACCGTAGGAGCTGGAGCTCGCATAAAAAGCGTTGCCTTTCCAAGCAGTTGCTAAGTCTTGTTAGTTTCGAAAATACACTGCTCTGTCGAATGATCGGCACCGCAACTTTTATTTCGCAGGCATCTTCAAATCATACAGCGCCATCATTGGTGTGTTTGTACTCGCTGTGCTGGCGAATAAATAACAACGCGCCCTATTCGCAGATTCTGTAGTAGAACGATTCTACTCTGGGCATTGTCAGTGCTCGTGTAACACCCAGTTCGAGGAGGCACGTATTTTTTAACGCTTCTTCCAATGCCCGTTTAAACAAATGCGCTCATGCAATACCATGGCGAAACTGGCTGCACTATCTAATCCATAGTACGTTTCGCGAAGCCATCGAGTGCCAATCCGGATCCACGACTAGCAATCACGTACATCACGGCGGGCGATCGCCGCGCCAGATTACGTTCTTGTTATGACTGTCTAAAACCTACTGGGATGGCCGATAACACGATGGGCGGATGGAATAGGTGAATTGGGTGCCCGACATTCGACTCGAGCCAGCCACACAGGACAGGAGTGGTTGGAAGCTTACGCCCTGCAGCAGACCTCAATAGGCTGTTGGTGTTTTTGTTGTTGATGATAATGATGAGTGGTGAACGTTACAAAATTACCGTTTGCGGTCAATACAAGGCTCTATACTAAGGGATTATCATTGCAGAAAACAATAGATATTTTGTTTCGTGAAAAATATCCCGAAAGGAATTACTCTTGCACTACGCAGCAGAGCACACCACGCCGAGCTACGTGACCAGCCCAGCGCGCACAGGAAACGCTTGTCCGAAGGAAGCAGAAGGCACGTGGGCCGCCGAGAGAACTGGTTTGCGAGTATTTTCATTCTGTCCCGGCTGCTCATGCAAAAATGTATATATGCAGGTTGGCTCCATTTGAGCAGTTCAATGCTCTCAGAGTTTGGAATAAGTAAATTTGTATGTATTGTCTTTATTGTCTTCATGTAAGGTTTAACTTGAACCCTTCATGCCATTGTACATTGGACTGCTCAGACAAAATCACAAAGAATGGCAGTTCTCAGCAAAAAAAGACAGAAATAGTATTAACAAGGTGCGACATTTAAAGATCAGTGACATTTGTATTTTCAACACCATACCTAAATACGCTGAAGTGATGTAACAGGAAACCGATTCCAAACTGTTGAAGCATCAACAAAAAGTTCGATTCAAGGAACAAAGAATATGTGGTGCGCACTTGCACCATCCCATCCATGCAGCAAACCTGGGTGGCAATAGCATTCCGCGGACCAGTCACATATTGCAGTCGGCAGAGGAGCAGTGTGTCTTAATCTCTTGTGTAGTGAGCAGATTGCTAGACCAAGAATGGTACCTGTCAAACGATCAGAAAATGTGGCGCTAACAGCTGTGGTCGAAGATAAGATGAGGCAGACAGAGGCGCCAACTTGGAACTGTTTGTGCAAAGAAAACCAAGCCTATTTATACACGACTTGTAAAAAAACAGAACGAAGGTACAGTTCAACCAACAAGTGTAGCAGAGGGGGGGGGGCGGCAATCGTTGGGTGAACAAGGGCAACATTGGTGAAAGCATACCAAGATAATTGCGCAGGCGTGAAGTTAATAAACCAAAGTGCGCGTGCATATTTCGCGTGCGATACAACCCGCAACAGTGGAATGACACCTGCACATTTTAAACTATGCGATTAAACACTCTCTTTGATGAAGGAGATCTCTTTGTCACCTAATGAAACTGGCAGCATGCTGAAGCACGTGTCGCCTGCTCTTTTTTTAAAGATCGCCTCCATTACATCCCTTTCTGTTTCGTTTTTTGCTCTTTTCAGAAAGGTCGTCTTTTGCAGTAATAGCTCACTCCGACAGCGCTTGCACGGGTTCGCTGGGGCTCCGCCTATGTTGCTCCTGATTGCCAACCGGTCCTCTATCGCACGTTCATGGAAGCAGCGTCCTGTTTGTCCAATATACGCCCTATCATACTTAAAGGGGATACTATATATGAAATTGGTGCGAACTTTGCTTTGTCAACTTCAGGCCTCTGCAGTTACCTTGTTATGCTTTCACCTAAGTGGCACTTGTGCATACCAGCGATTGTCACTCCCCCCACCCCCATCCCCACATACACTTGTTAGGTGAACTATACCTTCATTTTGTTATTTTTTCTTGGCAATTCGTATATAAATAGGCATGGATCTTCTTGAATAGACAGTTGGTGGTGGTGGTGGCCCGAAAAATGGCGCATACCCACTTAGGGGGATTGGCCAAGAAGAGTTATGTTTTCATTACAATAAATCAAGCGAGGCAAAATAATGGAGCAGAAGAAAGAATTTGGTCTAGGTTAATGAAAAAGAGAGAGAGGAAACACGAGAAAAAAAAACACAGTTGGAAGTTCGAGCCTGTGGCTGTCATATCTCGTCTTCTTCCACGTCTGTTTAGCGCCACATTTTCCTTTTTTTTCAAGTATGAATGAACTCGCTCAGCTACAAGTTTTGTTAAATAGTACGTGTTACAAATAGCTGCCATCTGAGCTGAGTGGCCAATCAAATACGGGAGGATGTGACTAGCACATATTTCACAACAGTGGCTTTGAAATACTGATAGCATTTAATCTTTTTGTGAAACCCACTTTTTTTTTAATGGCGAAAGTTTGCTCTGCATAATAAAGCGGTGGGAGCGAGTGTGTCTACATGTACGTTAACAGGAAGTTTTTACGAAGAAAGTCTAAAAGGCTCCGGTGATACGGCCCAAATAGCCACCGTCTGTAGTCGGGTGGCCGGCCTGGGTTGAGCCCTACACTATGTAGTACTTGTTGTCGGGAATGTTGGAGGCCACGGCAAGCCCACAGAAGATGGTGGATATCTGCGGTAGATGCCGACGTGGTGCAAAATGGGCATGTCCGGCCAAACGGAGCCCGTCGATCCGGGGGCCAGGTGTTGGTGTAAGCTGGTGTAGGGCAGCCCCAACGCGAATTCTTAGTAGCGCCACCACTTGTTACTGGGTTTGGCATGGAAGAAGACTGGGTGACAGTGAAAATAGACGGCTTAAAATGAGAGATGTACATTCTTGCAACGTAAGGTTGTTCTTAATTTAGTTGTGTGTGTGGTGTATGCAGGGTTTCATTTTGGGGAGATGGACATTGATGGAGGCAAAATTTGAAAAAGCAAGGAGAGGGCTTTGAACAATAAAGAGGTGTAAATTAAGTAGAATATTTTGATGTGGTGTACATGTTGCACACAACTTGCACTACCTTTCTTATTTGTTTTTCTTTGGGGTATTTCAAAATGGCTAATCATTATGAGAAAAAGCGGACAAGCCTCGGAGACCTATTATGTAGCTTGCCACAGTTAATTATTTATCGATACCCTTTATGTTGTGATAGAGTTAGTTCTTTCCCCCACCTTAACCCTTTCGGGAGCCCCCACGCTTTCCTCTCCTCTACGTGCCTAAACAGCACTTATAAAGGAAATATCCCGTCAGCTGTGCTTTCAATGCCTAGCAGTCTCATGAATGAAGTTGAGGGGTGGATGTACTGAGTCGTGATCCGAGGTTTTTGTATTGCAGTGGTTTTCCAGGTGCAAAATCCACTACCACTACATAGATATGATAAATAATGGCGACTCTGAATGGTATGTATATACAAGAGAACCTTTCCCACCATTGCCAGCGGTGACCCAATTTATGCATATCAACATCGCTTAGAGCACAGGTCCCCTTAGAAAAATGTTACGGTAAATCACGTGTACATAAGAGAAAATTTGCAGCATTCTGGTATTTAAAATGCACATTATACCTAATCTTCAAAGAGGTGCACACCGAGTACCTCAATCACACCCGAAAAATTATTTACGCAGGTGTACGCGGGAACCCAGACCGAGAACCTGGCCTACATAACAGTGACAACCTTATTAGCTTAGATCAGTTAAAAACGATAATTTAAGATTATGGTCAAAATAAAAAAAACAGTGAGACCAAGTTTTGTATACTGTCCGTGTTGTGCTTTTTTGGTTATGTTATGGATTTGAGTGACAATCTTAATTCACAGCACCTACTCTTTCCATCCACTGCCCCGCTTGGTTCGAAGGTTGGATTGGTTCTGTGTGTGAGGAAAACACGGATATTGATGTAACAAGAAATGCGTGAAATAGCTCGCAGTGTGAATTGGAGTAAAAGTAAAATTCCAAGAGTAGGTTCAACAATATGCCAGCCCAGTCCTGCCAACAAATAGAAATTATACACTCAAATATATAGCACAGCCGTGGAGATCACTTTGCACAAAAAATGTCCGTTTGGTGACAAATGGACACCCTTCCTGGTAACTCAGTCTGTTAAGTGACAGTGCGAGATCAATATTTCTTTGTTAAAGGCCTGAATCGGTACACGTTTGCTGAACTTCAAGAAACATCTCACTACATTTGGATAGATGGAAATCTTAGGTCCCTTGAACTACCCGCAGTCATACTTTTATAAGTACAAGGTGCCCCAAAATGTAAATGGGGCAAAGCTTCATGAAATCACCATAATTCGTATTTCATGCAGCTGCCAGCACAAAGAATATGTGCGGCCCGATTTTAATTTAAAACAATTTTCCTGAAAAGTCACTTAGAGGTTGCTGGCTAGGCACATGGCGGAGAAATTCCCTCGAAATCGAAAACCCGTGCTCCGTTTACTTTTTGGGGCACCTATATATGTGCTCGAAGCTAGCTTATCAGTTTGGGCATTGCATGTGAGCATTGTTTCACTCTTGTGCAAACCTGTAATTGCACTACACTCTCCGGTTAGTGGATTGAAACTTTTTTGTACACAGACGGCCATTCTGCTAGTCTTTAATTATACGAAACAAACTTCCTGACTCCACGAGATAACTGACTGATAGTGTAAAATTGGAATTCACTGTTTTAACAGGCTTATCAACACGATAAGTGACTGATAGTGTAAAATTGGAATTTACTCTTTTAACAGGCTTATCGACGGACCTTCAGGTACTTTGAAATTAAATTGAACGCATCATTTACTCGGGAAGCGTGAAAATAAGGAACCAGAAACCCATCGCCCAGTTCAGCTGCTTTCCTGCAATAAATAATGCTGTGATTACTAATCAAGTGGATATGCACGTGCATGGCTGACCGTAGGTGCAATCAATAGGAAGTTGGTTGATAAAATTCTGTAGCAATTATAAAACAGGTCTGGAGTTCCGGGCTACAAATACAAATGGGCTTCTATGCAGCAATTTTTCGTGTTGTACGGTTTTTCTGGTTGTACTGGAGTGGCTAAGATATCCATGCCTGCCCAGAGGTCCCAGGTACTATTCTGATAATTATGTTATTTTTTGCTTGAGTGGCTTTGTCACGACTGATATTGGAAGCGTAAAATTGTAGAAAATATAAAAAAACAGCACGAACAGAAGTAAGAAAACTGTGCAAACCGCCAGTAGGTCTCAATGCCGTTGCCAGGCAGCTGAAGTGTTGCGTCACTGGTCATATGGATTGAAAAATTCTGGTGGTGATTTCTGGCGTCGCGCTAGATTTGCTGCCAACTGAGAGTATCGCATGGTCACTTGAGGATTGCCTGGGAATGAGAGTTTCAAAGGCGTCTTCTTAAGTGTAGAAGTAATAATTGTGAAAGTATTTTGCTTTTATAGCCTTAAGGAGGCTCACGCAGAAAAACTTAGGCAAAATCCCATTTTGTTAAACGCCCATTTTCTCAGAGGAGTGAAAGGTAGAGTACCAGCTACGCAACTAGTTCACATAAAATGATTCAAAAGCCCATTTTCTTAAAGGCCCATTTTCTCAGAGGAGTGAACTGTGGAGCACAAGCTACTCAAATGTTTCCTTTCTTAGCAATCCTTTTACTAAAATCCTTGGTCGGGAAAGACATTGCCGCCCTGTGATGCCTTCTTGAGCATTTCAAGCCAAGAGCACCGTTTAATGGCCTGAAGGGAGTGCCAGAAGGATAGTTTCCACTCAGTTTGGTGAAAATGTTCTTTTTCTTCAGGTTTTCGATTGTGATGGCAGAGGAAAGCCACATGCAAGGAACCACACCGGAATAACCACGTGCGGAGGAGGCATGTGCAAAGTGCGTATATATTTGTATGGAGTTGATCTTGATTATGTAAGCTCTGGTGTGTAACTCAATGATTTTGTTTCTTTTCAGCTGCCCACATATTTGGAGATAGAAACCATATTGGATATATCACGATAATATACTCAATTTTAAAAACAACTTCGCTTTGTGTAATATTTTTAAGCACCCCGGCACACACCTCTCAACTCACATAAAATAGATGCTTGATAAATTTTCCGAACACTGTGGCAGGATAGCAGAAAAATAATCCCGACACAAATGGAGAGAGCAAAACGCAAGTCATGCAAAGTTACTTATTTGCTTCAAATCTTGTTTCATAAATTTGTACGCAAGAAATGTAATCAGTTTTGAGTTAGCATTGCGTAGCATTGCTTTTGATGTCTTTCATACTGGTTTAATACCTCTTTATACTAGTTTGGGCACATTTATGTAGCGACAAAGATTGGTACATACGTTTCTTTGGATTTGGCTCCCTGCTACCGCCTCTTTGGGGAGATGTTTGAGTGGTTCTAGATAAATTGTGCCTTGCCACTTCAGTTTGGAACAAATCAACTTTGATCTTTGTTTATGACTATTCCACCGTCTTTGTCATATTGGTCCCACAACGCAGCGGCAAGTTCACGATCCTGCTGGCTTAACATGTTTATGTGCATGCAGCTACTGCACAAATCTCCTAAGAAGTATAGCCAGGATCACGAAATGGGCCACCTCTGCTTTATGACTTTTTAGTCACCGCACGTTGCATTTTTTTCAAGGTAGTCAACGTTCTCTACCGTTGCAGCGCGTTCCGGCGTACTGTAAAAGTTCGCCGGTTTTGTGGCGCCATCGGTCATCGTCAAGACATATGCGTCAGCACGAACAATTTCCAATGCCCCGGCTGTGCATGTAGTGATCCTCAATGGCTACGTGCATCCCTCCACTATCAAACTTTAGAACCTGTGCCATACTACTGCATGTAAATACCGCCCAAGGAAGCAGGTTCTAATCGCAATTTTGAACACCCGTCTTTTCCGCCGTCGTGGCTTAGTGGCTAAGGTGTTGCGCTGCTGAGCACGAGTTCAAGGGTTCGATTCCGGGCCGCGGCGGCCGCTTTTCTGATGGAGGCGAAAAGCTAAAATGCCCTTGTCTACGAGAGTTCGGCGCACGTTAATGTTCCCAAGGTGGTCAAAAGAAACCTGGAGCCCTCCACTACAGCGCGCCTCATCGCATGCGTTGCGTCGGTGAATAAAACTGTACGATCAATCAACACCGATCCTTACCAACGGAAGAGCACTGGAAACAACACTATAGCTAACGACGCTGTAAAGGCGAATGGATCAGACAATGCTGTCAAGATCCGACTGCTTAAAACTTTGCCATCCTGTATTCGTGAACACAAACTTTTCCACCCATCACATACCCTCGCCGCGACCCTTCCGCTAGAATTACGTACTAGAGGAAGTACGACATGAAAAGGCCATTTATTGCTCTCTTTTCAGGTGAAGCCTTTTGTGTCCTTCGCCCACGTGTATGACTGGAGCAACCTCATTTGAGGGAGCGGAATGTTTTCAAGGTGTTGGCCATTTAGGAACCCATATGACGCTCGAGACAATGACACAAAATACCAAAACAAATTAACAGCACAAAAACAACAGACACAGAGGGTACGAACAGACAGAGGGTACAAACAGACACAGCGCTGACTGACCACTGGAGTTAATCAACCGAACCTTTCTGTGTTCTTCTGTTGAAACATTTTTTAACATGAATCCAATACATCTCCAGACTTTGATCAACTTAAGTTCACCGGAACATTCTATAGAATATTGCCCTAGACCAAAAAGAAATACTCTGTGGAGTGCGTAATTTTACTGAGTGTACACTAAACAGCTGCAGGCATTACTAAAAAGGGAGAAAATTTTGTTATTTAGGTCTTTTGCTGTAGACGTTTCCAACGTCTTTTTTACGGAAGAAAGCTTTTTCCAGTTAAAATCTAAAAAAGACAAGTAGTGTGTTGCTATTGTGTTGGTAAATGGCACGGTGATCGTAACTAATCAGTTGTTGCGATGTCACAGCGAAGTGTACATGTCTAACAACCGCAGTTCTCATTCCGATGAAGCTGCTTTACACGGCACCGCCTACGCCTGTTTCACAAGTTGTATATCCCTCACCTACCATTTATATACCAGATTTATTTATACACAACGATACATCCCTCACCAACACCAAAAGGATTTCTTTTTTCATCACCAACCAATGGCGTATTGCCGTTTTCATGACACCCGAGACACACGTTTCAGATGAGCACTACTTTTAATATGGCCGCTATCGCTTGCCGACCGCGCCGACTGGCGTCGCATCGACCTGCGTCGACGATTTGGCCAAGAATCACAAGCTCAGTATGCGATTTGTGTTATGAAGGTACTTTAGGCGCATCGAGAACCCGCGTACCGTCGCCTGTCCCGTGGGTATCTTCCCGAGTCGGGGACTGAACGTGGGGAAATTGTGGTTTGCTGTTTTCATATGCACCATCGTCACGTCGTCCCACTCTCGATCTGAGAATGTCCAAGTGTCGAAGCTGCATCTGGTGCTGGTGTGATTGCGTATATTGGGCCCGCGTAATGCTAATGCGTAATGCTGAGGAAATTGTTATTATCATAATTTTTTATTCGGAAGGGGGGACTCAAGGTGTAGTCAGGAATGGGGAGGGCAGTGTAGGAGGTGAGGGTGTGTACATCCTCTTGTGTATCCCTGTGGTACTAGCGAAAGTCCACAGGGACACAACAGTGTCTTTTGGGAGAGACTTGCCCAGAGGAGGCGAGGTCCAATCCAGCAGTGTATTCATAACCAGCAGAAGATGGGCTTTCTCTCTGCCGCAAGCCCCGAGCACTCCCACAGCATGTCCTGCATTATGGGCCTCGTTGGCGCGTGACACGAGGAGCAGGTCCCGATGGTTGTCCGCCTGGAGTTTTCAGTGGGTGTTCTGAAGTGTCTTTAACCTCGGGGAATACGATTAGATTTCTCCTGTGGTAGTAGCTGGGACAAGTTGCCAGGGTTCTCGTTTCTTGCTGTGAACTGAGGACTGAGGCCGCGTATTTTTTTCACAGACTGGAATTTGTAGCAAGTGCCGTCAGCTGTAAAGTTCTTTTAGAAAAGCTGGACGGGCTTCGAATGAAGCAACAGTTTGTCGTTCCTTTATCTTTCTGTGGAGTTCGTGTGATGGCCGTATGAGTTATAAAATTTGGCTATTGCAGCTGTGTTTGAGCGATGGATGCAGTTTAATCATTGCATTCTGGCGCTTGCGCAGTGAATAATGGACGGAGTTTTACGTTTAAGTTCAACTAAGGGGTTTACAATGAGTGTTGGCAGACATTCAGATTTCTAGTGCCCCTGCATTATATACCGCTGTTATATTACAGAGGAGGGCATGTTTGGGAGTTTTCCCACGGAGTGTACGCTTGTTTAGATTCAACACCTCTTCGCACTTTTGGACATTTTTATGGTTCCAGCAACTGTAACAAGAGTTGGATAACCTTCACACAGCTGCGGAAAGTGGTTCAGGTTGAAGAGCTGCAGTAACAGCAAAAGTCTTGTGCAGCACGTGGAAACAGGCTAAGTCACCCCATGAGATTGTTATGTGTCACACTTTTCAAGCATGCACTGTTGCTTCTGGTTATACAGCTGGAAGGAAAAGAGAAAACGACGATGCGGCATATCAAAATCATTAACCTTCATGCCTTCAGATTGTCATGTCGCTGCTTTTTAAGCACGCTGTCTCTTCTGGCTGTATCGGTGCAGTAAAAATGGGAAACATTAGTGTGACAGGTTTCAATTGTTTTACGTCGCTTCATCAAGGTGCTATGTTACTTCTCTAGAAAAGTGAACTATTGCTTCTGAATATAAACCTATGTTAAGAAATGAAAGCTTTCATGAAATACGTTAGAATGGGTGTTTGATAGACCTTCAGGCTGTGGTGTTGCTGCTCCTTAAGCACGCATTGTAGCTTCTGACCATGAAGTTGCATTACGTTGAGGACTCTTATGTTGTTTGTTAGAATGGATTTTTGTCAGACTTTCAGGCTGTGACGACACTGCTTCTTACCTAGACACTGTTGTTTTTATTTTTAAGCTGCGTTAGGAAAATGGATTCAACGTTGGGCTTTCAGGGTGCCACTTCGGTGCTGCTCTATCGAAAGTGTGGTGAGAATAGAAAATGCTTGTGCAGCAGCCCATGCTACCTTGTTCAAGAGGAAGTTAGAATTAAAGTATTTGTTGTCCCCGTTGTATTTAACTGGTCTGATTGGTTGCAGAAATTATCTAATGAATGGAAATGCGTGCACGGAGAGGTCGGGGCGTTTTTAAATAAGTTGTTTAGATCTCATCTTCTTGTAATAATGGCACGATGAGTGCTTTGTTGTCTAAAAAAAGGTGCAGTATTAATTGAACGAAATTATAATGCCGTACCTGGGATTTTCGTAAACGGCAGACAGCGTTCCACGTCTTTGTTTGGTGTAACTACCGTGGAAAACTTTTGGCTTCAGGCGGATTACCAAAAATCACAATGTTGCCCCGAAAGTATGACATGGCTACAAAGAACTACATGATATCGACTCGAAAACTTTCTTAACGTATGTTATTGCAAAAGCCTCATGAGTAATAAAAACATCTTCGTAGCAGCCTGCTGCATTTCAGTGTAAAGCCACTGCAGGTTTACATAATGCACAATAACTTGAAAAACTGAACTTTTGAAGACTGCATTGGTAGGGCACTATAATTTATTTTCGATGAAAGCTGATAATTGTAATATTTTGAGCTGGCGGCGGCTGCCACTGCTCACAGGTTGTTTTTCTATCATTTTTCAGCATCAGTCGGAGTTATGACTCTGCCTTATTATTTCACTGTGAACAGCGGGGAGGGGATTTGAAGCTAAAAAACGGCGGCAGTTGTTTTAATACATCACCGGTAAACGCCTTAAAAATCACCGCCACGATTCAAAGCATGACAATATGGCGTCAATCAAATGAACTCACGAAGCCCGTCTTGCCACCCGCGTGTCTCGTGGCAATGATTACAGTTTTAACATTTGACGTCCCGCGATCCTCCGCTTGCGCCATACGATTCTTTCGTGTAGTTTAAGCGGAATAAAACAAAGCTTGTTTCTTCGCATCTGCAGCTGATTTTGAAAGTCTGCGCTATGCGGAATCACGATTTCCACAGTTAGGGTGTGTCGCGGCGATAGGTTTTTGTAGGGCGTCACTACGTTCGAAATGGTCCCACAGGCACTACCCTGCCCTTTGATACCGCGGCTGATAACATTAAGGCAACGATGGATTTTCGCCGTTGGTTTTCTGTTCGCCCCACGCTTACCAAGTCCGGGCACTGTATCCAGTCATTGCGGCAAGAAACTGATGCTTTCTTCCACCTTGCATTAAGAAAGCTTGATCCAGCGGTGATGATGGCTGTGAAAGGTTTTTTTACCGCCCACATTTCTTGAAAATGAGTGCACACGCAAATGGAAGAAATAATCTCGCTACAACGAGCCCGGCGAAATATACAGACGACCAATATATTCTCCAAGCAGACGGAGAAGCGACTCGCAGCTGGCGAAATTAGAACCACTCAGACCAGAAGATGGTATGCGCGTTGTTAATACGTTTATTTTGGCTGTAATTGCGTGCGGATTTGTCACGGAAGAAAAATCACGCAACGCACTAAGCTAGCCGATGAAAGCGGAAAGGACGCAAGGGGCAAGTGGCGTTTGTTCGTACCACAGCACATATACGAACGTGCGACAAGTTGGCGGCAGCAACTACTGCGCGCTTGAGTTATCTGGCACATTTTTAAAAAAGAATGATAAAAAAACAAGCTTTTGCAGCAAAATAACTAAAAATATTACAGATTACATGCATTCTCTCAAAAGATAAGTTTTTTTAGCAGGTTGGTGTTTCTTTTTTTTTGGCCGCATCGGCTTTTCAATCAAATTATTTTTTTAGTTTCCCATGCATACCCTTTAACAAAAGAGTTACTCATACCTTAAAAAGCAATCAATATGAACGTATGTTTCTCCTTTGTGAAGATTTTTTACAGCCGAGACCGGGCTATAATTACCGAACTACGTTCTGAATCGCGGAGGCCCCCCATGACCGAATCCCGCCTGGAGACGGAGAACCCTTTTGTCGTTGGAAACGCCATTTCAGAGTTAAACTGTCCTGGAGTAAATTGATTATTACCTTCGGTGTCTTACGGCCACATACAACCTTTAGGCCGTTGTCAGTATTGAAACGGTTTGTGCAGGTTTGCTAGGCAGACAAAGATGCGTATGACGCAGGAATGAGACGTTTTCCCGCTGGAATAAACCTCGAATTCCTCCAATATTTATTCAGCAAATTGGTTAACAAGTATGCGCATTCGTAAACTACGAACAATCGTGTTTTCTTTTGTGAGCTCCTTTTAGTGCTCCGAGCTTCTCTGGTTATCTTTTTTCGAGAACCAAAGGGCAGTAAATGTGTCTTCGTGTAAACCTATTTTCACATTTCGCACGTTTTTATCACGTTTCTTTCATAGGATCTTCGTTAATATTATGAGAAAGAAAAGATTTCATAGTAATGCGATCACACCGAACATGCGTCACGGTGTGCATATACCCTCAACACGGGCCGGGAACTTAATAACATTGCACTAGTCTGTGTTTGGGCTCAAAACGTAGCTCACCAAAACAGTCCAACCAGTTGTCACCTTTAAATCTCAAATTGAAGGGTGGTATCAAGGTCTCTTTGAACTCGAGTTTCAGCGGATACGCTATTACCATTTAACGCGCTCGCACGCCTTTGGCTGTAACAGAAGCCCGGAAAACAAGCCATTTTTCGTTATAGACCATACTTTTTTCATTTCGGCGATTAGTTTATTCTGCACTAATTGTATATTTTACACGCATCACTAAATAACAAGAAAACCAAGAAATTTGACAGGCGTTTATTCATGCTCACTGCAGTAAACCACAGGTTAGGACAGATTGACGGACGTCCTGCGGTGAAGGCCGTGGTCGACACCAAGTGGATTATATTGGAGGACTCGGCACACCTGGCACCCAATTAGGAAACTGTAACAATGAACAAAAATAAAAAAAGGTTCACAATATTGGAACAAGTTTGTAGAATTTCAGGATAAATGCCAAACAATAGCAACTAAGGGCAAAAGTTTTTGGTGATGTCAACAGAATTTAGGTTTTAATAAC
The DNA here is from genome assembly GCA_013339765.2 of Haemaphysalis longicornis. Classification (NCBI taxonomy): domain Eukaryota; kingdom Metazoa; phylum Arthropoda; class Arachnida; order Ixodida; family Ixodidae; genus Haemaphysalis; species Haemaphysalis longicornis. The sequence continues at coordinate 103,926,387 of CM023452.1, read as the reverse complement.
CACACCATTTGAGTGCCGTTGATGATGAGTTGGCCTTTTTGTTAACACTTGAAACATTACTCAGCCAGTGCTGATTTGTTGTTTCTTATCGGATTTTCACCAGGAACTCTGTTTAGTGCATTCGTTGTTTGTGCACGCGTGCCTCTACGTAGTGATTCTGCGGAGGTGGGAATGGAATTTCCTGTGTATATTTAACTTGTTTACTGAATAAAAATATGTTGCTAGTTTTCCCCGAGTGCTTTAATATATGCGCCGTTTTAGTCCTCGCGTCACCGCTCAGTTCTGTATAAAATGATGACTCCTAATACGCGGTTCAAGCGCATTGCACCGCAGCCACTCGGGTGTTTGAAGAGGCCTCGAATGTACTGCAGGGGTACACAAGCGTGCTGCACTGCATGGATTTCCCTTACTTTGTAAACGAAACGCATAGAGTTTATGTACTTATAACTAGGCACCTGTGCGCTGTAAGGGATATACAGCGGTCCAATGAAATGCTTTCGGTCACCTTGGTGGCAACCGTTGCCTGATTAGTGCAGTGCTCGACCAGTCCATATTTGCGTGAAATTTAGCCTGAATGTGGTTAGCGGAGATTCAAGCGAGGTTCATAAGCAGAAAATTTTCCCGTATAAGTCGGGTAGCCTCGCGACCAGCCCCGCGTATGCGATAGCGTTATCCTGGTTATTGGCCATGGGATTTCCAATGTCTTTGGGGGGGGATTGGCCAAGCTGTTGAAAACAGCATAGTTTTATTTGAAGCAGTGTTGAACGGAACGGCGTTCAAAGGAACCTCGTTCCTGGAAGTAGTTCCTTTCTGGAGAACGGAGGAACGCCACCATTCCAATAGGGGTCCGTGGACCTATAACGGTGACTGGTTAGGTTTTTGAAGGAACTGCAGGAACGGCATTCCTTCTGCAAACATTGCATCGGTAGGAATTGGCTGTTTTTGATGCCAAGGCTCAAGTACACAAATCCACAAGACGCTACTGTGTTTCTATTCCAATAAGCTGGCCAATTTGCCCGCCCTTCACAGGAACGGGCTTCATCGAAGGTCAAAGGCAGAAGAATAACCACGCAGCTGGCCGCAGCTTGTGCTTGCTTTCATCCCGGTTGAGCTTACGCGGCATTCGGCGGGTGAATACCGCAAGCCGCGATTATTCTTTTCACCTTTCATCGTTTTGTCTGGGGAGGCCAGAATGCGCGTCCGCCCGATAGAATTGCTCCCTACCGGGGAAAGGTACGTTGTAAAACCACCGTATATTCTCATGAGTAATTCCCCGCAATAGTGCGCGCGAGATGCAGGTGCGTTGTTGTCGAGGAAGTTGCTCTCGTTGTAAGGTCATTTGAAAGGTCACCGGGTCACCGGGAATCGTTAGGGATTCAGGTTTCGACCCCTCAAAAGAACGCGCGAGGACTTTGTCGTCAGTTGCTTAATTCTTAGGTTTAAGCTATCATGGATACCAGGCAGTTCTACGCAAGCAAACGTGACCAACGACATAAAGACAGAGTTAGCTACGGTGACCGAGCCATCAAGCGCAGATTTTGCAACCTCTTCAGAGCCCTGGGATTTCTTTTCTGTTGTGCAGCAAAACCCTTCCAGGCGAAGCACCGGATGAGCTGTCACGGTACCTGCTGGTACCAGTGACTACCAGCTGTCGCAGATGAAGACCTTCGACGGGACTGAATCACATTTTATTCAAGTACAACACGCCAGTACCCTCGAGCGGTTTCCGTGGGAATGGCTCTTCAACATTGCCAATGAAGTGTTGACGAAAAATGGCGCAACTCTTGCTGAGTACAAACAAGCGACTCTACTTAGTTGCGACTATGCATTCCGGCATTTTCTTCCAACTAATTGTTTTCACATTTGTTCCGTCATTGTACATTTTTTATCTTCTGCTATAACCTGTAACCTATGTAACTAACATTTCTGCTTGAAAAACCAAAGAATCCGTCCTTTTTGTACCACGGCAAGTGTCTTCCTGTTTTCACGTCACTTTTTATTTATTTCTCGGTGCTTCTTTTACTTTATTGTGTCGCACTTTGTGTCCGGCTCTATTTTTGGTACTGTATATGTTTTTTACCCACGTGATTAGGCTTCGTGGTATTACCTGTGGCTGTTACCCTTATGCGTATTTCTAACCACCGGAAATGATTCGTGCGTCACGTGGACTACTTGGCTATCTTTGGTTGTTTCCTTTATCTGCTACCGTGTTTGCATTTAGCATACTCTCTAATTCCTAAGCGTAGATTTCGTGTGTCACTACGCTGTTCGCTTTTATTCTTTTTCATTGTTATCGGTCTTCTACCTAAACTTGCATGCGAACCTCCTAGTCATTACTTTGTTCTGCTGTGTTTTTTTTTTGCTCGCAAATTTCTGCTGCATGATCCGCAAAGCTTCACTTTTGTAACCCCCTTACTAAATTTCCTGCAACGGGACCTGTGGTATTTTAAATAAACTGTATAATAAATGTACATTCTTTAAAGGCCTATGTATTGTTCTTTTCGATGAGGTTATAATGCAAGACATTTATTTACGTTCCTGCATGTAAGTAGTTTTTATTAGCATATCTGAAGCGCAGTAACCTTACTGCGCAGTTGCATGTAAGACCGAAGTGGGACGTGGCATATGGGTTGCACCTATACTACACGAGCATGAAAGTCCGCCGTTAGACATTTCTGGAGTGTGTCCGGTGCTCCTTGAAAAAAAGACGTCTTTCTTTTTACCTTCAGAATAAACTGCTTCCGGCGGTGTTCATATTCAAATAATATACGTTGTTCGATGTGAGCTTCGAATTTCTCACTTATTTCGCCTCAGCAATCCGACACCATATTTTAATTTGAAAAAATGAAATGTAACGTTAATGTGACGACACATTCCAATGTTGAAGTGGAACTGGAACACGTTGCTTTCGCAATAAAGAAACTTGTAACTGGAACTCGTTTCAAAATTGGGAAGGAACGGGGAACGAGCTTTCGTTCCTGTTTTAGAGGAACCTGTACACACTGATTTTAAGCTGTTTCGTGTAGGGCCGAAACATTGTGCGAATGGTTCGTGGTACAATGCAAGGGACCTTACACCCTAATTTAAGCATGATCACCAATAGGTAAAGACAACACAAATGGGTAAAACAATGGAAAAGCTAGACAATGTACTCATATTAACCAGTTCTGTGCAGCCCAACACTGTGCATGCGGAAAGGTTGTGTTAAAATATTTATGCGCTTCTGAAACGATTTATGACGCCGTACAGTTCCCTCACTTGTGCGTGCATGCCTTAATTTCTCTTTCATCAGATGTGTTCAAATGTAGTACGAATAATTGGTGACAGGTCGGAAGAAAAATTTAAAATGCGATGATCAACGACTCTTACACTCTTAATAAAAAAGGTCGTAAAAAGGTAGTAACGGCCGTATTTACTAACTCCTTACGAACCTTACTACCCTGCGGTTTCGTACGTAGGCTCTGCACTAACATCTGCATGGTTAGTAAATTAACTGAGTGTAGGAAGTAGTAGCACTAGATTAAGGTCGTGCTTATGACTAGGTTGTGCATGGCCAGTTAGTAAACGCATGTAGCTCAGAAGAGTGCTATCGCTGGGACTTTACTAGTGGGGCTAGTGGTGCTTACTGCCTGCTTCGGTTAGTAATTTTGACAAGTGCTACATTTACTACCTGCAGTTACTAAGTACCTAGTGTATACTGGGACAAGTAACTTGTTAGTATTCCATTAGTGAATGCTCCGACCTTTTTTTTAAGAGTGTACTGTTTGAATAGTAACGATATAAACCTCTATGAACCGACATTTCCCACGATGGCGTATATTAATTTTCCGTGTAAGACCGGAGGAGTCTGCGCTCGAAATAACAATATTGAGGAGGGCTACACCAAGTGAGACGTAGTGTCCCTGTTAGACATGAACTACAGGCAAAAGAATTGGCCATAGCCCTAGCAATTGCTCAAACCTCTGCAGAGATCATTTTTATGAACTACCAACAAGCATGCAAAACTTTCTCGAGCGGCTTCATCTAACCCTCTGCCACACAAATTCTACTGCAGCATGCTCCACAACATCGCGTAAGAATTATTTGGGCTCCCGCACATGCCGACGTCCCTGGCAGCGAAGCTGCCCACCAGGAAGCTCGAGATCTGACAAACGGGGCTAGTCAGGAGTTCGGCGAGCAGGGACGTGTGTGTTCCCTCTGGTCCTATACCTCCTCCATTAAACAAATATTGATCTGACTTTGACTTACCGATGCAACTAATAAGAGTGGTGACTTTTTGGTCACAACTGATATGCTCAAACTAGCATGCAAAATCTCGTCCATGGTGAGAAAATCCACAAGCAGCATCCTTCAACTCAACTGTTGTTTCAACAAATTTAGGTGGCACCATGAGGCGGTACTTGAAGCCGTAAGTAGGCCTAAGAAGCTTTGAAGGATGGAAGTGGTGCATGGGGCAGCAACGGGCTCGAATACCTTGAACGCACTGGTAACCAATCGGCCACAAGCCAGCGTCACGTGGGTATATAAGGTAGCTAAACAGTTGCTTCGAGGATGCTTTGCGGGCGATTTCGTTGCTGCGGGTAGAAAGATCACCAAGGCGCTCTGTTCTCGCTGGCGTTAGTTTCCATCGGAGTTGTCCGTGTGATATTGCAGATTTAAATTACCTCCATTACGTTTCTCCAAAACTGAGTCGGATATTTGCACAACGCCAACATTTACCATGAAAACGGAATAAGTTATATACTTGAAATATGGTAACAATTAGGCCAAATGGCTGGGGGACATGCTTAAGCGTACGTGAGCAGCACATCGCCCTTATTGCACAGAAACAGGAGCTGAAAGTTATGCAACGATTATGTTGCTCCTTTTCTTAAGCTACCTTTATAAACCGCAATTGCTCCGGTCCGAATTTACGGTATTTATTTCACACTATAGCAACAAGGGGGCAAATGTTGTTACTCTGGCTTGGAGCGCTTCAACACTTCTGTCTTGTTTAGATGAATACACGTTGCGTGACTTCCACAAAGAAACTTTTCGAGTGCCGAACACTTTAGGGGCTCGCCTTGCCGTCGTAGCTGGCTGTAACGGCCTGATGTCAGCGACTCCTGGAATAAGGTGGTGCAGCGAGATAACAGACTCAAGTAGAGCCAGGCGTCCGGTCGTATGGCGTTCCGCAGATGCTTCGAAAACCCGGTGGTTTATGGTTTAATTAGGAGTAACCGTTCGAAACTCGTGAACCACTGGCGCTTGTCATACATGCCCCCGTTGTGTAGCGCAAAGAAATCTGCTGGTAAACTTGCGCAAAATATATGTAATTGACCACAGGACCCGAGTTAATTGTGTTCGGAACGCTCGTTTGGTTGGTGTTTAATATGGTGAGCGGAAATAAGTCAGTGAGCGGATAACGGCGCTACAGCCCATTATGGCGTGTAACTGCTCTTCAATTCTCACAGCTTTCACGTTGAGTGGACGGGCTTTAATTTGTTTCGATCCTAGGCGCATGCGGCTGAACAAAGGAAATTAAGAAATATATGGGTGCGAGTTTGTTCGTACTCCATCACAACACCGTTAAGCGCAGCAGAGAGATGAAGGGCGTAGGAGACAAACGTCGGTATTTGTCCTCTACTCTCCTACGCCATTAGTTTCCTTTTTCTGCGCTGTAAAGCAGCCGTGTAACACTCTTTAAGCTGTCCATATAAACCTGCGGAGCATTTAGATAACACCGCCAGAAAAATCAGATTTAAATATTTCACCTGCACCTGAAGTGGTGAGCGCGCAAATCGCTGTGAATGACGCAGAAAAACCAAGCATGCTTTGCTCAATTTTTTTCACTATGCACCCCGGGCATGGCTAAAATGATGTCACTGAGGCCATGGCTGTCCTATTGGCTGTCGAGGGTCATATTAGCTCTTGATTTCTCGCATTTCGTGAGACGATCCGCCGTCGTCGGGGCTGTGTACCAACTTCTATTATGCCTGAACCTTAACGCACTGTTTATGAGGTTTATTTTGTGTTTTGAGACAGGGCGGAGTTTGAGTGACGAACTCAATACTCCCAGTCAACCAACCACTCGACAACAAACGTTTTAATGTTTGAAAAACGCCCCACCAGCCTGAGCGCTTGCATGCAGGAGGCAGCAATGCCTGTTTTTGGGTGGCACCCGACCGGAAATAAACCCGTCCACGTTGCGGAGAAAGAGAGAAAAACCCCGCCTTGTGATTATATCGAAGGCCACCGAAGGGGCCGCCCCGCCTCTTTTGTACAGTGGAACATAACAGTGCTCGTAATGTTAATTTCGCTGTCCTCTTGTGGCAGTTGTTCAGTGCCACAACACAAAGAGCCTACACATCAAGAAAGACGCTCCAGTGGTATGGAACCTATTTCCAGCAATCCGAGCACACCTATATGTTGCACTGTTTGGTTGCTAGCTAGCTCGCTCGCCGGTCGCTCGTCTCGCTCGCTCAGCTCAGTCACTCAACTCACTCACTCTCACTCACTCCCACTCACTCACTCACTCACTCACTCACTCACTCACTCACTCACTCACTCACTCACTCACACTCACTCACTCACTCACTCACTCACTCACTCACTCACTCACTCACTCAAATCACTCACTCACTCACTCACACTCACTCACTCACTCACTCACTCACTCACTCACTCACTCACTCACTCACTCACTCACTCACTCACTCACTCACTCACCCCTCACCCTGTCACTAAAGGATGGCATCGGTTATCCAACCATTTCGCAAAATTTATCCGGATTTGTGCTCTTTAATAAGCCTTTTTTTCCGAATTTAGGGTTAGGTGAAACACCTCAGAGTTGGCGTCTTGATTGTAAAGAATATGACAAATCTTACCGCAACGACACGTGCATGCTGCATTTGTCAAGGTACAGTCGAGCGGGCAGTTTGTCAGGTAGTAGGCTTGGTCCAAGAAATATTGGCACGGATCCTCATAGTCGACTAGAAATCGAACAAAAAAAAACCACCGACCATCAGACCATGACTATAAAATCTTAGTGCAAACAACACCTGCTCTGTACTTTTGTGCGAGTATGGTAATTTTTTACCGAAAACATTCCCTTACGGTACGACGTGAACATGTCGCTTTGAAATGACTTCGAAAATCCTTATGCATTCCTTCTGCCCTCACTCAGTTGGTGTCTATTTTCCTTAATCAGTTTTCATCAATAAAGCAGCACCTGGCATGAAAACGACCGGAGGACAACATCGCCTTGTCCACGAAGTGACATCGGCAGTGAGTAAAACACTGACGCCCCGGCATCACCATTACAAATCAAGGGCTACAAGTTAGAGAATTGACTCTCAATGGCCATCACCACGTTTAGTAATCCTAGAGTTAAAAGGCGGACCAAACAAACGTCGTCCCATGTAGGCGGGTCGTACGAAAACTTGATACGGCCGTTAGCCTACGCCAAAGAGCATATAAATGGACACGGAAGCCAAAATACCAGTTGCTCTAGATCTATAAATTAGCTTACCGAGAAAACGAATATACTACTGTTTGCGCTTAGCTTCAGGTAAATGAGCCAGAATATAGCGAAAACGCGAAGAGCAGTGTAGCTTCCCTCTGTATATACCGCGCACCTTACAGCGTAACTGGTTGAAAATTAGGTGACAAATATTTTCCCTTTATGCCTGATAAGTTTATAAACACTTAGCTTGGAAGTTCTTGTAGTGGCATGTTTGAATATAAAAAAATAGAAGGAATATCAGGTTGAACGCAGCTGACCGCTCACCTAACCTCAAACCAAAAGAAGTACGTTTTAATTTCATGGCAGTACCTGGTGTAATAGTCAGCCTGATAATCGTGTCCCTCGTGTAGAACTGTGGGCGTAGTCACTTTTATTATATGATCCTATGCAGGATTTTGCTGCGCTAAGGAAACACGGGAACGCTTGTCTTGGCTACTGTCCGTATTATGTACTAGCATCTAAGGTCTAGCATACGCTGTGTCTTCGTTTGGGGACGCTGGATGGCGGTACTCTTTTGCTATTGCGGACGAGTCGATCTAATCTAAACCATCACGCCTGCGCAAGGTTGGTTAATCAAACGATATAAAACAGGCTAACACCCGGCGTCCGTATACCAATGGCGAGTCCTCTAGTTATCATAATGATCATCATCATTATCGTCATCATGGGACGATACCGCTAGGCGAGGAGGGGTGCTGTACCGAGTGGTTGTTCGACTCCAACCTTTCAAGCGGCCTAAGACTGACAACACGTTTTTCGTCAAGACACCGTCAAAGCTGATGATAGGTCACATGAAGAAAAATGTTTAGTGGTCCGGACCAGCGAAGGCATGGGAGGTCGTAAAGTGCGACCGATTTTGACCGAAACTGCGAGACTGCTTGGTAACGTGGTAGCGTTGTAATTTTGTCGCGTCTGTAGAGCTATAGATAAAGGATACCTCGCTTGCTTCGGGTTTATCGTGACGAAAACAGCGCCTGCAGGAGCCCCTATTTGCATCATGTAATATTTTCGAGGGAAAGGAGGCATGGAAATGGGTTGGTTTGATTAGCGATATCCAGGAATAGGCACTTCACCTCGGAATCAACGCTAAAACGGCTATGGGATGGTCGGACTTCCGTTTGAAACCAACCTGTTGGTGCGTATAACGCTTCTTTAACTCAGTCTAGAGCTTCGCCTGTAGGGCTACAATAGAGGCCCTCCCAGCGTACCCGCTCCCAACTATGCCTCGTACCATGCCCACACAGAAAATTGTACTATTGCTATGATTCACCGCATATATACTTAAGGCATTTAAGATGCCATATTACCTGAATTCAAAGCAAAAGCAGCCCACCACATTCTGGAACCTTATACTGGCGCAGAATACACGAGGGTGGACAGCTGGCTAGGCATACGGGGCAAAAGCAAAAAAAAGAAAAGAAGCCGAGGTAAACTACACTCGGGTTTCTGATTGTGGCACCCTCAGAACAATGGCTGGATGCGTGGCTAGGTATGGAATCTGCTACTCTGTACTTAGTAACTAACCACCTATTCCGATCCCCGATTGAGCTTGTTTATAAACGCCACCGGAATCACTTATCGAAGACCCAGAACGGCATTACGTCAGCAGCTTTAATGTTAAAGAGAAATCGGCAGAGTAGGGGTAGCCGAAGGGGCCGTTGGGCGAAACGTTTGTTATAGGGCTTTGGAGAGCTGGACATAAATTCTCAATTTATTGATGGCCCATTCACAGCGTTTGCAGTACATATGAGGGTGTTTGGTCCACCTGACACATGAACATGACATTATACTGATGTCTGCGACGAAACACACTACGATAGCAGAGCAAGAAGGTACGCTTTGCATTTTTCAGCTGCCAAGGTCACCTTTTGCGGTGTTCCCAAACTGTGTTACATTCGCACAAGCGGTAATCGCACGACCCTAATGCCGCTGCTTCGTAACAAGCAGCGACCGCTTACTGTTCTAGGGCTGAGGAAAAAAGGGACAGAGCGGAAGAAAAGAATACAGCGTAAAGGAAAGGAATATTTCAATGTAAGAAACTGCCCATTTGCTTCCCTAAGCAATTTATAGAGCTGAAAAGGTAAATATTAATACGTCAGCAATTAACGTACTCCAAAGTTACACCGCAAAGGTGTTTTTCTGTGTAATAAATGTGTTACAGTTACATAAAATCTGTCTTCAGCAGGTTGAGGAAAAAATAAGAAATCAATAACGATAGAAAACACGAATACATAAGACATGGCAACATCTCACCGCATGTGCAGCTGCACTCTCCTTCATAAATAAGACAGGCAATCTTATACCCTCCAGCGCAGTTAGGAAGATTGCATGGAGGATCACCTGAAAATAGTTGCAGAAAGATGAATAAAATACACTGGAAAAAAGTAGCATATAACTCAAATGCAAAGGCATTTTTCCGTTGAGCTATTCCTTAGGTAACCAAAGCTATTAGCAGTATTTAAGCAGTTTAAATAAAATAAAACAAGGATGTTTCGTGCACAAAGAGCACTTGAGCAGGTTACGTGAAAGAAATCAAAGAAAAATCGCGGCTTCACAGTGAAAATATTTTTCAATATCTCGCAACTTCACCTCCACCTAATCATAAGGGTAAAAAAAATGGCCAGAATGGGCAGGTTTTCACGGAATGGGTTTAATGAGAAATGAACACAATAGAAAAACATGCTACGCTGACCAGAGAAAATTATTGTCATAACGCACATGTTCTTGACAGCATTTCCATGATTAAGCTAGTCTTGGTTTGTTTGAGTAAAGCAGTAGAATGTTTCAAATTTCACGGCACTTTTATTTCGCTATAAGCGATGAGAGAGAAAGCAATGAAGGTGTCAAAATGTTTACGCGAGGTAGCAGTCGAAAGTATGAAAAACAAAACACCATAACAGAAGCTCGAACATAAACAAACAGCCCTTTCTATAAGCTCTAAGCTATCTTTTATGCTCACAGATTGCGATTTTATACAGGCATTAATTATCGTCATGATAGCGCGGCTATAATTTTATTCAGCCACAAAATCATGAATTTTCCAAATGCCATAACACCAAAATAATTACAGTGAAATATATTACAAAAATTCCACCTTCCTTTGTTGAGCTGAACGGGCTGCAATACCGGTTGCACCTAAGTAATCTTTCCGCTCTGCGGTGGTGCGTATAAACTACGGTGTGTTGCTTATTCCTTCGAGCTCTGGCGGAGTATGTTTCGTTTTCTTTTCTTTTTTACACCTAGGAATGGTTACAGGTGAGGTGATCGCCGGGAGTTCCAAGTTTGCGCTTTCATGTCAAAAGACATCGTTTTGGTGGCATATGAACAAAGTGTTTATCCAAGATCTCTGATGGATAGCAGGGTTTTTAGTTTTCTCCAGTTTTAGTTTTTCTCCAGTGTTGGTAGTTCGTGTGCAGCTTTTGTTAACTAGACAAATAATGTTATACTATGCCTTGCGGGCGCTTTGAGGCGTCTTTGTAGGTTAGTTAATTCTATAAAAAGAACGTTCATTTTTGCCTTTCTCGTAAATGTTCTGTCTAAAAGATAAATTTACACTATAATGTAGTCAATATAGCTTATAAGTAACCTCTGGCGAAAGCAAAGAAACACTTTAAGAAATTCGAAGAAAGTAGTTATGGGGAGTTGTACAGACCTAGTAATTTTTGTTAGAACGTCCACGCAACGCAACAGTAAAGAACGCTTAGTAAAAACAAAATATTACGTAAACAACAAGGCACGTTTTGTGGCTACATGTTACAGTTTTTGTCACCAAAGCCGAATGCGCGCCTTAGCGTACAGCTGAGGCAATCCTCGTGACTATCACATGAGAGGTATTCCATAAGTCTTAATTCTGATTACATTTTACCGGAGTTCGATTGTATAAGCAATGGATTCATGAAGTATTTATATTTTAGGTGGAACACAAAAGTGCAATAAATTCAAGAGAATTTTTGTAGTCGGGAATGTAGTTACAGTTTCCATATATTGGTATCCCAAGTTAGGCCTGCCAGCCTTCAATGAAAGGTAATAGCAGCGTTGTTGTGTATCGAAACCCTTCCAGAATTGGAGCTACACATTGAATAACAGGTTATGTTTGTGTTGGAATTGTTATAGTCACTGTAGGGGCACTCGGTCTAGAACACTGTAAACAGCCCGAAGCACAAATGCTGTCTTCAATTGCCGAAATATTTTTGTCATCTTTACTTGAAAGAACTGTCCCTGTACCGACAGGCATATGGTACAAAAACAGAGCCTGTCTAATACAAAGTATATAAATATGTGTCATCTACTATACCGGTAGGAGAAAAATTAATATATTGTATTTATTTTTCAACGTGAAATGCTCAATGGTGCTGCTGTTCGGAACTTGCACTGATTCAAGTGCCGCTTCAAAGTTGGCTCTTTACTTGAGGTATAATGTCCTGATAATTGTGAATCCTAGTGTTAGTATTAATGTTGGCAAAGTGGTCACTATATTACGTGCATTATTCTCTCCGAGAATCATATTTTCGTGTATTTTCAAAGATTGTAGTCATGTATTCTTGCCTCACTTTTATCTAAGCGACACAAAATGTTTGGAAGTATCCCAGACATCTGGGAGCTGCATTCAACGAGTTTAACAGAAATGGCAATATCGTAATTCTTGCAGAGCATGGCAGTTCATTCTTCTAGGCAGATTTCTCCCCTAGGTGCGGCAATCAACTTTTATATATGATCTTCAATATGCAAGTAGATTCAACATCAGTAGTGTTTGTGGCGTTTATCTCCAATGCATCATTGCAAAAATTGTCTCTGTCGCTGTGTTGCTAAGCAAACTGAACAAGTAGGCATTTATCCACTCTGGATGCTTTCTATGTGACTCCCTTTTTTGAGCGCTTTTGAACGACTGTTCGCCATTTTTATATCAATGTTGTTGAGCGAACGCCAACCCTATATTAAACCCTCCTCCACATAAAAGGCAGCATGGCGGTGGCAACGGGGTTACAGGGGGGGTGGGAGGGGGTATCATGCATGGGCATGAGGCTTGGTCTACGATGACATATGCTAAGCCATACAGGGGCTTTTCTTCGGAGTACAGAAACCACCTCATCGCGGAATGCAGCAAACAGACGCTAAGCTTTTCCTCCATGAGAGAGCATATCGTGGAACCCTACATGAAGTTCTACGAAATAGATCTGGATTAGGTCATAGCTTCTGGCTCATGGGGTGCACTGAATAGCGTAGAAATCCCCAAAGCGTGCTGAACTTCTTCCGGGATCACGTCAGTAAAGAAGCGACTTGGGGTTGTGGCGTCGTCAAGAGAAGTTTCCGCAGCTCTTCGCGAACGACGGCGCGTATTGTATGCCGTAAGTATTCCGTCGCGGATCCTGGGGCGTTGACTGGGTACGTCAAACACTATTTGGGTGGTCGATCGTACTGCCACGAGCGCATGTCGATGGTCCTCTCGATCATGGAAGCTCCTGCCATGAATTGAGCCACTGTTTTGGGGGTCCATCGAAGAGCTTCGAAGGGGTCCATTGAATGAATCCATCGAAGAGCTCTTGTTTACGCCCTGCATCAGAAAGCGCAGCTTTTTCTCTTCTGCCATTTCGGGGTCAGCTCATCGGAACAGCATCTTCTTCTCTTCACCCAACACTACAACGTATTCGTTCAGGTGTTGGTTTCGCGTCTGCAACAATATCTCAGCGCGCTCTTTACGCACGAAAGTTGGAAACGTTTTCAAAAATTCCGTTTTGAACAAGCTCCATGATATTAACGAAGTCTCATGATTCTTGAAACAGGCTCGAGCAGGGTCTTGGAGGTGAAAAAACACGTGCCTTAGGATTCTTTTGTCATCCCCCGGTTCAAAACGTGAACGCGCTGCAGCTTCTGCCACTGTTGCGGGTCTTCAGGGGATCCTCGGAATGATGGGGGCTGCCGAGGTGGCAGCAGGACGGGGTGATTGGCTTGGTGAACCATTGTTCTGGTCGCGACGTCTTCCTTCTTCACTTTCTCCGGAAGTAGACCGATCTCGGGTGGGAGGTCTTGCTGTCGGCGGGTTGTACCAGTCGGGTTTGCTTGGCGACTTGCTAAGGGTTTAGGGTGCAGGTACCCCAATCCTTAACCAGATGTCACTATCCAAAGATCACGCACTTGGCTGGCAGGAAAAGCAGTGTTCTTGGAGCGAACTTGTGCTCCCCTAACAACTCCAAAAATACTCAGGCAGCGAAGAAGCAGTCAACAAAGTGACGTTCGCAGGCGACTGTCATTGAATCCAACGCCGCGGCGTCTGTTCTGCTGGTATTTATCTTTCAGCGCCAGTGTTTCTCGAACCGTCGAATTACATTGAGAACATTTCAGATCAAACAATATTATTCAAGGATGCTTACGTTAATTCGAAACACTCTCCGTATCAACAGAGATCAGAAGTGCGGCATAAAAACTAATCGCTGAACACGCGCTTCCCTTGGCACACCATTAACACAGCCCGGCGCAGCGGGGTGGTAAAAGCAAAACTCCGGAAGGTGACGTTGAAATATATCAAGTTTCGCAGAGTGACAGTTACAGAGACGCTGCACTCTTTGGATGGGGGAATGGGTGTTGAGTGCTGTAGCATTATCGAAAGGGGGGTAAACCTTGTTGTTTTTTTCGAAACACGAAGGCTGACTAGTGCAAGTATTTCCGGGCATGAGATAATACCGTGAAGTAGTTTATATAGAAAAGAACCCCGGGTCGCTCGCCGCCGAGTCTGTACACAAAGCAGCCGCGTCGGCGGATTGCCTCGAAAGCGCGTCATCCCTATGTCATATTTGCCGCGCTTTCGAAGCGCTTTTTCAAAGAAAGTGCTACGTGTTGTGCCGCGCCTCCGCCAGATGGCGCCACGGGTCCCGCGACCGAGAGAAGACGCAGTGAAACATTCCCCTCGCGAGGGGCACGATCAAATGAAGAGCATTTCCGGGGGGGCACGACGTTAAGTAGTTTGCGTTACGTTAATGTTGTTGCACTTGTGGCAACTGCTGACGAGAAGCGCTCGTCAGCAGTAATTTGAATGAGTCAACGATATGAGGCGCGTTCGTAGAGTCCCATTCTGTGTCGCCTTTGTGGCGCAGTGGGTAGAGCACCATGTACATTGCGTTCCGCCCGCAGGTCGAGGGATGGAAAGCGGGTGCCGGATAGTATTTTTTTATATAGTAGGGAGGGGTGCGGTGCGGACTACGGACGTCAACGCGGGTGACATCGTGAGTTACTGAAATGCTCTGCATTTAAAATGAGGCGCGTTTGCATGAGCCGGACATTAACACAACTCCTGCTTCCATATTGCTGGACTCTTATATGAATAATAACTGTAATTGAGTCCGGCGAGACGGTTAAAGGGACAGACAACGGATTTCTGTCGAAAATATTTTCTCTATTTCATACAAAGGGGCACACTTATAACACCTTAACCCTTTGATGCGCCGTGCTGCTCAGGAGCAACAACTCAAACAATAATTTTTCTCTCGCACTTTGTGGTTTTTTCGACATTTTACACCATCTATCAACCGACGAAGGATCCCGTATCTTCAAAAACTAAAGAGAGGGCAGCACGTGCATCTGTGTTTTGAAACAATATTGTTTACGCGCGTCAAGTCGCATCGAGCCGGGATGGATCAATCGGCTAATGACAGGTAACCGATATTGCGAAATTTAGTTGTTATTGCAAGTTATAGCAATACAAACTTTTCGTTATTGTCTTCATTTGAACCATAAATCATGGAGATAAATGTAGCTCTCTTGTCCAAGTGATATATGGGAAGCGAGTGGCCGAGTGTTTCCCACTGTTCAGTGTGCCCTAGTGTACGTCGTAATGAACAAAATGTTCTTCAGGCTTCATATTTGTGATGTCGGAAGGCCTCTCTCATCATACAAACTTCTCACATGCTTATGCAAAATACCAAAGTTTGGGGCATCAAAGGGCATCATAACCGATGACGGTTTTGCTAATAGTGCGTTACACTTTAGAAATCGGCATTTCTAGATCTACTAGCCATAGGTACCCAGCCAAAAGGAATGCTGGCCACCATGACAGTAAGCCATCCGGGAGCATACTTTAAGCTGTGCGTGAGGTGAAACGAGGCATTTAAAGCCCTTTCCTAGGCTAAAACAACAATAACGTGGAGTCTTATATTCATTTACGCTGTTTATGAATCACACATTGAAACCGGAAGAGTTCTGCTAGCAGTGTCACTTTTAAACACTACATGGCGCCACGTTTCCTATTTCAGACAAAGCAAAGTAAAATTGAAATTATTTCCACGCGTATATTGAAAGATTCCTTGGAGCTACCCCACTGCAAAAAGCGGTGGCTTCATATGAGCTGGGTGACATGCACTCCTCAAAGAGCTTTTTCTGTGCCTTTAAGGACATTAAAATGAGTACTTGAGGGCATTGTGACATAGAGCGGAGTGGCTGGAGAGAAATAAGTGCTTGTCATCCCAAATACGAAACATCGTCGGTACAAAATTCACTGAACTAATTTTAGACAAAACCACGTGATTTTACAGCCACGCTATATATTCTTATCCCCCGTCCTCGCACCCTTACAAAACCAACACTCATGGAATTGGTTGGCCACGTGGTGGGCACTACGCTTTACTCTTGCTGGCGACCTACGTTCATCATCGGTGCGTGGCAGCACCGTCGTCTTCACGCCTCAGGTTACTAGCGGCGTGCGTTCAGAGACAGGAAAATATACCAACCTCAAAAATGTTACTACCTACATATTTTGATATATGATGTCTGATATTGCTCCTAAGAAAAACAAAAATTTAATCCCAGATAATATAATGTAATCTAATCCCAGGTGAAGGCGACTGTAAGAAAATGGGTGTAAGTTTGATATTTGTAAGCTGGCTTTCCGAAATTTTGTTGCAAAAAAAAGCATGGCCATCTACTGAGGGAGTTTGCAAACAGGACAAATTTGTACTCCTCTTCACCGACACCGCCTCTTTCCCTAGTCGTGTATACGCCTCGACAGAGTCGACACGGGTTCGGTATCCGATCGCGGTGGCTTGTTTTCTAATAGAGGCGAAAAGCGAAAACGCCCGTGTGTTTGAGATTTTGGGATTCAGGCGCACGTTAACTATCCCAAGGTGGTCAAGAGATTCCGAAGAGTTCCACTACGGCACGCATCAGCGCATGTGTAGCGTCGGCGCTACACGTTAAAATCAATCAATCAATCAATCAATCAATCAATCAATCAATCAATCAATCAATCAATCAATCAATCAATCAATCAATCAATCAATCAATCAATCAATCAATCAATCAATCAATCAATCAATCCTCGAAGCGGTCGTCGTCTATCTCCCACAGTGATTTTGCAATGCCGCGTACTCCTCCGGGGCCACCTGCGTGGCGCACTGAAGCGTGCGCTGGGATTGGCGTTGCCACGCTATAAAAAAAAAACGTCATATTCTCTACTGAGAAATTGTGTGTCGGGTCTAGAGCACTGCACGGGCCCGGGCTTACCCGAAACCATGTGCCAGGCCCAGCTCAGTGTTTCGGGTAAGCCGGGATGGGCCAACTGAGTCATTCTTTAGGTGGGCCCCGGCCGGGCCGGGGCTGAACGCCGCGGGCAGGCCAGCCTTGGGATCGAAGCCGTGAGCACGAGCTGGGCTCGCGCTTGGATTCATGGGCGTGGCCGTAATTATTTGCGGCGTGAAGGGTACAAAAGAGCATTCAAAGCAACGTTTTGGGCGTATTGGTGTTGTAGTTGCACGCATTGTTTCAAAAGCGTGTTTTGCTAGGTCTGGTATTGAATGCACTGTGAGTTTAACTCGCCAGCGCCAGAGCATGAAATTTATTTTACTGAACATTGTTTACTGCGTCAAGATTTTATATCAGGAGGTAGAACATACCAAAGATAAAATTACAAGGAATGCCGTATCAAGGAAGGGATTAATTCAGACAACCTTGAGCGCAGCACCTATATCTATGTGCACGTATGTTCTACATGTCGCACCCATCGAAATGCAGGTCCCCTGTCCGCAAGTAGAACTGGCGTCCTCGATGAGCAGCGCCAAAAAGCCACCAATGCAGGTAAAACATTTCAATCGACGTGCACACTCTTGGTTTGAAACGCAGCACCATACTTTCAGCGTACCAACTTGTTGATAGTGACAAGCAGGTTGCATTGCAACGAATCTAGTCATAAAAGGTGATGGTGTCTCTGGTGTAAGAATACCTGCTAATATTACGCCGATGTGACGTGAGCTTAAGACGGTGAAAGGTAAACTACGTGACTACTTAACTCTGGAATTACGAATTTCAAGCCATGATATGCTGTTCAGACTAAATCCTCCGTCCGATTTGCCGCTACGAAGACAGTGAACAAGATTTAACAAACAAATTTTTTTGAGCGTGTATGCCCGGACCTGGTCACGCACATGCAGGCACTATATAGGCTTAAAAATAAATTATTGGGCCCGCGCAGAGCCTCGACGTGAGCCGATGGGCCTGGGCCAGGCCCGTGGCCGGCCAACGTATCGACTCCTCGGCCCTGGCAGATCAAGGGATGGATGTTACGGGTCATTATAATTTATAATAGCAAATCCCCAACATAGCAAATGCAACCTGCCACTAGCTTCGCTGGACTCCTATCTCACGGGCGGAAGAGAGCTGTTTTTAAGGTATTCTCAAAAAAGGTGTCAAACGATGGTTAGGGTGAACGTGCCGTACGGTGCAGAGAGAACATTCAAACTTCGCAAAATAATGCCGTAGCCACTAGTTGTATTAGCTACGAAACGTGCTAGTGTATCGGTAGATTGTAGCATATATAACTAATATAAAAAGTCCTGCGATTTCTCGTAGCACGATTAATATAAAAACCGCCATACCATGGGAAGTGAAAGACTCCGGCGTCGCTTGTACGCATTGTTTAAACAGACATTAGAACGTATCATAACTGATTTATTGCATCTACGCACAAAGCTACTTTTGCTTCCGGTTCGGAGTTTTTTCTTCTTTGCACGCCGTGCATACTCGTGCATTGCATACTCCTGGACGCTACTTATGGTCCTTCAGGTTGATTTTATGTTGGTGGGTTGTTCGCCTTGTAGCTCCTTCTATTTTGAGTGTGTATTTACTTGCACTGTATATATCTTTGGAACCTTTTTTTCTAACAGCGGAGCTGCTAAACAGGCCTTGAGATCGTCGTTGAAGGAAAAAATCCCATGAAAATGCCTAGCGCTCGCGAGCGCGTGCCTCCCAGCGACCGCCGAGCGTCCTGGGCTCAGCACTCGCAGTTATTAGCAAAAAAAAGTAGCAAAAAACAACGAGGAGCGAGAAAACTGCGGGCGATCCTAGGTGCGTCCGTCGCTGCTAATGCCGAGCACCGGCTTGCGCACTGGCCGTAGCAAAAAAAAAAAAAAAAAAAGTCGGGCACTGTTGTCAAGCAGCGCTACAGCGCATGTAAAACAAAGCTCCAGCAGTAATGCTAAAGGTGAAAAGACTCACTGCTTGGATAGGTCACCGCGGCCCATGCATTCACTAGATGCCGTTATGGATATTTGGAAACGCGGCTACAAGTGTGCCAATCCTTCCCGAGACAACTTTTTGATCCCGCCCCGCTAACGCACGCCGATGATGAAGAGCTTGGGCAAGTCTACAATGCTGAGGATCACTGTCATGAGCAATCCCCCAAAGAGACCAACTTCCCGAAGAAGCCTAGCAGAAGAGGAGGAGGAAAAAGGAGACAGAGAGAATGTGACGGGCAACGCCCTCAAGGAGGGGACTGGAGAAGGAAAAGAAGAAAGAGGCGCGTGGACAGGAACGGACATCAAGTGGAAAGTGAGCGGAAAGTTAACTGTGTATAGTGCTTGCGCCCCAAACATTTTACGCTACTGCAGTGAGGAGCGCTGTGATGTGCGGAGTCGCGCGCGTTATTTTCGTTGCCTATTAAACGTCTCGTTTTTTCTGCGTCCAGTTTGCCCAGCTATTTGACGTGACAATTTTGATTGTCACGTGCAAATAGCTGGCAGGCTCGCCAAAATTGTCACGTCAAATAGCTGGGCAAACTGGACGCAGAAAAAAACGAGACGTTTAATAGGCAACGAAAATAACGCGCGCGACTCCACACATCACAGCGCTCCTCACTGCAGTAGCGTAAAACGTTCGGGGCGCAAGCACTATACACAGTTAACTTCCGCTCACTTTCCACTTGATGTCCGTTCCTTGTTGCAGCTGTAGACACTAGGGTCCGGTAGTCGATGACCACTTGAGAGGCTTGCCGGACACGCTGCCAGAGACCAGGGTGCGTAGCCCCGGGTGCCGTGGGGACCTTGTTTCGGGTGCGCAGCCCGAGCGTTCAAGCCAGGTCGCCACGCTGGTGGTCGTCTCTGAAGCCGCCAAGGGTGCGTTGTTGCGCTCAGGATCGTTGCCGCGCTCAGGAGGCCGGCTGGGCGCCTAGCTTTCCAGGTTCGGTGCCAAGAGCTTCCGTGCAGGCGTCGCCATTCCTCGCTCTCTTCTGTCCACGCGCCTCTCTTCTTCTTTTCCTTCTTCCAGTCCCCTCCTTGAGGGCGTTGCCCATCACATTCTCTCTGTCTCCTTTTTCCTCCTCTTCTTCTGCTAGGCTTCTTCGGGAAGTTGGTCTCTTTGGGGGATTGCTCATGACAATCACTTGGCATCCACCACTCACAGCAAAAGAGACGCCGATGTCTTCGATGCATATGACGATTTATACGAGCGCCGCATATATGCAAATAAACCATGATACTGAAACTTAACTATGTCCCCGGCAGCACTCACGTACAACTGCTCGCAATTCAAGTGTAGCGCGGGAGTGGAAGCTTCCCTGATTGGTTTTTGTAACCCGCATTGTTATTTGACCACTATATTCTCCCCAATGAAACCTTTTTCTTTTGCCCTTCCCACTAAAGCACTCACTTCTCTAACGCCATCTGGGCAGCGGAGATATTTAAATAAATAAATAAATAAATAAATAAAATAAATAAATAAATAAATAAATAAATAAATAAATAAATAAATAAATAAATAAATAAATAAATAAATAAATAAATAAATAAAAATAAATAAATAAAGGGTAGGTTACAGCCTTCTCAGTTGGTGGTACATTAGGGTGTCAAAATTTCATTATTGAAGGACAAAATATCCCAACACGGGCATGGGGTGGCCCGAAGCGCACCATGTTAAGGTATGTCACAGTTACAGTGCGGTTTTTAGCGTTTTTTTGCGCTGTACACCATCGCCGTGGTAGCAAGCGTTTCGAGTTACCGATGCCGGCTCACAGTCTCCCTTGCATATTATTATCTTGTGTCTTTATGCCACATGTGCTAGACGTTACCAGCCTCTTCTTATCATTTTCTTTAAATATGAGCGCGAGGGTCCATTTCGTCGAATTTCTGGCAAAGGTGCGCAATTTTTTCCGATGTAGATTTTCCAGATTTCTTGATATTGTACTGTATAATTGTCAGCAACAGAACAAATGACACAGCGGTGGATCCTTTTTGTTTTGATAGTTACAGCTGATTTCGTGCTTCTAAGAAATTGTATTTACTTGCCTGAAGTTGCCGCGGTCAGGAAAACAAGGAGAAAATTCAGGGCGAGGAATCTGGGGATGAAGGCCATCTGAAATGATTCATACACAACAGCATAAGTACTGACTTTTGTTACTGCTATTTGGGATCATGCCGACAATATTTCAATCGCTAGTAATCTAGACAGGAGGGGGGAAGATTAAAGATAAACGATTATTCCCTGAATAAGAGTTAACAAAAAAAAAAACGACTGCAATTACATCTGGCCCGAAATGGCGATCGTTCGGTTAGGACAAACCTTTAATTACAATGTTTGTCACCGAGCAGACATCAAAGACATGGTAATGCTTTCAATCAGCTCGGAATTTCAATGAACGTGATATAATTTTGTGCATAAATTGTCAGCAGTACAATGTACCTTTCTTCTCTGCTGATCCATTTTCCTGATAGCTTGGAAGATGCTGGTAAATTTGTTGTCGCTTAAGTGCCATTGCAAAGTACTTAACGCTTCAATGTTTAGTGTCATGAAAACATTAAAAGACTGCGGAACAGGGAATAAAGGGCTGTTTACTAAAACGATGATGACTGGGCACCTATATGCAAGCGGTATGATGCTATGACAAAATGTGAATATCCTTATCCTGCTAGGCAAAGGAAGCAAACTGCCAAATAGTCCGTTCTTTCAATTCTCACGTCGCAATGATGTACAATGAACGCAAAAACCATGAGTGACACTGCATGTTACATCTTAAATTTGGAGAAGAGGAAACATTAGAAAAACGTTCTGCAGTTTGAATCATCCCCAATCTCGACAGATTCCTGTATTTGAAACTCCACGAATATTTCAGAGTCCTTACCTTCCAACCACAGATTTCGAGACCCTTCGGTACTCGGGGCACCATTTACTTGCGAAACAGTTTGTTTTGCTAATTAGCTCCAAGAGGCCACAGTTTTCGGTGGTCATGTGATCTGATCCTTATCTGGTTGGCTAGGATATCTGCATTGTTGCTGCGCCACAGGGCACTAAACGACAACAGTTCACCACGAGTACTCCGCATTCCGAGCTGTTGGAGCAAGGCCGGCTACCCCTCCCAAGCGTAGGACATAGAGTAGGCTGTTGTCTATGCGAATTCGGTTAAGGCAAATTTCATGGTTAAGACGAACAAGGCATTTGTTCTCTTGCAATGTGCACATTGTATAAGCGGAACAGATAACATAAAATGATTAGATAAGCGGCCAATTTTTTTACTGTCTCTGAGTTTGTCGTAACGAGAGTTTGTGTAATTACATTCCCACAAATACGGACCAAAGTGTGGTAGAGCATAGCTTGACCGTTGTCTAGGTTGGTATGGTATCACACACTTTTATTAAAGGTCGTGGGTTGGGGTCCTGTCAGAATAATAAAGTTTCCTTCCGTTTTCTTTAAGTACAAAAAGTAACTATGCTTCGACTGTAAAAACGGATGGAGTACTTCCCCGGTGCCTTCATAACTGTTTTTGACCGCTGGGGTTTCTTTATGCACGGATTCATTGCCCCTCTCCTCACCCCCTCCCGACACACACACATGTGTGAGATTGCTGTTATGCACGTTCCGGTTGATTGGCGTAATGAACCGTAAATGACGGACCACTTACCTAGATGCATGATAATACGGTAGTAGGTAAATTATATTGCCAGTGTAGGCCTGCTGTTATCGCAGTTTTAAACGCGCGCTCCTGTTTTCTTTTCCACTCCAGGGGTATTTGAAACAAAAAAATAACCACAGGAATTTGTTGAGAACCTCTTACGTTCACTCTAGACCTTACACGCACAAAAGAAAACACTGTGCAACCGATAAGAATTGTGCCCTGCCCCTTTTCTTGGTCAGTATCCTTTGTTGCCGCCAAGCCATCCTCACTCCATGTCTCCCTGGCTAGAACAAGCGTTCTTATTAGTTCGAAATTCGATGCTTTCGAGTAAACTGCGGCAATGAGTAAAAAACAACCAGAAGTCAACAAAACCGGTTTTAAAACAGTGGAGATCCTTGATGCGTATGCAGTCAAATTTGAAAGCATTCAGGATGACGCCAAAAACGTCACGTCATACTGTCACAGAAAAAAAAAACGCGTCAAACTCGTTATCTTTCAGTCGATGAATGATGTCTCTCTCTCCGTAGTTATTGCTATGACATCACGCGTTAAGCATACCAGGAAATATGCAGACGAGGTGCCCGTGTCTAGTCAGTACTCGCAGCATGTTACGTTTTGTCATAACTTGAGAACTATAAATTATAAATGGGGGAGACTAAAACGTCAATACCGAAAAAACTATTACCAGACTCGCGTCATGAGGACATGTTTTAAGCAACAGTAGAAAAAGCAGCTCACCTTCAACTTTATATCAAACCAAGTTGAATATGATCGATAACCACCGGTAGTGCTGCAGACACGACTACAGTTTTCAGTATCCTGAAAACAGGACCTCAGTCTCCTACCGGTGCTAGCTGAGCTCTGCAGACCAAACGCGGACGGCGCCTTTTTGGCGTAACACTATCGGGGCTTCCGTGCGCTCTTGCGATAGCCGACAACTTTCGCCACGTGGACTACTCTGCAACTGCAGCGGGTGTATACTCTGCGTTGTTGGCGCTGACTTCGGCACAGAGGAGCCATGAGTCACTATTTTCTTTTTGTGGGTGATTTATTGGAGTGTTTGTGTTAGTATTTGTCAGTTGTGCTAGATAGGTGCGGTGGCATCCGGTCGAGTCGAGAGGTATACGAATATGCAATGCCGAATTATTTCGGATGTAAACAGCTGCATTGCTCCGAGAGTAACGGCATTCCTATGAGCTTTGTCTATGGTTTAGATGTTAGTGTTTTCGTAAAAAAGATGTCACTTCTTGTTGGAGGGTAAGAATATAGGCGCTATCCAGATATGAGTGCTTACCTTTTTACATGCCCCAATCGCAGTCGTCATTAGGACCCGGCCAAGACTACCGTGAGGGGCAGAATTAAGGTTGTAATCAGGGCCCCTTCTCTAAGAAGAGACAATGCACGAAACGCTGCTCGTTGTTGTTAGGATAGGTCCCGCGGGTATTGCTCCTAGTTTAGAGAGAGTAGGGCCATAGTCGTCTGTAATTCGTCGTAGACTGGTGACACCGTACTTACTACAACAAATATATATTGATGGTGGGCTTTCCTGTGTTACCCAAGTATTTCTCTTTTCTCTGTCGGGCTGTCAGTGTCTATCTATCCGACATTGGCTACAGCTACTCTACAACAAGAACTTGAAGAACTTTTGAACGCAGAGCATACTTCGGGAAGAAGGGTGTAGGGCACGAGGTGATGTGGCAGGGCGCATACACGTGCACATTATTCAGCCGGAATAAACCTGAGGCGTTCCGCAGGAAAATATAAGCGCCTGACCGAGTGTGCTAGCGCTTTTAACGAAGGAGTAGGATGTAGATTGGTATTTGAGACAGCGTAAAAAAACTCTGCAAAATGGTATTGCAGAGACATGAGATAAAAGCGAACAATTAACTGAACACGTCAGGTAGCGCTTCTCCAGGCATACGAGAAATAAATGTACTTAAAAAAAACTACGTGACAGCAGGACGAACACGTCAAACGGGGATTGAGTGAACCTCCAATGAATTCATAATAGGAGGAGAGAGCAGGAAGCTGTGGAGTCTTGGGGAGAGAGGAGTTGGTGTTAAGTGGTTGGGGCGGTCGAAGAAGATCGTGCCACAACGCCATTTGCAGCGAAGCAAGTATATACGCGGCCGTTTTCTACAGATGTGCAATTAAAGACTATAAAAACAATTCCTGGGTCGGATCGAAGTGAGCTTTATGGCAACGGTAAGATTTAATATATCCAAAAAAAAAAATCCCCCCACCTCCTCGAAGGGGATCGTGCGGAAATGCGAATGCATTGGGTGCAGCGATGAGTGTGGTGCGAGTAATTATTATTAATGGCGTACTTAATGAAGAGAGACGAGAGTGTGACGTAACCATTGGAGGGATTTTATAAGTCCGCGCTAGGCCTGTTTGAATCCACAAGCACACCGCTCTTTCTCAAGTTAAGAGTGCATAATACGCTCGAGGAGATAGCGGAAGCACAACGTACGGCCCAGCTCGAGCGTTTATCTACAACGAGGACTGGAAGAAAGATCCTAGAGGACCTAGGATACATACGCCACAGCGGTGGTGACAACAAACTCACCATCCCGGATGAGATACGTCATCGAATCAGGGTAGATCTTCTTCCGAAAAACATGCACCCTGACTACAACAAGGGCAGAAGGGCGGCAACGGCTAAAGCCCTCGTCGACTTACACGCCCAGGATGGGCACACTCGCTATGTAGATGCGGCGGAATATCCACACGAAGCCTTCGCTGCCGTTGTCATAAAGGCCACCACGGTAGACACTGTGACGGCGGCAAGCGTCAAGTGCACCGATGCAGAACGCGCAGAGGAGGTGGCCATCGCCCTGACCATTACCCACGCAGGCTGCCAGTGGGTGATCAGCGACTCACGAACTGCAGTTCGGAACTACGCCAAGGGACGCATCTGCAAAGAAGCTTTGCAGGTGCTACGCAATGCATGTCTAGAAAGCCCAAGAACTGTTCGAGTGAAGTCGATCCCGGCGCATGCGGGCAAGGACGTGTCGAGTAAGAACGCAAACCACAACCAGACGGCACACGCGGAGGCGCGAGCACTTACCAACCGCGACCCCTCAACTGACCGTCCAACGTGGTTCGGTGCTAAGGACCGAATGACAGACTATAGCGAAATAACCAAAGCCTACCGCCTGGCTCGGAGGACCTTCCCACCTCCGGACCCGGGGTTGAGTCGGGCAGAGGCAGTGCTACTAAGACAGCTTCAAACCGGGTCCCTGCCCACCCCGGCTCTGATGCACCGAATGTATCCGGAAGCATACCCTACTGCCAAGTGCCAGCTCTGCTGCAGGTAGACTGCAGACCAGAAACACATCTTCTGGAACTGTGTCACGAGCCCAATAGAAGCGAGGTCAAGACCCATCCCGCCACGGCTTGCAGAAGCCGCAAGGAGCTACACCTAGGAAAATCAACACTGGGCCGTCCAGCAGGTCCTGCGGGCGCTCGCAAGGCATGAGACTCGCGAGTCGGCAACGGCGAGCTCACGTCTCGGATGAGTAGCCACCAGGACGACGCCGAGGCCCGCGTAAAAACGTCGTTCTGCCGGCCTAAATAAAGTTTAATGAATCCAATCCAATCAGCTTCGCGTGCCTTCGTTGTATCAGTAGCTTCTTGACGTAGTTTGAATGAGTCAAGGACATAAGGCGCGTTCGTAGCACTTGCTCCTGTGTCGGTTTTGTAGCGCAGTGGGAAGAGCGCCGCGTACCTCCCGTTGCGGCCAGAGAGTCGTGGGATCGGAACCGGGCGCCGCTAACTATTCCTTTTTTATTGTGTAGGGGGAGAGGTGCGGACAACGGACGGACGCCGGACATAGCCCCGAGCAAGAGATGCTTTGCATCTAAAAAAAGAAAACTCGCACCGTATCTCACACATTGCACCTGTAGCGTTACGTTCGCTCGTACAAAATGCCACGAAGTATGAGCTATTTAGGTTATGACAGTAGTCATTACTGTAAGCGTGAAACTATCCTGCTGTAGAGAAGTGGACAGCTAGCTCTGCAAGGGCCCAACTGCTCCACAGAACAATTCCGGTAAATCAAAAAAACCAAATCAAAGCGCGTTCACTTTGGCGCATCTTTTACAGGTATTTGCACATCTCGCTATGGACGTCAACGTGCAAATGAAACTCAACCAGGTTTATTTTTTTCATTGTTTAAAGAGCGCTTCCGGCCGCTTTTAAGGAACTGAGTTTCATGCGATGCATTTTTGTTGCCATCGATTATGATGCGACACGTATATTGGTAACAACATCGACGGCTCCAGAACCATCTCTGCTTGTAAAATTTCAATTATACATCCTTAAATACCTCCGCAGACCTACCAAATGATCATTTGCCACGCTTATTGGCCTGTGGATTTCATTTCAAGCTAATTTACACCGTGTTGGGTTCCCATGCCGGTTTCAACTTACCGGAACTTTCCTCCTATCACACTTTTCAGAAAATCCTCCCGTTTTCGATTCTGGTGACTCGTACTAAAGCGGCTGATGTAACCGTAAAGCCGTAGTAACGTCACAGAAGCGTAAGAAACCCGCGTTGAGGATACCCATTGTTAACCTCAGAGGCAGTCCTACATGTTCATTGTTATGGTCCTCAGCAAACTGCTTTACTTTGGCTTCCTTTGCACCTTCTGCCATTGTAGGGGCCCTTTCGTTGCTGAGGATACCTGCAGACGGATTTCCAGGTTAACCGGGCCTTTAAGTGGGCCCTGAAAGAGGTTCTACTAATACATGGGTGTTCAGATTTTGAGGTAAATCAATGTTGTAATAATCACCTCCTTCAAAACTTTTGATTTAGCGGTGAAGATAAGTGGAGTTATTGCAAATCAAAACTTCACATATTCGCCGGCGCCGTCGTTCTCTTTCGCTTCGCCACCCCCTCGCACCGCGCGGGGGCGACTGCCCATGATGCCTCGCTTCTTGGGAACGTTTGCAAGTATATCCGGTTGCGCTCGTCGTCAGCTACGATATTGTCGTCAGCTCGTCGTCAGCTCGACTTGCCTACTTAACTCACGACTGTAAAAGCAGAATAAGGGATTGGGGAGGGACGTTTAGACTTTCACACCCCGCAGAAAGGTCACGGGAATTGTGAACGACCTTGTAACCACGCGTTCGCATCGACGACGTGTGTTGGCGCATATGGGAGTCTAAAATATGTGAGCGAATGACGAAACAATCGTGTCGAAATTCGGAAGAGTGAGCACGTACATGCGTTAACAACAGACGTAGTTTCGTACATCGCCTAATTGGCCGGTCGTTCGCTCCAATTTTGAGCTTGGTCGTGTTGTGGTGACACCATACACGGGCTTACGCTTACACAGAAAGCTGTAGAATTCAATTCCCATCTTCTATTGGTTTTAATTTATAGCCGTAACAAAAAAGCAGCGGATAGATTGCACGGTACGCCACAGGTCCTTTATTTAGAGTGCACCGTGCATTCCATTTCCCTTTCCCCTTGCTTGCAAGGAAATTTTTATGCCACCCTGTGTTTATCAACCACTGCGCAAGTACACCATAACAGATGTTACGAGCGATCTCGCGAGAATAGGGGGATTTTTGGGGCACTGCTCGCTACCTTTTTTTCGAATGTGCAGACCATAGCACAAAGCCATTTTTCCATTATCGCTTTGCCCCCCCCGCACCCCCCTGGCGTGGAGCCCTTTTGCCTCATTAAACACTGCACGTCCATTTTTTACGTCATTAGCGCTGCATATCAAACGTATGTGGTGCCCCCCTCCCCTACACAAATTTACATTGTGGCTTACTCTGCATACCTACTCTCTATAAAGACAAAGCATCTATCAAGATACACACATCAGATTTTGTCATTTGAAAGTACAATTTCCTTTCATATTCAAAGCACGAATTTAAACCTGAACAAACTGTGCCTATGATTTCAGCGATGCATTGACGTTGGATATGGTATTCCTACAGTTCAACAAAAAAGTTTTGTTTTGGATTCGCGAATACGATTCGCAACCAATATCCCTTAAAAGGCAAAAAATAAAAAAAGGCACAGGATGTCGAGATTTGAACTCGCTACTTTGAAAGGGCGAGTGCGAGGCGTTATTCCACTTAGCCACGGAACAACAGCAGACGCGCGGAAATATTCTGTATACTGTACTTCATAGCTCACCCCCCGAAACAGCACTCTTTTTGCTGCGAATGCCAATTCGCCCAGTGGGAATAGTGCTCGCCGCGCATTTGTTTCACGCTTTCCGCAAAAGCTTTCGTCGATATTCATTTCTTCTCACCTAATGAAGATTCTGTAACTGCTCTTCTGCTCTAAACGGAGCTTATATTGTGTACATGCTTTGCTGGGAGCACGCGGAAGAACAGGAACTCAACAAATATAGAAGGAGTTACGTATCAAACCTGCGCGGGAGCACCTGCTTTTCACATTAGGCAGCCGTCATAATTAATGAGGTACATTCATTTTGATCTTAGGTTGTAGCGGTAGCATATATTTGAAAGTATTGCTTCGGTTTTAGCTTTTCCCATTCATACGAGGACCTTGAGGTTGTAAATGCCACACACACTGAAATTCTCTCACTTACTCTAACTTTTTTGTCACACAGTGCCATGCGTGCCTTTCCAGGCGAACACAGGGTAAACGCACGATTTTTTTTGAAATTTTCAGCAGTATGATTGATAGAAATCTGCTTGTTTCCCTGCCTTTACTTTCCTTTAGGTGGTTCGCTGTAGAAGGCTTCCGCAGCTTCTACCACGCGTCTAGCCGTCTGGAGGGGGAGCGTGCGCTTGATTTAATTACCCCGTATTCTCGTAAAACTGTTACCACACGTTATATGACCATGTGCTTTATTTATCGTGAGCACAGCAGATACTTTCCCCAGAGGTGCCGCATATCACACGTTTCTTGTGAAAACACTACTTTGCAGTGTACTTTTATATTTTGTGAATGTTAGTCTGTGCGTTACGCTGGCGCCCACTTCAGGAGACAAGGACAAGTGCCCTGGTACTGTCGGGGCCAATCCCCTACGTACTCCGCCTACTTTTCACGATGATTATACCCCAGATGTCGCTCCTCATCTCTTTGTGACACCCACCCTCGTCATCATTCCAGGGGCTGGAGTTCTGCGTTCCGCCCGGTATATACCCGCTCTGAGAGGATCCAAAACAAAAATGGTCTAACGTTTCGGTCGAGGTACCGGCGTTCGCCTGATTCTCCGCCGAAGTGTTCAATCTATCCGGTTTTCCGGTTTTCGACGTGTTTTTCGTTGTTATAATACCAAATGTATATATATATATATATATATATATATATATATAGCAAAAAAAGAAAGACACACGTCGAAAAAAGAAAAGGTTCAACGTTTCGGTCGAGGGACCGGCCTTCGTCAGAATAACCATTATTCTGACGAAGGCCGGTCCCTCGGCCGAAACGTTAAACCTTTTCTTTTTTCGACGTGTGTCTTTCTTTTTTGCTACGACTTGCCGGTGTCCAAGAAATATTTTCCTGCAATATATATATATATATATATATTTATATAATATGTATATGTGAGTGTACCACAGAAATAGCACTTGGAAGAGTACTGGTCTGGTGTGCGAGACTGCTATTCTGTAGGTCGTGGGTTCGGATCCCACCTGGGCGGAGGACATTTTTTCTCCACTTTCTTTCTTTCTTTCTTTCCAACTTCTTTATCTGTTTCAATGATCTACCACATCCTCCCCTTTGCTTTCCGAGGTTTTCTTGACTGCCAAGTCTACTTTCTGGGTTATTTTCAATGAGCCCCTCATTTTCCTATTTTGATTCGCTATATATATAATACATATATATATATATATATGATATTTATCTATCTATATATATATATATTATATATATATTATATATATATATATATACAAAGAGAGAGAGATTGAGTATATGTATATACATAGAAATAAGGGTTGGCAGTCAAGAAAAACCTCGAAACCTCGAAAGCAAAGGGGAGGATGTGGTAGGTCACTGAAACAGATAAAGAATTTCAAAGAAAGAAAGTGCAAACGTAGCGAGGGCCTGTATTCTGGCAGTCTTGGTGCCATAGGAAGCTTAGAGGGTTCAACGTGGATCGACCACTCTCGACATGTCGTAGACACTCGAGTCACGGCCCGGGGGTTAAAAAGAAGGTCCCCTTCCCCCCGAGTAGTCCATGTGGGGCTGGCTACCCCCCCCCCCCAAGAGTAGGAAACAAAAATACGTTAACATAAATACCTCAGAAAGGGGAGGGGAAAATAGCCCCGCCGGTAGCCTAGTGGTCATCGCACCAGACCGGTATTCTGGAGGTCGTGGATTCGCATCCCACCCGGCAGGCATTTTTCTGCACTTTCTTTCTTTCTTTGCAAGTTCTTTATCTGTTTGAACAACCTACCACTTCCTCCCCGTTGCTTTCAGAGGTTTTCTTCACCAGCAACGCTTATTTCTGTCTTACTTCAACGAGCCCCTCATTTCCTAATCTTATTCGCTACATGCATAAAGAGGGCCTCTCTTCGGCAGTCTTGGTGCCAATGGAAGGGTTCAACGCTGGTCGACCACTCTCGACATTCCGTAGACACTCGAGTCACGGCCCGGGGGTTAAAAAGAAGGTCCCCTTCACCCCGAGTAGTCCCAGTGGCGCTGGCTACCACCCCCAAGTGCAGGAAACAAAAATATGTTAACATAAAAACCTGAGACAGTGGAGGGGAAAATAGCCCCGCCTTTAGCATAGTGGGCATCGCACCAGACCGGTATTCTGGAGGTCGTGGATACGGATCCCTCCCGGCAGGCATTTTTTTCTCCACTTTCTTGCTTTCTTTCCAAATTTTTTATCCCTTTCAGTGACCTACCACATCCGCCCCTTTGCTTTCCAAGGTTTTCTTGAGTGCCAGCCCTTACTTCTGTCTTATTTCAATAAGCCCCTCATTTCGTATTCTGCTTCGCTATATATATATATATATATATTTAGATACATATATATTGTAGCGTGTGGATAAAACAAGGGGGGCACATAATTACTCAGCCCACGGAGTGTTAAAATGGCGACCCAGCTGGAGCAAGAACACCGGCAAAAGACCTTCTTCCTTCTGTTCGTTTAGTCCCGTCTCGCGCTACCATTAGCGGGATTGACCGCGTCGCCACTGGAACAATAGACACCGCTACACTACCGCCCTCTTCTGCGAGCATCTTCCCGATGCCGTAGTATACTTCGAGGGGAGGATGGCTTGGGATCCTGATGGCGACGATGTGGCCGCTCACTGTCCAAGTACACAGAGTCGTCAGAGAAGAGGTCAGCTTCCACACTTGCCTTGGCTTGGGGGGTGAGGGGGGTGCCGTTATGAGTGGGAACAGTCTCTGTCGTAATACGGCTTCATTCCTACGACGTGCACGACCTCGGTTTTTGACTTGCGCCGTGAGGAATGCGCCCTACTATCTGGTGTGACTTCATAGTTGACGTCACTAATCCGACGCACCAACTTGTAGGGCCCGAATTACCGGCGAAGCAGTTTTTCGGATCGGCCCCGCTGACGTACTGGTATCCACACCCATACCGCGTCTCCGGTGTTGTAGAACACAGTACGTCGGCGCTGATTGTAATGGCTTGCGTCGACACGCTGCTGATTTTCTATTCGTTGTAGTGCCAGCTGTCGAGCTTCCTCCGCCTTCTGTACGAAGTCGTCGACATCACCATTGTATTCGTCCCCTTGACAGGGTAGCATAGAATCTAGTGTCGTGGTGACCATTCGTCCGTAAACGAATTGAAAGGGAGTCAGTCCTGTAGTTTGTTGAACTGCCGTGTTGTAGGCGAATGATACGTAAGCTAGAATGTCATCCCATGATTTCTGTTCGACATCGACATACATGGAAAGAATGTCGGCGAGGGCTCTGTTCAATCTCTCGGTCAAGCCTTTGGTCTACAGGTGGTACGCTGTCGTTCGCCTATGGGTGGTCTGAGTTAACCTCATGATAGACTGCATGAGATTGGCTATAAAGGCTGTCCCTCTGTCTTTTATCGAGCACTGGCAATGACGACTGCCACCTTGATATGTGTCCTTACCGAGTCCCTCGTCCCGTATCTTTCTGTTCTGCTATATGCATTTTGAGGGCGCTGGCTCCAGAAATTCGTATATGCGAATTGCTAACCCCGTCCTCCGACCACGTCTTACGTGGTGGCCGCTGGGAAAAAAGACGTTCTACGTCTCCCGCGGTGGTCGAGGGTCGGTGCTAGTTGACCATCCTTAGAGAACTTGTAAATACAAAAAACACCCTGCTGCTAAGTCGAGAGAGAAGCTGCTGCGGGATAGCATAATGGCTAGTGCACCGCACGCGTTATGCGGAGATGTGGATTCGACTCCCGCTCCCGGAAAAAACGGCAGATTTTTTCTCGACTTTTATTTTCGCTTATTTATCATTGTATCAAAGAAACATGACAAACACACCTCATTCGGCACTATTAAAATATTTAGGAAACAGCCGAATAGCACTGGCAATGACGACTGCAACCTTGATATGTGTCCTTCCCGATTCCCTCATCCCGCATCTTTCTGTTCTGCTATATATATATATATATATATATATATAAAATATATATATATATATATCTATATATATATATATATATATATAATATATATATATATCTATATATATATATATATATATATATATATATATATCTGAGCGCCCCGCTTCCTTCATCGTTTTCCGTCATTTATTTGCCATCAAGGCATCGTCTTCGTCTTCTTACCTCGCCCGTTCATCATCAGTACATCAGCGCCTGAGCGCGGAACGCTCGATCATCATCTTCACCATTGTTCGAAGCCCCTTCTCGGGTTAGGGCTGCTGCTTGCCGAATAAAGGGTCTTCTCGTCTCCAACAAAGCCTTCTCGCTGGAGCCTCTCAAGTGGTAGGTGCAGTTGGACCCCGCGACGTCGTCTCAAACGTTTCCTTCGGAGCTCCGGTCGGGTCGGCGAATATTTCGGCCAGATTCCGACATGCAGGCGGAGAGGATCAACCCCGCTGCTGGCAGTAACCGTGGCGGCCCACTCACGCCATACTGGACGATCAGCAGCAGACCACGTGACCCACGGACTTCACTGGCCTCCGCGGCGATGACGTGGAGGACTGGTTAGACACTTACAACCCTGTCAGCGCTTTCAATAGGTGGGACGACTCTTTCAAACTAATCAACGTCGGATGGTCCCTACATAAAGGGGCGAAAACGTGGTTTCTGAACCACGAAGCAAAACTCACTACTTGGTCCGAATTTACTACCGAAATACGCGAGATTTTTGGGACAACGGCAACGGGCTAAGAGGACGCCAAAAAGAAGCTGGATGTACGCGTTCAACAACCCGGCAAAACCTACACATCATACATAGAGGACGTTCTGGCCCTTTGCAGACGCGTCAACGCCAGCATGACGGAGGACGAGCGGTTGCGTCACATTTTCAAGGGCATTTCCAACTTTGCTTTTTATACCCTCGCCCTGCAAAATCCAACAAGTGTTAATGACTTCATATCGACTTGCCAGCGTGTAGACACCCTCCAGGCTCAGCGCTTGCCATCTGCTACGTGGGACTCGCCTGCACCTACGGACAGTGACCTGCGCTGCATAATCCGCTCCATCATATGGGAAGAGCTTCAAGGGCAGCCGGAGGGGACCTTTTCAGGCAGTCAAAACCAGAGTTTCACTGCTTGCGAAGCATGATTAAGGAAGAGCTCGCTTAAATTACGCGTGCTTCCCCCCCCCCCCTCCCCCCACGCAGACATTCCTGTCGCTTTGCCCACAGCCCAGGTTTCCATGCTCCACCCTCTGTCACACGCTTGTGCCCCGGTTTCACATTCGGAACCTCCTTAACCCGCTCAAGCGCTGATGGCTCCCCTGTCAACAATGACCGCTCACAATTCCTATTACTTCCCTTGGCGCCCGTCCCGGCCCACTTGATTCTATTGTGGCATCCAGGGCCATATCTCTCGGTTCTGCCGGAGACGTCAGCAAGGTGAAAGACGAGCTTACGTTACATATTGACGCCGTGACGACAGCGTGCCGTACGACTACCGTCAGCAGACTTATGCTTCTTCCCGCCCTGCCTCCCCTTCCTCGGACACCCGCGATTTCCCGCCCAACTGCCGTCAGCCGAAACGCCGTTCGCCGTCACCTTTCCGTCGCTCCTCCTCTCCTCTTCGCCCCGCTACTAAACCCTTCGACCACAACCCGGAAAACTGAAAGGAGCAGTCTTTGACGGTAAAATTGCATCATTGGAAAATTTAACAAGTCCTCCATTGCGGCCATCAAATACATTAACTGTTTTCGTGGAAGGTATTAGTGTAGAAGCTTTAGTAGACACCGGTGCTAGCATTTCCGTTGTTCATTCTGGCGTAAGGTCACAACACCTTATAGTGGTCCGGTTCTGCATGGTGCTAACGGTGTCACGATAAAACCCAGCGGATATTGTACCGCACGCGTGTTCATAGACGGCATCCCCCGTCATATCTAGTTTGCTGTGTTATCAACCTGCGCGCATCAACTAATTCTGGGATTGGACTTGCTATCTTCTGCTTCTGGTGTTATTTCTTGTCGGCAACCTTCTATTCACATGACTGACACCGACCTTGCCCCGCTTGCGGAAGCGGCAGAGTCACGGTTAGCGACAGCTACTGATTTTATTCTGCCGCCTGGCCAGGAATGTGTTATTTCCACTACGTCAAGGGACATCATTGATGGAGACGTGTTCATTGGGCCGACTGGAAATTTTCACCTAAAGGGGTAGTGATGCCTCCTTGCTTACTACGAGTTTCGCATGGCTCCACCCTGCTAGCCGTACAGAGCGATATCCTGGACCCGATCCTACTGCCGCAAGGAGCCACTATCGCTTCTGTTCCTCACGATGATGGTTTTGATGACCACTGCATATGCCCCCTTCCTTCTAATGTGCTTACCTGCCAAGGCGAAACTTCAGTGTCCGTCTCCTTGGATACTACTATAAGCACAGAACTGACACCAGGTCAGCGGAAAGCTCTACGAGGTCTCCTGGATAAACACAAAGCAGCATTTGACTCTCATTCTCCAGTCCTGGGCCAGACAGCAGCAGCGACTCACCGAATTGAAACGGGTGGGTCCTGCAATATTCGTCGTCTTCCGTACCGCATTTCTTCTGCTGAGAGTAAAGTGATACAAGACAATGTTGATGACATGCTCAAGCGGGACATTGTTCGTCAATCATCGAGCTCCTGGTCTTCGCCCGTTGTTCTGGTCATAAAAAAGGAGGGTTCCGTGAGATTCTGTGTCGATTACAGGGCCCTTAACAAAATCTTCCAAAAAAGATGTTTACCCCATGCCAACACGTATCGATGACGCCCTGGACACATTACAAGGTGCAGAATACTTTTCAAGTTTAGATCTCCCATCCGGATACTGGCAAATTCGTAT
Organism: Haemaphysalis longicornis; assembly: GCA_013339765.2. Taxonomy (NCBI): domain Eukaryota; kingdom Metazoa; phylum Arthropoda; class Arachnida; order Ixodida; family Ixodidae; genus Haemaphysalis; species Haemaphysalis longicornis. The sequence continues at coordinate 103,890,308 of CM023452.1, read as the reverse complement.
GAACGAAGCAGATAAAGAAAAAACAGCATTCGCCACACCTGACGGCCTCTATGGCCCTCAGGTGTGGCGAATGCTGAATGTGGACGTTCAGGTGTGGACGTTCCCTGAATGTGATGCCGTTTGGCTTTTGCAACGCTCCCCCAACCTTTGAAAGAATGATTGATACCGTCCTTCGTGGTCTGAAATGGAAAACCTGCCTATCTGACCTTGACGATATTGTTGTTTTTTCTGAGTCTTTTGAAGAGCATCTAATACGCCTCGACCAAGTGTTAACAAGTTTTTCTAACGCCGGGCTTCAGCCCAATGCAAAATAGTGTCGATCTGCAAGCAAATCAATTAAAGTACTCGGATATATTGTCAGCAAGGATGTAATTCGGCCTGATCTTGATAATGTTCATGGGGTGCTCAACTTCCCGAGACCAGCGTGCCTGAAAGATTTACGCACTTTTCTTGGACTGGTCTCCTATTTTCGCCGTTTTATTCAAAACTTTGCACCGATTGCATCCCCTCTTCACAATATATTGGCTGCCGGTTCTTCATTCCACTGGTTGGACGACTGCGAATCAGCGATTGAAACACTCAAGCAAGCCCTCAGCTCAGATTCCGTTCTCTGCCACTTTGACGACACCGCTTCGACTATCCTGCACACAGACGCCAGTGGGAAAGGAATAGTTGTGGTGCTCTTACAACGCAGTGCCTCATCGCTGGAAAAACTTGTTTCCTACGCAAGCAGAGCTTTGACAGCCGCTGAGCGCAACTGTTCGATAACTGAAAAGGAGTGTCTTGCGTTTGTTTGGCTAGTCCAAAAATTTCGGCCGTACTTGTACGGACATCCCTTTACCATCGTTACCGACCACCACGCTTTATGCCGGCTATCGTCACTTGAAAATCTCTCAGGACGACTAGGGCGATGGGTCCTCAAGTTGCAGGAGTATGATTTTACTGCAATTTACAAGTCCGGGAAAAAACATAGGGACGCTGACGCCCTCTCACGTTGTCCTGCGGTGTTACCAGACGCCGACGGTCCTTCCTCTAGTGCCTTGGAAGCCTTACCCATGGTGCAATTAGACGCCACTCAAATGCAATACTCCTCGGACTTAGTGGCGCGCCAACGTGAAGACCAATACTGCCGCCCCTAGATGGACCAACTGGGCGGACTAGTGCAACCGCCAAACAGCGGCTGCCGCCGTCAGCTGAACAAATTCAAGCTTTTGGATGGAACTACCATCCGTCTGGCGATAAATGGGTTCCGGTCGTCCCGCAATCTCTCCTGGATATCATTCTGAAAGGTTTTCATGACGACGCCACAGCAGGACATCTAGGCTACCACAAAACCTACAATCGCATCAAGAGCCATTTCTTCTGGCCTGGACTTCCCCTCAGCGTCGCAAGATATGTTGCTTCCTGCATACCTTGCCAACACCGCAAACCGCGTAGGTCACCACCTGCCGGCAAACTGCCACCTTTGCCATGCCCTGCGGCCGCGTTTGAGGTCGTTGGCATAATTAGCTTTAGCAATTGGAAGCATTTGATTTCGTATTGAAAACTAATGTTATGTGGTTATGTGCCCTCGCAGTTCTTAAATAATACCTGAAGCAGAAATGAGCAGTGACTCGTGCGACCTCCTTGTTGGTATTGCCTAATAAGGACTACTCTCTGTCTTTGCGAGTAAAAACATGGTTTTATGAAAGTGTGACATAATAAAATTTTGATTGTTCATGAAAAGAGACACCCAGGCAGCACAGGACTGTTCGGCCTAAAACAGGCCGGTGTACTTAGGCCGGTGATTTTCTGTCCGGCCGTTTTCTGGCAGCCATGTTCAGCCCATGTCCAAATGTGGGCCTTTTGGCCGTATACGGCCGTACTCCCATGGCTGTCCAACGGCCAGTGTCCGTCGGCCAGTCGACCGGCTTACGGTCATACGGCCAGATTCCAGCCGTAGGGCTCCGGCCATTCCAAAGCCACCCGTGTACGGCCGAAGTACGGCCGCCGGAGGACAGCCGAGATGCGGTCGTCGGACTCCAGCCGGACTAAAGCTACCGGAAATACGGCCGTGCTACAGGCATTGGAGTTCAGCCACAGTACGTTAACTGTACTCAGGCCGGTCACGGCATGTCGCGCAAGCAGATGACTCATTCGCACAGTGCAGATGCAGCACAAACCCAGCATTTTGGGTCCAATGCAGCCACATCAAAGTGAGCTCGCGCGCAACCACCAGCCGTCAAGCTTTCAACCCAGCCTTGCTTAATTATCAGCCTCGGTTGACAGCAAAATTCATTTATTAAACAGTGCTCACAAATTGTCGTTCCTTTAATTGTTGTGCCTCTTTTACTGCCGAACACAGAAAATATGCAGTTCTTTGTAGAGCTTGAATAGATGTATTGTCCAGGTCCTGATATCCTCTGTGGGGCGGCTTACCTGTAATAACCGGTGAAAGAGGAGGGGGGGGGGGGGGGGGGGGGACGGAGGGCGCATACTTTAGTGGGTTGAATTTCAGAAAGATAAATTGCGCCGCTCTTAGCCAATTTGTTTAAAGGCAATATTCCGGAACACTTTCATGCTATGACGACATAAACTATTTTGGTAACAGTTGCTTGACCAATTTTGATGTATATAAGATAAAACCGGCGTGCATGCCTTTACGAAGCGTTTTAATTCTCAACAAAACACTCAGGAGCATTTACATAACTCCTTCACAAGAAGTATGTCCAGTGTTTGCCCATTTTTTCTTGCAAAGACATTTTCTACTCCATCAACTTTTCTGATGATCTTGCGCAGGGCTGATCCTAAGAAGGAGCGAACAGGTACTTTAATTTTCAATCTATTTTAATGTTGTTTTTATGAGTATACGTGCACACCACTTAATAGCCCAAAAGAACTTAATTTTCTTCTAATGTCATACTACGTTCAAAAAATTCTAGACGCATTGCGAATGATGCCCTGCTTCAGGTGGCTGCAGTTGTATCCCTCTGTGTTCACGCAAGGAAAGGCGTAAAATTAGAGTTACATAATTTGTTTCAAACCAATAACATGGGAATGGTAGCATGCATACCGGAAACCTTGCATACTGCAACGAATAGGGCAATAAATATTTTATTGGTCAAGGTTGAATGCGTAGGGTTCTCAACCCGTCGGAGGCAAACTTGAGCCTCTGGAAGTTTATTTATTTATTTATTTATTTGTTTATTTATTTATTTATTTTTATTCATTTACTTATTCATTTATTTATTTATTTATTTGATGCCTGCTTGGCTTTGCATGCATTACAGAAGGGAGATACATAACACTAAGCATTAAATATGAGACAAAATAACAAAATAATTCTACAAAGCGCGCTGAAAATCGTCAACAGAAAGAGAATGCAATCATACGTGGAAGATAATTACACTGCAGTATTGATGTAAAATAAAATGAATCGCGAAATGCGTCACCTTTAACGGAAAGTTAATAATTTGCTTTAAGCTAGCGGTCCCACTTTGCGATATGTAGAATGGCGCTTGGACATACTTCTCCCTTTCTACTCAAGTTTTCAAAGAATAGATATTACGAAAAAAGTTCAACCTGTGGTTTCGTCTGTGATCTTTCACGTCCTGCAATTTCAATTTACTTTTACTTCCTCTCATGCTAAGTTGAGGGTGCCAATTACCTAATACGAATCGCACTGACATATTCTGTATGTTTTCGAGCGTATCAACCAGCTCTTTTGTGTACGGATCCCCGAAAACACATGCGTACTCCAAGATTGAGCGCACATGAGTGAAATACAGTTGTTCTTTTCAGATAGACGGACGTTCACTGAAATTTCGTCTCAGAAAGCCAAAAACATATCAAGCCGTAACTTTTATGGTGTGAACCTGCCTATTTAACCTCTAACCACTCCCTAAATAAACTCCTAGGTATTTATATTCCTCGGCCGTTGTGACAGCAGCATAATTTACGGTATACGTATTTAATTGGAATGAAGGTTTTCTTGTAAAGTTGCCGTTAACACACTGTTTAACATCTAAAAGCGTTTCTGAATCAGCTCACCAGGATGTAATTAAATTCGAATAAATCAGCAGGTATACGGAATCACGTTCATTAGTCTGGTAAACTACACAGTACTTTTGAACAAAGCTATAGGGCCAATAGTAATAACAATGCAAAAACCGATTCATTCAGTTCATAGGATGAAATGTACTACGCAGAAGGTGATATGGAACACCATAATTTGCTTTATTGCAGTCCAAGAATATACAGTCAACCACTTTAAGCTTATCTATTGCAAGAGCCAAATCGTGCGTGAACTCAACAATCTGCGTTGAGCAAGAAAACCCTGACAAAATCCGTGTTTGCTAGGATGCTGGCGATTATGTTTATTGAGAACCAGTTGGGCTTGTTGGTACATAGTTAAAATGGTTGCAGCGCAAAAACGACGACGGATGAGTGAGGAACACAGTGAGGAACACAGCGTGAGGAACACAGAGTGAGGAACACAGCGCTCGTCCCGTTTGTTCCTCACTCGTCCGTCGTCGTTTTTGCGCTGCCACCATTTTGATTATGTTTAATCGAATGAGTCATATCCCAAGAGTAGCTAAGCTCACCTTCAAACATCGGAACCAAATTAACAGCTAGGCTTCGTCAGTTACAAGGCTCTGTGTTATCGCAAATTTAAAATATTTTTTTTTCTAAATAGGCAGTCGTAAAATCCCATGAAGTAACATAGTGCAGGGCATTAAGTTGATCCTACCAATGCACGAGCGAGTCTCTTCTACGTTTATCACCAACAACATAGTGCAACATTGCTTGTCGCAGTTTAATTGTAAGCAGAATAACTTGCGCTTTTTCTCGCACTCGCCTTTCTTTGGTGGGGAGTCCTTGACATGGTGGCGGTTTAGCTCCTGCGTGGTGACCGCTTGCTCGACGCCCTTGAAGGCCAGTTATTTTGGTGAACCATCTCCATCTCGGATCGGACATCTCTGCCGGGTCGATGTCTCCAATGCTCTCCATTTCTTGAGGGGCGAATAGCATCGAGCTGATGCGTCGACGAAGCCGGCGGCAGAGGCGTGGTAGCGGCGATGACTGCGAGGCTTACCTCACCCGTCGGTGCGGCACAGTCTTCTAGTGGCAATAAATGACATTTCGATGGCCTGAAAGGTTCCCTGCTAATGTCCAGTGAGTCCTTGCACCTTGCCCGTTCACCGAGAACACTCATTACTGTTTGAGAAACGATTTTCGTTCATTTAAAACGTAGAAACACGGAGCGTATGAAAAACGCGTCCCTGTCGTTCGGCTCCCTAACGGCTTTTTCTCCCCCCAGGAAAAAACTAGTCGGTCTCCTTCCAAACACGTCTGTTCATGAATTCTCGGCGCCCAGGCACGTGCCGTTGTTCGGCTGTATGCCGTTTGCCGAGAAAATGACTTATAACCAGATACCTTACATAGGCTGGTCTCCTCTTGAACACCCGTTGCCAAATATTCTGTGGCCATTCGCTTGCCGAAATTCGGCCGAGGACAGCTAACCGAATGTAAAAGGTATATTCTGGGGCCGTACGTCGGCCGGTATCCTTCATAACACTGGTTGCCCGAAGAAAACGAGTATTCTACCGCCGGACGCGCGGTTCACCGTTGAAACAACGAATGCACGGCAGCTGCGTCCGGCCGGTCTCCTTTCGAACACCAACTGCCGCAAGAATACGCATATTCTGTGGCCGGTCGCTTGCCGTGCTTCGGCCGATTACCGCTTCCCGAAGAAAAACGGATGCCTAAGGCCGTACTTCGGCCGTTCTCTTTGTCAACATCGGCAGCCGTAAGAGAACTGAATATCTGGCAGCCGGTTAGCTGCCGTTGTGCGTCCGGACATGGGCGGACGGAAAAATACCGAAGCGCTGGTTGCCGAATGTTGGCCGTTCAACGTATGATCAGTGGCTGCCAGAACCTGGATGCTGGCCGGACATGCCAGAAAGCGGCCATAGACGGGCCGGTCTTGGGGCATACTTTCTGTGTGCATGGGCATCTTGGAAATTGTAGAAACTACAAACCCAGCGTGGCAGCAATGCAAATTGGATGTTTATTAACTATGCACAAAAGGAATCATTGGCGTTGATCGCTGGGGACTGTTAATCACGATACTTTTGCACTCCAAGCATAGACGAAAAGCTGCCTAACTAATTGTAACCTGAGTTGGCATGCCATTATAAACTACCCCAGGGAAATAGATACGTTCAAAAATTTGTTTCAACAATTAACATTTATTTATTCTCCAACATAGACATTTGACGCATTATGGCTAAGCGGCTGTTTCAAAAGATTAGAAAAATGCTCACTTCTCTAGGTGTAACCCATGCCCAAAATAATTATACCAGCCCTATTCGACTTTAGCAAATGCTGTCATTTCTGCTCATGCAAGCATATCATCACGTGGATTTATCACTATGGCGCTCACCTCTAACTAGCTATTCTCAAGCTCACCTGAAATTATTTGTGGCAAACAATAGCTAACACTAACCGCCTCTTATCACCTCACGTACCTCAAAACCCTTTAGGAGGTATTGCGCCCAATTCAAAGCAACTATACGAGTCCACAGTGCATAGTACTATGGAGTACTCAACGTAACTTGCTGCTCGTACATAAAAAACGTGACAGTAACCTTTCCTGAAGTTTCTCAACGTTGTGAAGAATTTTGAGGATCTTAACACAACCCATATTTCTTTTCTATCACAAATGAATCTTGAATCAGCGCATTTAAATAACTTGGAATTCTCTCGCAGTTTGAAAGACGCAAGTTAGTTGTTCCTGCAATATTTTCGATAAACCTATAGTGTACACACTACACCTATATAGAGGTAATTCGTTTCGACTGATATTTCATTCTATTAAGCGCAACAATGTCCGTATAATTGAATGCGTTATCCCCCTCAAATTGTCGCACTGGGATTTACACCTCATGTCCAACATCCACGTTCTCGCAAATTTCAACACCTTCGGCAGAGGTTATGGTTGCAAACTTCCCTCACTCACTCAGCAAGGCAGTGCCCGTGACCTCCTATCCACCTAATCTGAGAATTCAGAAAGATGTACGTTGAGGTGCACTGCATAGTATAGAAATATTTGTTCAGGTTGCCCAACTCCAGCAAAGTCAGTGGTGTATAAACCGAACACTGTTAATTTAGAAACTGAACTTTGCACAGATCTCGCTAATATTTTCTTGCTCACTGTATGCAGTTTTCAGAAAAAGCAACAAATGCCGCAAAAAATGAAATAAACTGTTTATTCTTGCTCAATGCACTGAAGCGTCCAGCTGGAGTCCGCAGAGGAATTTCCAAAAGAAAACTTCAAGGGTGAGACCAAGCAGATTCCAGATGGGGACTTGGCACAGCTGGCACCCAATCAAGTAGCTGCAAAGTTGAGTAAAAATATAAAACGCTGCACTATCTTAATCAATGTCTAGAACTGGGGGCAGAAATGTGAAGCTATTTAACAAACCGAAAAAGTGGAACCAACGTGTAACGCATTAAATTTTATAAGTACCGTAGATCATCAAGTACCACTGAATACCGCTTCGCCCTTTTTATATGCAACTACAATAAAAAGTTGCAGCCCGCACAGATTCACTTTCTCCAATTTGAGGCAGCGATCCACCTCTTTAAACGCACATGCCGCCTCCGTTCATAGTTTCAAGAAACTAACTTCTGTACATGGCAGAAAGTATCTGATGTAGTAGGTGAGGCAATGTATTAGCTAACCTTCTACAAATAGAAAGTGCACATCAATACCCGCCCACCCCACTACACCAGCATTAACAGAATATAATGACGCCACCATCATATCTGAGCATGTTCATTTTGTGTGGGGGATTAGCCAAACAGAAAAAAACACGACTATGACAGAAGTTCTTCTTTCTAGGAGGATGTCGGAGCCCACAGGAATAGTTTGTGTACATTGCAACTGACCTTACATAATAATAACAGCATCGGGTATTAGACGAAACTTCCGCGAATGTATCGTGGGTGCTGACAATTACCAAATTTATGTCGGGTTTTATAATACCGCATACTGTTCGATAAAAAGCTTCAGGTAGCGGTATTGACCATGGTAATAAACACATACGATAGTGAGTTAACACGTGCAGATGCATTGGAGCAGCATCTCGCCACTTCGAAGAAACATGGAGCTCACAATTATTCTGCAAACTTTTGCTCCACGTCATTGAGCCTATCTTAAATCACAGAAACCCTAGCGACGTGCGTCATTTGTGTTGTGTATTCAGACAACTGAAGCTGCACTCCGAATAAATGGTGTTGCTCTTGTTCTGATAACCATGAGCACTTCATATCGTCATTATCACGTGTTTCGCGTTGTGCAGCTTCTGCATACAAACAAGTTTCAATCAGAGTCTGGTCATACGAAGTAACGAATGCAAAGATTGGAAGTATGTCACTTGCCTTCTTCACCTTGTATAAAAACAATCCGCATAAGAAAGTGCTGTTGGGCTTACTGATATGAGCAATGTTTTGGCATTCAATATAAACAAAAAGTTCTGTGCTACGTTAAAGAAGGCTGTTTTTGAGCATTTCTGCAGACACATTTTTGAGCCAGCTGTTTTATAATAAAAAGGTACTTGGCTGGATTTTTTATGGAGTGGGTTACTGGGGTACTATAATTATTTGTTCCCTATTAATATGTAGTGCTTCTTTGTCCCACAGTACAAAAAAGGTAGACAACGCTGAGCAAATATATTGCGATGGCACAAGAAATACTTTAATCTCTGGCATTCACAAATGGCATGACTCGCCGTGCTGTTCGTCCTCCTCCTCCTCACTCGCTCGCTCGCTCACTCACTCACTCACTCACTCACTCACTCACTCACTCACTCACTCACTCACTCACTCACTCACTCACTCACTCACTCACTCACTCACTCACTCACTCACTCACTCACTCAGTGTATCATTCACTTCGCGGTATAATAGCTTATCCAAGGAGGGGGCTGAACTCCACTTGGGAGATTGCGTTAAATAGACTTTCGGTTCTGAAAGACAAACATGAGAACACTTACAGCAGCCGCACTTGCACGTAATATTTTCCACAGTGCATTTGAAAGAGCAGCCATACAAGTATTCTATGGCGATCAAGGATGCGCACGGATCTTCATCGAAGACTGAAAAATCAAAAATACGAATTAACTTACGATTATTCAAGACTGACACGATCTGGAGCGAGATCAACTGGGTACGAATATTCGATTATTATAATTGTTTAGGGACCGTATTTCATACTGCATCCCATTAGGATGCAGCTTCACCGTAAAGCCAGAAGTTCTCCAACGTGTGCTCACGACCGGGTTCCGCCGTTGAGTACCGGCGTAGACGATATGATCTTCGGAATACAAAATCGTAAGATAATGCAGCTGCCACGTTCGTTTTATTCACCGAGTAAATATGCGTAATATTTGCATGAACATGATTATTTAGTACAAGCTTGTATTGGCCCTCTTAGAAGCTGTAGCGAAATAAGCTCGCAGGTTTACATACTTATTTCCTTCTTCCAGTTGCGCACAGCACAGGCCACAAAATTCGAACTCAAAAGTCGGCCTTTATGACCTCTTGAAAGCAAACACACCTTGCCTAGTGCTTGAAATTAGAGGCTCGAAGCCGCAGGGTCTCTGTTCGATTCTATGAAACCTCAAAACTAGTAGAAACAGCCGTTTTAGATGCAAAGCATCTCTTTCTCGGGGCCATGTCCATCGGCGTCCGTCCGCACCTCTCCGCCTCTCCCCACCAGCTGTGCGATAACGCCGCTCTCGTCCTCTCCCTCTCTCCACGCCAGCTGTGCAATAGCGCACGCGCTGCTCTCCCTCTCCTCCACTCCGCGCGCCGCTCCCTCAGTTGCTGCTTGTCCGATGAACTGAATGGACGCCATCAATTCTGTCAGCGAGCTGGCTGGCACACCTTCAACCAGCGCCAGTCAGCTCACTTCCAGAACCGTGAGCACCTCTGAAGACAAGGCTGCGCAGAGGAGTGTTTGAGGTGCAGAACGCAAACGTCGACGCCGAGCAGCGGATCCAGATGGCGCTCGGCAACGCGACGCCGCTTCGGAAACGTCGACGTCAAGCAGCGGATGCGAAACTTCGAGAAAGTTAAGCCGCTTCGAAACGCCAGCGTCGAGCAGCGGCTACCACGCTGCGAGAAAGCGCGCGGCTTCGGCACGCTTTGCATCACCATATAGTTCCCTTCGGGGAGATGGTGTAATTATTTTAAGGTAACAATTGACACCGCATGCCTCGTAACACCATTGACGGAAGCGCAACTTTTAACACACGGGTACGCAAGCATGTTACAGACAATAGCTTCGAAAAAGTACACTCGGGGGTCTAGGTGTATGCTCGGTGAAACAAACGGCGCCTGTGGCAACCAGGAATCAATACCATGACCTCGCGCTCAGTAGCTCACCACCATTAGATCTGATGCGGCCGGTGCTCATTGCATGGTAGCATGGCGTCGTTAACGGCACATTGCTGGGATTACGACGACCGGTTTTCATAATAAAGGTTAAAATTATTGGAGCGAATAGGTGGTCTCGGTTGTAAACTTTTCATAATTGCCTTCTGCTTTTTCACCTAATGATTCTCTCGTTCGGCGCGTAGCATCGCATCACAAAACGCGGTAGCCAGGTGGGATTCCATTTTAGGCGCCTCAAGTTCTCTGAATGGTTTCTCGGAGCCAGATTTCAATTGGAAGCATAGGGATAGTAGATACCAACGTTTTGAATTTTCATTTCTACGGGGACGGCACTATAAACCTATTGTTAGGTTTGGTTGAATCGCCTGATCCCATTTATCTACAAATTATACCCGGGTGTATTGCACAAATTTATTTTTATTGTCACCGGCCTCCAGGCTTAACGGACCCTCATTTGGTGTAACACTTATCTGCATTAATGCCACATGCTAGCACTCTACAAACGTTGTTTTCGTATTATTCGGCCGGAAACATCTTCTGACGACATATTGAAAAGTGCGGGAGAAATTAAATTCTGTACTTTTTGTCATGGGCAATGCCTTGCAATTGCAGAAGTCTACATTATCATGAAAGCCGCTTATTGGGCCAGTATTAGAAAGACAGTTCACTGTGATGGAAATGAACGCAGCGTAAGGGAACCGAGTCTTAGGAAGTACAAAGATACCCCTGATTTCTTATCCTCGGTATTCAATTACGTGGAATGCGTGCAGGCAACCAAGTGTGCGCCGCCATATCTGTGGCCAAGCGTCTGTTGCTAGGCGACGTTGTGCGCACGGCCCGCAGATCAGGCACCCCTCTTCTCCTCCATGCAACCGTGTGAGTGCGCCCGTGGCCACGGTGCGCCGTCACTCGTTACGTCGGGCTACGCGGTATGGCGGCACTTGTCCAGCTAAGCACTACTGTGAAACACATGACTGTGTTTCACGTTACGAACTCTTCGCCGAACACAAATTATTGCGCCGACTTCACTGTGAGTGCGATTAATAACATCTCTGTTGGCGCCACAGTTTAGAATCGGATTGGAACGGAGCAGATGACGCACGCAGTGTCTTTTAAATGCAGAGCATTTTTAACTCGATGTCACCCGTTGCTAGGCGCCGTGTAGTCCGCATTGCTCGCCTCGACATGCGGGCTCAGACGTTTCGCTATCGGCGCGATCAAATTCGATAGCGCCCCCAGCGTTTCAAGGACACTCCCCTCTCTCGGACTCAACGTGCGCCAAGCTGCGAATTTTACTGCTGACAGCACTCGTCGTCATGTTGCCACGTGCAACAAATTAAATAACGCAAACTACTTAACGTAGTGCCCCATTGCGAAAAAGCAATTGATCTACCCCTCGCGAGAATGTTTCACTGCGACGCCATGCGAACATTTCTTTTTTCTTCGGGTTCGTCCGCAGCGGCCCAGGCCTTGCGTGTCAAGGCGTCGGCATGTCTGTGGCCGTTTCCAGTGTTGCAAGAAGAAATTTGACCCCTAACTTTTCAACGAATACTGTGTAAAGCAAGTATTAATGCGGCGAAATCTTATTAGCTCATGCTTCGTAACCAGCTCAATAGGGTACCATTGGTCCTTTTGCACTGTAACAGAGGTAAAAAATATGCAATTGCACTTGCTTCGTAATGTATTTGCGAAAAAGAAAGATTTCTATTACTTTAAAGAACCACAACAAAAAACAAAGACGATAAGCATTTACCGCATCTGCAGCTGCAGGCGTTATCATCAATGAGGCAAGCAACCTTTGCGCCTGTAACACAGTTCAGCAGAGGGCATTCTGGATCCTCTGAAAAGAGTAACACGATGATCAACAAAGCAGCGAAGAGCTTCGCATTCTTGTATCATTTTGAGTTAGCTATTAGTTCGACCTAAAAATTTCTTACCTTAATAATTTCAAGGTATTAAATTGCAATTAACCCATGAAGTTTTTCAAAACAGCTCAATTTGAGTAGCCGTTTCAGAAAAGGAAGGTAACGCTATTCGTACTTTTCATTATTATGTAACTTTCCCACAACATAAGCTGAGACAAAATGACCGAAAATTTTGCAAAACGACCGAAGTTGTTTACGGGATGACATCCAACAGAAGATGCCAAGCTGAAATGCAATTGAATGTCAGTCAAACGCGATTAAACCACGTCTAGCCTAGAATATTCCATCTCCCATTTTTTAAAAACGAGCATGACTTGGTTTTTGAGGCGAAGACCTACACGGTGTTGCGGACATTCAAGCTAGCCCTTGAAGGGCATCAGGGTTTTAAGCGTCTGGTCGTCATAGTTGGCGGTGGACACATATCCTTTCCGGATTCTAGATGGGGATCGTGGCCTTGAGCTCAGCGTTTATAGTTCGTAACAAACTTGGTGATGTTTATGAGAAATTTGAATATTTGCTCATATTACTTATCCATTAGCTTTGGAACAAGGTTCCCGAGTGTCTATAGAGAAGAAGACATTTTTTTGCCTGGGCAGTGCACAAGCGCACGTTTTTACCGATGACATTATTTAAATAGTGTATTTAACAAGCAAATTCGCGAATCTTGAAGGAATGAGGCAGTATTGTGCCCTTATCGCCCCTTAAAATTTTAAGCCCTTTGTGGATGGTAGTTCTAGTTGATAATGAGCAAAGGGCTTGTTTGAGGCACCTGAAGTTGCTCTTCTCATGACTTCATAGACCGTTTATTTTTGTGGCATGTAGTTCTTAAGATGAAATCTTATAATTTGTTAATTCGATCAGGTTGCCCTATTTTTCTTTCAAGCCAGCAGCCGAGGTAAAGCATGTAGTAAATAGCGATGGTTCGTTTCTGGGATCTTCGAATAATTCGTGAGTCCCTCTATTGAACAATTCACTATGTCCACTACATTGTTTGTGAAACTTTTTCCTGAGACTTGAGGCGTTCAGTGCAGTTTTTATGGTTTCCGTTCTTCTTTAGTATGCGTGAGCGGGAAGCAGCTTCATAAGTAACTTCTAATGCGATAAAAGTGTATTCTTCGGCACTGTTCGCACCGTTTAAAATTGCGTATATTGGATTACCCCTTCCGTGCATTTGGTCATCAAATAAAAACGGGAATGCTTGTGCTGTGAATTGAAAATTTTTTTTCTTTAAATATCCACCAGCCCACCCAACCTCTCCAGGAAAGAGGCAGTCACGGGGCCACAGTTGCGCACAAGCAATTTTCAAAGCACTATATCCATCACCCATTGCTACTATCCAGACATTTATTCAAATCTGTGCGCTTTGTGCAACAGCCGAGCAGACTTTCAGCATATGACATAGTCCTGCCAGGAACTCCAAAAAATTACTGCTTCCCATAGCAGCAAGTATTAATTGCATCCAAATAAAAGATGCAAAATTAACACTGTGGAATTATTGGTTTAGTGTTCTGCTTAGCTCTACACTCACAGCATCCCGCATGTAAAAAGCCGCCTCGAATATACAAGCATTTGAAATTCTGAGGTGGCCAACAATATATGGGTTATAAAGAAAATTTTATATATTATCGTTTCAGTGGGCACCGAACAACCGCAAATGGGGCACTTAAGAAGCCCTCTATGGCTCCACCATTGTTCGTCATGATACGGCGGATTGACGCTGTGCCCAGTCCGTGCTTGAAAACGGTCTCGAGGACTGTGTGGCTCCAGGAGCGCGCACCCCTAGAGGCTCAATAAGGCGCTTGGTGAGAAAGGGGGAGCCAACCGTCTTCCTGGTGTTTTGTGCAGCTGTCGGAGGAAATAGCCCAGTCTTTTATTATCAAAAATGCTTCGACATCGAGTTCAGTTTCTGCGTAAACTAAGCACCGCCAACCACGCAAAAACATCAACAAGACCGAAATGCAGGAACACAAAACAAAGTAGCGGACTGCTCTTGTGGATCAAAACAGCAACTCAATGCTAAGAACAATGGCAAATTTTTCAGAGAAGCATCTATACGGAAATTGACTGACTCAGTTTCAAAAAAAAAAACGGAAACATTTTGCCTCCGGGGATTCGAACCAAGGTCCTCTGGCATGCCAGTCATTCCGAAACCCCTTAGCACCATACCTTGATGATTTCACATGACTAAACGTCAACCTACCAATCGTTTACTGACATTCACTTAGTTACGTGGGTTTCTAAGTGAATGGGCAAGTTTTAACATGGTAATTACGCAAGCAGCAATTAGCTGAGTAACAAACAACATTCCGTCTAATAGCGCGAGCTTAAGGCTAACAGGGACAATGCCAAGCGGCCCAGTCATAGCAGCCGAATGAGTAAGACAACCTCACCAAAAAGGATGATGATGCTAATCAGAGTATTCATTCACATCACAGAAAAGGTGCCACGGGAAGACTCCTGTCATTGCGGGGCCTAAAATGAATGCGCTGGTTTAATGCTTTCGAATTCACTGCACCATGAGGAGTGCTTAAGTGTTTTGACTTATTTAGTTGGGTCGACACTCAGGCTGGGTATATAGTTCCTAATGTATCGTACGCTAACCAATAAACGTTTCGTGTGATTTAATGCCTACGGTTCCCCACTGAAAGTTTGCGGTTACACGTACTGGTTAGATTGATGGACTGCTGTATATAATCGCTGTGTTTATTCAGGTCTATGTTTGTCGCAGTCACATTCGTTTAAATTAGCAGCACTGTTTTACCACACCCCTCCTTACAAAGCCCCTGTTGCTGTTAGGCAGGCTACATGCACCGGAATTTGCCAGAAGTTTGCATTATTTCCGACTAACTGCAGCGGTAGTGTCTTCTGTCCATAGCAATGCGAATGGGCGAATATTTTTGTGGTTTTAAACCAGGTTGATTGCCAAAGGAGGCAAATTTACTTAGACTAGTGTAATTTCCGTGGCAAAAAAATGGCCTTGAGTGTCGAGAGGAGCGGACCTGGTTAACTGCTAAAGATGATGATCATTGTAACTAAATTACTTCTAGAAATGTTATTTCCTTTTATGGGACAGTAGACATTCGTGTTTCCAGCCAATGGTACCAACTTGCCTGAAGACGCAGCTGCCAGTAGTACAAACAGCAAACTACAAACAAAAAGTCTTCCAACGAAGGCCATCTGAAATGGTGCAGATACAACGGCATCAGCATCAACAATTCTTATAGTCATAAGGAGCGTTCTGGCTATATTCAGTCTATTTCAATCTGTGGTAGGCTATACCTGCTATAGGTAAAGAAAAAGCGGATAAATATTTTTAAATAAAAGCCAACAAATGCAAAACCACGCGAAAGGTATTTTTCCAGTGGTATGAAGACTGTTCAGAAAGACCGACTCTTCATTCCTTGTGTCGGTGATTCAGCAAAATTACGTCGCACAGTGAGCGTTTTAAGTCTTCTGGACATTCACTAAAACTGATATGATCTGGACAAGAATCTCAGAGAAGAACAGGCTTTCAGTGCGATTTACACTTTATCCGAAATGCTTTAGACAGGGGTAGGCAACCTACGGACCGCGGGCCGGAAGAGACAGACGGGGCAGTATTATGCGCCCCCCAGCACGTCGTCAGAACACCTCCCACCACCAAGTCTCAAACTATCTGATGAGCGAAACGCCAGTTTTGATCATAAATATGGCTAGACGGGAGCGAAGAACATATAATTGGTCGGTTCCAGTTGAATTGTCCACCTTCACACTCAGCCAGATTATTGTCCATTATTGCCAAATACTGGCCATTCGCTGAAATATTTCCTTTTGCCTTCAAAGCCCCCTCCTCTGCCACCCGATCTAGCGTGCGGCCCTTCCCTCCGCCGTGTCGGCTTCATGCCACTCGCCCTCCACCTCAAAATGTTTTCGATACCTGCGTTGAGACATACAGGTATGCTGGTTGTCCTTGCTTGGGATTGCAAAGCCTACGGCACATTTGGATTTGGAGGTATCATCAAGCAATCATGGCAATCCATACACAGTGAATAAAGTACGATGTTTCGCTGAAGATAATCCCTTAGAAGTAATAATAGGTAGTGCTGCCCAACAAAAGAAAGCCCTTATCGCTCTCTGCTTAACGCGTAGGTCACGTGTGTGTAAAAGGTAAAATATCCGTGCTTTCCTTTGCTGCGTAATCCGACATTCTATGGGCGCGAAGATTGCGAATGACCCTGCAGGGGATGTACTAAGATCCAGTTTCAGAACGTCTAGAAATAGGACTAGAATTAGCAGTTTTCATTCCATTACCCGAATGATCGTTTCTTAGGGGCTATCACGATTACGTGTATGGTCATACGGTAGCAGCCAAATCCGACCACTCCTAGCCCCACTGTACTGGGACGTTTGAAAATGCATTGAATTTCGTTTGTAGCGCCAGCAGTGTTTTATAAGCAAACATACAGCGCCTGTTTGATGTCATGCATTTATTTTTTCGCGTAGAAGCACAAAAAAGCACGTTAAAAACAGATGTGAAGCGTGTTCCCGTTTATTTCCGCTGGCCTTTGTTCCCGTTAATTTTAACAACGACCCCATGTGAAATGATGTCTTTCGCAGGTTGAGAAGTCTCAGCCCGCAAACAAACGGCGTTTTTAGTATACGGCGTTTTTTGGGGGGGCTGAGAATTTTCATCCTGCAAAGTACGATGTATTCTTAAAGGGCGTATTTTAATGAGCCCTTTTAGAATGCGGGTCAACGAGGGACACCTTACAGACTGATAGTTCGTTGTGTGGCGCTTGGAATGCAAATGCAGTCAAGTGCAAACCCTCCAAAAACTGCGAAAAATATGACTTCAAAGCAGTAGGCCCGTAAATAAGAATCTAGGGATGGCGTTTCCATTCGTCGAAGAGAAGTGTTTCACTCTTAGATTCAATGTACCTAATGGCTTTCAGCGTGCAAGATCAGACAAAGAGCGTGGTCGAGGAGGCCCTCTTTTCTGCCCTATCCTTCTAGTCGATAGGACTCTCTGAAAGATTAAGAGCATTAAATTCTTCCGCTAGGCCCGTCGATTGCGAAACACTAGCTGTTATCATAACGAGCGAGTTGCAGGAATATTTAGCAAATAGCATTAGGAAGTGGCTTACCTTCCAATTGCTAACTTGCTAACCACCTGGGAAACGGAGAACACGGGAGAACGGAGAAAACGGAGAACTACCCTGGACTTCTGGCAGCCACTGAGCTCTTTCCGACGTCTGTGAATCGATCTCTAAAGACTAACAGCCGACGACGCCTTCTGGGCATAACGCTATCAGGTCTGCTGCAGTTGCCTACAACAGCGAACACTTTGCCCACGTGCGTACTTTCTATCAGCTCTTGCCGGTCCAGGCGCGTTTCCCGCGCTGACTTCAGGAAAGAGGAGCCGTGCGTAATTATCTTTTTCGGCTAGTTTATTTTCATGGTGTTGGTTGCAGGTTCGCAGTCGTGAGGGCTCAGCGCTGGCGCAACGGCCCCAGTTAGGGCTTCGAATACTGCATTCTGTTTCTCCGCGTAGGTAAACATGCGCCCATTCGGTGGCGAAATCGCACTGCTATTGATTTCACCTATGACTACACAAGGCACAATTTTGCGAAAAGCTTGTTCTCAGTTTGCCCCCAAAAAAACAATGCATGTTTACATTTAAAAACTCAAATCTGAAATACTAATTTTAATTTTTTGTCGTTGTATTTATTTAGGGTAACGGTTACAGTTGTTTTTAAAACTAAATGTACACAACGTGTTGAAATTTTCTTGTTTGACGGTGTTATATAAACAATGCATTTGATTTAAGTTTAACCTTTTTTACTTGCGCGTTTTTCAAAAATGCAAGCTCAAAATTTTGAAGACCTTATGTTGCCTGTTGAAATGTGTAACAATTCACATCATCACCCTGTTGAGCGAGTATCACATTGTACACACGCGTTATGTGTAAGTATGCAAAGTTCCAAATATTTGGGAGGAACTTCACTAAACTTAAACGACATTATGGAACTTCACTAAACTTAAACGACATTATGTTCCGTTCATATTGTTCGAATCAAGTTAAAACTAAGTATATAGCGCACATGGAAATAATTGCGACGAGCATCAGCGGTAAAGGGCAAATCCCCTTATGCGGGTAAGCGACGGATGCTGACGAGGAAGATGACGCTCGAGTTCAAGAGCAGCCTCGCGTAAAGCTGGTCGTTTAGGCTCGCCGCCACCTGCGTTTACGCCTTGTTTGCCAATAAACCAGTCCAGCCCTCTAGCGGAACGTCGATTATCTCCTTTAAAATTTTTGGTGGAGTTTGCTGAGCTGCTCGGGTCCCCATTTTTCTACCCTGGAGCTGCGCAGTCGGACACTTCCCTCCACGATGTCTCGATGTAACCACCATTGGTCCACACCTCCTGTGGAACCTATCATTTTCTCTGGCATTGACCGTCCACGGGATCCCCCCTTCCTCAACGGCACTGACGACCAGAATGCTGAGGACTGGCTCACCACCTTCGAACGGGTGAGCACCCATAACAACTGGGATTATAAACTGAAGCTCAACAAGGTCAGTTTCTTCCTAACCGGTGTTGCAGAGACGAGGTATTAGAACCACGGGTTTGATCTACGCACACGGTCGGATTTCAAGACCGAATTCGCCAAAGTGTTCGAGTGCCCAGCCGTTTGGGAACTACGCGATGAGCAGCGTTTGCGCGAACGCGCTCCGCGCACGAACGAAGAAACCTTTAACTCATATATCCAGGACATCCTTGACTTGTGTTAGAGGATAAACAGCGCTATTACCAAAGAGGAAAAAAATCAAGCGTAGCCTTAAGGGAATAGACGACGATGCCTTTTAAATGTTGTTCGCGGAAAACCCTCGACTGTTGCTGCAGCCTTCAACACTTGGCAAGAGTTCGATGAACTCTGCAGAGAGTGGGCCGTCACTCGCAAACCCGTGGAAGAAGACCATTCGCTTTGCAGCTTGGCATCTGATGATGGATGTGTCCTCTTCGCGCGAATTCAGCAGTTTGTTCGCGAAGTGTCTGGCCAGCCTTCTCTCGCCCTAATACGATTTAGCCCCAAACCCCAAAAGATTTATACAACAAGTCGCTGACGCACTTCCGAGCCCCCGACAGCGTAATCCCGCGGTACCCACAGTTGCACACGCCGTCATCACGTCGCTAACACCGGTGTACCCTCGCTTGACTTTCGCCGACCCAGTATCCTTTATGCCTTTCACTTATGCCGAGACCGTGGCATGAAATAGTATGGGTACAATTCCGAGACCCTACTTTGCGACTGCTGCAAGCTCTGGGTGTCATGCCACTGCGGGGTTCAACTTCTCCGATCTACGAGTGTTGCGCCGTGAAACATGGCGTCTTTAAAATGCGGAAACACGTCCTTATTGCAACTGTTTGAGCGGGTATCTCTCAGCAAGCAAATGTAGCTCAACTAACATATATTACGGGGGATTGAACACATCTAACACGAGATTTGGTCAATAAACGTAGTTTGTGAAAGAGTTGCACCGAAACACTGCGAAAGTGTCAAAATTGGGTGGTCGAATAAACACTTCCATTATCGGGGTTTCTTGCGCCCAGCTATAATTTAGAAATGAGTTTAAGTAAATTGAAGCGATGCAGATAAATTTTTAGCTTCAGGGAAGTTATCGAGGCGAAAAATCTAGGCACACGAAATTTTCGTTTTTGGCTCTGTCGGAAAATACCACCACAGCTGGGTTGAAATCGCGTATGCTTGGGCTCAGAAGTGCGTAATTCTTGCATGTAACTTGTGCAATGAAGCAGTGACATTACTGAAATACAATTTCGCAGATTATTTTGCCAAACGTCAGTGCTTTCCAGAACTAAAATTCTTCGACAACTCTATACTCTATTAGTAATTCCTGTTCACTGCACAGAAAACAGAAAGGCGAAAAGAATAGAGCCTGCGACACAAGTGCCGTGTACCGTGCTCCGTTCATTCTTTTTTGTGTGTATGGTAAACTTTAAACTCGCCCACACACACCTACATCTTATTTCACTAAATTCCCCTCCACGCACATATACGCTCACCTGTATAAAGAGCTACGACCTCAAATGCAGGAGACCACACTTTATGCGCTTCAGCTACGAATGGCTAAGGGCAGTAGCTGCATCAGTAGTATCCAGTGTATCGCAAGTGACAAAAAATAAAAACGATATAATTCGCCGAAATAACGCCTGGTACGATGCTCAGCAGTGCATCAGCTAAGTGTCTTACCATGGGCTTGTTCACGGCCAGGCGTCCACAGAACATTTCCCTTACCCCGTTTTTACAGGTTGTTGCAGGTTGCGATTTTTGCACAGCATTCGACCGGATTGGGTTCCGACCATCAGGCCTGCCCGTTTCTATCTAGCCCTCCTAAAGGTGGCCATAACCAATAATTTATGCAAATCATGAAAAAATAAATTTTTATAAAGCACCAAACATTGTGTGAAAGCACTTCTCTTGGATGTCGCCCAGTAAACTACATATAAAACCTGAAACTAATAATATGTTATTGATGTACATTCTACAACACAGTTTTAATAAAATGAAAATACGGTAAACGCACTTCCCTTGAACGTCGCCCGATGAACTACGCATAAATCTTGAAACTTAAAATATAACTGATTTACATCCTACAGCACATCTTACAGCCTTACTCGGCAGAATACATTCTATGTTCGGAGTTTACAAACCGCAGAGGAACATATCATAAGCAGTAGAATCGCAGTTAGGGACTAAGGCATTTTAGAACCTGGTAACACAGAAACGCTCAGTTGCTAACTCAAAAACGCTCAGTGTCTATATATATAGACAGTAGCAAAACTTCCAAAATATCACCGCAAGCGAAACTTAGTGAAGGCAGAATATATTTTGTTTTGTTCTTATTTGATCGGCAAGTTTCGTGTAATACTGCACGACGCACAACTTCGCAGTGATTTATCTAAAGCGAGCAAGCTAAGCTTTCCAACACAATCGGCAACAGGATGGGAGAACGCGTTTGCGATATTAATAGCCCACGGGTTGTGACTACTTGGTGCCACGCAGCTGAGTGGGAAAGCACTTAAATAATAGAAAAGCAAACACCTGACAAAATCTTGGCCGAGGTATTTCATCGTCTGTGCATGAAGAAATTACTTATAACATCGTACATCCCCGTCTACCGACTGGTACCGTTGTTTTAAACATCATTTTTCTGTATGCTGATCTCGAAGGTTGTCCGTATTGTGCTTCTGACTTCAGGAATGCTCTTGATCGGGTCATGGATCTCAAAGCATTATTAGCATTGGCCAAAACCCATGTATGGACGGTAACATGCGTCAGTGCTCTTGTGATGCAGAAGATCGTAGACCCCGAAAAATTTCCCGTGAAGTTCTTAAAGTGCAATGTGTTTGACCGGGATTCGTGGGAGGTCAAGGTAAAGCTACTTTGGTTGTCCCGCCACGTGAGAGCTGACGAATTGTGGAAGCGCTGGACCCGTACTGCACTCACCAGTCTGTAACCCGGGAGATTTGGCGTTGCCCTGGAATGGACCACATGGAAACTTCGAACCGGGATGTCTGCCTAGCGTTCAAGGAAGGTGGTCTATGTAAGCAATATCCCGCTAATGCAGAATGTATATGGAATCCAGAACTTGGTACTCAGTCCGGGGAAACCGCAGCTATGCCTTCGTTGTAGCAGGAATAAGCAGGTGCGTAAGGCAGTGCCGTACACTCCAGTGCTACCAATGCCGGCGCTATGGACATAAGGTGGAAAACTGTTTAATGACGTATGCGGACAAACTGCCTCAGGGCCCGGCGAAGACTACAGACGATGAAACTTCCGATCACCTTATGGATGCATCTGAAGTGGTGTATTCTTCAGGAGAAGTCAGCGTTGCTCCAGGTCTGACACACCATTTCTGAGCAGTCTCCATCTGCCATCCTTGAGACCTCACAGCATGATCCTGTGCTCCTGGAACAAAAATCACCCGATGGTGGCTCTCCAGATTCCATGAAGTGTGGGCCGGGGGGGCCAGTCTTATGTTCAGCTGAATATTCCAGAGACTTTGATGATGTGGGCCCGTCAAAGGAGGCCGAACTGCTTCAGACCTCCTGTGACCGCGCATCTCTCTACTGCAGCCGAGCGGCTACGGAAGGCCGCGCTACTTCTGCAAGCTTCACCAAGGCTGAGGATGGTTCTTCGTAGCATAATGCTTCGCCTTCGGCATCGTGGGCTGATGCTTCTCCGTTTTCTGAAGAGATGATGGACGCTTCTTCTGGGCGCTAAAGCGCCAAGCCTTGATTTATTCAGAGGGAAACTTTATTCAGAGGTGCCTGACCTTGCAGCAGTTGCAGGGGGAGACCCGCGAGCTAGCAGCTCACATGTGCAGCCCACCCCACTGAAGCAGTCTCAGCGGTCTTCAAAAACGAGGTTACTACTTTTTTCGGTGAGGAGAGGGATCAGCCGATTCCTGTGGGCAACTTCGCAGCACTACACATCGCCTCACTCGATGTAAGGTGGTTAAGGCAGAGAACGCAGGCAGTATCAGCTTCTGCAGATTTTCAGAGTACTTTTATAAATATTGCGGCCATTCAGGAGACCAAGCTGAGTCCGGATGGGGACATACAGGCAACCCTCCAGCCCTTTTTATCTAAATGCAGTGTTTGCGCTAGCCGCTCCGTTGGCCGATCAGGTTGGTGTATGGTATTGTTTAGTAAAAACCGTTATATGCGACTGTCCTTGCTCGCAAAGTGGATGATGTGGGACATTTGTCTGCTGCGACGTCGACGTATCGGGAACTGAATGGCGCATTATTTGTTGTATGCCGCCCAACAACTTGACTGAGAGGAGGTGTTTCTTCGTCTCCTTCGTTCAATATTTGTGCACCGAGATGTTTGTGTACCGGGTTTAATGGTGTGTTTATTCAGGATGATTGTTTGGCCGTTAATGGCGCTATGATTCCAGTGCCGTGGTTCTCAGTGACTTCATTAGTAAATACATGCTAGTTGAGATGGGAATCTTTATTTTTCCGCGGTTTTCTAGTGCCCGTCTGGACCGAATTTTTGTTTCCGCGGGAAAGTGCTCTATTTGGCGGGATTGTGTTGTTAGGCTAATATTTTTTACAGATCACTGCAGGGGCTCTGCACGGATCGGTCCACGCTGCTGGCGCGCTCCTCCCATGCCTTTAGAACTGTGAAAACTCAAAACCGTATACTCATGAATGGAATATTCAACGCACAGCAGCAGCTTCCTTGAAAGATACTATCGAACGTTTATGTCTTATTATTTTCTAAAAATAGGACCTTTTTAAACAAGAGATCAAAAACGTACCTATGGAGGCGTCAGCTCGCTCATCCTTTTTGAAGCGACTTCACATGCTCCGCAGTTCCTTGATGCTCGAAAGAGATGATGCTGGGACATTTTTTAATGAAATATCTAAGGTTAAAGCTCAGATGCAGCAGAATATGACTGAAACTGTCGGGTAGGCCTTGATCGGTGAAGAGCGACCAGCATGACGCGCATTTGGGGATGAAAGGCAGTCAGCACAAGAACAAAGTATAGTCAAAATTCAGTATGGGGGCCGAAGGTATCCATATAGCTGCAGTATACTTGGAGCTTTTTGTGGTCATTAGAAAACTCTCTATTGGGAACACGGGTACCTGTAGTACTCCTGATTTCAATGTTTTCTTCTAGCCTTTTCCTAAACTCAGTGACAGTGAGCGGGCTCTTCTAAAAGGACCAATTACGCTTGAAGAAGGGAAAAATTCCATCTCAAACCTGCAAATTTGTAAGTCACCTGGTCCTGATAGCCTCACTTCGGAGTTATACCAAACATATTGCCGTTTTCTGGCACCTGCCTTACATGGAGCATTTAGAAAGGCCTATGAACTCGACTTTCTGCCTCCTACATTTTAGCAAGGTTATACCGTACAAATCCCAAAAAGTTGCAGGGTAAAAAATTTTAAAAGCGTGGATGGTTACAGGCCGACATCTCTGTGTAACGTGGATTACAAGATATTCGCGAAGGTGCTCGCACGCAGGCTACAGATTCTAATCACAAGTCTGATAGGTTAACTCCAGACTTGCGGTATTTAGGGACGGATGATTCAGACTAGCATCCATATTGCTCGTTCAGTACTGCAGTGCGTATCCGATGGTACTGGGCAGATTGCGCTACTTTAAATTGATCTGGCTAAAGCATTTGTCAGGATGAGCCATCCTTTCTGGAGTCAGCGGGGCTCGGGGAAGCCTTGTTTAAAGGCACATCTCTCTGTTACAAAAGCTATTGAACCCGGTTGGTCATAAACCGCGAATTCTCTAGACCTATTCCCATGAGATCTCCCGTACGGCAAGTTTGTCGTTATCGCCCCTTTTATTCGGTTTGCGCGTTTAGTCTTGTGCATTAGTATTCTCCAAAGCAGTGTCTTCATGGTTTCTCACCGGAAAAACTATTAAGTCAAAGTTTCAGCCTGTGCAGATGACCTTGCCTTTTTTTCGGGCAAGAAAAGTGTTTGGGAGGCAATGACGCTGACAGTGATTTTGCGATGTAAGTGGAGCTAAGGTGAACCTTGAAAAATCAAAAGCTTTTCACAAGAGCTGGTGGGGTACGCAGACGCGTTAATATGGATGCATAACATGGGACTCTGAAGCAATACAGTGCCATGCGGTTCCTCTACATCAAATTCGAAACAGTGGACCTCGTTGGTCTTCTGCGCATACTGTAGTAACGCAGGCATTGAAGCATCGGGACGTGTCTATATTTGCGCATTCCGAACTGTGTAATGTATTTCTCGTTTTCAAACTGTTTGTCATCTGCAGGTCTTTAATTGCGCACGAAATAAGTTTCAAGCATTTCATAGAGTGATGGCTACCTTCGTAAGACGGTCCAGGTGTGAGCCCATGCGCCGCGATAACCTCTTCCTCGCATTAAGGTCTGGTGGTGTTGTTTTTGTGCATTTGTTTGCACATCAGCTCGTTTCACGGTTGTCCTTTTCAAAACGGCTGATCATCCAGTTTTAAAGGTTTTAAGCGCGAAGCTCCTCTTGCACGGGCCCTGTCCCGTCCATCGTTGCGCCGTGTACATACCGCTGATGATGATTGTGGCAGGATGCCCCTAGGGATTGGCAAACCAAAGATTCGACGAAGAGGTCAAAGCGTTCAACGCGTTCTTTGCTACCCAACAAGGAGGAGAGGAAGAAGAAGAGGTTGTCGTTCGTCGTCTGCGAGCTGAAGACACGTACCGGGGGTACGCGACACAAGACGCTCTGCAGAAGGTGACGGCCAAGGTGGCTGAAATGTCACACACCGAATTTCGCAACGTACCCATGGAGATTATAATCGTCCCAAGCAATCCCTACATGATCACCACAAACATCGACGTCGTCGACGTGCTTGTCAACGAAGCGGTGGGAAGTCTCAAGCTTTGCGAGCGAGGAGTGGTGATCTTGACATGGCGGCGTTCGGTTCCGATCGCACGAATCTCTGGCCGGGACGGGAGCTACGTGGCGCTCTTCCCACTGCGCTACAAACCAACAGGCGAGCATGGCTACAAACGCGCCTTATTTCCTTCACTCATTCAGATGGTGCTTGCCGTCAAGAAGACCTATAACAACGTGTCTAGTCTTTATATGATGTGTGGGCGAATGTTTTAAGGTTTTAGCGATAAGCATTTTAGCTTCGCCCATCTCATCATCATTCACTTCGTGGAGATGGCGGGATTTTTTTATTCAACATAAAGTGAGTGCTTCTTTTCCTGTTCTATTCGCTCCAACACACCCCTCGAATCCTAAGCCGCCTTGCGGCTTTGTTAACGAGGTTGCTGACGCCTTAAAATTTCTTATTGTGCGTTTTAGATGCGAAGCATCTTTTTCTTGGGGGGATGTCCCGCGTCCGTCCCCGTCCGCAGCGCCTCTGATGAATTATTGTGGCAGGGTGCCCCTAGGGATTGGCCAACCAAATCCATCACGAGATAGCTTCGCGTTCAACCACCGTCGTCATCTTCCCGTAGGGGAACCGCCGAAGAAGAAGAAGGAGGAGAAGAAGACAAAGCTGCGAATGGGAGGGCCTGTACATTGCTCTCACCCCGTCCGCAGTGCCTCTGATGATGATTGTGGCAGGATGCCCCTAGGGATTGGCCAACCAAAGAATCCATCACGGATAGCTTCACGTTCAACCACTGTCATCATCTTCCCGTAGGGCAACCGCTGAAGAAGAAGAAGGATAAGAAGGAAAAGCTGCGAAGAGGAGGGCGTATACGTTGCTTTCAGCCGGTGCACCAAAGTCAACAACCTTTACCTCACCAACACTGACGGAGACTACCGATTCTACCACACAGACGACAACATCGAAGATAACATGATGGACGAGTTTCGGTATCTCGAGAACCACCGCCTACTCAACGTAACACAACAGTACTTGCGTGCCTTTGCCACCGGTGTGGACACGGATGCGGAATTCCCTCTGGCGCTACTAAACACCAGATCACTCAACATAACGGCAACACAATGAAACCGCACGAAACCCCTATGATGCTTCGCATCCTCATCAGGGTTCCCCACGGGAAGATGGTGTACTTTTTTTCTCTGGAGTATCTACACGGTCTCTCCAGCAAGGAATTCACTGTCGTTTAAAATGAAAGTTTATTTTCAGTGCCCATTTACCGCCAACCATATCTGATGACTTTAGATAACAGTGTGCTGAAGCGCGTCAAGAAAATGTGCATACTGGCGTGTGCAAAAACTTTCTTTTTTAAGTTTCACACATCCAAGTTTCCTTTTAAACCATGGCTCAATAACAAAGGTGTATATGTGCCATGGTCTGTTAACGGTCGCTTGTGTAACCAGCCTGAGAAAATTGATTACTGCTTTGTTTTATATCCGAATGCTATGTCTTTTAGGGATGTTCTGCAGCGGACTCTTAAAAAGAACGTAGACATCACCCCCTACACTACCCGATTCCTCCCAGGGATAAAGAACTGTTCCGTGCCATACAACCTTTTCTTGCTAATCGGATTGTTTAGCCTGTGGAAGTGTCGCATGATTGACCGCAATACGGAGGAACCTCGTGAAACTATGTCAATTTTTCGCGAACATTGTGCGCTTGTGTACAGTGTCCATGCGGGGCAATCGCGGCCACCGGATGGGTTGCATCTTCGTTAGGCGTAGGTGTGCCTATAGGCCTTTTAAAGTATGTGTCCGGGAACGTACTGGTATTGTTGTTATTGTGTGACTTTAAAGCTCTTCGGTCTAGTCTTTCACGCAATAAATAAAAGAAGTTGAAATTGAGCAATTGGATACACGCTGGCTGCATAACGTGAACGACCCCGGTACCATTCCGGCAGGTGAAGCGGTTTTTTTCCTTCACCCATTTTCGCGTACCGATGCCATCACCGATAACAATAGAGCTTCGCTTGAAAACACGGCACAAGAATAAAAAAGATCGGCAAAGTTTATGCGATTTCCCACTGGTGGCAGGCTATCGCGGATACAACACGCGAAAACATTCAAAGCTTCTGGGGAGTTCTGCCGTTATTTCTACGACTCTCCCGTAAACGCCGAACTGCCTTATTGGAATTGACCAAGCCATTTCGGATTTCCGCTAACAACGGCAGAGTGCCTAGCCAGACCTGAATGTTCCACGACTTGAAAACGTGCGCGGCATAGACAAAATAACTTACAGCAGACGCGGTACTTATTTTTTAAACAAAGCGAACATTCCATATCGCGAATCCTTTTAAAACAACGTCACATCATTAATTCTGGAGTACGTGTTGGGCACAAGAGAATTGCGGCTGACGGGTTGCAGGCATGCTCATTACAGTTTGACGTCCTTTTCCCCCAATGGGAAGCGCATGGAATGTTCTCCATACTCTTGGGAGTTGAAGGAGCCATGGGGGGCAGCAAAATGGCATCTTCGGGCACACTTTGCAATTAAAATGCTCCCAGGCGTGTTATCTTTGATTTAGGTACGAAACCTTGTTTGCGTGTGGCCACAAAGCAGGGAAGATAAGCGAGACAATCGAGCCTGAATGTTCACCGAGATTAAAGATCCGCCGAGCCGGAAGGTCCAACAATAAGATAAGTTTAGTGCGCTCATTCGGATAAAGGGATAGCGATGGGCTTGAATCAGTTGTGTAAAATGTTACCCCATGAAACTTAACTGACTGTTGTTACAATTTTGTTAGTTTTATGCACGAGGAATCAGTTTTGCGTCCATGTAACCTGTTGCACGTGAGCGTATTGATTGATTGATTGTGGGCTTTAATGCGCCGTCGCTTCACAGGCGATGAGGTGCGCCGTAGTGGAGGGCTACGGATTAATTTTAACCACCTGGGGATCTTTAACGTGGGTAGTAATCTCGAACACGCGGGCATTTTCGCTTTTCGCGTTCATTTGAAAAGCGGCCGCCTCAGGCGGTAACCGAACCCGCAACCTCGGGCTCAGCAGCACAAACGTAAGGGTATTGTCCCGCGATGTTCTGGTAAATGTCAGCTATATCGTCTGTTGATAAAAGAAAGAATAAAGTCTCGTTTCGAATACTGCAATTCGTCAGGCTCTTCTCCGTTGTGTTCCACACACACAGTGTGGTCGCATCACTAAATACACGGGAAGTTTGTCGTCAGGAAATCATATTTGATAATTACCCGTGGGGTAGAAAAACAAACTTCTTGCCCTCGCCATTTTATTTGAAATTAACGCATGATCTATCCTGTATAGTTGGCCGGCACGCTAGAAAACTGGTTTCAAGTCAAGCTTGACCTGCAGACAAAAGCAGCTCGAGAGAAAGCGGAATGCATAATTGAATCGGTTCAGCATCGGCAAACAGCCCTGTAACTCTTCCTCTATGTTGTTTCAAATAAAGCCGTTCCCTACTGCACAGTGGTTGTGTACAAAAGTGATCCCAAGATGGCAAACATTTTCGAAGTGTTAAAATTAATTTGAAACTGCAAATGTCTGAGCAAAAGATACTGAGAGGCTTTGGGGACAGCCGTGGGAGGTCGAGGAGGAGCTACGGACCAATTTATGATGGCTGATGCCTAATTGATTTGAACGTGCGCAACACACGTACTACATGGACGTTTTTGATTATGCAAGTTTATCGTTCTGCTGGAAGGTTTTGATTTGGAAAAGACGGCTGTCGCTGCCAGGAAACAAGCCAAAACTTCGTTTTCACTAGCGCAGTACGTTATTATTGCACTAAGCTGCCATATTAAAGAAATAAATAGGTTTAAAATGAGATTGTTGTATAAATTTATTTTTAATATGAATGTTTGAAACGGGAATGTTTGACAATTCTAGTGCTCCGCGTTTAATCCTAACCCCATTCTGTGACTCTCTCTATTTTTCACCATTCATTGAGCTGCTGGGTGAAAGTGGAGCCCACGAAGAGTACGGTGAACATTGCAGACGCCAAGAAAAAAATCGAGTTGCAGGGTTAAGCACACCGCACACCGTAGTTAATTGGTTGCTAAGTCGCAACCAATCGTATTTTTTTATTTGTTTAACTTGTGTTTGTGTTTGAATTGCACAGACGTGCGCAAAAACATCGTTTTCTTCGTTTATGCAGTCGCTAATACCATACTGGAGTTTTAAAGCCCGAAGGAAGAAACAAATAGCAGTGGCTTAGCTCGGCTATGCCAGGATATACGCAGCGTGAGCTAAGGTTAAGCTGGTGATTATTAGTTTTCCTCGTTGTCTAGGATTAGCTTGATTATCACGCCTACTGGTGCTTCAATCACACGCACGGTATAAGCGTAATGTGTCACATGTATATTCATCAAGCGGCTCCGGCGCACCGTCACCAATCGTTTAGGGCTAATCTGGTTCGACAGGCACGCGCCGGTGTTTCTGCGACCGCCGAGCCATCGGTTGCACACCCGGCCACCCATCGCATGATCATCAAGTGAACCGGGACACCACGTGCGGAACGGAGCTCGGCGAAGCGCCATGGGCGAACACCCCACACGATGGGCGTGGGGGGTGTGTGAATGACTCCGGGCAGCGAGTAACGTTCTGTGTGCCGTGTGATGTCACTGCTCCTCGCGCATGAGTAGCACGGCTGTCCAGGACCCACGCGAAACTCTTCAACCCGGCCGGTGTAGATCACGCTACAAAAATGCCATGCGAGTTCTGCGGCAGCCGCAACAACTGCCGCGTAAACTGATATTGTGATGTAATGAACGACCACCAAGATTTAAGATTTCATGCATGCGCACCTTTGTTTGTGTAAAGAATGTTGTTTTAGGAAATACCGGCCGGTGTAGATCACGCTACAAAAATGCCATGCGAGTTCTGCGGCAGCCGCAACAACTGCCGCCGTAACCGAAACGGCGCAAACACATCTTGTGATGTAATGAACGACGACCAAGATTTAAGATTTCATGCATGCGCACCTTGGTTTGTGTAAAGGATTTTGTTTTAGGAAATACTTCCGTGCAATTCGTAACAGGCATGTGTCGGAATAAAGTTATTGTGGTTTATTATCGGATAGTTCAAAATAGTTTCGGTTTTGGTTTCGCCGTGCAACACGCCCATAGTTTCCGACGATATCTGTGGTCGTGCATTAGCCATACTTCAGCAGTCATCATGACACCCTCGTCACATGGTTTTGACTGCACATACGGAACGGATAAACCGGATGAAATAAAGGAACTCGGGGCTAAACTGCGGACTCGAGCAGTGCAGGACGGGAGCAGTTGGAGGTCAGTGGGACAGGCCTTCGTCATGCAGTACACATGTGTAAATTTATGATGGTGACAATGACCATTCCTAGCGAGCAAGGGTTGTTTCATACAATTGACGTAAAACGTTTCGCCGTAAGCTACATATGCCTGTGCGACGGGTATGCCTGTAGAAAATTTAAAGCAAATTATAAGCGAATATAGGAAAAGAAACCAAGTAATTTTTTTATCGTAAACCGTAAAACCATTTCGCAGAGTGAAATAGCAGAGCAGTCTTCAGCTCGACCACACATTTTCGTTCGATAATGCTGCCAGAAGAAGCGTAGTAGCTGCTCATCAGAAATTTCCGGCGGCTAGGGTAAAGCCTGCCGCACAAACGTTATTCAGGCAATGCTCAGCTTAGTAGGTCAAAGTGCTGCAATACAATAAGTAAACAGCAATGTTCGATGCAATGTTGGAAGCCCCTGTCCTGTCTTGTTTCAGGGATTTCTTTATTTTTAGCGCTAAAACCATGTCGCAAATGTCCGATATGGCGGGGCTGCAGGCCTCAATATATTGGCTCGTTATTTGTAAGCCTCGTTGCGTGTTACTGAAGCCTAATTTGAAGAAGCAAAAACAGTTGGAATTCACTGTGCGGGTCCAAATTTAGAGGTAGAAGCCTTTTTTTATTGGCCGAATGTGTTTAACTGGCCGATTCGCCGACGATGCGGCGGATACTACGAAGAAAATACATGTAGGTGAGATCCGTAGGTGTGCCAGAGAAGCCCCGCATCTCACCATCTCCTATGAACAAGAGCATCGGAGTTCAGCCACTACGTCCACCTCGGCTCGGCCTTCCTTACTGCATAAAACGATACTTGTTAGCTTGAAGCGGCGCAAGACGGTTTATGCGGCCCATTTCTGCGGTCAACATGTGAATAGCTGATCATGACGATTTCTGAAGTATTACCGATGCGCGACTAGAGATAACGTCAGAGAGAGAGAGAGAGAGGAGAGAGAGAGAGAGAGAGAGAGAGTTTTATTTGCCCAGAAGTAGAGAGCTTGGACTCTCTTTGCCGCGTTAGTCAGCCAGGAGATCCCGGTCCCTGGCGGCTTTTTCGGCCATCTGGACATCTCGTAGTTGTGTATAGTATCAGAGCTGCGCAGCAGGGTTTCCCAGTGCTCTAGGTGTTTGATATCTATGGGGGGTAGAGGGGTCTTGCTGCGTGCTTTTATTTGGCATTTCCACATAATGTGCGTGAGGTCTGCTCGCTGGCCGCAGAGTTTGCATTTATCCGAGAAGACCTCTGGATGGAAGTGGTTGGCCCAAGAGAGGTAGTGGTAATCTTCAACCGGTTCTACTATCTCGTTACATATCTTGAACGGAGCGCTTTCGGCATGCGCACTCATCATTACTTTAAATTTATTCATAACACTGATATTCCCAGCGTATTATATTCTGAATTTAGTCGATCAATCATTTTTATCATGTGTTCTTTAGGCTAGGTTAG
This sequence comes from Haemaphysalis longicornis, assembly GCA_013339765.2. Classification (NCBI taxonomy): domain Eukaryota; kingdom Metazoa; phylum Arthropoda; class Arachnida; order Ixodida; family Ixodidae; genus Haemaphysalis; species Haemaphysalis longicornis. Next base: position 103,857,779 of record CM023452.1, on the reverse strand, counting down.
CAGAATATTTATTCTGAAATCAAGAAATTGTTGAAGTATTCTAAGTTTTTTCATACTCCCGTGTTTTTTCAGACAAGCTTCGGGTAATGCAACTCAGGACAAAATGCGAATAATTTGGCCGATACAGCAGCATTCTGTCGTACGCAATTACAGGTCGGGAATATGTCGAAGTCCAAGTAAAGGGTTGTTCGTATCGTACAACTTTTACACAAGACATCGTACAGTATTGTATAGTCCTCTATTCTCTGGCTTTTCAATGCTTCCAACAATGCGGTGGAAATCACTGTAACACACGCTTTTTAAAGGACTTAATTATAGTCTGCGGAGTTTCTATTACTTGATTTTGAGACTCTAATAGGATCCATTTTTGTCCACCGTCTCCTAAACCCACCCTACTTGCTACGTTGATGGGAATAAAGGCTTTTAGTTTTTCGGGTAGCTATTAGTTTCTTAAACAGTTTGTACACA